>FR990054.1:1200114-2400114 GCA_905404095.1 Glaucopsyche alexis | reverse complement strand
GAAGACGGACGGATGGACAGACGGACTGACATGACGAAACCAAAAGGTTCCGAGACGTGAACTACGAAACTCTAAAAAGGAACTTTTTGGATGAAACAAGACCATGCCACAAACGAGCCAACAAATTGCCTAGTGGTATTTCGATCACTCAGATCAAATAAAAAACCAAGATAGCGCGTGGAGTTTGTTTACTTTTTGTCAGTATAGATTAGTCGTCGCGACGACTCATTCAATACTGTCGAAAAGTAGCGTACTTTTTTGCTTGTGTGTGCGTGAGCGCGTGTGTAAAATTGAAGTAGCGTAGTTTTTTAGGCTTCACTTCAAACAAACGCCACGCGCTATCTTGGTTTTTTATTTGATCTGAGTTCGATCACCATTGGACCTACATTTTACATTTTTTCGACTTTTTATTACATTTACAAAGCCTTATTGCAGCAAATATACCAGGAGCCCATGAACATCAGGGAGTTATCAATTCCAATTGACAGTTTTTCAATACCCACACCGATATTCCATTTATCCGCGTTGTCAGAAGCAAAAAATGTGCTGCGCTCATATTTTTCAATCCGGTAAGCTTTTTAGTAAGCGATTTAACTATTTTATAGCATGGCATATTTCCAGATGATCTTTGATAATAGATCACTGGATTTTACAAAAAAATGTTCATAAGTTGTTGAAAACAGGTATAAATATAAACTTTGGTGATAATTTTTAGTTTAACTTTAACGGATGAATGCAAGAGCAATATGAATTGGAAATGACCACTGATTTAAAAAAATACGCTATTGATTTTGGCATTGATTTTTCCCGTTCCTTACCCAAAGAGAAAAAAATACTGAGATTTCGCAGTCCCTTTGTTTGTCTGTCTGTCACCAGGCTGTATCTCGTGAAGCGTGACGTGAACCGCTATAACAAGATATACTAAAAATATAATTAACTTAATATTTTAAGGGGCGGCCATACAACAAACACGATTTTCTCGATATTAAAACTATTAATTGATATTTTTACTTCTAGTTGTAACAATGGTACGGAACCCTTTATGTGCGAGTCCGACTCGTATTTGGCCGGTTTTTATTATTAAAACATGTCTAAATATATTGTTCGGAATTTAACAAAAAAAAAAATTTATCTTTATTTTACTACTTATTTGTTTTATCTTTTTATTTATATAACCATAGTACAATTCTTAGCTTTAAACAAGTTATAATAACCTAATGATATCTAAATTCAAAATAAACTAAAAATTAAACTAAAAAAAAGAAGACATATTTACAAATAAAACTATCTCTAAAAAAATCTATAAATAAAAAAACTTCCCTAGGTCATCCCCATCTGGCAGAGTACCTAGCAAACTGATAGCATTGCCTCGTTGGATAGCAATGGCTATCCGTTGTGCCAGGTAGTTCCCGGCTCTGGGGTCACGGGTGGCTTCAGCAAGCTTTTTTGATATTTATTTAAAAAGCTTATGTGCGCCCGGACCCCATGCGCCTAGGGTTTCCACCCCAAACGGTTCAAATATGAGATCTCCGCTTAGGTTCTCATATTTGCGCCGCTTGAGGTTCTCTGCTTGGTTTGCAGCCGCGCCCGCACAGTTCGAGGTGCCCTGGACATGGGACGGAGCAAGGGTATCGACACAAGTAGCGTCCCATACAAGAGCCCGTCCCACACTCCAAGGAACCAAGGTCATTCCATCAGGTCTCTTGCCATCGTCGCGAGCCAGACCGGAGGGCTCCAGTATAGCTGGCACACCGGCGGTGACAAGAGCCCGACGAATGAGGTCATTCAGGCTGTGATGCCGGGAAATGCGTCCAGCGCTTCGTGAACAGCACAGCCCGTGGTGACCGTGGCTGTCTACGTTCGCGCCGCAAACACACTGATGAGGGACGACATGGGGGGCACCAAGACGCAGGGCAGTGGCTAGCCGAAATGTATTGCGGCCCAGCAGTGTTCCAGTGTTGGCTGACGGTAGTGCATGCAGCCAAACGCCCGACTCCCACTTCTCCACAGCCAAAAGACGAGCCCGCTCTGCAGGACTGGAAGACGTGTTAAAAAGTCTATTCCGCACCAGTCTGCAGATGGGCTCGTCCCAAAGCCTTTGTGAAAATGTGTTCTCGGGCACATTACTGCCGGCACTAGCAATGCCCCAGGTGTCCTTGGCCTCGTTCGCAAAAGGAATATTTAAGGGGCAGGATGAGCGCTCTAAAATTTTCGAAATAACTGCGTGGTTTGCGTGGACTGAGGACAAGAACGCCGGTAAGGCTACGTCGGACGTTTGTCGAATGCCCAGGCCACCGAACCTTACTGGAAGCGTTGCTTGAGTCCATGAGCGGTAGTCAAAATTTATATTAAGAATCGAAGAAAGTGTATGTTTTATGGTGTCGTCTAAACGTTTGAGAAGTTGGGGGAACTTCCAAAGTTGGCAACACCGCAAGACATATGTAAATTTTGGAACAAATAAGCAATATCGAATTAAGGTAAAAGCCATGTGACAGTTAATTTGGAGAAGGCGGTTTAAAGTTTCACTAAAATCTTGTAATTTACTGTTTATAAAATCCGGAAGGGAATCATCTAGAATAGGGGAACCTAAGAGAAGAAGTGAACTTTTTTCAATAACTGATATTTGTGGGGCTACTTCTTTGAACCTGGATATTACGGCTTCTCTGTCCTGACAAGTATCAGGAACAAAAAGTTCACATTTCCCAAAATTTAATTCTAGGCCGATGTTTTGAAACTCATGGATTAATGTACGAAAGTCAGAGAGTACCGTAGATGCATCGCTTCCAAGGGTCCCATCATCCAAATACCAAACGTTGAATTTTGAATTTAGAAGTTCGATGGCCGGGTGTATTGCAAGACTGAAAATTGCTGGACCTAAAGGGTCGCCCTGTTGGCAGCCAACTTCGGATGAGATGAGATGATTTTTATAAATAAGTTTGGTGGGCTCCTTATAGCATTGAAGCATAAACGGCAAAATGGCTGGTGCTTTGGCTTTTATTTCTGCCAACATGGCGACCCTGTTAACTGAATTGAATGCGTTTTTAACATCCACCTTTAAAAATACATTTTCATTTTGGTTTTTAATAAAAGTACGAAAAGAATGAACGGCTGCCTCACAACCACCTTTGCAGGCAAAACCAAGCTGCTTCGGTTGGAAGTAAGAAGCTAGTGAGTTAATGGACCTGCAAGCTATTTTGGCAGTAAGGCGCCGGTATGTCGAGTCGACAGCGATCGGCCGGATACCTCCATCCCTCTTCCTCAAGGCGCAGAGGTTTGCTCCATACAAAATGTCAACGACATCTGATGCAACCTCGCCACGAAGCATTAGGTTGCACAAATTCGTGACTTCCTGCAGGAGCTTTTCTCCGGCTTCCCCACAGCAACCGCCGGTGAGATCCTTCAGATGCTGAGGGGTGAGACCGTCGAGACCGCCCGCTGAACCCGGAAGAAAAGACATGATGGCACCGCGAATACTGTCAACCGACGTTTGGAGGGCTGGTTCGACATCATCGGTGTCGAGAAAAACATGAGGTGATAGTTGAGGTGGATGTTTATTCTGCAAGGCGGTGAGGGTTTCTGGGGAGTTGGGAGCGATCGTGTCGTTGGAAAAAAGTAGCCGCGCAGCACCTTTAATATCTCCCTCACTTATTTTATTTTCGACATTTTTTAGTGAATTATTTTTGACCGATGAAAGTAAAGAAAAATTTGATTTGAAATCGAAATCAGACACACAATTCTTTTTTATAAGTGACGTGAGGGAGGCATTATTGTGAGGATCCCTGGTAACGTGTAGGATGCGGTAGGGAAATGTAAATAGATGTTCCCAGGCCTGCCTCGAGTTTTCGTTTACGGTTTTATGTACTGTCTCGGCAAGCTTCTGGGCCACAGCTACTCTTGCACTCCTAGGGATCCGCCTGAGTATAGGGACGGAATTTTTCAGTTTTGAAATTTCTTGCCAAAAGGGTTGGTGTTCATTGGAGTTTTGAGATGGTAGAATAACTGAAGGAGAAGGGGCTAACGATTGCTTATGACACTTACCAATGTGGATACGTAGGCCCCTCTCACTTTTGAAGTATCGTGGTTGAGGACATTGGAGACACTGCACTAAATTTTCCAACGGCACGGTCACATCATCGGTGGACGTCCCTACATCTTGGCTGCTGCTTAACATTAGTTAACAACTTAAACCTAAATACTAGAACTAGCCTAATATAAACACAAAATAAAAGCTTTAAAATAAAAATAAATAAAATATTATAACAAAGTAAAAGTCAAAGGTGGAACTGCGCGCGCATGATAATTCTTCCCAAAAACGGTCTGAAGCTGTCGTAGTAATCACCGCCGTCGCCTTGGATACGAACGAGCCTTGTTGGATAACTTCGCTATGCAAAAAGCTGGTACTATGGCACAGGCATGCGAATAGTTTAGGATTTTCGCAGGAAAACCGGTATGTGGAGGCCTGCTCACGAAAATACATATATATCCACATTTTTAAAAAATGACGAGGCACTTTTTGAAAGGACTGAGTGCCAGTTAATATTTTAATTTGAATTTTAAAATAGAGGGTTCAAAAACACGTCCATTTTCAACTTGACAGTTTTTGTTTTATCTTACTTTTTGATTAGAATACTTCTAGTTAAACCGCCGCTTCCGATTCCGCTTAAATATA
Organism: Glaucopsyche alexis; assembly: GCA_905404095.1. Taxonomy (NCBI): domain Eukaryota; kingdom Metazoa; phylum Arthropoda; class Insecta; order Lepidoptera; family Lycaenidae; genus Glaucopsyche; species Glaucopsyche alexis. Next base: position 2,395,445 of record FR990054.1, on the reverse strand, counting down.
AACGTTTTTTAATACAAAACGTGATAAAATAAAGAAAACTAAACAAAATGTAGCTTAGTTGGCTACAATCACGAGATACGGAATCCAACGACACATTATCGTTTTACAACGGCATTAGTACGTAAACAAGAGAACATTTGCTGTTTAAAATTATACGGTTTTTAATGTATTTTTTTATTATATAAATTAATAGTGCTCTGAAAAATAAGAGTTTACAAAAGGATCAAAATTTTCAAAGATATTGTGGATTGTTTAAAAAAATATTTAAACTTTTTTGTGACTTCGAAATGCATATAATTACAAAAGTATACATAACATCATAATTATTTTTACTTTTATCAAGTTTTTATACCTAATTATTTATTAATTTATTTAAAAAAACAAAATTTGTACATGTTGTCAAATACCCAATTCTTTAAAAATATTCATTATGTATCGCATGTGACTATTGCCACAGATTAAAGAGTTATGGGCTACGGATAAACAGCTATATAATAAACTTTCGATCTGATAATAATAAAGAAAGTAAAGCATACTTTCTTTATTTATACTACAAGCATACGACGTGTCCACAATTCTCCTATTGCGTACATGGCAATAGTGAAAAGTCCGGTTAAGATTGTGTCCCGTCGAAGGGACGTATAAAAGAGATGTTCAAGAAATGTATGAGGCCTGGGCCAGCCCTACGTACAGTATATGTAAATGTAGATACATAATATAGTAACCGTTTCCTATTCTTTATTTTGTTTATTTTCACTTCGTTTTCATGTATATTTAAATTAACTTCGTCAAGGAGAGCAACACAAAGTAAAATAAAACATGGCGGATCAGATCAGAATTAACTAAAGAATGTCATTTTGTCAATGACATGACTTTTGACAAAGAAAGACGTATGACATTCAAGACGACGTCTCTTCGTAAAACTGTCTACTACGTCAAAAGCCAAGTCAAAACAACTGTCATGGCCGCCCTAAAAATAGTGTTCTCGCAATAAAAAACTCTTCAAATAATCATTTTTGTACGCATGTACCCTTCTTCAAATATTTTTTTTCGTATTTTTATGATATTTCCATATTTTTTTCCTATTTACCTATGTAGTGTACATAGAGCTGGCCCAAAATCAAACATCTCTTTTTCAAATTGTGTTTTTATGACAAGTGAGATTAAGAATTGTGATGTCTGCGACAAATTACAAATATTTTTATATTATATTTGTGTTTAATGCATGTTAAAACTTTATACATACATACATACATATAATCACGCCTTTTTCCCGTAGGGGTAGGCAGGACCGCCTCTTTCCCGTAGGGGTAGGCAGAGACCACTTCTTTCCACTTGCTACGATCCTAACATACTTCTTTCACTTCGTCCACTTTCATTCTTACCATCCATTCCTCCTCTTACATTCAACGTAGCGAAGCAGCTCTCCATGGGCCACTTTTCGCCTCCGCGAGAACGAGACGTGATGGGTGGCGAACCTTTATAATATTCATATATTAAATACAAATAATATTAAACAAAAAAAATTATATGTATTGTACAGTGTTTATAAAAATAATAAAGTTAATAATATCTATTATTTTAACTTTCCCAAGGATGTAAGTAAATATTCAATTTTCTAGTAAGTAGGCGTATTGTTTTATTATAAGAGCGCCCATTACCTACTAAATATACCCCTTGAGTCACATACTTGTTGGTGCAGGTTTGATCCCGGGTTGTGACAAGTGTGCCAATTGGAATTTCTCAATAACCGTATGCTGCTGCTAGACTGTTTAATTTACCCTAATCTTCTGTAACAACTCTGACAAAGTTTAGATCGTTTTAGAAGCTTCTATGAAATACTCCATTCCAACCTCTGTGGCTCAGCGGTTAGCGCATTGGCGGTACAGCCGAAGATCACTGGTTCGAATCCCGCCGGAGAATAAAAAGTTTTCTGTCTTCCTGGAACATGGATGTATATTAGATAATAAAAATCTTAAAGTATAAAAAAGTATTAAAGTATATACAAGTATAAGTATATAAGTATTATAGTATAAAAAAGTATTAAATATATTATTTCCTTTTATGTAATACTCGTATTCCGTAACACAAGTTCTTGGAGAACTTACCACGGGACCAAATTAACTTTGTGTGAAAGTGTCCATAGATTTCTCATATACAACTTGTGACATGGTATATCAATCCGAAACCCAGTGAAAATACTCATGAAACTGAACAACTTTCCCCGAGAAACATAGGGCGAAAAAAAAAAGAAAAAAATTAGACCTCCCATACAAACCGCACGGTCAGCAAATCAAATTAGTATGAGAGGTCCAGGTTTTTATATTTCGATCAATGTTCCTGGGGGAAAGTTGTTTAGTTTAGTTTAGTAACTCTCGCTAAAACTCGAGAACGGCTGGACCTAATTTTTGACTTTGGCTAATTTTGGTTAATGTTCGGAAAAGATTTAAACGTGAGAAATACTTATTGATAGATTGCGGGAAAAGGTGTAAGTGTAGGAAGTAAATTCAGAGATAGATGTAGATCTAGGACCTAGGTGTAGGTGTAGTAGTACATAGTTAAGACAGAACAACATCTGTCGGGCCAGATAGTATTATTGTACTATTATTCCGTAGTTATTAGCTATCTTACACCCGTTCCCCTCACCTACAATCAACTTTACATCCAACAATAAAACCATCCACAAAGAACCTAATAAACCCAATTCTAATTCTGGTGATGGATCGTCGGTGACGTCACCGCGATGACGTCACTCCATCTGTTCCCGTCACCTCGCCACCCTTTGTACCGGACATAGCCATTGTTAATATAACTGATTTATAGTTTGGTCCCCAACAAAATTGCCTTTCGAATTGGTGGCCGGCATGAATATTTACGGTATGGCCTGTGGATGGATTTCCCGCACGAACTCTTCCGAGTATTGGAAACTATAACTACCAAGTTGTTTATGATGTGGGATACAAATACTCGATGTGAAGTTGTACAGCTTGGCAAAAAAAGAGTACGCGGTGACAGCGGAAACTAAAAATATTTTCGATTATATCACATCTTTGATATATTGGAATGATAATAATTATATTACATTTATTACATTATAATATTTTATATATAAATTGACTATGACATTCTAATCTATCTATGCATATAAAATCCTTTATCCTGAATAACTGACTGACTGACGGATAAACTCACAGCCAAAACCGCTGTCGCAGAGACCTGTAACTTGAAGACCATACATAAGAAAGGCATAAAGAAAATGCCTAAGTCATACAAAGAGCATACCTCTTTGTATGACTTAGGCATCCGATAAGAAAGGATATTCCGAAAATCAACCAACAAACAATTCTTTCCTCTTTTTAATATTATGTACAGATATCGATTACTACAATAAATAAGTATCTATGGACGCCTTACATCACGTCAATCTAGCCCCGTGCTTATTATGCGAAGAACTTGTTATGTACTTTACATATTATATTAAAGATTTATATTATACATATTATACACAAATTTAATAAACATCTTAGGAACAATGAAACCTTTTTGTTCCCTCGACGGGATACGAACTCGAGGCCTCCGGCTTGAGCGCCGACGCGCTAAGCCGCAGAGGTCGTCAAAATAGAATTGTGTAATTCATAATTATTACTAGCAGAAGTAATTGATACGACAGCAATGCAACATGCACGACACGAGGCGAGAGTGTAGCAGGGCTACGATAAAAATATGTAAGTGCTACGAAATTCTTGTAGAGCTACGGTGTGTGCTACGACTTATAGTGCAATTCAAAATATGAGAATAGGATCGAGTCGGCGCCATATTGTTTCGAGTTTAGACTGTTATGATAGTTAAATTTATATTAAGATAATTGATTACTATATAACGTTTTTATTTAAATTCGATGCAAGACTATTAATAATATTTAGGTATAAGTTTTTCTGAAAATCGTACTTTTCAAGTGATATTTGACAGAAAAAGGTCATTGACGTTCCTATTCTCATTTCAAATGCGTTATACCCGTTTCAACCTATCCACTAATAACTATTTGTTAAAAACGTCACTTTTGGTGTTATTTGACCATTTTTTACGTTGAAAAAAATAATTTAGTTAATTTTTGTCTGTGACACCGAGATCACTGACAAATATGACGTTTTTAACAAATAGATTATGGTTAATAGGTTATTGAAACAAGCCGTAAGTGTAACCATCGTATTAAGCTTTATACGAGACAAACTTGTATTTATATAATCGTTTAAAGGATCATGGATGGATGTTTGTGACTCATTCACGCAGAGTTTAGGCTATGTATATAAGTATGTAATTATTAACTAACTTATGTACGAGGAAAAATAAATAAAAAATTTCACATAATGCGTTTCACTATCCCTAACTCATGGTAAATAGGAAAAACAGCGGAAAATAGCCATATAGAAAGGTTAAATTGAGATAGCAGATCGGCTTGAAAGAGGCATACGGGTGAGGCTCTCTATACGGCATTGCCGTGAGCTACGATAGTAAACCAATTTCTGTGAAAAATATTCTCCGGAAAATCGGTGGTTTATTTCGCCTCACTCTGCCTTAATAAGTGTAACCTTGCTATCTTCGAGTCTGATCAGAGCCAGCAAAGTTACTTTGCAAAAAAGTCAATATTATAAATAATATTTCACAATATTGTTGTTTTATGATTACGTGAATTTTAATTACACTGTTTGTAAAGATATAACATTTTTTTGTAAACACTATCATACGAATGTTAAAAACAACAAATGCTCAACAAACAAAACATTTTAAGGTTTTTTTTTCAGTAGTAATGAGGTTTCCCAAGGCATTTTATGCTCAGCTTATTGTTTTATTCCCGTTCCGCGCCGCAAGCGTTTCCTAATTTGTATAATAACCCCATTAATAACTGCACTGTGTACTTAATATGTTTTAAAATTAAGAGAAAATCCAGATATTTATGTTATGTTTTCGTAATTATATCATAAAAGTCGAGACAATCTTGAATACATTTAACTTCAGATGTTTCTCGAAAACGGCTGCAAGTATTACCACGAAATTCAGTATGCACGGAGTTTTGGTTGAACAAAAACTGATCTCTGGGAAACTGCGCATTTTAAGCTATAAGTATAATATGTTATTTCATTCGTCTGTATCAATCCTACTAAATGGAAGATGGATGGATAGATGTATGGATGGATGGGATACTCGATGGTATATTTACGTGGAATGAGCCGCAGGAAACAATTTCGACTTTATTATGTCAGTCCGATTGGCAGTTTGGTATACGTATGTATATTTTATGCTATTTTTCGAAATGTAGTGGGTTCTAATCGCGGTTAAATATATATTTTTGTGTCCTTTTTTTTTTAAGTTTCTAATAATTCCGAGCAAAGATCGGTTACCCAGGTACTCTTTTAAAAAACTTATGAACGTAGAATAGCTTCTAATTTCTCACCCCCTCTTGGACCTTACACGCTCAACGAAAGCGTAATATCACGCCGATTTTCCGTGACACTATGGTATCTCAGCAGTGTGCTAACCAATAAACCAACACAGACTCAACGCTCTTCCATGGTAACAATATAATAAATACAGCCTCCGGGATCTAGTGGTTAGAAATTGGCTCTCGACTTTAGAAGTCGTGGATTCTATTTCCGTATAGGAACAACGAAATATGTTGTTTCTATGTTTGGTTAGGACAATGCAGGCTGACAAAAAAGATGATACATTGTTTTAAACATGATACATGCGTCGGATGGGCATGTAAGAAGTCAGACCTGCGCCTGATCTCTCGCCAGTCGTGTCGGTTATCAGTCCCACTGGATTACGAGAGTAAAGAAAGAGAGAGTACTCTTGTGTACTGCGCACACACTTGGGCACTATAAAATTACTCCTGCCTAACTGGCCTGTTTTCATTGAAACCGGTCACCATCACCGAAATCGGTGTTTATCGAAAACTAAATTTTATATTCATTAAATAAATATAAAATTTAAATTTATAAAATGTATTATGTAAAATTGCATATTTCACAATAATACAACAATTTTTACACATCGGGAAATGAGTTGAGGAGTATAAATCCCTGGCAATTGAACCGACGCAATTATCTGCGCAACATCCGAACTAATTAATTATAGGCCGTGCGGTTTCATATAATTGGAAATTATTTAATAAGTGGACCCGCAGTGGGATCTCGTGGTAAAGAGCCGTAACCCACCTTAAGAACAACACCTGGGCAAGAGCACCTTGTCTAAGCGGAACAAAACGATACGCGATTCGGCGCTGCATTTTAAGACAACGACACGAAATTGAACTTTATTTACTACACAATACACACTGAACATACACGTTTCATTTCAAGAGCGGTGCGGCGCGAGAGATCATTGTAGTTCGAAATGCGAACTCTTGCAATGAAACGTATATCTTCTTGTGTAGTTAATAAGGTTCAATTTTGAATAGCTATCTTTAAAATGCAACGCCGCGTCTCGTAAGTGACGTCGCAGTATGAGTTGACCCTAATGGCCTTAAAAATTGTAGCTATAAAGGTAGCATTCCGATCTTAGCGACCGCGGTCTCGCCGCGATCCGCGCCCGCGACTAGCAAACTAGCGAATTAGTGGCAGTTTTTAACGAAAAAATACTAGTAGTTGTCCAGTAGTTTAATGTGACATAATGTATAGTTGATAATAAGAATTTAAAATTGATATCCAACATAAAAATAATTTTTCAAATCGATCAAGCAGTTCCTGAGATCAGCGCGTTCAAACAAACAACGGAAGCCCGCAAAGATGAATAATTTTCCCCGTTTTTTCCACATTTTCCACAGATTCTTCGTTCCTATTGGTCGCAGCGTGATGCTATATATAGTCTAAAGCCTTCCTCGACAAATGGAGTATCCAACACAAAAATATTTTTGTAAATCGATCAAGCAGTTCCTGAGATCAGCGCGTTCAAACAAACAACGGAAGCCCTCAAAGATGAATAATTTTCCCGTTTTTTCCACATTTTCCACTGATTTTTCGCTCCTATTGGTCGCAGCGTGATGTTATATAGCCTAAAGCCTTCCTAAGGAGTCAAAAGTCCGTTACAATAGTTACACGTAGATAGCAGAATTTATACACCCGGAAAAGTTCAATTTCTGCAGCAAAAATACAACGCGAGGATGAACGAGCCAGTACTTCAAAAGTAAGTCCACCCAAAAAAACCTGAAATGTTGACCTTTGACCCCGCATAACTTTGTAAGCTCGCATGGGATTGATGAGGACTTTTATATTTTTATTTATTAGGGCAAACCCAAGGTCTCCACCAATATTTGGTTCTGTCGGAATTTTTCTTATTTCAATTGTCTAAATTAACCAGAGTATATGAGAAGAAACGTTTGCTTGCATTGAATAGGCTCCGTAATAACTGGGCCGATCTTGGCACAGATATACAGTGGACCACTACGTTTACCTATTCCAAAAAATACAGAGTTCCCATGAGATAACGTATTTACTCGAGTTGGCCGTGGTCAAAAGCTAGTAATGTTATAATAACAACAAACCAAATTGATGAAAAACACAAAAATGTATATTATATTTGATATTTCCTCTTAAATGAATTGCATTCAATTTACAATATAATTACACTGTTTATAAGCAGCCTAAAGCTAGGACTATATTATAATTATGATCCGGAAACCGGAAGGCCGTAGAAAATTCTTATTATGTTGAAAACAGAACTCTTTTTTTATTATTATTATTTTTTAAAGATTTAATGGCCTGGCAACAAGACCTTTAAGCCAAGTCTTATATTTTTGAGGTATTTCTTATTCGTCTTATTTCTAAATCGTCAAGTCCAAAGTCTAGTCAAAGTCCCAATAAATAGTCAGGGACGGGTAGTCAATCAGTCAAGTCAGTCGATTCAGTAAAGTGGTAGACGCTTTACTGAAACTTCCTAGGGAGTTTGGGCGGGAAACCCAATTTAACACGCATTTTGTAGAATGCATCACTCTTCCACACTAGTGCACCTCAACGAATAATTATTAATGGTTAATATTCCACCAATATTACGCATTAAAAACCGAAATAACACGAATTTAGAAAAATAATACATTAACACAACTGCTGATTAATTGCTTGATTGATTGCTGATTGACATTCCCGGCAAAACTCAAAAACAGAGCTCTGTGCTAATACAATAGAGTTGAAAATGGAAATTTCGAGTGTCGAGCTGTCAGTGGCTGTGTTTCGCGGAAAATGGCACTTGTTAGCGCTTAATAGCGCTAAAGAAAAACAAACAAATTATCGGCCAGCACACGTTTGCTAACTTCAATATTGCTAACATAATCCGCCATTTTGCTTATTTAATGTCAGCGGGCGCCATTTTGCTAACGTTTTTTTGTTTGCGCTATTATACGCAGAACACAGCCATTGATTGACATTTGACTCGATACATATGTGTTCGATTTTCAACTGTATTGTATTCACAGAACACTATTACTCATAAAGAGCATAAAGAGATTGTATTAGTGTAGAGTTCTATTTTCAATGCTCAGAATTTTCTACGGCCGCTAGAATCCCGGAACATATAGTCCCAGCCTCGATAAAATGATTTTGATGTTCCAACAATATATTAAATGGTATCAGCGAGTACGTTATTCATTTCAATAATACGAAATCAGAAGTTTCCATTTTCACTAAGTGGTTTACATCAGTAAAGTATTGTTTTATGGGAACTTCCGATTTATAATTGTTTTTGTAACATTAATGTACATGTAACAAATTAAATTGCATTTTATTTATCATTATTATTTTTTGATATCGTAAAAATTAATGTTCCATCCTTATAATGTTATGTTCTTACTTATTTATATGTATTTTAGAATATGTTTTTGTATGTATGATATTATTATTGTATATATATTGTATGTATCTGTTTATATATTATGCCATTATTAAAATACTTATCTATGTTAACAAATACTTTTTTTTTTTTTTCATTTTCACATTCATAATCATACATTATTAGTACTGTTATCTACCCGTGGTTGCCTGGAAGAAATAACTAAATAGTAATAATGCCACCATTGTGTTTTACATTGTTTATATCTAAGATTGTTGTTAAAATTCAAATTGTTAAAATACGTGTGCACATTAAAGAATATTTCATTCATTGATAAATACAATTTGTCTTAAACTTAGTACTTAGGACCATACCGGTATAGGTAGTATTGGCAGTGACAAAATTACACTTTTTTGTTTTAAGAAATTTTAACAAATTTTTTTCTAGCAAATTCAAGGTTTCAGATTTTTGCTCAGATTTTTTATATCAGCTTGTATCAGTGATTTCATCGGAAAATCTAAAGAAATATTATAAACATGAAAGTTTTATGTATGGAATCCATACATACAACTTTCACGTTTCCATACTCCATATTATGGATGTGTCGATGTTTGTTTCTCTTACACGCAATAACTACTGAATGGATTTTGATGAAATTTGGTAATTTTTATCGCAGCAAAATGTACAGTTCCTGTGGGATTTCTTTTTGCGCGTTCGAAGTCGCGGGCAACGTCTGGTATAATATTTTCAATTTTTGCTCCTGTAGTATTCTGAAATCGTGTGGGTATTTCAGTACCCCTTGTACAGCTTCTCGAAAGCTGGTATTTCTTTTTAGGGTTCCGTAATACTTAAGGAACCCTTATAGTTTCGCTCTGTCCATCTGTCTGTCTGTCTGTCTGTCTGTCTGTCCGCGCCTTTAGCTCATGTAATTATGAATATAAATTGATGAAATTTGGTGCAGTTATAGATTGTGTATAGATCAAGGATTCGGGATCATAAAAATAATAATTTAATATTTTAGGGGTGGCTCTCCATACATGTGAAGTGGGGATGAAAAATATTTTTTCACTTTACCCCATCGTGTGGGGTATCGTAGAATAGGTCTTTTAAATTAAAGGCAAGGTTTCATACGTTACTTTTTTATAAAGTGGACCATTTTCGAGTAATCGGCCTCCAAATTAGTTTGTAAGTTAGTCCCCCCCCCCTAGCATTTTTAAACTAAAGAAGATAGAAACTTGCGAATTTCCATGCTAATAGATCATGCTAAAAACTCTTTAGGAAAATTATTGTGAACCAAATCGGACAGTAACTTTTGGAGTAATTTAAAAAAAAGCATATTACGCGTTATAGTTACGGAACCCTCCTTAGACATGTCCTGACATGCTCTTGGTTAGGTAATTTTTTTTTTGCTAGGTCTCCAATGGATTTTTAATATAACAGAATTAAGTATTTCTTGTTTGGCATAAATCACAAAGACTGGCACATGACACCCGAATAGAACTACGAACTATCAAAAACTAAGGCTGCTAGGAAAAAAACTGAGACCATATTTAAAATCAGCACCGCAAAAACGTAATATATATTTCATGTAACTCATAATATTTCATGTAACAAAAATGCTGCGTCCTTTCCTTGTGCAATTTCATATTACCTTGCCCATACTAAAAATAATTGTTTATCGTTTATAAATATTATTCAGTGTAGTTCATTTTTAATTCAGTCCAATCACTATGTAGTCAAATTGCATTCACCAGGCTATCAGCAAACTAAAAGAGTTATTATTTAAATAAAACACATCCAAGACCATAACACAATACCGTTCAAATTAGTGCTCAAATGAAACCATAGATTTGTCCAGATAACATATTATTATGAATAAAGGATAGGATGCACGCATTGCGGCGGGCGCAGGCTGCAGGGGCGTACTCGGGCGAGGACAGGGGCAAACAGGGGCGTACTCATCCGAGGGCGGAAACACCAGCTGGCGATGTTTATGAAGCTTAAACAATTATTGTAACAGTTTATGGCGGAGATATGAATGTACTTTGAATGAATTTCTTATTTATATGTGATGTTGATATTTATGTAAGTATATTATATATTTAAGTCTTTTCTTATCGGCTAGCCTTATTTAAATACAATTTGTATATTCTATAAGAGCAGGAAATTTATAATAATATTGGAACAACAAAAAAGTTGTTTTCAAGTCTGGTTAACACTTAGGACAATGCAGGCTAATCAGGTGATTGTCTGACAAGAAAGATGATCCATGCGTTGGATGGGCATGTAAAAAAGTCGGTCCTGCGCCTGATCTCTCGTCAGTCTGTTGGTTATCGGTCCCAATGGGTTATGAGTGTAGTGTTTATTAAATGAAGAGAGACTGCTGTAGTATACTGCGTACACACTTGGGCACTATAAACAACTTCTTCGGCTACGAAGTTCGGTTTCAACAAAACCAGTCACCACCACCGGAATCGGTGTGGGAGCTATTTATGAAAGCGAACGGTACAAATATATTTTTGAAAAGGTACTTAAACATTTTAGACGTTTTTCAAGATAATCAGTCCTTTGGCAATTTTATAGAGCAGCTATGGCAAACCTATGGCACGCGACACAACATTTCGGGCACATCAATGATCACAAAATTTTGTAATAACTACTCGCTCTGCTCACTCGTGTTTGGCTTAGGGACCATATATAATTATAATATTTAGTAATGACGTTCAATTTTAGGTTTATGATATAATTGTCTTTTTCCGAAGTGCACAGGTCTTTCAAGGTTTAAAGTTTCAACAGTTACAACAGAAAATAATTTGCTAGCTCGCTCCGCTCGCTTGCACTAACGTACCTATTAAATTAATTATTATCAAAGTTCGGTTTTAGGCTATTAATATTATGTTTTGTTTTCTTACATACAGCCTTTCAAATTGGATTTATAGAGTAATCAGAGAATAACCCGTAAAATAAACAAAAAATGTAATAGTTGATAATCGAAATTCACTGCTTAATGGGCGTCAAAATATTTAAATACGCTTCTAAATCACAAATAAAAATTAAATGAAAGTTTATTGACTACGTCTATGACCTCATTAAACATTTCTTTCCAAAAATGGCACGTTATTATAAAAGGGTCGCCATCTCTGTTATCTATACTAATATTATAAAGCTGAAGAGTTTGTTTGTTTGTTTGTTTGTTTGTTTGTTTGAACGCGCTAATCTCAGGAACTACTGGTTCGAATTGAAAAATTCTTTTTGTGTTGGATAGTCCATTTATCGAGGAAGGCTTTAGGCTATATAACATCATGCTAAGCTCAATACGAGCGGAGCTCCAATCAATAATGTTTCAAAATCGGGGTGTTTTTTCCCTTTTGAGAGCTTTCGCTGCGTACGCTGCGGAAACGGTTAAAGTTTCGCTAAAATTATGTATGACAGAATTGTTCCCCTTTAAAAGTTCTAGAAAAAAGTCCGCGACAGTATATGTCTATCTTTTAAGGTTGACTCACAATAACCTTTTTATGCTAACCAAATTTGTTCTAAAATTAAGCATTATTTGTGAGGTTGTTTTCATAAAGATGATATTAATCCTTATCCAAGTAAATACGTTATTCATTACAAGCATTTAATTTAGAAGAAATTTGCCATTTACATCATTTGATTTCAATAAGTATTTTAGAAGATATCGTAGTAATAAAATAATCAGCGCGCAATAATGATGTGCGGCGCGCTGCGGGCAGTCGTGAGTCGCGGGCAAGCGCTCCTCCTTCTACGTAAATGAAGTCGCGGGTAAATTTTAGCGATATCCCAAAGTAACTATTCCACGCGGACGAAGTCGCGTGCAAAAGCTAGTAGAATATATTTTGATACATAAAGAGTTTATTTCCTATTAGGTTTAAGGTTGCCATGGTGGTAATCGGGTTTCCTCACAAATACAGCCTTTATATACAATAATAAATATCAAAGTGAGGCGTAAGAAGGTAAATAACCGATGAAAATATTTTATTTCCCCACCAATTCCACGCAAATGCCTACTTCTTTTTATTTTATTTATCAAGTATTCGTTATCAATACAAACAAATGACTTAGCCCCAATTTCACCAACATATTGTCAAAACGACGTTTAATGCTAAGCTTCGGTTTAAAATCTGTCTGTCCCGTTCTAACATTAAACATTTTATCCTCGCCTGCTGACTTTTTGATAAGTAGCAAATTAACTGTTGAAGTGTAAGTCTAAAACCAGCGTATCGGTTATTATTGAATTTTAATTGTCTTAATATCATAAACAGATTTTTGGAGTTTGAATCTATCCAAAGGGGTTTGGCATTGGTTTGTCGTTTATGAGAATACCATATCGGGACTGGATTATAACTGTTTTATAGCAGGATTTCGAATCAGATTTAACTATCGACTAGGAAGCTCAAAGGTTTATAACATCGATTATGAAAATGAAACACTATTATTCGAACAAACTATTCTTCGTACAACGTAACAACCAAACTAGATAAATTAGAGTTCGCAGTCAAAACACTATTATATGTGTAACAATGGGTGGTAACACAAAGGAGCGCAAACTAATGCGAACATTTTTACCATTGTGTTACTTTTTAATTAGAGTTACAAAACTTCACTTCATTATACCGAATGTGATCCGTCATTGCGAACTTTTCTCAAAAACTCTCTACATCAAGTTACAAGAAGCTGATGTCATTAGTTACCAATAATTATAATGTGGAACTGATTTTTTTTTTTAATCGATTTGAATTTTTATTTTTCAAGATTTTTCTTATTTGTTGACCTGCCACTGCACTGGTTCGAGAACACTAACTAGAACTAACTCAGCGAGTAAAATCAGCGTAAGAAACTTGCGCGAGTTCTAAAAGGTGGCCTTTTAGAAAAAAATATCGAAAAATTGTTATTTAAAAAAATATATTAACTTTTTGAAACACAAGATATTAATATACCTACACTATTCATACAAATTTACACTACACGTATATGCTATTTACTCATGCATTTGTGTTTCGAAAACCGTAATTCATTTGTTTTCCCCTGTTTTGATTTTTCTTTGCGTCACTCTGTTTACAAAATGGAAAACTCCATGCCAACGCTAGAACACACACTGCACAACAGACGGCTACCAAATTAGAGGAGCTTCAATTTGAAATTTGAATGTCTAAAACGTCCGCCGTACTCCCCGGACCTTGCTCCAACAGATTACCATTTTTTTCGAAATTTGGATAACTTCTTGCAAGGGAAAAAATTCAACTCCGATGGGGCAGTCCAAAGCGCCTTCAAAGATTTTATTTATTCCTGTCTGAATGGTTTTTTTAGGAAAGGAATCAATGAAGACTTATGAGATGGCAAAAGTACACAGATAGCAATGGTATATATACTTTGATTATATAAATATATTATATTTAAAAAAATCGACTTTATGCTCCTCCTGTACAAAACGTCATTTTCATTTGTAACGACCTAATATTTGACGCAGGTTTATTGTCTTTGAATAATAATTATTGTTATTTTTATAGCATCTTGGTATTCTGAAGTAGTTAACTCTTTATGTAACTGGTTAAGCTTATTTATTGAACTCCTAAATTCAGTTCATCTCTAAACTGATGTCAAATGTTTTAGATGCGAATAAACAAAACTCGCTCCACAAATACCCGAAAAGTTTTAATTGATAAAGTTTTACAGTTAATTTTATTTATATATTAAAACCAAAACATTAAGATTATTTGTTTTTGTCGTAGAAAAGTAAATTAAGAATGCTGTGCTCGTTGAATGGATCCAAATAAAATTAATTATTTCTCAGTTTATTGTAACACCTAGCAATAAGAATATTTAACTAAGAAAGGCGACATAAAGAGTATTGGTTATCTCTAAAAAGAAATTTCTTCTAGGAGTCCTGGTTAATTGGGGTAAGAGAGGCATTTTGTATTATTTTCCTTTGCAGGTCAAGAGCACGATACTTCTCATATTATGGCACACCTGGACATTAATTAGTAAAACCCATAGACTGCCTAGCAACTAGCCCCATCCGACAATTAAGCACGAACACCGTATAAGCAAAGAAAGAAATGTATGGACCCTTATCAAAGCTTTCATTGAACTTCTTTACAAAATACAGTATCCCAAAGGAAGACTATACTTTTTCGGGATAAAAGCAGCCTATGTTTCAATCCAGAGCCTAAACTACTACCACACCAAATTTCATCAAAATCGGTTCAGTAGTTACCGCGTGAAATAGTAACAAACATCCATCCATCCTCACAAACTTTCACATTTATAATATTAGTAGGATTAGTAACGACTAGCTTTTTCCGCTCCACCCGCGTAAAAATAGTATCGGAAATCTCACGGGAATAATGTCCTTTTTCGGGATAAAAAGTAGCCTATGTTTTAATCCAGAAACTCAACTACTGCTATACTAAATTTCATCGAAAGTCGTCCAGTAGTTTTTGCGTGAAAGAGTAAAAACATCCATCCTTCCTCACAAACTTTACCATATTTAATTGAGTAGTTTAGCTGTTGCCCGCGGCTCCGCCCGCGTAAATATAGTATCCCTTGAGAACACTGTAGTTTCTCGGGATGAAAAGTAGCCTATGTTTTAATCCAGGGCCTAAACTATTACCATACCAAATTTCATCGAAATCCGTTTAGTAGTTTTTGCGTGAAAGAGAAACAAATATCCATCCATACATGTACTTTGTGCTCACAATCCCAAGTTATAATACGACGACATAGTAACCATCTACCAGGACAGCATAGCTCCCTAAGCGTTCATCACGGGTTTCGATTAGGTAACAATAAACCGGTCGACCACCTAAGCTATGATCTCATTGCTATGTAAATTCCTTCTCCACCGAACGCCGGTAATAACATTTGCATGGGATTTTACAAATCAAATCGATCTTACCGTTCGAATTTATGGTTTAAATGTTTTTATCGCTTATATTTTACTGTCGCCAATTACCTACGCATAAAAACAAATTACTTTCGAATAATAAAATTTTATAAAGAGGTGAGTAAAGCATTTTTTTATATTTTTCGTGAATTTTCTTTATGGATAAGTTCTATGATAATCCAAGTCAGACGTCATGGATTATGTGACCATTTGATATTTGTCGTTGTTTACTTGTCGTTTGAACTTTTTCTACTTTGTCATATTTTATAAGATTTTGATGAAATTTTAAGACTTATTCGTGGAACGTGATCAGTATTCGATTCTCGTTTGAAGAATGTATAATACAACATTTAAATTATGTTAAATTTAAGGAGATTGTCCTATGAAAACATAACCCTTAACCATCTACCAGCGGTCTGTGAGACCGCAACACTTTTTCAAATTCAAATATTTCTTTATGTATGTATCGTAGCACATTGTGCGTCTATATACCTTTGCTACACGTCAATCAGCATCGCCCTTACGCTTGGCGAGTTCAAGCACACGTTCGGGGCAGGGTGGATAAAAATATTTCGCTAGCGGTCTGTGAGAGATTTTGTTTATTTTTATGAAAAACTAGCAGTTGCCCGCGGCTCCGCCCGCGTAAATATAGTTTTTTCGCGGTCGCGGATATGTGACTGATGCAAAAAATAGATAAAAACAATGCGGATTATATATCATGCTAAAATTTCAGCATCGAGGTGCAGAACTTTTTGAGATTTTGAAGCGTACACAAACCAACATAACATTTTTTATATATATATATATATATAGATTAAATATTTGTATCCAAATACCGAAGCTATGTGACCCGTTCTATTTTAACGAATCTATTGACACCTAACCTAATTTATAGAAATCGGATTAGTAGTCGAGGCGCTATGGTGCAACAAACATACATATACTGTCAAAAATCCTTCCTTTTGGCTCTACCATTGTCAGGATTTACTGACACTTATTTTATCAATGCTGTTGACAGTACCAGGATAGCATTTATACTGCATAATATGTAAATCAAGCCACTTCAAAAACATTTCCTAAAGAGGCGGATCGATCAGTCTTCCAGGAATAAGTAAGAACCCGGGCACTCCAATGCATCTTCGAACCAAATGGATTAACTTCCCTTTGCCTGGCTCCTTGGAAACTGATTTTGGAGTCCCGTCTAAAATCCCAAGACTAGAAAGCGCTTTTTACCTAAGAATGTTTTACATAAATTCAAAACGTACGTAACGTAATCTGTCATAGCGTTACTAAAAGTGAGTTGGTTCTAATTAACAATTAATTTAATCTTAGTTTTTTAGGTTTTTGAGTTTTAATAGTATATCAAAATGAGATTACTACCATGTTTTTTGTAACAT
This sequence comes from Glaucopsyche alexis, assembly GCA_905404095.1. Lineage (NCBI taxonomy): Eukaryota > Metazoa > Arthropoda > Insecta > Lepidoptera > Lycaenidae > Glaucopsyche > Glaucopsyche alexis. The sequence goes on along the minus strand of FR990054.1, from coordinate 2,378,324 downwards.
ACAATTATTCATAATTTAAATATTCAACCAATTTTTTTTTCGTTGCACGTATAAATTTATAAATAGCGATAATTACCTCGAATCTTCCTTGAATATGCTTTATCATAAAATGGCGCTGGGCAGGACATATAGAGAGACTCAAAGATAGGAGATGGACCTTAGGAATCACAATATGGGATGACAAAAAAACAGAGGACGCCCGAGAAATAAATCGGTCGAAGTAATTATTACAAACTAGCTGTTGCCCGCGGCTCCGCCCGCGTAAATACAGTATCCCCCGGTAACACTGTACTTTTTCGGTTTAAAAAGTAGCCTATGTTTTAATGCAGAGCTTAGATACCTACTAAGATACCAAATTTCATCAAAATCCATTCAGTAGTTTTTGCGTGAAAGAGTAACAAACATCCATCCATTCGTACAGCCTCACAAACTTTCACATTTATTATATTAGTAGGTACAAAAGCAGCAAAAGAAAGCTCAGGAAAGAACTGCAATCTGAATAGAGCAAACTGTAGGATTCCTATACCTAAAATGGAATTCCATCTGCATAGACAGCTAGTAGAACTAAGAAAATGGCTATTATTTACTTGCTTTTCCCGCTGGTCCACCCGCGTAATTATAGTTTTGGGTATCCCACGGGAATTCTGTACTTTTTTTTGGGATGAAAATTATCCTATGTTTTAAAACAGAGCTTCGACTATTAATTAACATTCCGAATTTCATCGAAATCCGTTCAGTAGTTTCTGCGTCAAAGAGTAACAAACACACATCCTTTCACTATCACAAAATTTCACATTTATGGTGATAGTATTTATTATTTATGTAGCGGCAATCGCTTACCATCAGGCGATCTGACTACTCGTTCAAAAGCGCCAAGCTCGAAATCTCAGTACTAAGCTGGGAGCCGTAAAATATAAATCCCGTGACGTCACATCGTTTTTACGGCGCGCATTACGCTCAAATCCCGCTGCTTACGTACTTCCTATCCCTTTGTTTCGACCGAAATATTTACGACAATTTATAATATTATGTAGCATGTTTATGGTTCTGGAAGTGGGTAGGGCCTAGGGGGTCTAGGACAGGCATGACCAACCTTTTCAAGATTGCGTGCCATTTTTTATTTTAGCAAAACCCTGACGAGCCGCACATGTATTAAATACAAAAATCCACAATTCGTCCACAAAACCCCAAAATACGTTTTCAAACATTACCAAGTATTGTCATAAACGACTACGACGATTACCGAATCGACGGCTAAATTATAACTTCAGAGGCCGCATTGCAAAGGCCCGCGGGTCGCATGTGACCCCCGGGCCGCACGTTGGTCATGCCTGGTCGGTCAATAAAGTCACGTTATGACCGACCATGATACGTATAGATCGCGCAACGGTTTATGAGCGCTCAGTGAAAGTGGAGGGGATCGTTCGCGCATATGACCAATAGCAAAGAATACATATTACTAACGTACCAATAGCGTGTCGGCAGCCACGTTCGGCATGCGTTCGGCGCATCCACACCTCCCCGCTCTAGCCCGCTACCGCCAAACACACTCAAAAACTGACTTCTGCGCATACCCCCTCTACTTTTGTCGAAAGATCTTAATTCGTTGCGCGACCTGTACCTAATGAACCTTTATATTGCGTATAGACTTTACTTTTGTTAGCATAAAATAATGAAAAAATATACTTTAGAGGTGACACTCCGTACAAGTGGGGATGATTTTTTTCTTTATCTAACCTATCTCTATCTCTATTTTCTCTATCTATCGTGTGGTGACTGGTGTATCTACGAAAATGTATTTTTAAATAAAGGCGATTTTTTTTACACGGGTTTTTTTGTAAAGTGTGGCCGATTACTCTAAAATAAAGTTGATTATTTTGAGCGTATCGTAATTTGAAAAAAAACTATTGCGCGTATATTAAACACGTCCTTATATGATATTGGTAAGTTTTATTTAAATAAATAAATAATATCTTTTATACGATAAGCCTTTACGGCAATCAATGAAAACTTTCTGAAGTAAGCAAAGCTTAGTTTTCAAGTACCAAATAACATTTGTCGAAATAAAAACTATATTTATAGTACATTAAATAAGTAAGAAACGACCATATTGCTAACGTACTGAAGTAGATAATAACTTTTTATCGGTAGATGTCTGTCGATAAAAAGTTATCTACTTCGTCTAGATATTCGAGTAGTTTTCATAGCTTATAATTATTACAAGCAATTTGAATGTCTGGCTACGAAAGGAGTATTAATTGTGTACTTTTCTCAGATATCACTTACAATATTTAATTACATCGATATTTTTATAGTTCTATAATTTACTAGCTATCCCGACATACGTTATTCTGTCTTAAATTTGAACTGAAATGAATAAATAACTAAACCTACTCCTACAACCTACACCTTTTCCAATACTTATCCAATACTTTTCCAAAACCTTCACTGAATTTTCGCAATTATTTCCAGACCTAAATGAACCAAATCAGTCCTGGCGTTCTCGAATTTTGAGTCCCTCGGAAACGGGATAAAAAGTATAATATGTCCTTCTCCTGGTTTTAAGATATCTCCCCACCAATTTCAGCCAAATTGGTTCATCCGTTATTGAGTTATAAATAGTGTAACTAACACGACTTTCTTTTATATAAGATACTAGCTGTTGCCCGCGGCTCCGCCCGCATAAATTTATTGTACCTCGGGAACATTGTATTTTTTCGGGATAAAAAGTAGCCTATGTTTTAATCCACAGCCCAAACTACTACCATACCAAATACTATCCTACTAATATAATATTATATTACTAGAATAGATTAGAACAGGACAATTACTATTATACTAACCGTACATTCTCAAAAATATCATGTAATAAAATATCGTTGTAGTTAAATAACGAATTCAGATAAAAAAACAGGGACTGAGACAAATCAATACATATATATTTATCTACTGGGTTTAATGGACCCTACGATTCATAATGCGTTGCGTAACATAATAAAAAGACTAAGGAAACATAAACTGTTGTTAGTATTATTACGTGCTGTATCAGTGACGTGCGTAGAGCGTTAGCAAGCGGTCGCGCTCCGCAAATCGGCACATGTTGCAAATATTAAATAATATTTAATATTTCGCGCGTCGCGGCTCACTGCCGCTACGTCACCATGGCGCTCATTGCGAACGAGTTGCTGGCGTTTATCCAGCACGTCTGCAACACCATGGACGAGGACGGCATCGTGCAGCTCTGCAAGTCCACCTACACCAACGAGGAGATTTGCAAGGCCAAGCTGATGCTGTATGAAGCGCTCGGCAAGACCGCGCAGATGTTACCATCAAGAAGAAGAGATGGGGGCGAACGCAGCTTACAGGACATCATCACCCTGTTGAAGCAGACGGATCCTGTGGCCGTACCGGCCTTTGTGGCTAAGAATCTCCACAAGCTGCCGGTGGTTACCTTAGATCACGTCGACGTCTCCAGCCTGCTGAGAAAGTTTAACAACATGAAGGCAGAGCTGGACGAGATGCGAGGTAGATTGGATGCATCGGAAAATACCATCCGTGATTTGCAAAGTGAATTATTGCAAATAAAAAGTAATAATTCTCTATGTAGGTCACCCGATCATTCGTTTGCCTACGTAAACACGCGTCGCGGGGCGCAGATTGACTCGTCGTTGGCCATGTCAGCGGAATTGGACGGGTCAACAACCGCCGAAGCCTCGTCGCTAGCGATCGAGCCGAAGCTGAAGAATCCATCGACTCAGCTGAAAAAGTATGCCAGTGTAGCTGCTTACCCCGCACCCCCGCGGAAATCAAAGGGGGAGACGGAGAGCCCCAAGGCTGAGAAGAGCCCCAAGGCCAAGGAGAGCCGCAAGGCTGAATCTCTTCTACCGGTCGAGGACAAGAGCAGGAGGTGCGATGAGGAGGGCTTCACTCTGGTGGAGAGAAGAAAGAAGAGGAAGCCTGCCGTCCGCAACCATCGCGGCACCGCACCCTACGTACCCGAGCTGCGCTTACGGTGTGAGGTACCCGCAACCCAGCTGTACGTGTCCCGTCTGCACTGGTCCATGGAGGTGGAAGACGTCGTGAGCTACATCCGTGAGAAGACCACCTACACTTTAAGGGTTGAGCGTCTGCAGTCTCGCCACAAAGTCAACTTCAGTTCCTTTGTGGTAAGAGTGCCGACAACACTTTTGTCTACCCTCGAGGTGGAGGCGTTCTGGCCGTCGGGTGTAGTTTACCGAAGGTTCCGGGGAAGACTCCCCAACGAAGCGCGCATCACGACGCCGAAAAAGACAATACCAACGTGATAAACTATTTTAGAGTGTTTGTGTAGTGTGAGTCTGAGAGAGTGTGTGTAATAATATACCATAGTATAGAATTGTTAAATGTGTATCCGTTGTCTGATTGCCATAACACAAGTCTTAACTTAGCATGGGATTAGATTGATGTGATGTATATTACATGTTTATTCTATTGTATGTTATTATACAGTGTGTTTAATAAAGAATTTGATTGAATTTGATTGAATCTCTATGGCCATACACTTAACAGGGTGTTCATATTTTACACTTGCATCACAGTTGGCCACGAGTCGTGTCGCAGTGGATGAGCAAATTGCTTTAATTATTCTCTGTCAATGTCGTGTATTATACACCGGTACCAGGCGCGCAGATTTATTAGGATGTGCATCAGGATGTATCACGTCGTTATCACGTGTGTCTTGCGGACAACATCATTATCATCCCATGAAAATATTTCATTACCCACTTGAAATCGAAACATTAACGAAAAGGAAAATAATATAGTTGGTTCCCTAAAATTATTTTATTTACTAGATGTTGCCCGCGACTACATGCACGCAAAAGTTAATTTCGCAGAAACCGTACCTTTATTGCGATAAAAAGTAGCCTATGTCCTTTTCCGTGGTTTACTCTACATCTGTGGCAAATTTCATCAAAATCGGTTCAGTAGTTTCGGAGCCTATTCAATGCAAATATATGGACCTTATTTTCTTTGTGATGGATAGCACAACAACTACTAAAGCGATTTTTATTTTTTTTTAACCAATATCTTTCTTCGGCAACGTCTAGTGTAGTATACACTAGACGTTGCCGAAGAAAATCCCTCCGTAATCGTACATTTTCCAGCGATTAAAAACCTATCCAATTCAAAACAAACAAATCTTACCTCATTATAATATTATTATAGATTAATAATAAATAATTATAATCAGAAATATTAATAAGACAATACATTTTTATCGAAATAAAAACAAAACAAACCTCCTTTAGTTATAACCTTTATATCATGAAAAATACTCGCAATATTTTGAGTAAGGTAAGGTGAACGAACTAACACGGGAGATCATCATTCATGTGAGAATTGGGGAGCATGTTAAATAATCGTCTCTACACCTGAGCTGCCGCGGGGACGTGAGTGTGATGCTAATGTTACAAGTGACTGGAATTGGGGTTTTACCATACACGTATATTATTACTAGCTGATGCCCGTGGCTCCGCCCGAGTAAGTACAATAATCCACGGAAACCGTATATGTACCGCGATAAAAAGTAGGCTATGTCCTTCCCCGTGGTCTACTTTATATCTGTGCCAAATTTAATTTAAATCGGTTCAGTAGTTTTGCCGTGAAAGACGGATAAACATACACACTTTCCCATTTATAATATTAGTATGGATTTTGAAGTGGTTAGGGCGTTTGAGTCGGAGGTCGCATGTTCAAATCCCACCGAGGGAAATGGGAACAAAAAGTTTTCAAATAAAGTAAAGTAATTAAAATAGTATTAAACATACTTCCCGTTGTCTGGACACCGTAACACAAGCTCTTCGGATACTTAGCACGGGGTCAGTGTGTCCATAAATATTATATTATTATTGAGTTACACGAGACATGTTGTGGCAAAACTGTCCAAATTTAAACGCTTCAATGGCCCCACTTTTGGAGTTGTTTAGGGCCACTTTAAAATGTGAGATACCCTGAAATCAAGATGGCGGAATTTTTTCTTGGATAAAGAAATGTTCGTCATATCCTATCTTTAGTTTTGAAATCTTTGGTTTTAATAACGACGACCTCTGTGGCTCGGTTGAGTGCGTTGGTGCTCAAGCCGGAGGTCGCGGGTTCAAATCCCGCCGAAGGAACAAAAAGTTTTTCTGTGGCCTGGGTCATGGATGTGTATAATATAGTAAAAATCTTCAATATGTGTATAGTATAAAAGTATTAAATATATTTCCTTTGTCTGGTACCCGTAACACAAGTTCTTCGAGAACTTACCACGGGATCAGATTGACGTGGTGTGAAGCGTCCATAGATATCATTATTATATTATATTAAATAACGTATTCATTATGTCATGGGATACTCATCCCAACTTACCTGTCCGGTAGTTGTGGTATAGTATACGGGTATGCGACCCCGGCTTCCCTAGCTATTACTGTCCTATCCCTAACCCTCCTGGGCGGTAATATCTTACATTTCCTATTTCCCACTCTAACTTACCAATCTTCCCTTCCACACCACCTATCCTTCCTTTTCCCTATTCCTACCCTCCCCACCAATCCGTGGAAATGCAACGGATAATCATAAAAATAATTCAATTATCCAAAATGGCGGCGATGTGGTTCACCACCCATCACGTCTCGCTTCTTGCGGAGGTGAAAAGCGGACCACGGAGAGCCGCTTCGCTACGTTGAATGTAAGAGGAGGAATGGATGGTAAGAATGAAAGTGAACGAAGCGAAACGAGTATGTAAGGATCGTAGTAAGTGGCAAAAAGTGGTCTCTGCCTACCCCTTTACGGGAAAAAGGCGTGATTATATGTATGTATGTATGTACGTATTCATGAGGCACGGGGTAGGCACAGTCTCAAAATATTACTCTTTGAAACACGCTGTCGAGAAGATAAAGCTCTCAGCTTTTTGACAGTTTATGGTGATAAAATTCTTTTATGTATTAAAACCAAAGAAACACGAGATATTAACTTTTAATAACAATAAAAAACATATGAACAAGAAATATGCAGATGTTGAATTGCAGAGAGGGAAAATTACGTAACTCTAATTACATGTGTTAAATTGCAATACATAGCAATTGAGTGTATCTAATTTTTTTTTTTTATGAAATATGGGGGCAAACGAGCAAACGGGTCACCTGATGGAAAGCAACTTCCGTCGCCCATGGACACTCGCAGCATCAGAAGAGCTGCAAGTGCGTTGCCGGCCTTTTAAGAGGGAATAGGGGAGGGTAGGGAAGGGAATAGGGTAGGGGATTGGGCCTCCGGTAAACTCACTCACTCGGCGAAACACAGCGCAAACGCTGTTTCACGCCGGTTTTCTGTGAGCCCGTGGTATTTCTCCGGTCGAGCCGGCCCATTCGTGCCGAAGCATGGCTCTACCACGTACCACGTATCTAATGTAGTATTATTATTATTAATATTATAAATTGATGACCTCTGTGGCTCAGTGGTTCAGCGTGTTGGAGCTCAAGCCGGGGGTCGCGGATTCGAATCCCACCGAAGAAACAAAAAATTTTCCGTGTTCGTGGATCATGGATGTGTATTAAATATGTGTATAATATCATAAAAATCTTAAATATATGTATAGTACAAAAGTATTAAATATACTTCCCGACCTCCGAGTCGTGAGCCAAAATATCCACTAGATCACGGAGGCTGTGTAGGTGTATGATCTTAATATATATTATTTAATACGTGAAGCAAAAGCTTTAAATTCTACGTCGATAACGTCTCAGAATTATGCTAATGGAGGAGTATGAAATTTGTCACAGTTAAAGTTTATGTGGAGATTGTCGGGGGCTAATAAAGGGGAAAGATTTATTTGTTTGTTTTGCATTGTTATGCATTTAATGGGCTCCAAAACCACTGGACTGATTTTAATGAAATTTGGCTTATATATAGAACATACCAAGGGGAAGAATATAGGCCACTCTTTTTATCACGGGAAAATGTACGGTTCAGGCGGGATTCGCTTTTACGCGCGCATCGCGGCCCGCGGGCAACATCTAGTATTCCATGGAGTTACAGCTGAACAAATACCAATAAACACTAACCCCTTTACTAATGAAAACTGTATAAAGCTTTGAATAGTTACACAGTATTTTGTCTACTTCAATCGAATTAAAAATGACACTTGTGTGATGTGAACAAAACACTGTATAACTATACAAAGCTTATATTTATTAGTAAGGGGGTATATATTCCAAAGATATCAATGTCTATCCCGTATTTACATAACAACACCCGAGTATGACAAGCCCGCGTTCGAAGTTTGAACTGCACCGCCATATTCTAACTTTTTTCAGTCGCTCGTACCAACAAACTTTAATTGGCCCGGGGCGAATTTATAGAACATGCTGTATGTCATTTACTTTAGCTGCCATAAAATTTTGATAGTCGTAGAGTTATACCTTCGCCACGTTAATTAAAGTAAAATGGTCGATGTCTAAAACATGAATTATATTTATGTGGATACGCGTTAAATTAATTGAATGAAAGTATAAGAACGAAATTAAAATTTTTAGTAACCCTCGAGATTGCCAAGCTGTAAGTGAGGTGATAATGACAAAGTATTATCAAAATCGGTTTATTTTGTAAAAAAATAAATACGGTTGACTTTGATGCTACGGACGGACACACAGACAGTCAGACAGATTATAACATCAGTCTTGTATTCGAAACACATCTTTTAAATACTTTTATATTTTTTTAATGTTTTTTTTTTTTTTTATTTACAATGATTTTAATTGTCTAAATATATAAAAGGCAAACCTGACTGACTCATCTATCAACGCACAGCTGAAACTACTGAACGGATTTCGCTGAAATTTGGCATACAGATAGTTGTAATGAGGTAGGCATCCACTAAGAAAGGATTTTTGATAATTCACCCCCTCAGGGGGTGAAAAAGGGGTTAAAATTTTGTATGGAAACCGAACTCCACGCGGACAATGTCGCGGGCAAAAGCTAGTTAATTATATACATAGTGTAGTTAAAATCCACACTTCATAAGTTTGCTGTTCTGAATTGTTTTAAATAAATATTTTTATATCATAATAATGCTATTTCGCCGCTTGTTAATTTACTAATTACTAATTGTATAATATCATGTAGACTATAATTTAGAATATTATATAATACTTCTTTCAAGAAATTTTGGCATATCTACGCTAATGCAACGTATACATTGCCACGCTAATTTTATGAACCACCTCTGAGGCTAAGTCGTTGAGCGCATCAGTGCTCGAACTGGAGGTCGCGTGTTCGAATCCTGCTAAAGGAACAAAATTCATTAATATATAGTAGAAAAGTATTTTTATACCTGTAACTTACTTACCACTTAGTACGGACCAGATTGACGTGATGTGGAAACGTCTATAGATATTTTTATTACTAATTTTACGTATATTTTAGTGATACATTTTTATATGTCTAATATTCCTTATGTTGTTGTTTTGTTGATAAGAGGTATTTTTATGCCAGTTATATACATTTTGTCACTTCGAGTGATGCCAGCGTGTATCGTTATTTCCGCCAACATCATGTACTACGTGATATCTATGTATAATGAGCTAGTATATTCCAGAGTAATATTATGTATAATAATTTAATTATCCAAAATGGCGGCGATGTGGTTCGCACCCATCACGTCTCGTTCTCGCGGAGGCGAAAAGTGGATGCCGTGGAGAGCCGCTTCGCTACGTTGAATGTCTCCTACATTGGAGAGGAATGGATGGTAAGAATGAAAGTGGACGAAGCCAAACAAGTATTTAAGAATCGTAGCAAGTTAAAAGAAGTGGTCTCTGCCTACCCCTACGGGAAAGAGGCGGTCTCTGCCTACCCCTACGGGAAAGAGGCGTGATCAAAATCAAAATCAAAAAAGTTTTATTTCCATATGGGTTACAAAGTAACGCTTAAAGAATTGTCCCTACTTGATGCCTACCACCGGTTCAGGAACTAACCCGGCGAGAAGAACCGGCGTAAGAAACTCGCACGGGGCCATCTTTTAGCAAAAAGATGGAAAATTTTTCTTTTAAAAAAAAAATTTAGTTGTTTACAATGTGAAAACTTAGGTCTATATAATATTGACAAAAGTCAGATACATATTATAGTACATAGAAGTAGCCTTGCAGGTGGTCATCCTATTCCCAAGGTGTGCGATTGTCAATAAAATCATTGACCTTATAATAGGCTTTTGCACACAAACGTTCTTTAACTACTTTTTTAAATTTATTAATGGAAAGATTTTGAACGTTTTCTGGGATTCTATTGTATAGGCGTATACATTGACCTTTAAATGATTTGCTTACTTTACTTAGTCTGATTACCGGTATATATCTAGCTTGTGCTTATTTCTAGTGTTTCTACAGTGATTGTCGCTTTTAGTTTTAAAATTACTAATATTCTTTCTAACATATAATACATTATCCAAAATGTATTGAGAAGCGACGGTCAGAATACCTATTTCTTTAAACTTTTCTCTCAGAGATTCAAAGGGGGACATTTTGTAAATTGAACGTATTGCTCGCTTCTGCAGCACAAATATCGTATTAATGTCTGCGGCACTTCCCCATAAAAGGATGCCGTAAGACATTCTACTATGAAAGTAACTAAAGTAAACAAGGTAAACAATTATATGTATGTATGTATGTATTATGTATAATATAATATGTTGCAGGTCATCTACAACACATAAAAAAGAAAGCAATATGAAGAGTGTATTTTTAACCAACTTCCCAAAAAAGGAGGCGGTTATACGTTCGGCTGTATATATTTTTATTTTTTTTGTATGTTAGACCACAATTTCGCCGTCTGTGGACCGATTTTCAAAATTCTTTTTTTGATGTAAAGGGTATAATCCCAAGTAGGTCTCGTTTTGAAAAAGTGGTGACCTGATGATGGGATCCATGAAGAATCGAGGGAACTCCTCGAAATTTATATGGAAACATATAGTGATTTTAACTTTTTTTTAAGTAGTCCAAGCATATGCTACCAAAAAGTAAAATTTTGCTCCAAGGTATACCCTGAATCCAAAAGTACAGAACGGAACTCCTGACTCCTTATAGATACATATTTGGGGATTTCGACATTGTCAAAGAATATATTATATTACTAACGTAACGTTGTTTAAAAATTGCAAGCATATGCCACCATGTCAATTAGAGTAATCATCATCATCACCACCAACATCACACCTGATACCATACGTCATTACATACATTATTTTTAAACAAAAAATTAAACCGACTTCCGAAGTAAAAATACACAAAATAAAACTTAATCACTAAATAATTTCCCTTTCAAATTCGGCAAAAATTTTTACTATTTCTCTACTCAATCTTCTTAATTTTGAAATCGGTACCAGCCCAAGCAATATCCTACAATATTTTATAGAACTTACGTTCATATTTGCTGATACCGACATCAAAATTAATAAGATTGAGTAGAGAAATAGTAAAATTTTAGCCGAATTTGAAAGGGGAATTATTTCGAGATTAAGTTTTATTTCATACTTTTTTGTGTATATTTTACTTTGGAAGTCGGTTTAATTTTTTGTTTAAATATAATTTGTGTAGTGACTAAAGTTCAATATATATATTAAAAAAGGCTGATTGACTGTTTTATCAACGCCCAGGCCAAACCCCTAAGGCTAGAAATTTGAAATTTTGCACACATATTCCTCATATTACGTAGGCATTTACTAAGGAAGGGTTTTTTCAAAATTCAACACCCAAGGAGGTAAAATAGGGGATGAAAGTTTAAATCCTAATTTCACTTGGGCGAAACCGCGGGCAATTAATGCTTGTAGTAAATAAAAAATAAGAATTAATAAATAGCCCGTAGTAGTGAAATCTGGTACAACCTCTGACAAAAAATATCGTGTCCGTAAATAAGTACCTACCTACCAGGTAATAGGTATTCATGATCTATATGACAATGTTGTAGGACTTGTAGGTTACGAAGTTTCAAATTGTACTGTCATAGTTATTGTACGTGGGTAACACAATAAAAGTATTGGCAACTTTCTACATTTAAGCCGTATTTCATTTTCTAAACATTTTCAGTATTACCTAGGTATCTTACTAATTAATCATAAAGCCGGTGTGAATCGGGTTATATGCACACGTCGCTACTGATCTCTATACATTTGATACTGAATTGTCGAATGGATGCGAGACGTTTCGTCGTCCATTGTAAATTGGTCTAGGGAAGCTTATAATTTTCGCAAAAGGTTTTAAGATTTATATTAAGCCTATTTTAAATTTCTATTATTTATTTTATTTGGAAAATGTTGCCTAGATGACGTAATAATGATAATATTAAGTTTTTACTTCTTCAAACTACATATAGGAAAAATGTACTCGGTAAGTTAATTTTTTACATCTCCTCATTTTACATATTATATTCGCTCGTAGTTTTATAGGTCGATATAAAGCAAGCTTATTAAACGTAGCCATTGCAAATTGTGGCTTATCCCGCAGTGTATAGAGCACAAATTGGTGCGTTCCGTGCGTTTGTTATTGGATTTATATTGTCCCATTCACGAGTTCGGCACGTACATATTGCATATGCATAGGTGACTGAATTTGTAAATTGTAACATCCTGTAGATGTTGTTTGTGGATTCAGCGCATAAACATAGACTGGGAATGGACATGAATGAGGTAGGAAAGACCGAGAGAGTGACGGAGTTAGAACTATTACAAGAGATGTATTGTTTTATCATCACTAATTGCTGTAAGCATTGTACTACCGAAGAAGTTCCCGCTCGACCAGGCATAAGATGAAAATCGCTCAACAGCGCCGTTGAATAGTGGGCTCGCAAACATACTCACGTGTAAATACGTAGTTCAACCTCGTCTGCAGTCGTTGAGGTTACTTTGCGTTTAAATATTTTGAGGCGTCTTAGTGCAAATATTCATATTTAGAGACTTGTCGAGCGGGAACTTTGTCAGTGGTGCATTGACTTTTTTTTTTTGTAAAACAATGCAGAGAAACAATCCTATTAATATTATAAATGTAAAAGTTTGTGAGGATGTATGGAATATGGATATCGTATGGATGGATAGATGGATGGATGTTTGTTACTCTTTCACGGAAAAGCTACTGAACGGATTTTGATGAAATTTGGTATCTTAGTAGTTTTGGCTCTGGATTAAATAGGCTACTTTTTATCCCGAAAAGATACAGTATCCCTCGGGATACTGTATTTACGCGGGCGGAGCCGCGGGCAACAGCTAGTAATAATATTAACGTGGCAAAGTAACGCATCGTCATAATCAAGTTAGTATAAAATTTAGTTGTTTCAGCATCAGCCATCCCATATGATTAGAAAAAGCCGTCGTGCGATGCCTTGCAAAGGTTAAACATCGAGACTATCTGTATTGTCGTGGCGACGAGTTATTTCGCCACGTATAACGCATAATCCCCAACAGACATATCGCAAAAAGATAAACGATAATCCCGAATATTTGAAACCAGAAATTTGGTCTCAAAACATTGAAATATTCCGTTTGAGAAGTTTTTTTTATCAGCCCCGTAACCTGGCGAGATCATGCAACTCAGGGGCGTATATACTATTTATACTGCTTATTGGGCCCTGGCGATATAGGGCTCCGAACATGATCAGAACTTCCGAATGTCCAAATACACAAATGCTTCTTAAATCTCAAGTCATCTATCTTCGTTATTATGTCGAGCAGAGCGTAATTATAACGGAACGTTACATGGCTTCGTTTTCTTGATATTATTTTAAAACATTTTTACAAACTTTACAAAATCAAATCTTTACTAACAATATGCACAAAACCTACTATTAGTAATAAATTATACCTACTAATAAAGTTAAAGCGAACGTGATTTGCTTTCGATATAATATTTCTTATTAAAAATAAATAGTTAAGCAGATTCTTAGCAACTGTACTGCTCAGATCAAACAATAGAACCGGTTGTCATCAACTCAAGCTGACCACCGCGGCCTCGCTAGCTCAGTCGGCAGAGCATGAGTTCGAGCCCCACGTTGGGCGCCAGTAACACCTACCGTTATTTGGGTAAATAAAATTCGGTGTTCAGTCACAAGTTTATTAATAAATACACAATTTTTAACAAATCCGGTAGGTGAGACACAGAATTTATAAGGGGTCGTGGTATAAGCCTACTTATGATTTTGCCACTTAGGAAAAGTCGGTCCTGCGTCTGATCTTTAGCAAGTCGTGTCGGTCATTCGTCCAACTAGGTTACGTGAGTAAAGGAGGAGAGAGTGCTCTTGTGTACTGCGCACACTTGGGCACTATAAAAACAACTCTTGCGTCAGGTCAGCTACCTAGTTTTAATGAAACTTGCCACCGTCACTGAAATCGGTGTGGTGAGCTATTATTACGTAGTATTGTTATATACATTCTTTTTACATGGCCTGTCAAAAAAGAACTTTAAGTCCTCGTCGAAAATTCTCCATATTATATTTTGTCTACTCAAGAGATTCTCGCTGAATACGCACTAGCGTAGTCATTATGTTTATTCTGTTCAGGTCTAATTTAATCTAGACAAAAACAAAATCATCAAATTCGACCAAATTAATGTATCATTGTATTTCTTCATCGCATGCTAAGGAAGTGACATTTAAATTGTGAACATTATATTGCGCTATTGTATTGTATGTAATGTGCCAAGATATTATGTGCTTAAGGGTGTCCGCCCTCGAGCGATAATCGGTGACCAATTTTTTGTAGGTGAAAAATAGAACATACTGATTGCGATAGTGTAACGCACACATCATACAAAAAGTCGGTCACAAATTCGGTCATATTCTTATGGTGGAAAAGTCTGCGGAATTATCGGTAGAAAAATCGGCCTACAAAAAGTATGACGTGGGCCCTTGTATTGACGTGACCCTTAAGCCTTGTATAAAAGGTCCGAGTATGCCCCGTGTTTAAGGCACGATCCGCACCTGAGTCGACGCTTGTATTTTTCAACTATTTACATTTCACTAGAAGTCGTTTGAGCGCGAATATACAACTGAAATAAATCTTGCGGCCACCGAAATGTCTTATGGCTTACCCTTTGACTGCGTTTCGTATTGCTGGATACAGAAAATGTTTGGTATTTTACTTTCTAGGAAAAATCTTGTAAAATTGTATACTGTATCAGAACGACATGTTATGAGGTATGTCTATACTAATATTAAACAGAGGAAAGCTCTTTATAATATTAGTATAGACATACCCCCTATAGTATAGACATAACAGCCTGCGTGATCTAGTGGTTAGAGCTTGGCTCTCGACTCGGAGGTCGTGGGTTCGATTCCCTCATTGAAACAACAAAAAATATTGTTTCCAAGTTTGGTTAGGACAATGCAAACTGATCACCTGATCGTCTGATAATAAAGATGATCCATGCGTCGGATGGGCATGTAAAAAGTCGGACCTGCGCCTCTCATCTCTCGTCAGTCGTGTCGGCCCACTGGATTACGAGAGTAAAGGAAGAGAGAGTGCTCTTGTGTACTGCGCACACACTTGGGCACTATAAAGTCAACTAACTGGGTAAAATTTTGTTTTACAACATCACATTACTAATTTAAAATAACTATTTACTAATCCTACACCCCTTCACCCTACACCCCATTGACCCCTGTTAAGCTCTATGAGGTTGCGCGTGATTGGATCGTACAACACGCGCGGCGCGTGAGGCGATCCTAAATTCATGATCTTTTACGATTTTCCAAGTTTCAAATACTTGAGCTTTAACATAAATTATTTTTAAACCTATATTATATTTTCTTTTTTTTTTTTGTTTTCTCCTGTTGTTTTCCAGTTTCTCTCGAAATATATTTATGCCTCTAGCTTGTAACCTATTTTTATAAGTTGTAAATAAAAATTTTGATTAATCCCAGCGCTGTTGCTTTTAAAAAATCTCCTAACATTTACAATATTTCATTTGAATTATCGTACTAACGAACTAAAAATATCAAACCGAAACGTTTTTCTAAGCTCCATCGAAAAATCTAGACCGAAACAGCGTGGCCTTTCCGTAGCCTAACTTTCACCATCTAACGAACGTTTTTGGTTGGATGAAAATGAGAATGACAGCTCCAGTTTTACTGGCTGGCTGGATTCCGAAATTCTGATCCATCAAAAATCACTCTGTATTATTTCTGTTACCCTAGTACAGAAGTTTCCAACCAGTGGGGCGCGCCTCCCTCGCGTAGAGAGATGTTGAGGGGCAAACCCACAAAAAAGTTTTTTTTAATCACAAATATAAATCGACGCCTCGTCAGACGCTACTAGACAAGTTTTGGTAATACTGTAAGTATTTACTTATTACCCTACAAATAAATTTGTATGGAAATAAATATCGATAAAAACGGCTTTTTTACAATAAAAATGCCTCAGGGGATTATAAATATTATATTTATAATCCCAGTGGGGCGTATAGACAAGGTTGGGAAACCCTGCTCTTGGTTTCCCTCAACTTAGTTCTCAATTTCCACCGAAACCGCCATTAGGATTCGGTGTGTGACCTACTTCTAGGTCATTCAGATTTCAGGCACAGGTTCGTCGGGATAAAAGGAAGCTTAAGTCAATTATAGGAAAAAGCGACTTATTCAAGATTCCTTGAAAACCTGTAGGTAAAAAGCATCCATACTAATATTATATGAAATGGGAAAGTGTGTATGTGTGTCCGTCTTTCACACCAAAACTACTGAACCGATATAAATGAAATTTGGTACACAGATAGTCTAGAGCCTGAGAAAGGACATGGGCTAGTTTTTATCGCGGTAAATGTACGGTTCCCGTGGGAACACGTGGGTTTACAGTTTCACGTAAAAACTACTGATTATCATGATTTGGCACAGATATAAAGTAGACCATGGGGTAGGACATAAGCTACTTTTTATCGCGGGACATAAACGGTTCCCGTAAAGTAACTTACTTAAGCGGGCGGAGCCGCGGGCATCAGCGAGTAGACGTATATTTTATAGACGAGGTATAAAAACTATTCCCACTTAAATGTTTGAGGCCATTTTGACATTTGAGGTTTGGTGAAATTAAGATGGCGTAACTCTTCTTGTGCGAAGATTGGTTTTGTCCATTGTACGTCAAACTCTTTAGTTTTGAAATCTTTGGTACTATGGTGGACCAATTAGCGCCACAATCCTATATCGCGCTATCGAAGTTTTCTAAGATCGGCGCTATATATGTCACCGTAAAATTTTAAAAACCGTTAGATTGTAATAAAACTAGTGAAATTGTAAAATGTTGATAGACTTCCGACGCAAATATGCTGCGTGCTTCCGATGCGAATATATTTAATTTAACACATTATTATTCGTTACATTATAAATATATAGTTTTTAATCTTCCGACATATTTTTACAATCTCGTTAGTTATTTTACAATCTAATGGTCTTTACAATTTTACGGTGACATATAAACAACATCTGAAATGCATACAAGTGAGCATAGCACCTCGCTCAGTCGGAGATCTCCCTCTGGGACTGCCACTCACAGTAATAAAAAAAAAACTAGGCATCGAGACCTACCTAGTACCTACCTCTGAAAAAAAAGAAAAATGTAAACGTTCAGATACAAATAATCTTAATGTAAACAAAGAGAAGAAGAGCAAGGTTAGTTCACGCCGACAATACGCGATACTGCGTTTATTAAGATAGCTATTGAAAATTGAACTCTATTCAATACACAATAAGATAGTTTCATATGACATCAGTCACCACATGTGTTATGGAGCGCAGTGCAACTTGATATTCGGACTTTATTAATGAAACGTGTACCATCTTGAGTAATGAATAAAGTTCAGTTTTGAATAGTTAAAAGTCTCATTGGTACACGCCACAACCTGGTTCGAATCCCAGGTTGTGGCGTGTACCAATGAGACTTTTTCAGATCTCAAGTACATTATACGGACGCTCTAACGATGAAGGAAAACATCGTGAGGTAACACACAAATGGTTGGCCCCAGACGTTTGACTAGTTAATTCCTCTGGACTAGGCTGACTATGTTGTGAGAATGCTGTATGTGCTTGGGCAACCATACGATATTTAATAACCTAACCAAGAGCATGTCAGGACATGTCTAAGGAGGGTTCTGTAACTGTAAACGTGTAATATGCTTTTTTTTTTAATTACTCCAAAATTTACTGTCCGATTTGGTTCACAATAATTTTCCTAAAGAGTTTTTAGCATGATCTATCAGCATGGAAATTTGCAAGTTTCTATCTCCTATAGTTTAAAAATGCTAGGGGGGGGGACCAACTTACAACTTCTTTGGAGGCCGATTACTCGAAAATGGTCAACTTTATAAAAAAGTAACGTATGAAACCTTGCCTTTATTTTAAAAGATCTATTCTACGATACCCCACACGATGGGGTAGAGTAAAAAATATTTTTCATCCCCTCTTCACATGTATGGTGAGCCACCCCTAAAATATAAAATTATTATTTATATATATCCCGAAACCGTGATCTATACACAATCTATAACTGCACCAAATTTCATCAATTTATATTCATAATTACAGGAGCTAGAGGCGCGGACGGACAGACAGACAGACAGACAGACAGACGGACAGAGCGAAACTATAAGGGTTCCTTAAGTATTACGGAACCCTAAAAACTAACTGCCCTAGCCACTATAGTATTTCAAGAGTGGTTACTTCGCTCGGAAAATACTGTATAAATCATCCATTAACGGATGCAAAGGCCTAAGTGAATAGCTATCTTAAATAACTGCCTCCTTTTCTTTTGGAGGCGGTTAAAAATGCAGCGCCACGTACGTATCGTTTAATTTCGGTGTGACTTGACCCTTATGTGTTGTGCAAATTAGTAAATGTACCATGTTTACCGTGCAACTGATTGTTTACAATGTCACATTGATTTGGTCGTGTTTCATCTTTTTGTCTACGTTAAGATTCTATATGGGTCTGAATAGAGTACAGAAATATTTTTTCCTATACTAAAACGCATAATTCCATCTCACTAAATTAAGTCGTAATAATTATAATTTTTATAAAAACTACGTAATTTATTTGTCATGGGATACTCATGCCAACTTACCTGTCCGGTAGTTGTGGTATAGTATACGGGTACGTGACCCCGGCTTCCTTAGCTATTACTGTCCTATCCCTTGCCCTCCTGGGCGGTAATATCCTACATTTCCTGTTTCCCATTCTAACTTACCAATCTTCCTTTCCACACCACCCCTTTCCCTATTCCTACCCTCTTCACCAATCCGTGGGAAGTTGGGAACGCAAAGGATAATCACAAATATAATTTAATTATCCAAAATGGCGGCGATGTGGTTCACCACCCATCACGTCTCGTTTCTCGCGGAGCCGAAAAGCGGACCATGGAGAGGCGCTTCGCTACGTTGAATGTAAGAGGAGGAATGGATGGTAAGAATGAAAGTGAATGAAGCGAAACAAGTATATAAGGATCGTAGCAAGTGGAAAGAAGTGGTCTCTGCCTACCGCTACGCCCAGAAGGCGTATGAAATGTACGTATGTGCGTATGTATGTAATTTCCATGGCCTATTTTTTTAAACGGGCAATTAGCCCACCACACTTACCCACCACTGCAACTCCTGTGTAGCCAGGATCGACAGTGGTAACCAACCGCAAAAACCCTTTGATATGATGTCAGAGGTGCCCGGGGGACATGCTAAATCTGTCTTGGGACCCGCAACGAAATTAATCAGAAGATTGTAGGAGGAGTAGGAAGTATTCCAGTTTCCCTCCCCAAGCAAAGCAAAAATTGTGATGACAAAAAGTCAGAATTAAAGGGGAAGCACCACGGGAATAACATGTTTTTTTTTTATGACTACAAGACAATGTAATTATATGTTTTGATTTATAATATGACAATTATTACAATGGATTTAAGATGACAAAATAGTGTTGCATTGTTTCCAATAGTACTTATGACAAAAACGTTTGAAAGTCCGGAAGTTCTTCGCGCAGCCCACCAGATCCTCATAATACACTACCCTAGAAACACAATGGACGCTGTTCAACATTTCGATCCTTTCGTCATACCAGAGATCACACTCCCAGAGTATGTGATGAGCAGTTTGTTCATAAGGGCCGCCTTCGGTTGAACACTCGCATAGCGGAGACGGGACTAATGTAAATCCAAAAAGTTTCGCTTTAAAGTTTCCGTGATCTGTCAAAAATTGTGCGACGTAGTGATCTATTTCTATCCATTGCTTAGAGAGTCGATCGCGTACCGAAGGGAATAAATTATATAGGTGACGCCCTTTGATAGTGTTGATCCACCGTTCCTGCCACTCAGAAATTAGGTTTTGTATTGAAACATCTAATGGCTCGAATAATCTAGTTATCTTATTTCTCTCTTTTGCCCTTAAAAACTCAGGGTTAATTATTTTTTTTTTATAATATAGTGCTGCACGACGCTGTATCTCTACACATGACCCATTACATGACCTATGTTACTCGGGCTATTATTACGAATCTACTGCACCTAATTTATAAAGATACAGACAGTAGTTTAGGTAATACGACGGAACAAACATACAAACAAACACTGCCCAAATAATTACTTTCCTTTGTCTTCGCCGTAGTTGAGTAATTACGATCCCAAAAAGAAAAGTAATTCGAATTAAATCAGAAGCCACACTTCTTCCGATTTAGGATGCCAATTAGGAACCTAAGTTCCTAAATGATATTTCATTTGATTGAATTTTCGACAGAATTTAGTTACTGATTCATTTAGTATATCTGAATTTAGTGACCTGGAATACGCGCTTTAGTTTTAAAAGTACAAACAAAGGGCGAACTTATAATAAAATATTATGATAAGAAAAATCTAATTCTGACAACAATGTATTAATTGAAGAAAAACCCCTAGGGTAAGTCGGTTAATTTAGCACAGCAGACCATATCGTAGCGATAGGGAGAGTAAAGTAGTTTTATGGGTCTTATCAGTATAATACTGGCTCCATTGTACTGTAACCTTATGTGGGTTTCCGCATAATACTCAGAAACTCTTGGTGCTTGTATTTCTTAGGAAATACAAGAAATGTTACAAGATCTATCGAGAAAAATACAAGAAAATATACACAAATTATGTTTCTTAATATCTACGGTAAAAATATATTCCTAAGTTAATCTAATCTAAATATATAAAAGGCAAACCTAACTGACTCATCTATCAACGCACAGCCGAAACGACAGAACGGATTTTGATGAAATTTGGCATATTTGTAGTTTAGACTCTGGATAAATACATAGGCTTTAGCGCTAGTTCTCGTAGGATACAGTAACTACGCGAGCGAAGTCGCGAGCGAAAGATAATCTACGATAAAATTAAAATTCTACCTTTTCATGCTTTTGCTATTTTTTTTTTATTATCATGAAATGAGCTTATTATATTTTTAAATAAATTAAGCAATCTACGGGACATTTTCTGTCCGCCCAAAACTAAGAACGTCGTAATTTTCTTGCGACTTGCTTGTAAAAACACACGCTTTGTATCACCCTAAAATTATTCCTATGAATAATATTAACCTCGTAGGGCGCGTATGCTAAATTAAGTCTAAAAACTTGGGATTAACTTAGGACATGATGTAAGTTAGGTTTAGAAAGTTAGCTCAGTTCTAGCAACGGGTATTCGGTGCAGTTGGACATTACTTGAAGTTCATGAAAATTCACACCATAACTAAACTTAGTAGTGTTCTCGAGAACTTACCATCAAAACATCTAATATCATGCTTCCAGAACCATACATTTTCCCGGGATAAAATATAGGATATGTACTTCCCCGTGGTGTACTCTATATATTTAGATACCTAATTTCATCAAAATCGGTCTAGTAGTTTTGGAGCCTATTCAATGCAAACAAACAAACTTACCCTCTTTATAATATTATTAGTTTTATAATCAAACTCCACCGAAAAGACGATTTTCAAAGGCAAAAAAGCCTTAGTCTATTATAATATTAGTCTAGAAAATTATAGTAGGATGAAACCCATTGGAAAAGGAAGAGAATGTAACAAAAACAAAATGAAAAATAATTTACGGGTGAGCTTCGGTTTATCTCGATTTCCGCCAAAACTAAAAGTCCTATGGAAAAAAGTCAAATGGCAAAGTTGTAGGTAATAAAAAGATCTACAAATTTTGTATTCTCATTTTTTTACATGACCTCAAAATGTATGTGAAAAATTCAAATAACTAGATAAAAAATACGAAATGTGGTGGTGTTCCAAATATATTGTAATTTTTTTGATTTAAAATATTTACATTATTTCTCTCCTTATTTTGACTTACTATCGAAAAATTAACCGTAATTTTTTATCGAAAATTCTCCCGTCAATATATCTTCTTTTTGAAAACAGTCCCCACTCATTAAAAATGTTAATAAATTTGACACAGATATAGAGTAGACCACGGGGAAGGACATAGGCTACTTCTTATTGCGGCAAAATGTACGGTTTCCGCAGGATCCCCTTTTGCGCGCACGAAATCGCAGGCAACATCTAGTAAATTATAAATGTGTTAGTGGTATTAAATAAAAAAGAAATACAATTATTAACTAGTCGTTGCCCATGATTTCGTTCGCGTACAACTAAATTTATATATCCCACAAGAGCTTTATATTACCAGGATATACTATTCCGGATTATAATTTTTCTAAAATTTTAACCACAACAAAGAAAAATGAAGTATATACTTCTCTACAACTAGGTACCCTTTCGGAGACATTATAATATTATAGTAAAAGTAAAAATCGCCACAAATAACTAGGTTAAATATGGCTATTCTCTAATTTACTCTAAATTTTTATTTAAGCCTAGTTTCGTAAAACTAACAAATTGATATACTTTCGTATTCTTCGGTTATAAATAGGTGATGTATTCGAACAAAAGACATTGGGCGTTTACCTGCTTTGAAGGATTCGTGAGCGTGACCACAAAGAAAAACTACTAGATTATACAATTTTCATTCACATTTCTATATATTATATATATAATATTCTTTTAAATGAGATAAAGTATCACAGTATTTACCACACCTCCTGCAGTTATGCGACCTGTACTAATGTATTCCAGATGCAATACAATTACGCCTACATCGAACCTATCATTCATCGCCGCGGATAATTGTTCCATTGCAAAATTTCCAAAAGCCTTTTGATACTGAAAAATAAAGACGTACATATCAGTGTCTACATGTCGATATCGGTAACTTACCATCTGGGGATCTGTACCCCAAGCAGTACCCCAAGCAGGAACATTTTGCGTTATCGTTACGTGTACGTAAGCGAGAAATATTGTATGAAAACCATGAAAGCGCCTCTAGCGGACGTAAAAGTAACTAGAATTTGCATACAAAATTTCTCATATTTTACGTTTACGTACACGTAACGATACCGCAAAAGTTCCTGCTTGGGGTACTGGAATATTTTGTGGTATCGTTACGTGTACGTAAGCGAGAAATATTGTATGAAAACCATGAAAGCGCCTCTAGCGGACGTAAAAGTAACTAAAATGTTCATACAAAATTCCTCATATTTCACGTTTACGTACACGTAACGATACCGCAAAATGTTCCTGCTTGGGGTACTGTTGTCGTTAGCGAGACTTTATATTCTTTATACAAACATACAAAGCCACACACAAAATCCCATGAATTGGTTTAGTGTAAAATCGTAAACCAATTTAATTTCAAACCAAAATCGCAACAATTGCATTCGAATAATACATGATTAACAGTGGCGATATTACTGATATAACTGGGTAATTCGAGTTCAATCGCAAATTAGTATTTAGTTTAATATGAATGCTCTGTCAACACATTCACAAAATAGATTAGTGTTTCAATTTCGGTGTATCGTTTTGATTTGATCTTTTAATTAATGATCGAATCGATATTATAAATGAGAAAGTTTGAATAATATGTTTAAATGCAAAAGTGCAGTGAGTAACCTGTTAACTGTGGGAGAGCCAAGCTTCGGCACGGATGGGTCGACTCGAACGGATAAATAACATGACCTCACAGAAAACCGGCGTGAAATAACGCTTGTTTCGCCGAGTGAGTGAGGTTACCGGAGGCCCAAGGGGGGATTGGGGATTTCAATGACCAGGAACGCAAGTTGCAGTACCGAGGAGTTACAAGTGTAACTCCTCTGATGTTGCGAGTGTCCATGGACGGCGGTAATCGCTTACCATCAGGCCATCCGTTCATTTTATATAAAAAAGTTATTTTTAAGATATGGACCAGGAAAGGAGCAGACGGATTACCTGATGGTAAAATGGACCCTTGTAACTCTTCTGGCGTTGCCCACTTGCGTTCCTGGTCCTCAAAATTCTCAAACCACTCGGGCCTCCGTAACTCCCACTTACGAAACACAACGCAAGCGTTATTTCACGCCGGTTTTGTGCGACGCCGCGCTATTTATCCCGTCGAGCCGCCTATTCGTGGCTCTCTTACGTTTATGTTATGTTTGTTACTTTTACACGCCTAAACCGCTGAACAAATTGAAATGGGCACACTTGGCTACTCTTGCGAAATGTAGGTTCGTGTAGGATAGATATAATCAAAACCTCGTTGCGTAGTTTATAAAATTATCTGATTATTTTTTCTGCAAGATGTACGGTTAGGGGTCGTCCATTAATGATGATGTCCACGTGATGCCAAAAAGGGGAGGGGGGTCCGAAAAAAATCACCAAGTATCACAAGTATATTAATTTTCGATTCTAGTCTATGCATACCGAAATTCTTATAGGTTGTAGATTCGTAATGTTGTTTAATAACGTTATTAAATACTTACAAGACAAATGACTCTTATAGGTTTTAATTGCTTAAATTATTCAATTAAAGTTTTTCTTCAAACATTACCTGCTTACTATGTACAAAAAAATACACGTGATCTTAGAGTGGGTAGTATAAAACCTCACCACGTATCACCAGGGAGGGGGATGGGAGGGGTCTAAAAAGTTGTTAAAAACATCACGTGATTAATGGACGGCCCCTTATTGTACGGATTTACCGTAGTTAGAAATGTTACAAAAACGAGACAATCTTATTTCGTTACAGAATAAGTCCGCGCTTAACGTCGTCCAGATCGACCGATATGGATATCTCATTTATTGCGAAATTGCGGGCGACGACGGGCGAATAACTTTATTTCCCGGCTCCTATAACGTTATGTGACCCTGGTAGATACGATCTCATCTATATCTTGTTAATATGGTATGTTTGTTTATCCTTCTTTACTATATAATAATAAATGTGAAAGTTTGTGAGGATGGATGTATAGATGAATGGATGGACGTTGTAGAAAGTGTATAAAAATACCAATTTTGAATAAAAAAAATTAATTTGTCTTTTGTTACTCTTTCACACAAAAATTACTGAACGGATTGCGATGAAATTTGGTGTGGTAGTAGTTTAAGCTCCGGATATAGGCTACTTTTTAACCGACTTCCCAAAAAAGGAGGCGGTTATACGTTCGGCTGTATATATTTTTATTTTTTTTGTATGTTCAACGATTACTCCGCCGCCTGTGGACCGATCTTCAAAATTTTTTCTGTGATGTATAGGGTGTAATCCCAAATTGGTCCTTTTGATATCAAAGTGGTGACCTGATGATGGGATCCATGAGGAATCGAGGGAACTCCTCGAAATTTATATGGACACATATGGTGATTTCGACTTTTTCTGAAGTAGTTCAAGCATATGCTACCGAAAAGTAAGATTTTGCTCCAAGGTATACCCTGAATCCAAAAGTACAGAACAGAACTCCTGACTCCTTATAGATACATGTTTGCGGATTACGGCGTTGTTTAAAGAACTGCAAGCATATGCCACCCTGTCAATTAGAGTAATCATCATCATCATCACCACTATCACACCATACATCATCAGATTATGATGATATAAAAGGTACTTCTCATAGTATTTTACACTAACACGGAGATCTTTGAACATTACTCTGCCGTTTATGGACCTATTTGCAAAATTCTTTTGTTGTTGTAAAGGGTTTAATTCGAAATTGGTCCTTTAGTCACTAAGGTTGAAACCTGATGATGCGATCCATGAGGAATCGAGGGAACTCCTCGAAATTTATATCCACACATATAGTGATTTTGACTTTTACTGAAGTAACACAAACATATGCTACCAAAAAATAAGATATTGTTACAAGGTATACCCTGGGTCCAGAAGCACTGAACAGAACTCCTCAGTCTTTAAAGATATGCATTTGGAAATTTCGGCATTGTTTAAAGAACTGCAAGCATATGCCACTTTATAACTTACTCGTACAGTAATCATCATCATCGTCTTAATAACAATACCTAATGGAAGCTTGGCGCGTATTCAATTATACATTCGATCGTTTAGTTTAGACGTTTTTAAGTGGTATTAATAATAACTTAACAAAATATATCACTAAATAGGGTGAAATTATTATTTTTAAACAAAAAATTAAACCGACTTCCAAAGTAAAACTACACAAAAAAGTATGAAATAAAACTTAATCTCTAAATAATTCCCCTACCAAATTCGGCTAAAATTTTTACTATTTCTCTACTCAATCTTATTAATTTTGAAGTCGGTACCAGCAAATATGAACGTAAGTTCTATAAAATATTGTAGGATATTGTTTGAGCTGGTACCGATATCAAAATTAAGAAGATTGAGTAGAGAAATAGTAAAAATTTTAGGCGAATTTGATAGGGGAATTATTTAGAGATTAAGTTTTATTTCATACTTTTTTGTGTAGTTTTACTTTGGAAGTCGGTTTAATTTTTTGTTTAAAAATAATAATCCCAAAAAAGAACAGTATTCCTGTGTGAAGTATCACACAGGAATACTGTACTCCGCCCGCGTAAATATAGTAATATTTACGCGGGCGGAGCAGCGGGAAAAAGTTAGTTAGATAAAATCTGACATGGCATATGAATTATAATATAATATTTAAAATGAACTCTCTTGTTATCATAAACTAAAAGTCAATTCTACATTATCTAATACACGTTTGATGATTTGTACAGCTCTTGCACTCAGCAGGTGACTTTAGTTTGCAAAAGTTGGATCTACTTTCCATGTGTAAAGCGAAACAAAACAATACCATGCTGTCCCATTAACCAATCTATATTGGTGCGGCTATCGACCCGGTTAATACATTATTTTTTCGTTTCGAACCTTCCAGAAACAAAATATTCGAAAAATTTAGGCTCGCTAAAATTTATAGGTACTAAAAATTAAAAAAAAAAGATACCTTCATTTAAATGAATTGCGAACAATTTTCTCCCTTTTGTGAATTTTAACCCTTGGGCCACCAAATTTTTTTATAGTTATCGTATATATGTAAGCCGGGCGGCAATTTTTAGTTTTTGCCCCACCTAATAAAAATTGTAGATTCAGGGCTAGTCGCGGGTTACATTCGCGCGTCACAGCCGCTAAGAACCAAATGTTAACTTTAGATACATTTCCTTCCCTATCAACTTCTAAACTAAAGCTTAACTATCACAACCATTATATTATTTACCATATTGTTTAACCCTCGACGAAAACAGATATATGTTTACCGTGTCTGTATGTTTTTGATCTAGTTCTTTTTTTGTTTGAAATCCATAATCGACAGTGTTCGTTCGTAGCTGTAATAGGGGATCGGACTACATCTGGAATATTTCGTTTCAATACTATATTCAGAAATATTTAGGCATTACTACTTGGTAAATGTAAAAAATATACTATTTTATGTGTAGTTTACTAATTAACTACATTTAAAAATTACAAAAAAAAACTTTTTTTTGCGAAATTGGTAATAAAACCTACTTCATTAGTTTACTTACATCATATTATACAAAAACATTCATTATGGTAAGTATGAACATAAACGCACAAATATCGGAGATCTTACAAATATCTGTATATTCCTGAGGCCGTATACTTCATACACCATAACCTCCAAGTGACATCACTTTTAGGTTATAGTTTAGTATGGAGCGTTTTTACGAGACTTGCGAAATTTTGTATACAAATCGCTGTACCTTTGAAAATATTATATACGGTTTCTTCTGAGAAGTTACTCATATCTATTTAAGAGTACTATTCATTTATGCAATTTTAAAAAATCAGTCCACTTGCCTATTCTGGGCTTACTTAAAAATTCTAATTGTGTATTCTCGCATTTTAAATAATGCGATGTCTTTACAATTTACATAGTACGTCAACGCTTTGATAGTAACAGGTGAAATCCCTGCAAGCCCGCCGTATTAATCTTAGTTAGCTCGTCGCCGCAGCTTAAGTGACCATATATTCTTGTTCAGTATTTATTAAACCCGTATTAGCGCCATAAAATATCTGTGAAAAGTTTATTTTAACACTAGAAGATAGCCGCGACTTCGTACGCGCAAAAAGTAGTAATAACAGCATTCTAAGGGTTTTAATGGATACTCTAGACCAGTCTTTCCCAAAGTGGGCAATAACGACCCCTTGAGCACTAGAAGGATAGAGAGGGACGATATTGGGGGGCACTGATGTGAGAAGTATTATTATCGCTCAATGATTGATTAATATTGGTTAATTTAGAATAGATAAAAGATACTCTCCAGGCTAGACTATTTTGTTATTAAGGTTATTAAGGTGAACAAAAAAATGGGGGGCGCTACAAAATAACAGATTTTCGAAGTGGGCGTTAGACAGAATAAGTTTGGGAACCTCTGCTTTAGACGGTCTGGAGAGGCATTGGATTGTAGTGCATGTTAAATAACTTGAGTCTCAATTCAGTGCCTAACCATTTTCTTAATCAGTATACTAACATAGACTTTTAAGTGCTTGTAATATGTATTTACTAACATTATGGATTTTATAAATATCCGAAATAAATTCTTAATATTTATTATTTATACTCCTGCAATACAACACATAAGCAATAAAATATAATATTGTTCTCAAAATACCTGTGATTAGTTTTTGAAGACGTTATACTACCTACATATACATTATACAACTACTACCTACACCTACTGCTAACACCTAAAACCTACGACTATACCTACACCTACAACTTACATCTACAGCTACTGCCCCTGTAAATCATATGTTCAAAATGAGAATCGAACGAGACGTTATGTGTGCAGTTGTTGGTGTAGAAAAAGGTGTATGCAGGTTTTTATTTATCCTAGTCGTAGGTAAGACAGAACAACGTCTATTGGGTTCACCTAGTATTATTTAGATAGTAGTATTCTCTGATGCATATTATAATATAATATAAAGCTAAATTTTAGAACACACTGTATACGTATATGATACATCATATTCTAGAGTTGCGCGTTAACCCACCGCGGGTATTATGCCATCAACAAGGAGCCAAGTGCTTAACTCAATCTCAATAACGTACATATAGTACACCGACTACTTTACCGCGGTAACCACCACAGAGTAGTTATAACGTAGAGACTCTATATTAAAGAATTATTGATTGAGTCCAGTGTCGTCACCCTCTGCTGGTCGAGAGCCATGTAAGAGAGTGTGAAGTATATAATATATTATAACTGCGAGCCTTTCGCAACACTTTGCACACTTCTGCACTTGCTCCGCTCAGTTTTCATTTTTTTATGCAATAAAATATTTCCTATACTGAGGGAATAGAGGCGTAATACTTCTGTCTACTAACAGGTTGAAATCTCATTAAGTTTTAAAACCTATTTGAAAGACTGTGCACCTCATAAAAAAGTATGTAATTATGTTAAATGCGAGCAAGCGGAGCGAGCGAGAATTTTTATTTTTTCTTTCAAACTATCAAAAATTAGGTTTGAATCTTTGATTTGTTTTTAATATAAATGTCACATAAAATGAAAAAAAAGGTCGACGATTGTGTGGAAAAATTGTGGGCCGTTGAAGGAGATGTCAAATATTTCAAATTTGATCGGTTTGGGTCGTTCTATGAAAGCTGTTCGTAAGTTTACTTATTTTCTACTCTATACTGAAATCTCATAGCCGCCATGTTTACGTGTAACATGTCACAAATATCAAATAGTTCTAAACCTGTCAATTCTTCACTTTAACAACTACACACCACAACACTGTTCAGCAGTGGCGTGGGGTTCATATAACTCCATTCCTATCAGCTTCACTTACCACTAAACTTACCTTTTGAAGACCCTCATCCAAATACATACCTATTTGTAGACTAGGGCTTCCCTATGAATGAGATCCCATTATATCTAATGGTGTCTACAGACACACGAATTCGGTACGGAGCGTACAGCGGATCTGGTACGCTCCGTACCAGATCCGAGCGTGTGTAGGGCAGTCCGGCGAACATATGAAGAAGGCGAAGAGTTCGCCGTTGTCCGCATCGGATCTGGTTCGCTCCGTACCAAATTTGTGCGTGTGTAGAGCAGTCCGGCGGTTAGGCCGTACAACGGTATCAGTGTTGCCAACTTAGGGATGTACCCCCCAAAATTAGGGAAAATATCTACGGGGGTTTACTAGGGGACAGGATGTTTAGAGTTTACTCCTTATGAATCAATTTGTATGTAATAATAAAAAATATTTTAATGTGTGTATATAGCCAGGGATATGAAAATGTATTGGGAGTGAAATCAGATTAAGACAAGTTAGTTTTATGTTATTCACGCGTAAGTATTTATGTTAAACACATAACCTTTCTTTCTAGCTTATTATCTCTTAGACCTGTCAATGGTATATGTAATCAGGGGTAAAATTTGAAGAGAAATGTTTTTTAAAGTGTTGGTATCACTGCCCGTTATCAATGAATTGCGGGAATCATTGTCGTCGTTTAAAAACCGCACTGTAAATAGAACTCTGTGCTAATGTAATAGAGCATAAAATCGAACACACGAGTGTCAAGCGTTTCGCTCCACTGCACCGTACCAAATTCGTGCGTGTGTAGCGACACCGAATTTGGTCTCCGGATATGGTTCGCTGTACGCTCCGTACCAAATTCGTGTGTCTGTAGATAGCATAAACGTAAACAAATAGAACACTTAATTTTATGCTACTTATTTAAATTTTACTTATTTACCGTGCCAAGAAATGCAGTGACACGTTAATTTTGTCGAATTAAAAAAAAACAGGGCCTTTAGTCAAGATTATTCGATAATTTTGACGGCAAAGATAGAAAACAAAATGATTGTACATAACGCATCGCAAACGACATATCACTTAGAGATGACATAAGTCAAAACCCATAAATTTTTGATTTCGAAGTCAGCCGTCAAATATATATCAATTGCATCTAGACTAAAGGCCCAGTCAACACAAACTGACTAACTGGAAAATTTACTGCCAAGACATTAAAATTACTTGCCAACAAGTACAAAGCTTATCAGTTCACAGTGCGAACTTGAAAGCCCTCAGGTATTGCGGAGTCTCTGACGCGAATCGTGTCTGCCCTCGGGAACTTGCGCCGTGTTCGCGTGATGTCAATACTCCGTAAGTAAGAATTAATGAAGTACTAAGGCAGCATAAGTATAATGGAATTCATCTTTTGTTTACAGCGGATGTAGTACGAGCTCTTACATATTGTTATCAACATGAGTAAAAATTTCAATAAAATGTAAACAATAAAATGTATAGGTATTACGTGAAGCATACTATTTTACGAGAATTTTGCAACCGGAAGAGTATGAAATTTGATCTGTATATAATAGGTACTTATTACAAACACTATGTATTAGAATAGGTTACAGATACATAAAGTTAATAAAATAATAACAATAACACTACCTCAGATTATTAAAAACACACACTACTGTGCGTCTGATATAATCATTATTCAATATGACGCAATATTTTTTAAATTATATTTTACGAGAATCCTTATAAAATTCAAACTTCTAACTTGAAAATTTTATGAGTTTTTATAAGAGACTTTCTCTTCTAGTGTTACATATTTAATATAGTACTACCTACTTTTGTTTAAATTTGTATTTTGAATATTTAATTATTGTACTACCACATAAAAATGATAATAAAGTTGTTATATAAAAATTTTAAGTTAATTTATAACAAAGATTAATTTATCGTATTGCCGTTAGTTCCAATGGCAATTTTCCCTATGACACTCGCGAAATATATTTATAATACCAGGAGCGGAGGAAAACAGAAGAGTTTGCGGATAACTAATATTGTGTTACAGCTTCTCGATACCCGCAAATATTGTCTATTTGTCATCTACCCGCCCTTGATGAGTCAATGTTTTTCATATCTACATTGACTTACCCTATTTTCGTTAAACGAGGACAGATTTTCTTGGAGACGCTGGGGTGAGCATAATTTTATATTTAGCACGGAAAGTTATTTTAATTAGAACCTGAAAAATAAAAAATAACTTGCTCTGAGGGCGTTTTATTTTTTATTGTAGCTTAATCATAAAGGCGACACTATTTTGTAATGACAGCTCGAGCACCACCTATAGCTTACGTCAACATGGCTGACATTATAATGTCAGCCATGTTGACGTAAGCCTAAGGTTGACACCAAAATAATTTTAAACAACACGTCAGACAATCTATTAATATTATGAAATTATACTATCAATTATTATGTCAAAGCACGAAACGACCAGCCGCCAGCCCTGTGAACGAAAGTCCTGGCTGGAGAAAACTCATGCCCCGCCTGCCTCCGCATTCGCCTAACCAAACACACACAGCCGCAAGCTGTCATTCGTGTAAATCGGTGGGTGACGATTCTTTACGTTACTAATATAATATATTCTTTGAGTAAACCAAATATTTCGCATGAGCTAAACTAGCGATATCATTGATTAAATTCCGCCAATTTCCGAAACACGGCGAGGTTTTTTTAAGGTTCCGTAGTTTTCGTATCGAAACCTCTATAGTTTTTTGTCGTTTTAAACACTTACGGATTTTGTCGCGGTGCACTTTTCTTTTTCTCGACGTTTCGGCTACTTTCCAGCAGCGAAGCAGAAGAATCTTCGGGTAGTTTGAACAACTTCAACAAATAGGACAACTGACACCTCAGTCCTCCCGTGACCACGGCTGCTGGAAAGTAGCCGAAGCGTCGGGCAAAAGAAAAGTGCACCACGACAAAATCACACATCACAGTGTTTAAAACACTGAACAATATTCGCGTAAATGTAAGAAATCTTTATAGTTTTGTTATGTCACCGTCCGTCATAACTTGACATTCGAACTCATAAATGAAACGTGTATCATATTGTATAATGAATAAAGTTCAATTTTGAACAGCTATCTTGAAAATGCTATATCGTGTATCGTTTTGTTTAAGTGTAAGTGTAAGTGGTAAATTAAAAAAATGACTTTCCCAAGAAGCTGGTCACCCCAGTGCAGCGTGACTTGTGATCACACGATGATGGATGTGTAGGGTCATGGAGAAACGTTACGCGCCGACTCATACAATCTCATACAACCTCATATCATATTATATGTAACACATACACGGCTCATACAAGTCATATTTTTTTTTTAATGGAGGTTTTTTCCCAATGGAAAATATCACCCCCATGATACAATCAGACCGACAACACAGAGAACATAACATAATTTATCAAAAACAAACGATCAATAACCTAACGTCGACCAACACAACACTTAAATACTTTATAAAGAGCTTTAGAAGCTGCTGAATTGGGGGACGATAAAATCGAGTTCATACAAGTTATATATTCCGTTCAGATGAAACTAAGGACCTGTCCACAATGAAAATGAAAAAAGTTATTTCCAAATAGAACTTAACAAGCTATTTTCTGAAAGTCAACAGAAAAAGCTACCACCGGTTCAACCCTAACCCGCTGAGAAAAACCGGCGTAAGAAACTCGCACGGGCCCATTTTCCATCTTTTAGCAAAAAGATGGAAAATTGTTATTTTAAAAGAAACACGTACCACAACCACAACACACCGACGCGACAAAGGGTGGTCAAGCTGAGGTTACGTGTGAACCACATCGCAACCACAACGCAACCACCAACTACACCGAGTATCTACACTTACATTTTGCGCCAAAACACAAAAATTTTACAAATGCCATGATAAATAAAAATGTCAACACTCAAGAAACTTGAGAAATAGCTATTTTATTTTTGAAATAAAATTATTTATGAATATATGGCGAAATATTGTTGTATTAACTAGAAATGTTACTTTTGTTTATATGGTACTTAATTCATAAGAAACATCAAAATTTTTCGGTACGACATCACAACCACAACGACAAAATGTGGTCAAGCTGTGGTTACAGCTTGACCACATTTTGTCGTGTCGGTGTCGTATGGTTGTGGTACGTGTGTACATACATATAATCACGCCTTTTTCCCGTAGGGGTAGGCAGAACCGCCTCTTTCCCGTAAGGGTAGGCAGAGATCACTTCTTTCCACTTGCTACGATCCTTACATACTTCTTTCGCTTCGTTCACTTTCATTCCTACCATCCATTCCTCTTCTTATATTCAACGTAGCCAAGCGTCTCTCCATGGGCCGCTTTTCGCCTCCGCGAGAAACGAGACGTGATGGGTGGCGAACCACATCGCCACCATTTTGGATAATTAATTTTTTTTTGATTATCCATTGCGTTTCCACGGATTGTTGAAGAGGGTAGGAATAGGGAAAGGGAAGGATAGGTGGTGTGAAAAGGAACATTGGTAAGTTAGAGTGGGAAATAGGGAATGTAGGATATTACCGCCCAGGAGGGCAAGGGATAGGACAGTAATAGCTAGGGAAGCCGGGGTCGCATACCCGTATACTATACCACTACTACCGGACAGGTAAGTTTGGAAGAGTATCCCATGACGTGTGTGCAGGTCCTTAATCAAAACTATGGATGGTAGAGATAAGGAGAACCATCTCTCATGGGAGAAAAGTTGAAAAAGTGTCCAGCCGTATGCTATAAATTACAGTTCGAAAATCTTTCACAATGGCGCTGATGCACAAGAAGGGTATGGTATAAAGTTAGGAATAAGAGATGGAGTGAAGTGATTTGAGTTTAGTTATTAAAATTTTTTGACGACTTTATTAGACTAAAAGTAGTTAATTCAATAAATCATGAATATTCTACTTACTCGCGTAGTCGAATATATTTTTATTAACATAACCGAAGAAGATGCTAAGATTTAGTTATCTGTTTAAATTTTGCCGCTTTACACCACGTTAAGTCTTCAGTGCCCCCTATTGAACGCTTTTTACGAACACTTTTCATGTATGGAGATGGTACTCCTTATCTCTACCATATAATCAAAACGTAAACATAGAAGCATAGCGTGCTATAATGTTACCAATTTAAATATCCCTTACTAGCTTTTGCACGCGACTCCGCCCGGGCAAATACAGTATCCGACGGAAACACTGTATTTTTTGTTCGGTTCTGTTCAGTAGTTTTTGCGTGAGTAACAAAAATCCGTCCATCCATCCTTCCTCACAACTCATCAAGTCCTACTACTATTATAAATGTGAAAGTTTGTGAAGATGGTTGGATGTTTGTAATTGTTTCACGAAAAACTAGATAATATTTATAAATCATTTTCCATAGAAAAATTAGAGCTAATGAAATAGAGAGAGGAAATTCACAAAATTCAAATACGCAATGTAAAAATTCTTTAATAAAATAATTAAATTATTGTTCACTTTAAATCATTTTCCATAGCAAAATTGAAGGTATTTTGAATTGAAATGTGCAATGTAAAAAGGCTTTGATAATATCCTAATAATATAATAAATGTAAGAGTTTGTGAGGATGGGTGGATGTTTGTTTCTCTTTCACGCGAAAACTCCCGAACGGATTTTCATGAAATTTGTTATGGTAGTAGTTTAAGCTCTGGAATCTCACATAGACTACTTTTTATCCCGAAAAAGTACAAGGTACCCGTGAGATAGGTACTGAATTTACGCGGGCGAGCATAAGCTAGTAATTAAATGAAATTGTTTTTCAATTCTAATATAAAATTCTATACCAGCACAATATCTAGTAACGATGTCGGCATGCTGAGCTCAATATTGGAAAACATCGTGTATTAAAATGTGTTTTCAATATTATATTATGATGTGTGGAATAAACGCGACATTTTATATGACATATAAAAATTATATTTGAAATTTCTAATACTCGTATAGTGCCTACCCGCAGTTAATTATTTTTTAAATTGAAAGAGAACCTGATTGAGATTGAGAAGAACCCATCCATGATGATGATGATGTAGCAATGAAGCTCTCTTCAAGCCCTAGTATCAGTTCCTACCTGATACTAGGAATTCACGAATGCGCAGTAGTGTACAAGCCATCGTGTTTTTGATGAAAATCTCCACTAACACAGATTAAAAAATAGTTACTCTAGTGTGAAACCCACTCCCCGTTACTACGAGTAATAAACTTGGTGTAAGCTTTGAATAGTTATACAGTGTTTTGTCTACGTTACACAAGTGACATTTGTAATTCGATAGAAGAAGATAAAACACTGTATTAACTACTCGTATTCAAAGCTCATACAGCGTTTGTTAATAAGAGGGACTGGGTCTTTAGTTACAACTCTACACTAATGGCAAAGGGGCGAAACTCTACAAAATATGACAGCTCCAGTACAGGCCAATGTCTACCATGTTGAAGTAACCCTAAGGTTGAAATTATCTTGACAATTATGTCATATCTTGACAATTATATCAAAGCACGAAACGACCAGTGGCCAACTCCGTGAACGAAAGTCCTGGCTTAAAAACTCTTAGTCCCGCTCGCCCCGCGCACCCCCCGCATACGTCTAGCCACGCACAAATAGCTGCGAGCTTTCAATCGTGTAGGTCTATTGAATGACGGTCTTTACGTTAGTAATATAATATATTAATCGCTAAAATGCTTCTAAAAAAATTAACAACCTTTACATTGCAAGTTTGAAACCCAAAAGTCCGATTCCCAAATGAGCACAAAGAGACAATTACAAAGAACATTGGCTTGTATTTACAGCCGCCGGCTCCCCGTCTATATTTCATTGCAATTGTACGGCTCCTGGTGTATATTTTATCGCGCCATGAATATATTCATGAGGCTATGTCGCGACGGATGAAGCTTTAATTGTTGATTGTTTGCACAACGGAAATGTTAACGTTTTAAAATCATTAACTGTGCTGTATCTTTTATTTGTCTTCATATGGTCACATATGTTTGTACTTTGAATATGTCACTGTAAAAATGTAAAAACCGTTAGATTGTAAAATAACTATCGTGATTGTAAAAATATGTCGAATTTATAATCTAACGAAAAATA
Source organism: Glaucopsyche alexis (assembly GCA_905404095.1). Lineage (NCBI taxonomy): Eukaryota > Metazoa > Arthropoda > Insecta > Lepidoptera > Lycaenidae > Glaucopsyche > Glaucopsyche alexis. The sequence goes on along the minus strand of FR990054.1, from coordinate 2,341,067 downwards.
AGGTATTAAATTATAGGCAGAATATTCACGTCGGAAGTCTATAAACATTTTACAATTTCACTAGTTATATTACAATCTAACGGTTTTTACAACTTTACGGTGACATACATATACCTCGGTATAATCTAATATGACATATAAAATGGATGATTTTAGGTGGAAATATATATATATTATATATTTATAGGTACCTACTATGCATAAAATAAGCTCCGTGGCCTAGTGGGTAGACCGTTTGGTTCGCACTCGAGAGAGTGCAGGTTCGAATTTCAGGTTGTGGCGTGTACCAATGAGACTTTTTCAGATCTCAAGTACATTATACGGACGCTCTAACGGTGAAGGAAAACATCGTGAGGAAATCCGCACACGGTTGGCCCCAGACGTATTGACCAGTCATTCCTCTGGACTAGGCTGACTATGTTGTGAGAATGCCGTATGTGCTTGAGCAACCATACGACATTTAAAAACCGACTGTCCCAGCCACTACAGTATTTCAAGAGTAGTTACTTCGCTCGGAGAATACTGTATAAATCTTAACGGATGAAATTTTTTTTTAAATTTTCATCCATTAGAAAAGGCCTAAGTAAGTTTTTACTATGCATGTATGCAACCTATTTACTATTATAAATGTGAAAGTTTATGGGAATGGATGGATGTTTGTTATTTTTACGCAAAAACTACTGAACGGATTTCGATGAAATTTGATATGGCTCTGGATTAAATACATAGGATTCTTTTTATCCTCAAATAGTACAGTATTATCGTGGAATAGCCGATACTATATTAACTGGCGGAGCCGCGTAAAAAAGCTAGTATTTACGTACTCGTAAAACATAATTTTTGTGGTTACCTAAGTACTGTACCGAATAAACGATTAAATATTTCACATAATATTCAAAAATATCGTCTCCTTTTCTGTCGCAAGTAAGAATAAGAATAAAAACCATAAAAGAACGATTGTGAAATAAAGTTATTTTAAAACGACACAGAATAAAAATATTTTTATAAAATATTAAATCCCTTGACCGCAAAAGTTGATAACCAAGAATAAGTGGTGGTATCCTGTGGGACCTCACACGGCGATGGAACCATTCCCAAGCCAGGGATCCTGTACTATAATACCACGGAGCTCCCTATCAGTTCATCATACATTGCGCGCTCCAAACACAAGAGTGTAAAACATGTGAAAATTAAACCAGCAATGGACAATGTATGGTACCAAAGTCTCGCTGTATACAGCGTGATCTTATATTGGCGAGGCAGTAATTCGTTTAAGCCAATCTGCTGAAATGAAATATAGCTTTATATAAAATAAACACAGTTGTTTATATACAAGTTGTTTTTTTCATAAGTCTATTGAAGAGAAGGAGTTTATTATGATATTTTTTTGGCTTCATCATAAAAACTTTAATAATGTTATTTTCGTCTTAGTTTAGAGCGTTTCTATACATGCCGGTACACCTTGGTTTACTTCTTACATCTACACACACTAACTGTGTCTCGATTCACGTTCCATCTGGCGCTGTGTTAGCTCATTCGCTCTCTGTGGCATAAATAATAAACAAAAACAAATAGGTTACAGTACAGCCCTTTGGTACGACCACGTCCTCGTTGTTTTTGATATATCGTCTGTCATTTCCATAAAATATCCTAATTCCTAACCAAAAGGATCACATGTTCCGTGACTATCAACACGCAATAGGTTTTTTTTAATTACTTCTAAAGTTATTGTCTAATTCCGCTCAAAATACTTACAAAAAACTTACAAGTTTCTATCTCGTAGGTATAGTTTAGAAATGCCAGGGGTGGGGAGCAATTTATAAGTCACTTTGGAGGCAGATTACTTGAAAATGGCTGACATTGTAAAAAAAGCCATGTAACAAACCTTGCCTTTATTTTCAAAGACCTATTCAACGATACCCCACACGATAAGGTAGAATGACAAAATATTTTCTTATTCCCTTCACGTCATGTACTATAATAATACCCCTAAAATATAAAATTACTAGATGTTGCCCGCGGCTGCGCCCGCGTATATACAGTATCCCAAAGAAACACTGCACTTTTTCGGGATAAAAAGTAGCCTACGCTTTAATCTAGAGCCTAAACTACTACCATACCAATTTTCATCCAAATACGTTCAGTAGTTTTTGCGTGAAAGAGTAACAAATCCATCCATCCATCCATCCATCCTCACAAACTTTCACATTTGTAATATTAGTACCTATGATTATTATTTTATGATGCAAAAACCGAGATCTATATAATATTATATTATACAACTAACTATACTAAATTTCATCAATTGATATTCATAATTACTGAAGCCAGAAGGGCTGACAGACAGACAGACAGAAACGGACAGATAGGGCGAAACTATAAGAATTCCTTGAGTATTATGGACCGGGCGCGTGTCGACGAGTCAGTTTCTATGCGGCCCGGCGCCCGCGCCGGTCCGGTACCAGTTATGTATGAAATCAGCTTCGAGTCGAACCGGCCGGCGCTAGTAACGGCGCGTCGACACGCGCCCTAAAAGACGAAGGTTGCAGACGGCCATTAAGCAACGAAGTTTTACGTTTTAAGTGTATATCAGTGGCGAAGCCTGGTTCTCCTTCATAGGGAAGCCCTAGCCTGTATAATAGATAGAGATTTGGATGAGGGTCTTCAAAATGTTAATGGCAAGTGAGGAATAGGAATGGAGTTACAGGAACCCCAAGCTACTGGTGTATATTATATACTCCGTGATACAATTGCCGATAATAATATAACATCTCCTACAATACATTTAGGTAAGTGTTTGTAATAGAACATATTCCCACCGCGGCCCCTAGCCAAATCAGTAGTATACTGTCAGTCGAGCAACATGTTTGTGACTCTAATAGTCCTCGCTGTATCTACACTAGGTCTATACGTGTTCTACAAATATAAGGCAATACATAGATATTTCGAAAGACATGGAGTCAAGTATCTCCCTGGTGTTCCCATATTCGGGAATACATTTAAGGGCACGTTCTACAAGAGGCACATGTTTGAAGACATCGATGAGGTCTACAGGGCGTTCCCTGATGAAAAGTAAGTATTTTAATTAGATAATAATTACTGCTCTAAAGAAATGTTTTATTAAACAAGCTTTTATTTGAATGTGTTAAAAAGAATAATGTAATCTTTTCCCTCAAAACTTTTAATATCAACTAATAACGTCATTACACAATTTATATGATATAAAAGCTTTTCGAGAATCAAACAAATTAACTCATAAAACTTGATAGTTTTATTGCTATTAAAATATGTAACTTGATCTGATGATCAACTTACATATTTTACTAATTTGATTTGTTTGATTTTGATGATTGTATGTTTAACATGTAGTTCAATAATCTGAGCTTTTGTTATTTAAGTTATAACATAGTTAATACCAAATACCAATAGCTTAAGATGTGTTTAAAGTAGATAAGAGAATTGACACTAACTTTTGCACTGTGTGTGTTATACCTACCTAGGTAGGTATAACACACACCAAGTCAATTCGGGCTCGTGCTAAGTACCCGAAGGTCATGTGTTACGGGGACCAGATAACAGGAAATATATTTAATATATTTTATTATATATCTTTATGATTTTAATTATATAATACACATTTGTGTGGGTCATAGATGTATATTATTATGTGAAGAACATAGAAAAACTTTTTTTTTCTTCGGCGGGATTCAAACTCGTAATGAGCACCGGTGTTATTTCTATTTTAAATTTGTCAACTCTAATCAATTCTAAATTCTGAAAATTTATTAATTCGACGATCTTTTGATCAGAGATTTGACATCATTGGCTAGATCAGTTTTTGTGTAAATAAAAACTCGTCACTTGTTATCAATGACAGATAAGAAATCAGTTCAGAGCCTTAAGCCAAGATGCCATCGCTAATTACGACGAAGGAGTTCGAAAACAAAAACACATGGGATTTGACATAAGCTACGCGCTAACGCTATCATCGCTATGTCACTTAGCGATACTTATGTCAAATGCTATAAATATTTTTTTCGAACTTCCTCGTCGTCGATGGCAACTTGGTTAAATACTGTAAATTCAGTTGCGAGAGGTTTCCTTAACTCCATTGCTATCGGCGCCGGCGTCTCTTACCGCTTACCTTTAGAAGACCCTCAATCCAAATCCCCACCTATTATACAGGCTAGGGCTTCCCTATGAAAGAGAACCAGCCTTCAACGCTGCTATTATTGTAATATTTTGTTCAGGTATGTAGGCTACATAGAAGCTATGAAGCCAATAATTATAATACGAGATCCCGACATCATAAAGGAGATCACGGTCAAACAGTTTGACCATTTCGTTGACCACAAGCAGTTCTTGTCGCCAGAAATAGAACCGCTGTTCGGTGGAAGTCTGTTTTTGATGAAGGGTGAGTATTTTATTTATTTATTTCTACAACTACAAGTCTACTAGAAAAATAATGGAATAGAATATATGTGGATAAATAAAAAATATGTGTAAATGTCAAAAATTAGGTGACTCACGAGGGGTAACACAGAAATATCTATAATAGGTACTATTAAATAACAATAATAAAGCTGTATATTATAAATGAAACCTGTACTAAATGCCGGTTTTAACAGTTTCTAGAAAACATTAAGAGAGATTACACAATACACACTTATCATAATATTATGGTCATTGCTCAGTAAAGTAAAATTATGTTAATGACGTGCTGTAGGCTCCTGGCAGATCGATCTTTGCTCGAAGTTCTAGAGAAGGTGATAAAAATACATCATTACAAAAATATTAGTCTGACCAGAACTTAAACCCGAGACACTAATTTGCCAATAATGCAGAAAGTACGGCGCTTAGGTGAGCCACGCGCTTTGAGAATTAAAGAGCGAAATAACGAAAGAAACAATATAAAATATTGTTATGATTTCAGTGTTGTAGAGTTTATTTAAGTAAATTTAAACAAAATTATTTATAAATAATAAATTGTTAAATGTTAGTTTTTATTAATATTTTATTCTGGCCACACTGACAACGTGAAATCCCTTCTACAAACATTCCCACTTTGGGGTGGACAAGTAAAATAAGGTATTTATACCCCAGGAGCTCAGTGTTGAGCGAATTTTGATGGAGTAAATATCATAAGATATCATAAGAGGAATCTGTGCCCAAAAGTGTGAAAGTGTACATTTTATAATAAATAAAAGTATTGTGTATAAGTTGTGTAGTTTTTTATCATCTCAGAAGCGGGATACACCCAAAGGTATGTACTTTAATCCTATTTATAATGAAGTTTAAGTGCCAATTCTATAACAATATTGTTTAAACAACAGTTTTAAGATTAAATGAGAAATAATAATGATTTTTCTCTCCAAAGTTTAAATTCACACAATTACCGTCTACTGTAGTGATGTTGCATAGCATATGGTCGGGGCTACTCCCCGATGATGCGCAATGTCATTACAATGGGCAAAAATAAGGTGCACATGCATCATGTGTTGGATTTGTTGGACGTTTGATCAGGGCTACTCTCTGATAGCTCCGCAAGTCCGTTGCAAGCATGTAGATTTGTGTGAATTGTTCTGGAATCATTTTATTACTGTATACATACAAAGTCGATGACTAATTTATGCTTGTTATAGAATTGACTGTTTAGATTTTTCTTTTTGAAGTAAAAAGTTTTATTGAGTAAATCCTACAATGGAGATTGATTTTATTAAAGTATTCTCTAGTGAGAATAAATAAATGTCTGCGAAATAAAATAGTATACTGCAAAGCTCAACGTTACAGTAAAATAGTTTAATTTTATTACCAATTCAAAGTACTTTTGGAAATGAATCACTAAGTAAATAAAGCTTTTATTTGATTTAATTTTCTGCTGCTGTATAATATATCACTGACGAAATTAAGTTGCTGTGGAGCGAACCACTGAATAAACGAAGTTGCTGTGGAGTGAACCACTGAGTAGACAAAATTGCTGTGGAGTGAACCACTGAGTAGACAAAATTGCTGTGGAGTGAACCACTGAGTAGACAAAATTGCTGTGGAGTGAACCACTGAGCAGATTAGGTCGCTGTGGAGTGAACCACTGTAATAATAAGGTTTCGATGTAACGAATTACTGATATAAATAACTTTCTGTGGAGTGAACCACTTCATTGCTTATCTATGGGGATTAAACTTTTTATTTGGCTTTTTGTGTAGTGAACCGCATTATTTAAGTTCCTGTTGCTTACATTAACAGGATACCTTTAATTGCTCTAATTGCTATTTAAATACATTTATTTAATTTTTTGCTTTTATTAAGTTATTCTTATCACTTCATTAAAATTTCTTCTACTGCAATTTCAATTAATCACGCTTAACCTATAGCTAGATTTTGACGAATGGTTTATGTCGAAAAAACGTTCAATTCCAGAGTAAAATGAGGAGTGTGGAGGATGATGGTGATTCACAAGTCGCAACTCCACCAGGCACTCCCCCGGGACCAACCCCGAGACGACGACGTACCAAGAGAGCGCGCCAGAGAAGTCCATCGTCGTCATCAACATCCTCGAGTGACGAGGATGTACCTCGTAAGAAACGCAAAAGGTCAGTGCGATTGTCTACTAAAGAGTTGTTAAAAATGTTTAGCAACTGGAAGGGAGAGTCAAGCAAAAATACGTTGTTTAGCAATAGTAATTATAATAATGTAATACCGGAGTTTGACCCTTCCAACAAAGCTCAAACCATCAAGTCATGGTTACGCAAGGTTAACGAGTGCGCCGTGATTTATGGATGGGACGAAAAGCAGACCATCCATTTCTCGTTGCAAAAATTAGTTGGCTTGGCGAAGAGATGGTTTGAGTCTCTGCCTACTGTAATTTATACATGGAGCGAGTGGCAAGAAAAACTTCTCAAGGCTTTCCCTAGTGAGGAAAATTTTGGTCGGCTTCTAGAGGAAATGTTACATCGCACTTCAAGGACGGAAGAGAGCCTTAAGGAGTATTTCTATGATAAACTAGGCTTAGTAAATAGATGTGAAATTGTAGGAAAAAAGGCGGTAGACTGTATTATATATGGGATTAGCGATAAATCAATTAGGAACGGTGCCCAGGCCCTCAATTGTAAGGAACCTGAGGATCTACTTAACTTCTTATCCTCACAGAAGCAGCAAACGTTAACAATTAATGTCAAGCCCCGTGAGCGTCCTTGGAATAGATCTAGCTACAGCAACTCTAATACTTCTGCAGGCAGCTCCAGTAACTATTCATCTGTCGTTTGCTATAATTGCCAATCTAAAGGTCACCCATTTTATAAATGCCCTAAACCATTAATAAAGTGCAGACACTGTAAAAGAATAGGACATGATCACGATGATTTTAAATTAGATGCATTGCGGTCAACAAATGCTAGTGCGAATAAGTCTGAGAATAACCTAGAAAAAAATACTATGAAAATTGATACGATTAACCACGGTAATGAAAAATATTTGAAATCTGTACTGGTCAACGACAAACCATTTCAAGCATACATAGACTTCGGCAGTGAATGTACCCTTATGAAGAAATCCGACGCGTCCACGTTGCAATTAGTTAAAAATTTTGAAAATGTCCCAGTAGTGAGAGGGTTTGGCCAATCATCGGTGGTCCCCTTATATCGATCGGTTGCTAATATAAAGGTAGATGAAGTTGAATCATGCGTAGAGGTTTTAGTTGTCGATGATGTACAAATGCAGAACTCTCTCATTATTGGACAAAATTTCACTGAATTACCTTACGTCACTGTGCTTAAAAACTGTCATAAATTAACTTTTTACGAAACTCCTTGCCTGAATCCCTTCGTCAATAGCATTGGAAGTGAAAGCTTAAAACTTTATGTTACCAATTATATCGAAGTTTCTAATATTGGCGTAATTCCCGTACATACTGACACTAATTACACGGGCGACGTTATTGTCGAGGGATTCAAAGCAACTGAACCGGGCAGGGAGTATAGTTTGTTCAAGGGTGCTTATCGAATCACTGATGGAAAAGGTGAAGTTGTTATATCTAATTTATCACATCGCCCCATATGTCTCGAGAAAAATACTTTGATAGCAAGGTCAACTCCTTTTAGTGAGCAAAAAATCCGTCAAGTGAATAGAATCATCAAGGATATAACATCTTTAGAACCATTAAATAAGAGCGAAATAAATACTGGATCTGATTTACAAGCAGAGCATTTGGACAGACTATACTCTCTCTTACAAAGTTACCGGGACTGTTTTGCCACAAAATTGGACGAGGTAGGTTGTACACTAGATACTGAAATGAAGATAGATCTCATTGATAATAAGCCGATCGTCTATCGACCATACCGTTTGTCCCACTTCGAGCGCGAACAGGTTCGCGAAACTATAGATGAATTACTGCGGAATGATATCATCCAGGAATCCAGGTCAGATTATGCTAGTCCGATTTTGATGGTCAAGAAAAAGAACGGGGAACAAAGGTTGTGCGTTGATTTTAGGGCATTAAATAATAAAACCATTAAAGATCGTTTCCCTCTTCCGCTTATTGAAGATCAAATTTCAAATCTCAGCGGAAATAACTTCTTTACAACACTTGACCTGGCTTCCGGGTACTATCAAATCCCGATGGCTCCCGAGAGCCAACATCTTACGGGGTTTGTCACGCCCGATGGGCATTACGAGTTCAAAAGAATGCCCTTCGGGCTGGCAAACGCGCCAGCTGTATTCCAGAGAATGATTAACAGGATATTGGGTAACAGACGTTTCGAGTATGCTTTGGCGTATTTGGATGATGTGCTTATACCCTCGAAAATGATCGAAGAAATGTTTTCCAGGTTAGAAGAAATATTGAAGCTTTTTAGAGAACACGGTTTGACATTAAAACTATCCAAATGTCGTTTCTTTGATACTACAGTAAATTATCTTGGCTATGATATTTCTTCGATCGGTATTCGACCAGGTGAAGCTAAAATGCAGGCAGTTAAAGAGTTTCCTATACCTAGTAATGTCAGGGAGATCCAACAATTTCTTGGTTTGACCAACTACTTTCGTAAGTTTATACAAAGTTACGGCGAAATAGCTCGACCTTTAACTGCATTATTACGAAAGGAAGCTTTGTGGAAGTGGACTGACGTAGAACAAAGAGCCTTCTCACTTTTGAAGGAAAAACTAGTGAGTAGACCAGTTCTAGCACTCTATGACCCCACACTTGAGACCGAATTACATACAGACGCAAGCTCTTTAGGCGTAGGGGGTATATTAATGCAGTGGCAGAGGGATAACAGAGTTTTAAAACCCGTTGCTTACTTCAGCCGTCAAACAACGCCGGAAGAAAAACACCTTCACTCCTACGAGCTAGAGACGTTAGCTGTTGTGAGTTCACTTCATAAATTTCGAGTATATCTCTTAGGTATTCACTTCAAAATTTACACAGATTGTGCAGCATTACGAACTACCTTAACAAAAAGAGACCTGGTTCCGCGGATAGCGAGGTGGTGGTTGCAAATAACCGAATATACATTTGATATTGAATATAGGCCCGGCGTTCAAATGTCGCATGTAGATGCCCTAAGCCGAAACACCAATCTATCCGCTGAGCCAGCTGACAATCTATCTGTCCACATATACCATATAGAAAAAGAAAACTGGCTACTTACCTTACAAGTGGCAGACCCAGAAATTTCGCGAATTCTTAAGATTCTTAAACCAGAGGATGATCCGGAGTGCAAGGTAATACGCGAAAATTATGTCATTAAGAATCAGGCGGTCTACAGAAAAGTTGATGACAGGTTGTGTTTGGCTATTCCTCGAAGTGCCCGCTGGCAAATCTGTCGAGCCAATCATGACGAGATTGGCCACTTAGGATATGCCAAGACACTTGAGAGGATCCAACAACAATATTGGTTCCCAAAATTAAGAAAATTTGTTAAAAAATATGTCGCAGCTTGTTTGGAGTGTGCTTACAACAAAGATACCGCGGCAAAACAAAAGACTGGATTTCTACACCCCATTAAAAAGATAGACATCCCTTTTCACACGGTCCATATGGATCACCTTGGACCTTTTGTGAAGAGTAAGAATGGTAACTCCTACATTCTTACCGTAGTGGATGGGTTTACTAAATATACGTTCGCTAAACCAGTCAAAGATCTTAAGACAAAAACGACCATTAAAGTCCTAGAAAATATATTCTTTGATTTCGGGATTCCAGCTAGGATTGTAACCGACCGTGGTACTTGTTTTACGTCGGCAGCATTTAAAAGTTTTTGTGATACACACGGCGTCAAGCATGTTTTAAACGCAGTCGCTTGTCCCAGAGCGAATGGCCAGGCTGAAAGATTCAATCAGACTATTCTCAATTCCTTAGCTGCACAGAATGCCACTGGTCATGAACGTGAATGGGACAAGTGTCTGGGTAAAGTTCAGTGGGGCATTTACAACACTGTTAATGCCTCTACTCAGAAAACTCCAACTGTAGCCCTATTTGGTGTAAACATGCGTGACGCGTTATCTAATAAACTCAATAACGAAATTAATCCCGTAACTAACACTGCGAGATCTAATATAGATGATATAAGAAGCGAAATTTGTGAAAATATAAGTAGAATGCAAACCAGAGAAAAAGTTAGGCATGATGCTCAACGAGCCCCTGCCGCAAAATATGAAGTAGGTGACTTAGTTAAAATTTTGCGCAATAATTATGACAATGATAAAAAAAGTTCAAAACTCCTTTCAAAATTCATAGGTCCATATAAAGTTACTGAAGTTTTAGGAAATGATAGATACAGGATTGACGAGGTGCCTGGTTTTAATAAAAAGGGAAAACCTTATAGTACAGTCATTGCCTTTGATAGAATGAGACCCTGGATACATGTAAGATCATTGGAAGTACATGACACTGATTCAAGTGCTTCCAGTGACCAGAATAATGAAGATGAGTAAAATATGTATATGTAAGTAATAAATTATTTTTGATTGTTTAATTGCAGTTCTAATTACAATACAAGATTTGTTGTTTTGCAATTTTGAATATGAATTATTTATATAATAATTTATATACTATTAATCAATTATAATAATTAGTCTTTGAAGTGGTAATGATGTGTAAAATAATTTAATCATATCAAATTTGTAGAACTCTTTTATTCTACACTTTATTTTCCTTTGAAATGTCTTTTATCATGTAGAATAAATGAATTTGTTTAAATATTTAACATTAAAATTAATCAGTGTCTTTTTTATAAATACTAATTTATACTGAATATGTTAGGACAATTATTGCTTATTGAGATTGTATGTAGAGTGCATCGGGACGCTGCACATTGTCGGATGGCCGAATGTTATGATTTCAGTGTTGTAGAGTTTATTTAAGTAAATTTAAACAAAATTATTTATAAATAATAAATTGTTAAATGTTAGTTTTTATTAATATTTTATTCTGGCCACACTGACAACGTGAAATCCCTTCTACAAACATTCCCACTTTGGGGTGGACAAGTAAAATAAGGTATTTATACCCCAGGAGCTCAGTGTTGAGCGAATTTTGATGGAGTAAATATCATAAGATATCATAAGAGGAATCTGTGCCCAAAAGTGTGAAAGTGTACATTTTATAATAAATAAAAGTATTGTGTATAAGTTGTGTAGTTTTTTATCAATATAATTAAAAACTAAATTAAGACTTGGCTAGATAAAATTTTCACCACGTATACCCTCTGCGTACTAAATTTCCTAGAAATTGTTGAAGCCGTTTCCGAGATTTATTTATACTTTAGATTATATTTTAGATTATAAATATACAACAAGAATTGCTCGTTTAAAAGCATAATATGATTCCACTGACCAGAATAATTATATTATGTTGATGATGATTATTATTATTTGTCGATGACGTATGCACAATTGCTCTCAATGTGTACTGGTAGTTTAGGCGGGAGTGTCTTTGAACCTGATATTGATAGACTCTGACCTCACAGTGTAACAAACAAAACACTTATTCAATCGCCTAGCAATTGTTTTATCTGCTGGTAAATGTCGTGACGTACACTTCTATGAATGTAATAATATGGTAAAAGATGAACCATTTATCTTTATTTGTCCTAATCCATGTATAAGATAATATTTGGCACGGATGTAGTTGAAAAGAGAAATTTGGTGGTCGTCTACTAACTAAGGTAGACGTCCACTTTTTAATTCACACAAAGAATTTTAATTCACGCTCTAGAAGAAGAAGAAATAAGATAGAATCCCCATTATATTCCCCCCGGACCCCCGTCCAGCATGGACGGCAAGATTTAACGCAACTCGTTCACTATAGAAGTCGGTTAAAAATTGATAGAATGATAGCGCTATTTGTTTGTAAAACATTTCCATTTTTAATCAACCGCTAAAGTGCTTGGCTACATCGTTTTCTTTATTTTTACCGACTTTCAGATTAAATGCATTTACAAATTACTGTTTTAAAAAATTGGGTTCCGTTACCATTCCCTCTACGCAAATAAAGTTGCGGGCATCAGCTAGTAACATATTAAGTCTTATTTCTATGATATCTAAAAAAAACATCCAAATATTATCACCTAAAGTAGATAACCCAAACAATTATAAAAACTACCACGTGATATGTATAAAGAAGATAAGTACTATAATGACAAATATTATAGAAACACCAGGATATAAAGTCTCATAATATTTTATATCTCTACGATATCCAAAAAATCGACTTAATAGTGTAAAGTAGATAACATCAACTATTTAAACAACTAACATATTGATACACTTAAAACTATAATGATACGTAGTATCATAGAAAAACAACAGGATTAAAAAAGTTTCATATTAGTGTACAAAAAAATTACATTTAAAGTAATACCCGTCATTAATAAAAATTACATTATTTTGCACAACATACAAAATGATAGAAGTTGGCAACATTCACTTTAATTTGCACAAATCACAACGCTTACAAATATTTTGTAAATATTAATCCACCAACACTGATGATATCTGGTAGTAGATTTATAACTACAAAGGGTTAGTCAAAACCGGCAGTACAATTTAAAAAATTAGGAAAACAGTTCACCTAAAGACCATCCGTGCAACTTCTCGCTAAGCGCTTAAATTTTATCTAATGCGTCATTTTGAGCTTATCGAGCTCGACTTTTAGTGCTCCTAAAATTTTTTACTAATAATTTTCTTTCATCAACTCGGAGAGCTCAAAAGTCTGATGAAAGAAAATTATTCTGATAAAAGTTTAATAAAACACTTTTTTTGAAATTTCAAACTATAATAACTTTGGAACGAATCAACCGATTTTCACGCAATTAGCGGCAATCGCTGCAATTTTTTATGTCCTTTAAAATAATCTACAACAAAAAATTTTTAGATAAAAATTTCATGGTAATTCCCGAAAAAAAACACTTGGGTTTTCTTTCCTTTACGATATCTCTCGAACAAATCAACCGACTTTGACCAAATTAGCAGCGGTCTACGTGGTTTTCCAAGGTTAAGAGCTGATTAGTTTTTGGAGTAAATCAATGAAGCCGTTTAAAAGTTATTCCAAAACAAATAAAAAAAATCACTTTAAAAAAATCATTTTTTTTTAATCTATCTGCTGAATCAGTCCCAATTATATGCAAAATCTAAGTTTGCCCAAGCCTTTTCGAAGCCCCTTACAGACACACACACACACACACACACGTACGCACACGCACACATACGTACACACACGCACACACACATACACATACATAGTGACACCCTCGCGGGGGTAGTCAGAGAAGTTTCCTGTGACCTCGATTCGAAATTCGATTTTTGCAAAACGGGGTAAAACCAAAAACTTCCCGATTTTTTTAAATCTTATATTTTCTTAGTAAAACGCTAAATATTATGTACAGTGAAAAAGGTGTAAAGTACTACGAATTTTCACAAAACACCACTTACAATCAGTGTGTACGGATTTTTTTTTTATGAACGGAAAAAAAGAATTTCTTTTACTAACAGAAAAAACACTACAGGTGAGACATGGAAGGACATGAGAACCACCCTGTCTCCAGCGTTCACCAGCTCAAAGATGAAGATGATGATGCCTTTCATGGTCAACATTACTTCCAATATCATAGAATATCTTAAAGGTAAGTCTAAAAGTAAGGTAACAATAGGACAATATAAACGATATTATATGGATGGTACATTGTACACTAAACAGCAGAGGAAGCTGGATCAGATTAACATACTTCTGAACTTAGTCATGCTATTTCGTGACGGTAAGCTATTAAGGACGTGACCATGTAAATATTAATTTAAATTAATCAACAAATTTGCTGATAATAGAAATACTAAAAACGAAACCTTTCTTTCAACAGATCATACAAATAAAGACATTGACATTGAAGATTTAGTGCGCCGATATACCAATGACGTCATCGCTTCCAGCGCCTTTGGAGTACAAGTCAACTCCTTGGTTGATAAAGATAATGAGTTTTACAGAACTGGTCAAGATATGTTCGCGTTTGGACTCCGACAGAATGTATTGTTTTTCTTAACAGTTGCATTCCCGAAACTCTTTGAGGTAAGCTTCATAGATGTAGTCCTTTAGCCATAACAGGCTTTTGCCTTTTATGGCTAAAGGACTACATCTATGACAGAGGAAAATAAGTGTCTGTAAAAACACAGACATGAAGAACTAAATTAACACTGCTTATATGCTAGTTACTATATAATTACAGAAACTAGGCATCAGCTTGTTTCCAAGTCGAATACATAAGTTCTTCACGAATCTAGTCAATGAAACAATTGCCTATAGAGAAAAGAATAACGTTGTGAGGCCAGACATGATACAACTATTAATGGAAGCGGCTAAAGGTACAAAGCTTTTGTTTAAAAAATTGGTTGGGAAATTATTGCGTGAGTAATACCAATTTTTATATTTTAGGTACACTAAAGGCAGAGAACGATGAAACTGAAACAAAAGAAGAGCCAAAAAAGTCTACTAGACGTAAGTTTACTTTAACAGTAAATAATGATTATCTTCTTGAAGTAATCTTAAAATGTAATCTTCTTATGCTGTTTTGTTTTTATTCCAGAATGGTCTAGAATCAATCTAATGAGCCAGGTCTTCATATTTTTTGCTGCTGGCTTCGAGAGTTCTGCTACCACAGTTGGCATGACTATCCACGAGTTAGCAGTCAACCCAGACGTTCAGAAGAAATTGTACCAGGAGATCAGAGAACATCAGGAGCAGCATCGAGAACTAACGTTTGATAGCATACCGTCCCTGAAATATTTAGAATGCGTCGTAAATGGTAAATAGCTACAAAGATTTGAGTAAAGTTACGACACAGAATTTTCTTCAACCTATTTTTTTAAAAGTCCTGGATTTTTTACTTTAAGAATGCTTGAGGAAGTGGTCTCCAGCCCTGTTTATGGATAGAGAATGTACAAAGCCCTATGAACTGCCTCCTCCACGAGAAGGCGCGAAGGCTTTTAAGGTATGACTGTATTTTTAAACGAAAATCGATGTTGAAGTAAATAATGATTTAACACAAAACTTCTAAACCATATTTTAAGACCCTTTTATGGTAAATACCTACTCTGGTGCATTAGGTAATATTAAGTATTTAAAGCTCATAAGTTTGAATAAGAGATCAAATATATCAAATATTTTACTAAGTCGTACAGCCAGAAACATCAGGAAGATATCATATCTTACGAGCATTTTTGTTCAAAATACTCGCAAATTCATTTTCAGGTCAGAGATGACGGTTCTCTTTACTGTTACTTTCATAAAAAAAATGCTGCGTTACTGTACTACTTTCGAAGAGAAATGTCAAAAATCTCAAAAAATGGGTAACTTAACATTAACTTACTCTTAATAATGAAATTCCAGCTGAAACCAGGTGACATCGTCTACAATATGGTGAACAGTATCCACATGGATCCCAAGTACTACCCCAACCCAGAAGTATTCGATCCGGACAGATTCCGTGACGACAAGAGACACATCCAACCATTTACATTCATGCCGTTCGGAATGGGACCCAGGAACTGTATTGGTGAGTAACTCAGATTATTATATCCTTTAAGGCTAATTCAGAAAAAAAGTCTCCGTGGTGAAGTGGTTAGAGCATTGGCTCTCGACTCGGAGGTCGTGGGTTCGATTCCCGCATTGGAACAACAAAAAATGTTGTTTCCAAGTTAGGTTAGGTTCCGGTTAGGACAATGCAGGCTGATCACCTGATTGTCTGACAAGAAAGGTGATCTATGCGTCGGATGGGCATGTAAAAAGTCTCTCATCAGTCGTGTCGGTTATCCGTCCCACTGGATTATGAGAGTAAAGGAAAAGAGCTTTTGTGTACTGCGCACACACTTGGGCACTATAAAATGACTCTTGCGTAACTGGCCTGGTTTCGATGAAACCGGCCACCGTCACCGAGATCGGTGTGGGGAGTTATTAAGGCTAATTAAAGTTAATTTTCTTTACAAAACTTTGTCAATTGGAATATTGTCAGTGGGGCAAAATAGTATATAGGTAAAGATTGCCAAAGTCACATAAAAATAATGATTCTATTGACCCCGGAAGAAAAATAAAGTCTTCTGTCAACTAACCTTATTACAAAAAAAAAGCCAATGTTCTGTTGCGAGATATCAAGCATTTGATGTGTATAAATGAAAGTCATTGGATACAAATAGTGATTAAATAACTCGTCAGCTGATGTTTTGACCCAAGAAGATTTACATACAAACGCTAAAGCTAATGTTATTGACTGTTTTTACTATTTTCAGGATTAAGGTTCGCATATTTGGAGGTGAAAGTGATACTCTACTACTTGGTGTTGAACTTCAAAATACTGAAGTGCCCGAAAACGACGGATCCGATCCAGTTGAGACCACACAACTTTAATATCAACGCTCTGGGTGGAAGCTGGGTGCGCTTAGAGGCTAGAAAGTAGACGAAGAATGATGTAAAACTGTATCCAAGAATGAGGTTGATCAATGTTTTTTCTAGACATGCTAAAGTGATCTACAAGAAAATTCAAGAACATTTGCATTTTTCCTTTTTTTTTTTATATTCGCAAAGATAGCGGGGATAATACGTATTTTTAATGCCAAATCGCAAAATTAAACTAAATAAATGAAAAATACTTACCTTACAGCCTATTCTCATTTAATGTATTTATTAGGTATGCCTAATAAATACATCTGCAAAATATCATAAAAATCGGTCAAGTCGTTTCGAAGGAGTTCTTTAACAAACACTGTGACATGAGAATTTTCGTAATCTATACTAATATGTATTATAAAGAGGAAAAGTTTGTTTGTTTGTTTGCATTGAATAGGCTCCAAAACTACTGAAGCAATTTTGATGAAATATAGCACAGATATAGAGTAGACCACGGGAAAGGACATAGGGTACTTTTAATTACGTAAAAATATACGGTTTCCGCGAGAATAACTTTTGCGTGCACGAAGTCCTGAGCAACATCTAATCTTATCTTATATCTTATATATAAAAATGTTGTGTTGTTTTGTGTACGCTTTAAAAAACTCAAAAAGTTCTGCAACGATCGAGCTGAAATTTTAGCATGATATATCCGCATCAAGGATTGTTTTTATCTATTTTTTATCCGCGACCGCGAAAAAACTATATTTACGCGGACGTAGCCGCGGGCAACGCCTAGTTAAGTATAAAACGTTTTTTATTGTTCAATATTTGAAATTTTTTGATTATATCTAAAGATTACATAAAATAATAATACCTAATAATAATATCTATGGACGCTTCACACCACGGCCAGATGGCCCCGTGGTAAGTATCCGAAGAACTTGTGTTACACGTACCAGAAAATTTACGTAGAAGTAGTATGTAGAAGATTTTTATTATGTTATACACATATTTAATACACATCCATGACCCAGGAACACAGAAAAACTTTTTGTTCCTTCGGCGGGATTCGAACTCGCGACCCCTGGCTTGAGTATCAACACGCTATACCACTGAGCCCCAGAGGTCGTCAAATGATAATAATGAATAAAATAATAGACTAGATAAATGATTATAATAATATATGAATAATACTCATATATATGAATAACTTCTCAGAAGAATCAGTAAAATATCAAAAAACAATATTTTCAAAGGTACGATTTGTATACAAAATTTCGCAAGGCTCGTGAAAACACTACTTAACTCGTACCTAGCTGTTACGTCACGCCTAGATCAAAGTGTATGAAGTATATGGCCGCAGGAATATATTTGTAAATATCTCCGATATTCGTGCATTTAAGGGGCAAATAGCCCCTAAATCGCTCAGTTTGAGTCCTAACTACTCCGAAAAATGGGAATAAAAAAATAAAAAAAATATACATTTCACACTTCAATCCTTCATCTTTAATATCATCGTTAATTTTTTTAATACGATGAAGATTAATATTAAATAAATTAAAATTAAGTAGCCCTGTTTTCAGATTTCTTTTTCTATCTACTTACTACCTACTACGGCTATAAAGATGGTTCTTTTACGAAAATGTGAAGAATTTATTTATCTAACATTTCGACTGCTGCCACAAACATTATCGTAAGTGCAAAATCACTACTTTACAGGAGAGCGATTTAAAGTTTCAATTGCGATTTTTATGAAACATTACATTACAATATTTTATAAAACCACTGTCTTATACATGGAATAGTTGACTGTTTTACATTATGTATTGCAGTTTTTAATAACTATTATAGTTTTTTTTATATTACACATTCGATTCTTTATTTGGTTTCTATTGATTAATTTTTTATCGAATGTACCAGATTCGATAGTGTTCTGAGACAAAATTCACTTGACTACTATCGAATGTACCCTTTTCGATACTATTACTTGACAGATATTTGTACTGAATCATCGAATGTGGTGCCTTCGATACTATTACTCGACAGATATTTGTACTGAACCATCGAATATGGCACTTTCGATTTTATTGTGTGTTGCATTTCTCAAGTCAAGTAATATTAAGACTAGTTTCGATATGCGATAACTGCTATTTTATTATATTAAGTTGTTATTGCTTTATTTTTGGGGATATTTATGACGAATAAAGAAAAAAACAATATATTAGTAATCAAAAAATATATTGTAGTAACAAAAATAAGAAGTTATGAAAATAATTTCATTAGCGTCATTAAATTTTTATTCAAACCAAAATAAAAAAAAAATATATATTAAAAAAGTTTCTTAAATTGAATTTCGTAAAATATCGATGACTCTGAGACTGAGATTATATAACAGGAATACAATATAATATTATCAGTCTATGCCAGTCTTCTTGCGTTGACTTTAAAAAATACTGACTAAAATATTAGAGTAATATATTAATTTGTATCCAGTGCATAACAACTACAAATAATCACATTATAGCACATAATATGATTAAATAGATCAAAATTGGTTTTCTTATCATAATAATTCATTATTTACTACGCATAATTAATTTCTCTACATTTTTAAGAAGAACCTATAAAAACAGACAGATTTAATATTATTTATTATAATAATATAATAGATACGAGGGCTGCACTAAAAGTATCGGGTATGGAATATTTCCACTGTTCCTGACATATTAAAATCTTTTTAATTTAAAACTCCTTGGTTTTAAAAATCGAATACCGCTTATTTATTTAAAAAAAGATTCTCGTTCTTGTCACAAGGTCTTGTCAAACTTGTTTAGTCGTTGAGAAAATGGAATTGACTAGAGAAAATTCTAGAGCGATGATTTATTATGACTTTCGAAGTGGTTTAACACAAAAACAGTGTGTTGACCGGATGATTTCTGCATTTGGTGATAAAGCCCCATCCAAAACCACAATTTATCGCTGGTTTGCTGAATTTCAACATGGACGTGTCAAGCTCAGTGATGATCCCCGTCAAGGTCGTCCAAAAACTGCAGTCACCCAAGAAAACGTTGATGCTGTGTGTAAGCTGATTGAGGAAGATCGACATGTGACATACCGCGAAATTCAGGCAACTTTAGACATTGGTATGAGTCAAATACAAATAATCTTGCATGAACAATTAAGTGTAAAAAAGTTGTTTTCCCGATGGATACCGCATTTACTCTGAGAAGAGCAAAAAGCGGCTCGCGTTACTTGGAGCGTCAGAACTCTCGAAAGATTCCACGCAGGATCCTCAAATGATGTATACAACATCATATCAGGTGATGAATCCTGGATATATGCGTACGAACCCGAAACAAAAAACTAGTCACGAGTTTGGGTGTTCGAAAATGAGTTAAAGCCAACAAAAATTGTTCGTTCACGGAGTGTTGCAAAAAAAATGGTGGCCAAGTTTGTCTCCAAAACCGGCCATGTTGCGACTATTCCTCTTGAGGGACAAAGAACGGTTAATGCAGAATGGTATGCTAACATTTGTTTGCCACAGGTCATTTCTGAACTCCGTAAAGAGAACTGCAACCGCCGCATCATCCTCCATCACGATAATGCGAGTTCTCACACCGCGCACAGAACAAAAGAGTTTTTAGAGCAATAAATCATAGAATTATTAGACCATCCGCCGTACAGCTCCGACCTTAGCCCTAATGATTTCTATACTTTCCCTAAAATAAAGAATAAATTGCGTGGTCAGAGATTTTCATCACCTGAAGAAGCTGTGGATGCCTACAAAACGGCCATTTTGGAGACTCCAACTTCCGAATGGAATGGTTGCTTCAATGATTGGTTCCATCGTATGGAAAAATGTGTCAAATTTCGCGGAGAATACTTCGAAAAGCAATAAATACATTTTTTAATAGTAATGTTGTGTCACTTCCTTGATTACCGAAATTTTCAGTGCCGCCCTCGTATTAATACTCTATTTAATAAGAGGAAAAAATATAGACTCCCATTTTATCACAGCAGTTATACTTATATAAAGTTTAAAAACAAAAAAATAACATTCTTCTCACTCATAATCTAAAACAGACCAAATATTGAGATTAATTAGTTATTTAAATTGCTTTTTTAATTTCTTATAACATACCTTAATTACAAAAAGTTTATTACTTGTCTATAGACAATAACTAAAGTTTTTAAATAAATACTCATATACATCCCATGATAAAATTGAAGACTTTTGTAGAAATTATGATATTATACATATATAGGGATATATATGCATAATATCATAATGCGAATGCGAAATAAACACCTGATGATGATTTATTTCGAAACCGGTTGTGTTATTTGTAAAAAAATATAATTATATCTTAATATAGTGGCAAAATTTCACGAAAAATTGTGTTTTATTAGTGTTCGATAGGAATAGAGTTATAGGAACCCCACGTCAACACCACATCATCCTGAGTCATCTCAAATAATTTATAAGGAGAGCCAGTTGTTTTCGCACAACGAACTAGCGTGTACCATGATTGGTCAGGTGTATAAATAATTTTGCCTTTAGAATATCGCTCAATAAGAGCATGCACACTACCTGCTTCTTGTTGACCCGACTCTAAAAATCTGTGTGTAATATCAATTTTGGATTTCTTACAGGCGAACATGTAGAGGCTATAGACAAGCCTATTACGGTTTTTTCCAGCGCAGTTATCCGCCCAAAATCGAAATTCTTGTGCACCATCTGCTGTTTTAAACTGTATAAAACTCTAACAAACAGCTCGCTACTTCATTGGCTCAAGTTTGGTCATATTTTTAGGCCACATGTAACATGAGACAACTTTTATTTCAGCATCGACAACTTTCATTTATAATAAAACAAGAAAACATACCCATTATGACAGTTAATTACCTTCTGAAAATCATAAGTTGCACAAATTATTATACCTGGTTTTTCATATCTAGTTATTTATCTTCAGATTTATATTTTTGCGCAGTTTGCGTGTTTGGTTGATGCTTAGTATGAGCTTCTTTTTCATCTTTAGTAGGGTTTTCAAAGTAACTAAACGTATGACATGTCTCACATAAATCTTTCTTCGATATATGAAATGCAACATTCATATTATCATTTACTATAGTTCTATATTGCCTCTCTATTTGTGCTATAATTGTAATTTTTCAGTTGATCCCATTCTTTACACAAAGCAAACATCTTAGCAAAACTAAGATGACTTAATGTGATCACAAACATTTTGTATCATAACGCTGTCAATTTTTAAGTGATTCGAATGTTTTCCCCTGTTGCCAGTTCCTGTAATTTCTTCTGTATGTTCTGCATCTTTCTTACAAATTTGTTCAGAGCTACACGATGGGACAGGAGATAATTCATTACGATTTAAAATAATATTTTTGGAATCATGTTCTGCATCTTTGTTATAAGTTTTATCAGAGTTTGGTGACTGAACAGGAGTTCATACGTATCTAAAATAACGTTTTCATAATTATTTTGCAAAAAATTATCATGAATTGCTTCATTTTCTTCTCATTTTTTATTCAAATATATCCATTTTTCATATGAGAATTTATAACGCACAGGAGAAGCTGAAAATATAAAAAAAAAAATAATTAAAATATTGAAATGACCATCAAAAATGCAGGACGTTGACGTAGAAAAATATCGAAAATGCCACATTCGATACACTCTAAGCAGACAAATCTATCGAATGTCCCACTTTCAGTAACTTTTTAAGGATCACTATCAGAGAATAACATCGAAAGTGGTAGATTATATAAATAACATGTTTGTTCTGTCCTAACATATTATCGACAGTGGTAAATTCGATAGAATTCATTTGCCATTTTCCCTAATATAGTATTGAATGTGGTAGATTCGATAGAATTCATTAGCGATCCGTCCTATTATAATACAGAAAGTGGTAGATTCGATAGAATTTAATGGCTATCTGTCCTAGTATAGTATGGAAAGTGGTACATTCGATACAAATCATTATCCACTTGTCCTAATGAAGTATCGAATCTACCACATTCTATAGTTTTAAATCAATTATTTTAATACTTTCATAATGATTTACTTTTGTCATAATTGAATTTCTGTATAATAAGCAGGTATACATAGTAATTTTATTCTTACATTTGAGCTTTCGAATAAACGCTTATAACAATAAATAATCGTAAATAATGGAAAACTTACCAGGGTCGTCATCATTAATAGTGTTTGAAATAACAACATCTGAGATATTTTCATTGCTTCACTAGTTTTTTCCTCTTTTATTCATTTTGAACTATAAATAAAACGAAAACAAACCTAAACTTAACCTGAAAAAACCCGTGGGTACTTGCTCACATTTGGAGGAATACTAACGAAGCAGGTAATTTCGTCATGCCCGCGCGTACCGCTGATCATGAACATAATCGAAAATGGTAAGTTCAATGTTATTACGTGTCTACTTTATGAATTTTCGATAGTGTTCAATTGAAAAACAGCCGAATTAATTATTATTTTTACAAAATTTTAATGTAGGGTTATATATCTTTATATCTACTTATCATTAGTGCAATAAAACGAAAATCGCATTTTTGCAGTTTCGATATTGTTTGTAGCAGCAGTCGATTTCATCGTTGGGTTTTTCGAAATACCGTTTTGTTTTCAAAATATACGTAAATAACTATTATTTTGTGAAAATATTTGTAAGCGGTGCGTGCGCGGGCGCGCGGGACAGTGAGCCGCTGACTTTCGTACGAGGAGGTTGTGTCACTCTCCGCGTTGCCGCTATTTCGCAATCGTTTATTTTACTCTTGAAATAATAGGGAACAACATGCCGTAAAAAATAAATTATGAAAACCTTAGCGAGCACTCTGCTTGCGATAGAATGAAAATGTTCGATCGTTGAATGTACTTTTTTGTTCCTTCAACTTCTTACTTGAAATTTTAATAATATATTAATATAATACTATATAGTGTATATTATAGTATAATATTTTATTGTATATGTACTTGTAAATTTCACAGAAAGTGTATAGTTCTATTTCTATGACGACCTCTGTGGCTCAGTTGGTTGAGCGTGTCGTTGCTCAAGCCGGGGGTCGCGGGTTCAAATCCCGCCGACGGAACAAAAAGTTTTCTGTGTTCCTGGGTCATGGATGTGTATTAAATATGTGTATAATATAATAAAAATCTTAATTATGTGTACCAATAGTATAAAAGTAATAAATATACTTCCGTTATCTGGTACCCGTAACACAAGTTCTTCGAGAACTTACCACGGGATCAGATTGACGTGGTGTGACGCGTCCATAGATATATTATATTATTTCTGTTTTAATTGTTTATTTAGTATATCAACGCTTTGAGCTATATAGTATATGAGGTAAAAATGCCTAAGCGACATTTATTTATTTATTTATTTATTTAACACACATACAACTACCATTACAGACAAAATCCAATTCGATAGCGTAGGAAAGCAAATTCATATTTTATAATAAAATAAAAATAAAATAAAAATAAAAAAATAAAAATAATTTATTTCAGACATTTCATAGTCCATAACTTGTTAGTAACAAAAATCTTAATACCTATGTTAGTAACTACAGATTAAATATTTAATTTAATTTAATTCTTAATTTATAAGGTTACTTAATAATTTTAATAAACAGATTTTATTAGTTTTTGAGTCAATTCACCTTCCAACATCTCTCACATGCAGATCAGTGAATCGACCCAAAACTGCAGAGTCTAGCCTCCCTGCTAACATTTCCAGAATGCTGTTGCGGCTTCCCCTCATACTTTGTACCACAGACCATGTTTTCTTTCTCACGATGGCATAAAAATCATCTACATGCGCATCTGCAAACATGCCTGAGGCACTACAGTACCGGGGCAACCGCACCAGGGCCCTGAAAATGTTATTATATTGCACTCTAAGTGTATTGTAAGTCTTCTGTTTGAAACTGACCCATAGACCACTTGTGTAAAAACTTTGACAGTATGCTTTAAATAGTGTGACTTTAACATCCAATGTACAGCGAGCAAATCTATGAGCCAGCATGTTTCCACGAACTGAAAGTGCCCTCCGCTCTCTTTCTATGTCCTGATCATCAGTCAAAGTGTCAGTAACAACATGACCTAGATACTTAAACTGGTCAACACGGTTCAATTGCACATTATTTAAATAAACAGCAGGTACATTAGTAGGCCTCTTGTTTTTGCCTATAAAAACCATTAGTTCACTCTTCTGTTCATTGTACATCAAACCGTGCTGGCCAGCATAGGCTTCACACATGTGCAAGAGTTTTCTCAAACCATTAACTGATGGGCTCAGCAGCACCATATCATCTGCATAGCTTAGGTTATTTACACAAACTCCATCTATGTGGCAGCCAATATGCATGCTGCTCAGCCCCTCAATTAATTTATTAACATATAAATTAAAAAGCCTAGGAGATGTTAGCCCTCCTTGTCTTACGCCGGAATTCAATTTATATTCATATATATAATACATATTATGATATTTCCAGTTTAAATAATAATAATTGATAAAAAATAATAATTAAAGAAGTAATAATTAAAAAAAGACACATATGACGCATAAATTTAGTAAACTTTATAGAAGAGTGATTTAAAGTTAAAAATTTTTAGAAAAAAAAAATCATTAAAAATCACAAAATAGTCGGATTTAGATGGTTTTAACATACATCTATATATCAATAAAATACAACGTGTATCTTATTTTTATAGCAATTTTTGATATTAAAACGAATCATCTAGCTTTCGAATTACAGGCAGTTTATGTCGCTTAGGTAAAAAAGTCCTAATTCGAAAAATAGGTAAAATTATCTAAGCTATCAACGAAAGTTATGTAATAGCAAGTAAAATTGCCTACATTTTATTTTAAAGGTTTTCAGCAACTTGTAAAAATAGATAAGCTATAGATACATTTTCTGTAGTAACAGGTAGAAATAACTAATTCCAAACACTTAAAAAAAATTATAGGAGTATTCATCTAAATGGCCTAAGAGTTTATAAAATAAAACAAGATAAGTTACATAAATGTTGCTTCCATTAAGAATTTTCTACGGCTAAAGTTATCTTAGTAAATTTATTATTCAATGACATTGTAAATTTTTGCTCCTAACTGACAATATTTTCCTTCTTCTTGTTTATAAAAATTAATTGCAGTTACTAAAACGAGCTAATTTTGATCTTGAAATAATAAAAAGTATAGAAATATAAAAACTCAAGGCCTAGGATTGCAGCCCATTGCTTTATACTTAAGCTGCGGCCCCATTCCTTGAGTTCTCTCTTGGTAGTGCTGGGAGATATTCCAAATACCGATTCTGGGCATGACACCGTGACACAATTGGCCCAAAGCCTACACAGCTCATCCGCGGTTTTGTTGCCGGAGATGTTGCCATTGCCTAGAACCCATACCAGACTGATGCTGTTGTCTCGTCCTAGCGTGTTTGGCGTTTGAACACAAGCCATAACTTATTTAGATGAAAGAAGAAGGGGCAAAAAGTCCCCATCCTTGTAGCACTATAAGACATAATATATCAAATGAAAGGGCTTAAAAAAAGTGTCATTTTATTGTATGACGAAAACCATGGGAGTAAAAAGTTAATGAGGGTTAAAGGTTAAAAAAGTTAAAAAAATCATTCTGTATTATTGCACCGTTTCATAGTGTTGCTACTATGGAACAATTTTTGGAAAGTAATGGTATACACTAAACTTTAGAAAAGTGTTATATTTTGATAAACTGCCTCATACTTTGATGAAATGTATGGAATGATAATAAAATACTAAAAATAAGCTTTCCTCAAATTTTTCGCACATAATTACTTCTGGAAATTGTTTCTTACTTGCAACGCTATCGAATGGCGCAATAATACAAAATGTATTTTTTTCCTAATTTGCGGGTTTGAATCCTGGCCTGGAAAAGTGGTTTATGTAAAATCAAATAATTCAGATAAAACATTAAAATACATATAATTAAATAGCAAAAATAATTTTCAAACGATTAAGCACAGAAAAAAAAATAGTACATGGTAAATTATACTTCTGGGCGTTGTAAAAGAAGTCAAAAAAATTAGCAATAGCAATTTAGCCCTACGGAATGAAAACTTAAACTCTTGAAATATGAAAATTTTTAATAACTCAATTTTCCTACACAGGATTGGAACCCATAAATTATGAAAAAAATACATCCTTTCAATAGTATCGCAAGTAAGAAACAATTTCCATAATGTAATTATGTGCGACAAAATTGAGGAAAGAGCTTATTTTTATCATTTTATTATCATTCCATACATTTATCAAAATTTATCAAAATATTATAAACAGAGGCAATTTATCAAAATATAACACTTTTCTGAAGCTTGCTGTATACCATTACTTCCCAAAAATTGTTCCTTATTAGCAACACTATGAAATGGTGTAATAATACAGAATGATTTTTTAACTTTTTTTCACCTTTGGGTTAAAACTTTTTTCTCCCATGATTTAGAGATTTTTCGTCATACAAAAAAATTACACGCTTTTTAAGTCCTTTCATTTGATATATGTCTTGTAGTGCTACAGTAGTGGGGACGGGATCCATACAAAAACGCCCCTTCTTCTTTCTGCTGCTGTCAGTGCCTTCAGCGCAGTGTGATTGTTTTGATAGACTGCGCTGAAAGCATTGACAGTAGCAGAAATATCATCTAAATTATCCTAATCTTCTCTATAAGATTAGGATGTTTTATGGACAAGGACAATCTGTAGGCTCTGTATCAGATATCTTCATCTAAACTGATTCAATTTAAGTCTCTATAACTCCTGAACTTATGAAGTTTTTTGGACCGTTATAGTTTCCGTTCAAAGTTTATTACATGGATTACCATCATGAATTTTCCACATTTTTAGAGCCAGCCGTTTGGCTTTTAGAGGGGGGACGCCGTATTTTAACAAGAATGCGCTTAAAAGTGGAATATCGCGCAAACGGAATGTACGTACATCAAAATATAATCTCAGAAACCTCTTAATGTTCTTAAAATATCTATGTACCTAATTATATCTCCCCCTTTCGTGTAGGTGTACCCAAAACTTATCTTCATTTATTTTAGCATTGTGTTGACGTGATAAATAAACTTACCCATTCAAAGTTTTATATTTCAAGCACCACCGTTTGGATGGACAGACGGACGGGCGGACGGTCGGTCGAACGGAAGGACATGACAAAACTATAAGCTTTTTGTTGTCGCTTAGTGAACATAACATTCATGATTTTGTATAAATTTCACTATATCTAAGCGACAAAAAAATCATCGTAGGAAGACGACGATTAGACCAATCGAAGCAAAAAAAATACAATCTCATTGATATTTAAACTCATTTTCGGTATTTTTGTCGCTTAGGCATTTTTACCTTTCAAGCGTCGATATGAAACTTCTTTTTTAGGAAAGCGAAAAAACACCTAGCGGATATTTTAGTGATTCTGTCAATAGCACTAAGTATTGCATTTTGGTGGGCGTAGAGGTGGAAAATGAAATCAAATATGATGGGTTGGAAGCCGCATTGCCTACCAAATAATTTCCAGATTTCGGGAATAACCTCGACCGGCTTCTACAGAAGAAGGAGAAGCGGCTAATACATTCTACGTTTTTTCTTTGCTCCCAGACCAGAAATAAATTAATATTTTCAAGTTGCATTTAAATCAATCCTAAAGTCGTATAAAAGGGCCGTTCCTCAGTTTATAATTTGAGTTGCGGCGCGGCCGCGCGCGGAGATCGCGAGCGCTGCGGGGTGTATGCGGGTGGCGCGGCGGGAAGTGTTAGGCCACGGCCGAATCTGTGACGTCATCTACGTATATTTTCGCCTTAAGTTCATACTTACCATAATGAATGTTTTTGTATATGATGTAAGTAAACTAATGATGTAGGTTTTGTTTACTAATTCAGTAAAAATAAAATAAAAAAAAGATCTCCTTTTAAGACGTCTCTAATTATTAAACTACACATAAAATACTATATTTTTTATATTTATCAAGTTGTAATACCTCAATATATCAATTCAACTCAATATTTTACATGTAGTCATCATCCTCATTATAGGAATTTTGTAGATTTTGTTAAATCATGTTAAATTATATATCAATTCAACAATTACATTAATCTCTAAATTGGTTGCTAATACAATGAAAGTCAAACCACAAATTGCTATTTCAATTTGTACATATTATATTGTACGTATATTGTACGTACGTTACATTTTAGACCGCATAAAAATTACAACAGCTAAAGGCTTGCCTTTAAAATAACCTGTTATTAAAATGGCTTTTAAATATTAATACAATCAATTACTCTCAAATATCAGCCTATTAAAGTGATACCTACCTTAACCAAACGTACATCGTACACATTTTCTTCTAGATAGATAGCTAGCAAATGCGATATACTACTTGTAACAAATAAGGTATACCAATCCGAAACCCAGTGATAATACTCATCAAACTGAACAACTTTCCCCAAGGAACATAGGTCGAAATATATAAAAAAATTGTACCTCCCACACTAATTTGATTTGCTGACCTTGCGGTTTCTATGCGAGGTCCAATTTTTTTTTATATTTCGATCTATGTTCCTTGGGGAAAGTTGTTCAGTTTCATAGGTATTATCGGTGGGTTTCGGGTTGGTATACCTTATTTGTCACATGTTGTATAATATAATTGTTAGGTCCTTAAATAAGAGAGAAGAACATAGAATACACTCGATTAAGGGTCAGTTCACACCGAAACAAAACGATACGCGACGTGGCGCTATATTTTCAAGATAACTATTCAAAATTGAACTTTATTCATTATAATAAAAGATACACGTTTCATTGTGAGAGCGCTTTCGCATTGTAAGGTGCGTCATCAGAATAGTAAAGTATCTTCGCCATCTATGATGACCTTAAGACAGCGATGGGGCTGACTTGTTCCAATAATCACCCCCTTTCTTCAGAAATCGAACCCGCGACCTCCGAGTCGACAGCCAAGCTCTGAGCGTCGGGTAAAAAGGGCAACAAACAAACTAATAATTTTTAATAATACAATTTAATATTTAAAAACAAAGTATACAAACTTCCTGAAAATTATATCAAAACTAAACAAAAGTGACTTTTGAAGCTCCGTAATTACTAATTCGCCTAAAGTTAGTGCCCCAGTTGCTCAGATATGTGTACCTACTGCAGTATAGGCAAGTATAGGTTAATTAGAAGTTTGAGCTAATTAAATCATAAAGTTTCCAGCCTTGAACTACTTCGCCTTCGAGTTCTGATTTTAACGAAATACGAATCTGAAAATTATCATATTAGGTGCGCATAACAAAACTCTACAAATAAATAAAATCTAAGTGTTTGTTTCTTTACAATTTTAAATTATATTTAAACAATAAATGAAAACCGACTTCCAAAGTAAAAATGTACAAAAAAGTATGAAATAAAAGTAATTTTCTAAACAATTCCCCTTTTAAATTGGGCTAAAATTTAACTATTTCTCTATTCAAAACCGGGAATATATCGGGATCAAAAGTAGCCTAGGTCTTAATCCAGAGCTCAAACTGATTTGTTATCACAAAAAGTCACTTAAACTATGTTGCAGTTTATTGGTGGTTGGTAACTTAATAACTTAGTAGCTTCATTTTTCTATACTTAACCCTAGATAACTAAACATTCGTCCGTTCGACGACCGACCCACTCGCGATTCTCGTGTTCGTGTATTTCTAGGTGGCCCCGCACCTCTTTGTTTACCTTCCTAAAACATGTCAAAAATGCACGGTGTGATATAAAAATGATCACATGATAATTAGAACAGGAGAAGTAACCATAGCGTCGTCCGCTCGACGAAAGTTTAGTAACAACGATATTTGTATTATATTTTTATTAAAAAATTGTTTATTTTACTGTTTATTTTTTCTAAATTGTTTTTATTTATTAATATTTGTGAATAATATTTATTTTATCAATGAAAAGTCCAAGTGTGGATACTTTTATTTATAGAAATTAATTTTGTAAGTCTATAATATTCTTTACATTTATGATTATATACGGTGCCTAAAGTTACGATTTTTTTGGATTAACATAAACTTACCGAGAAAATAAGGATCAGATTTATCGATGGCTGGCTAGAGCAAAGCGATACTGGCGAAGACGAGCAAGAAACTCGGGGTTCAGAATCAGAAACTAGGGATATTTTGGAAGAATAAATATAGGTACCGGACCACCAGTAGCGATTCTGACTCATTTCACGAATCTTCTGTAGAAACTTCTGTAGAGGAAGAAACATAGGGCCAAGTAAAAGACATAGAATACGAATTATATGTTCCAAGGACCCAAAATATATGTATCAACCGTAAAACCAACAGATGGCATTGTGCATTTTATTATCAATGCATATGCTATCAGCATATCTAATTCTTTGTGGAATAAGAAAAAACCTTTGCATGTGCGTGATTTTGTGCTAAAATTAGCCGACCAACTCCATAGAGCTCTGGTTGAGGCAAAGATTTCAAACTGATACTTTGAGGCGGGACATCAAGGTCATGTTTCAGGACATAATCGGTATAACTCCGTCTGTAGATGCTCCAGTTCCTTCTGCGTAAAAAGGGGCCTATAATTTGCTACTTATGTACATCTAAGACCCGCAGAATGACCAAACACCGCTGCATCAAATGCAATCAATATATTTGTGGACCTCATAACATGGGTATATGCTGTGGCTGTGTGGAACAGTTCTTAGTTACTGTTTTAATTTTTTTTTCATTGATTAAGGACCAAATAATGTACTAATGTCAGAAATTCCTATCATTAATAAATACTTTTTCCAAAAAATCCATTTTACTTGGCGTAGTCGGTTCGACGAATGTTTAGTTATTATGTAACAACGAAAATAGTTTAGTTATCTAGGGTTAAATATAATACTTATACACTAAACCCCTTAATAATAAACGCTGATAGCTTTGAATAGTTATATTATAGTGCTTTGTTCACGTGTGGCATTTGAAGACGACAAGATACTGTGTAACTATTCAAAGCTTATATACGCGTTTATTAGTAAGGGAGTTATATTATAAAGAGGAAATTTATTTATTTGTTTGCACTAAAATGGCTCCGAAGCCTTTGTTTTAATCCAGAGCCTAAACAACTACCATGTCAAATTTCATCGAAGCCCGTTCAGTAGTTTTTGCGTGAAAGAGTACCTATCAAACATCCATCCATCTATCCATCCATCCGCACAAACTTTGACATTTATAATAGTAGTACGATTGGGATTGTCATGGGGTACTCATCCCAACTTACCTGTCCGGTAGTTGTGGTATAGTATACGGGTACGCGACCCCGGCTTCCCTAGCTATTACTGTCCTATCCCTTGCCCTCCTGGGCGGTAATATCCTACATTTCCTATTTCCCACTCCAACTTACCAATCTTCCTTTCCACACCACCTATCCTTCCCTTTCCCTATTCCTACCCTCTCTACCAATCCGTGGAAACGCAATGGATAATAATAAAAATAATTTAATTATCCAAAATGGCGGCGATGTGGTTCACCACCCATCACGTCTCGTTTCTCGCGGAGGTGAAAAGTGGACCATGGAGAGCCGCTTCGCTATGTTGAATGTAAGAGGAGGAATGGATGGTAAGAATGAAAGTGAACGAAGCGAAACGAGTATGTCAGGATCGTAGCAAGTGGAAAAAGTGGTCTCTGCCTACCCCTTTACGGGAAAAAGGCGTGATTATATGTATGTATGTATGTATGTATGTATATAATAACTAAAACAATCTTATGTATAAAAATGTTATGTTGGTTTGTGTACGCTTCGAAAACTCAAAAAGTTCTGCATCGATCGAGCTGAAATTTTAGCATGATATATAATCCGCATCATGGATTGTTTTTGTCAATTTTTTGTCCGCGACCGCGAAAAAACTATATTTATTCTATAGACTTAACGAAGCACATTTCACTCTGCCAATAAAAACCCAAATGAGACTATTGGATGGGCTGTGGGGCACTAAAAGACATGAATATACATGAAACTGCTGGGTGTTCTGTAAATCACAGTTCAGCCAGTTATACCGCTAATGGGGTAAGGAAAAAACAACAACTGCCAATGACATTCTATTGAATAGGGCCATTCACACGTAAAGTTTGGACGGGATACGCGCCGTTCCAACCTTAGCTCTGAAAGGAGCATGTGCGATCTAACAGCCTGATCTGGCGTGCCGATGCGAGCGCATTTTCCACAGTTTTATCCACGCATCACATGAACGTAAAATAAAAGATGTCGGTTTGGACTGACGACTTACTAACTGACAGCAAAACTTTTAAATATTTGTACGCGCCAGTCCAAACTGCAGTAACAGTTTGGCACATTCGCTTAAATTAGTATGTCAGATACGTCAGCAGTCCAAACCATTGGCTCATTTATGTTTACTAGCACGACAATTTTATCCGCAGTCAAAACCGCACAGATCCTACCGAGGTTCGGGACGCAGTCCGAACCGTACCATGTAGAGGGCGCTATTGGCACATTAAAAACATTTTGTACACTACCATGAAATAAAAATAAGCATTTATCAACTGTGAAATGTGGATTGTGGACACACGGGATGAAGTTGGTCGCGTTTTGTAGAAGAAAATGTTTATGCAAAAAAATCACCTTCTGTGTATTAGGTTTTACATAATACGTATCAGATACAAGTCGATAATTATTAAGTAAACATCGACTACCCTTAGGGCCGAAAACTAAAAGGCTACTCAAATTAAGTAAAATCTCTACAAATGTTAAAATTCTTAATTAAGCTAACATAATATTATACAATAGAACAAATATTTAATATACATTATGCCAATCTAATCCCGTGCTAAGTAAAACTTGTGTTATAGGCATTAGATAACGGATATACAATTATACATTTAACAATTTCATTCTATAAATTAACTCAAATTATTATCTACACACACTGTCACAAATACATTATGCTTTATCACATAGTCTTTTTCGGCGACGTGAGGAACACTTCGTTGGAGACTTTCCCCGGGATCTTCGCTAAGCTACATTCGATGGCCAGAACGCCTCCACCTCGAGGGTAGACAAAAGTAACCTTGTGGCGAGACTGCAGACGCTCGACCCTCAAAGTGTGGGTGGTCGTAAGCACAGCTCGGGTACGTGGGGTGCCGAGATGGTTCTGGACGGTGGGCTTCTTCTTTTTTCTGTCCACCAGTACGAAGCCGGAAGGTCATCGCACCTCCTGCACTTGTCCTCGACAGGTCGAAGAGATTCAGACTTGGGGCTCTTTTTGGCCTGGGACCTCTCCTTAGCATTGCGGCTCGCCATCTCTCACTTTGTTTCCGTCCACGGGGTTGCGGGCGGGGTACGCAGCTACACTGGCATACTTTTTCTGCTGAGCCAGTGGATCCTTCAGCTTTGGCTAGTCGCTAGACGAGGCCTACGAAGGTGATCGATCCCGTAAATTCCTATGACATGACCAACGATGAGCCAAAATGTGCTCCGCAACGCGTGTTTACGTAGGCAAGCGGATGATCGTATGGCCTACTTGAAAATTATTACTTTTGGTTGCTTTGCAAATCACCTCGCATCTTGTACAGCTCTGCCTCCAGTGTGTCAAACTTGCTCAGCAGGCTGGAGACATCGACTTGGTCCATGGGTACCTACCATCGGTAGTTTGTGGATATTCTTAGCCATAAAACCGGTACGCCCTCAGGATCCGTTTGCTTCAACAGGAAAATTATGTTCCTGTGTGCTGCTTTCGCCCTCATCTCTTGGTAGCATCTGCGCGGTCTTGCTGACATTCATTCGCATGTCTTGTCTCTATCGGTCGATGTAAAGTAAGCAGCGACAAAACTATTGAATATTCTGGCCGTTTATTAAATTGTCGGTTTTACTTCTTTTTAATCTATACTAATATAATAAAGAGGAAAAGTTTGTTTGTTTGTATGTTTGTTTGCATTGAATAGGCTCCGAAACTACTGGACCGATTTTGATGAAATTTGGCACAGATGTAGAGTAGACCACGAGGAAAGACAAAGGCTGCTTTTTATCGCGGAAAAATGTACGGTTTCTGCGAAATCAAATTTTGCGCGCACGAAGTCGCGAGCGACATCTGGTTACAAATAAATATACATACAATGGAGAAGGAAGACGCGAAACATGAATAGATAAAAACTCTTCACAAGCACTTGGAACACGAAGAACGTTGCGTTTTCTTCCGTGATATATTCCCGTGTGTTCCACATACTAAATTGCATTCACTTGGCAGACTCTAACGTGTTTTTAGAACAAGCATTTTAACTTGCCGCGAAAGCTATTTCGGAATCGAATCGGCTTTACATTTGGACAATCCGTCTAACAATTTAAAGTGGGTTTTTAACACATTACACAATGAGTAATTCATAAAACTGAAAGGGGCAACATTTTTAAATTTGTGCCATTTTTAGGGCAAAAAACTCTACTATTTAACAGTCTATTATTGACGATATACAATAGAGCCAATTAAATCGAAGTCTCAAGTGTCATATGATGTATTAGCGTATAGTTATAGTTGCAGTGCTGTTTTTTCTGTCGTGATCAATTAAAAACGCTCGTGGGAACAAGGGCTAAGGGTCCGTTCACATAGCGACGATACGCGGCGTTGCAGTTTTAAGATAGCTATTGTAAATTGAACTTTATTCACTACAGAAAAAGATACACGTTTCATATGACATCAGTCATATACTCCACATGCATTATGCAACGCGGTGCAATTTGACATTCGAACTCGTACAATGAAACTTGTAATATATGCTTAGGTACAGTCTCGTTATTCATTATTATATAGGTACTTACACTTTATCCTACTAGTCCTACTAATATTATAAATGTAAAAGTTTATGATTTGTGAGGATGTATAAACGTATGTATGGATGGATGGATGTTTGTTACTCTTTCACGCAAAAACTACTGAACGGATTTTGATGAAATTCGGTATGGTAGTAGTTTGACCCAGGATTAAAACAGGCTACTTCTTATCCCGAAAAAGTAAAGTGTTCCCGAGGGATACTATATTTACGCGATCGGAGCCGCGGGCAACAGCTAGTTCTATAATAAAGTTGAATTTTGAATAGCTACCTTAAAGATGCAGCGCCCCTTCGCGTATCGTTTTGATTCGGTGTGAATTGACCTTAATTATATAATAGGGATGATGACTACATCTACAATATTTAGTTTCAAAAATATATTCAGGAATATTGAGGCGAGCGTCTACATGTCAGTGATGACATCTCCTTTTATTTAGAGATTGCTTGCAATTTAAGTAGTTAGTTGGCCTAATGCACGCCATCACTATTGTGTACAGGGAGTAATTGTGCATATTTGCAGCATATTGTCTATCGTGGCGCGCAATCGGAAAGTTGTCGGTTTTTTGCTTAGAGCATGGTTTGATTCTCTAATGTTTTTCGGCACACACGAAAGGAATCTTGGCCAGTGGTGTTCACACAATAACCCATTGTTTAGTTCGATTAGTGATATTTTTTGCAAAATATATTCGAAATCACTAGATGTCATGCGAATCCACCATCGCCTTATGCGCTATTTTTTATAACTTTGTGGCGGTACACTCTTCTGTAATACTTGTAAGTAGTATATAAATAAATAGCCGCGACCACAGACATCTTATTGACTAGACCATGCAAGTCTCATCGTTTGTATAAAAACCAAGCGTGCCATTATTTTTCTATCTACTGTGACGTCACAAGAGCTATTTAGTGGTGATAACTCCCCGTCTCCGAGTAAAAACGATACAAAGGCCGTAGCCACGCGCCACCGCGTTTTTTAGCTTTTTAGTTTTCGTTTGACGTTTGGCACCGAGAATATTCGAGAGGAAATGGCGCTGAAGGAAGTGAATTTCACTCTTCATACGGTAGTTACACGCGAAGTACATACATTTGCGTGGTCTAGTCAATAATGTATGTGGCCGTTTTATCGTGATTGTTTCGCCATACATCAATGAGCCAAGCGCCATTGTGTGAAGTGTGAACTGTGAACCCTAAGTGATCGTTGCCTACATTTGTGCATTGGAAAGCATGGCCCAACATATGCTAATATGTACTGGCTACTTTACAATATCAGTACATCAGTTTTATTGTTCTAACCTTGTTCTAACACTTTATTCCCTTTGGGGTAAGCGCTGGGCTTTGTGACGCGTCAGATACGTTTTGACAGCGCGGCGCTCTCCTATTACATCCGATTACTGCTCGCTGGCTCTGTGATCCTGGTGTGCTGGTTGCAATTGATGACCTTATTGCCAAAATAATTCTTCACCTCCCATTTATACATTTGTATGCTTGTAGTAGAGCAATCAAATCAAAAGCTAGTACTAGCCTGAGGTAAGTGTGGCCAGGCAGTGCGGATGTGCAGCCAGTGCCAAACAAACAGTGCTAAAAAGTATGTCCCATTGGACCCAGGAAGAAATAAATTATTGCCTTCTTGCCCCATCTTATAACCTTACAATCATAACCTCATAAGTATATTCCATTAAATGCGTCTACCCAAGCAACCATCCAATCAGGTTTGGATGAAAAATTCCTTCTAGTGAGTAAAAATAAAGTAATAAGAAAAGATACCTTACAGATTTCGTATCCTTGCCGAGATAGGGGCTTAAGATTAACGCCCAAATCATAAGATTTTACGATAAAAAAATTACATATTAAAAACAGTTGTCATTTGTTATAATTAATTTTATTAGTATGAGTTATGAACTGCATTAATTTCAAACTAGCTTTTGCCCGCGGCTTCGTCCGCGTATATACAGTATCTCACGGGATAATTGCACTTTTTCGGAATAAATGTAGCCTATGTTATAAATTATAATCCAAAACCTCAACTACTACCGTGTCAAATTTCACTAAAATCCGTTCTGTAGTTTTTGAGTGAAAGAGTCGCAAACATCCATCCATCCATCCGCACAAACTTTCACATTTATTATAATAGTTCCATAATTCTGATCTTCTTTAAAAATACGATACCAATGAGCAATGAAGGTGTCGAAGCAAAACCAGAGAAATAGAAAATATAACTGTGTACTAGAATTCGAGAAGCACAATTCTCTATTTGAAACAGTATTCATGTGAGACTAGGATAGCGGAATCGACCTTCAGTATACAGGGAAAACATTAGTCTATTTATTATGACTGCATTACTGCAGTCACTGGACTGCACTAATGCAGTCATAATAAATAGACTAATATATTCATAGCGGCATAATAAAGACTCGAAATGGACGTTAGAAAAAGCACCTGCGGCCCTAGTACCTCCCGCATAATACTCCCGCTTATGACTTATACCGCACGCCACACCCTGCACCCCGACATTCGCGTCACGTCGCGCGCCGTCCGCCGTCACAGTGTCAACTGTACTGATTTCTTCTGGAATTATCGTTTTTGTACGCAACGCAAGTGCTACGGAGAATTGTTGATGTAACTCACAAATTATTATACTATTATATGGACTATGCTAGTATATAAATATATAAGATTTGCATGCGTTGGATGGGCACGTAAAAAGTCGGACCTGTGCTTGATCTCTCGACAGTTGTGTCGGTTATCCGTCCCACTGGATGAGAGTAAAAGAATTACTCCAGCGTAACTGGCCTGGTTTCAATGAAACCGGCCACCGTCATCGATATCGGTGTGGGGAGTTATTATTATTATTATGTTATTATATTATAAGCTTTAGAATCATTAGTAGATATTTTATTAACCTACGTCGCAAACAGAGGGTCGTTATAAGTTTAACGTGTCTGTTAGTCTGTGTGTCTGTCCGTGGCATTATACTCGTAGATCCCAAACGGATGAACCGATTTTGATTAAATTTGGTGTTAACAGTATCTAGTTTCATTTCTGGATGATAAAATAGTGTACGGGGTCAATGTGTCATACGCCTCGCGTATCATAAGTCATAACTCATAAGATAAGAATTTTTGTAACATACAAATTTATTTAGTATTTACAATAAACAGTTCGTTATTACGCATCATTATAGAGAGCTCCGTGGCCTAGTGGGTAGATCGTTTGGTTCGCACTCGAGAGAGTGCAGGTTCGAATCCCAAGTTGTAGCGTGTACCAATGAGACTTTTTCAGATCTCATATACATTATACGGACGCTCTAACGGTGAAGGAAAATATCGTGAGGAAACCCGCACATGGTTGGCCTCAGACGTATTGACCAGTTATTCCTCTGGACTAGGCTGACTGTGTTGTGAGAATGCCGTATGTGCTTGGGCAACAATACGACATTTAAAAACGACTGTCCCAGGCCCTACAGTATTTTAAGTGGTTACTTCGCTCGGAAAATAATGTATAAATCATCCATTATCGGATGAAAAGGCTTAAGTTTTTTTAATACCCTATATTATCAGCAGCAACTGTTATCTTTACCATACAAGTGTAAGCTCGCTATATTTTTTGGACCTTCGCGTCGCAATAATAACAATAGTCAACAGCATTTTTGCGCACGGGTTATACATACATTAATTTTATTGCTTTTATACCTAGAAATAATAATAAGAACAAAAAATAGTTCTGTATTTGTTTTTAAGTGTAAAAAATGAAAAAATTCAAATCAATGAAAATACATGAAAAATTTACATAGAGGTAATTTGTTAAAAGATACTGAACATCAATTTTATGATATAATCTTACAAAATAATTTTTAAAATATTGTTAAAATGTTTAAAAATTGACAGTTTTGCTTTTCCTGTCATGTTCAGTAGAAGTTATCTTATTAACCACCAAATATAGTCCCTCAATCCTCAACATGCTTTCAGTATGTATACTGGCCTTGGGAACGTCTCTCAAATTCAACTATATATCGATGGAATTCTTCCCCTTGTTCTTCCGAATAAGCTCCCATATAATCTTTAAACTTATCAAAATGAGAATGGAACATTTGCCTCTTTAGAGACATCCTATAGCCGACGATGAAATTAAATCTTAATCATCTCGTTATTTTATTCATACATTTATTTCGTAAGCCCATTTTTGGTCTTGATTTGAAACAGGTAAATGGAAGTAAGCTTGTTATGCCTCGCAAATCTTTAAATCTGTAGTTAAATAACACTTTTTCTCTCTCACTTTAATAAATCCATCACAAATATAGCAAGACGAGTCACCGTCTCCTTTTCAACTTCTCGAAGCCATTTTGTACAAGTTAATACAGCGAAAAAAAAATATTAAACACGTTATTTCTTTATAATATGCGAGGTCATACCGTCGTACACAAGGAGGGACGTAAGAAAGACAACCCTCCTAACATACCTCTCTTTCGCCAGCAATAAAGCGCAAAGACCGACTTTAACTGGAAGCAAAAATCATAAATGGTCAAATCGCTATAACTTCTTAAAAAGCAAATATTTTCGATTTGTAAACGCACTTTTTTATAAATATTTGCTTATATATTCGGAATAAATCAAGTAAAACCCATGCGCAAAAAAAAAGATTTTTTTTTGTTGACCGGTGTAATCAACGCATCAATGATAATAATACTTGATCATGTGTAGCCCGCTTTATCCCAAAGTTAGTATATTAGTTGTTGTTATGTGTCCGGCGATTTCCATAATGTCCTCTAAGTATGAGGAGTGCGGCTTCTGGGAGCCGTAAATATGTTTTAGCGAATATTTCGAAGTTAAGGGGAGATTAATTGCCACATAATATTCCTCTTGGTATCATCATCAGCGGGCAAATAATCTATATTTCTTCGTTTTCAGGGTTAAATAAGATCCCGTATCCAAAAGGTAATACGGGATCTTTTAACAATTAACTGAGACTCCGCTGTATGTCTGTCAATCTGTCTATCACCGTGATAGAGAGGTAGTTGAAATTTTTACTGATAATGTGTTGCCGCTAAAACAATAAATACTAAAAAACAGAACCAAAAATATATTCAAGGGGCTCCTATGCAACAAATATAATATTTTGTAGTTTTTTACGGAACCATTCATGCGCGAGTCCGACTCACACTTGGCCGGTTTTATCAATACTACGAGTAATATGATTTTGAAAGAATGTGACTAACGGCCAAAATTAATAATGTATCTACAATCTTAGATTGATTTCAATCTTAAATTCTCAAATAAAAATTGACGTAAACTGACGTAAAGTCAATCCTAAGATCGTTGAAATGCTTAGTTGAAATGTATTGAAATGTTGATCTCAGATAGCTAAAATGAGATTAGGATTGATTATTAATTTCGGGCGTAAGAAAATAGGAATAAAAGACAATTGTAAACCAGGATCACATAAATCAGAAGAGTTAAACAGATTCTTAACAAAGCTATTAAGTGAAGACTGAAGAATAAAATAAGGCGACAGAGTGTCGACGGTGATTTATTATCTACTTTTGGCCCAACTATGAGTAGTGGACGATTACTTGTATTGTTGGTTAATTTATGAAGTGAGTTCCTTCTCCTTTTTTGAGGCCAAACGATCGTTATATTCACTCATATTGTTAATTGCGTAGTTTCCACATCAATAGGCTATATGACTGAGATTTTTTATTGCATAAATGAAATGCATCTTAAAATATATGAGTAACTTCTCAGAAGAAATAGTATATCAAAAGTCAATATTTTCAAAGGTACAGCGATTTGTATACAAAATTTCGCAAGTCTCGTGAAATCGCGCCATATTAAAGTCGTACCTACCTAGCTGTGACGTCACGCCTAGGTAAAAATGTCTGAAGTATAATGCCGCAGGAACATAATTTTTTGTAAATATCTCCGATATTTGTACGTTTAAGTTCATGCTTACCTTATTGAATGTTTTTGTATATGATGTAAGTAAACAAATGATGTAGGTTTTGTTTACTAATAAAGCAAAATAAACCTTTTTTGTACTTTTTAGATGTAGGTATCTAATTACTAAACTTCACATAAAATATGATATTTTACATTTACCAAGTAGCAAGTCACAGACTTTGAGTATTGCTCACAGACGTATAACCGCAAAACGTGAAATTGGGTACACGACTACATCTAAAATATTTAGTTTCATTAATGTATTCAGAAATTTTAAGGCATCACTACTTCGTAAATGTAAAAAATTATAGTATTTTATTTACAGTTTAGTAATTAGACACATCTAAAAAGTACAAAAAAAAATTTTTTTTTTGCTAAATAAGTAAACAAAACCTACATCATTAGTTTACTTACATTATAAACAAAAACTTGTATTGTGATATGTATGAACTTAAACGCACAAATATCGGAGATATTTACAAATATGTTCCTGCGGCCGTATACTTCATACACTTTAACATGGACGTGACGTCATAGCTACGTACGACTTTAGTATGGAGCGTTTTCACGGGACTTGCGAAATGTTGTAAACAAATCGCTGTACCTTTAAAAATATTGACTTTTGACATACGGTTTCCTCTGAGAAGTTACTCATATTTAAGAGTACTATTCATTTATGCAATAAAAAAAATTCAGTCGTGTAGCCTATTCGGACAGCAGTTTTAATTTACAATGTAGACGCAAATTGTGAAGGGATTTCGGAAAATTCCAGCCTCAAAGTGTGAAAAAGGGGTTGAAAGTTTGTATGGGAAATCTTTAAATCCCCAACGTTTTCGATAAAAATTGAGATTCATGTTTTTAAATACATTTCATTAAATACGTGTGTCAGGATTAATAGGAGAGTCATGCTCTTTAAATACATAAAATTTAAAATTTGTATGAAAAATATTTAAACGCTGCGCTGTCCCGATTTCATGAAATTTAATATCCGAGG
Organism: Glaucopsyche alexis; assembly: GCA_905404095.1. Taxonomy (NCBI): domain Eukaryota; kingdom Metazoa; phylum Arthropoda; class Insecta; order Lepidoptera; family Lycaenidae; genus Glaucopsyche; species Glaucopsyche alexis. The sequence goes on along the minus strand of FR990054.1, from coordinate 2,298,385 downwards.
TAACTAATGCAAATTATTGAGTACGTATTATATTAATATTTTTTGGCAGTCATCACTTGATTGTCTTACTAGTCGGATGGGCATGTAGAAAGAAAGTAAGTCCTGTACCGATCACCAGTCGTGACGATCATTCATCCTACTGAGTTACGAGAGACTTCTCTAGTGTATTGCGCACACACCTAGGCACTAATGAAACCAGCATCCATGCGTGGGAATAAGGTACATACTACTGATACTAGCTTTTGCCCTCGTTCCACGCGCCTAAATAAAGTATGCTAGGGAACACAGTACTTTTCGGGACAAAAAGTAGCATGTTAAAACCGAGAGCCTAAACTACTTCCACACCAAACTTCATCAAATTTCTGCTCTGTAGTTTTCGCGTTTAAGGGTAACAAATATCCACCCATCCATCTATCCATCTATCCATCTGTCTGTGTAATATTATAAATGTGAAAGATTGTGAAGATGGATGGATGTATGGATGGATGTTTGTTAATCTTTAACAGCCTCCGTGGTCTAGTGGTTAGAACATTGGCTCTCGACTCGGAGGTCGTGGGTTCGATTCCCGCATTGGAACTACAAAAAATGTTGTTTCCAAGTTTGGTTAGAACAAGAAACCAGAATGTCTGACAAGAAAGATGATCTATGCGTCGGATGAGCATGTAAAAAGTTGGACCTGCGCCTGATCTCTCGTCAGTCGTGTCGGTTAATCGTCTCACTGGATTTATATGAGAGTAAAGGAAGATAGACTGCTCTTGTGTACTGCGCACACAATTGTGCACTGTAAAATTACTCCTGCGTAACTGGCCTGGTTTCAATGAAACCGGCCACCGTCACAGAGATCGGTGTGGAGAGTTATAGTCTAAATCGCAAAAACTATTGAACGGATTTCGATGAAATTTGGTATGGTAGTAGTTTAAGCTCTGGATTAAAACATAGGCTACTTTATATCCCGAAAAAGTACATTGTTCCCGTGAGATACTGCATTTATGGGGGAGGAGCCGCGGGCATAAGCCAGTCAGACATACATACAATTTTACCAGAACAAGTATCCGGCAACAGCACGTTTTATATAGATTTTTGTTTTACAATAAAGCAACGAAATACGATCATTGTTTACATTTTACACTCTATCGTCAGTTAATGATTTACAAACAGCCTTCATTGTGTCCGAGCAGCCATTAAAATATTGGACAAATATTTTACAAATTGAAAAACAACGTATTTTGATTGTAAATCCAACCGAAAATAATGACTTATTCTACTACTATTCAAAATGTAAAAGTCTGTAAGGATGTATGGATGGATGGATGGATGGATAGATGGATGGATGGATATTTGTAACCCATTCACGCAAAAACTACTAAACAGATTTTGATGAAATTTGGTATGGTAGTAGTTTAGGCTCTGAATTAAATGCGTAGGCTTTTTTTTTTTTTTATGAAATATGGGGGCAAACGAGCAAACGGGTCACCTGATGGAAAGCAACTTCCGTCGCCCATGGACACTCGCAGCATCAGAAGAGCTGCAAGTGCGTTGCCGGCCTTTTAAGAGGGAATAGGGTAATAGGGGAGGGTAGGGAAGGGAATAGGGAAGGGGATTGGGCCTCCGGTAAACTCACTCACTCGGCGAAACACAGCGCAAACGCTGTTTCACGCCGGTTTTCTGTGAGCCCGTGTTATTTCTCCGGTCGAGCCGGCCCATTCGTGCCGAAGCATGGCTCTACCACGTATAGGCTACTTTTTATTCACTATAGTAGTTAGTAGTTTTCTATAATCTGTTTTTTGGGCCTAGAAGAATCATTAATCCCACCAAAAACATTTTCATGTAAAGTGATGCCAAGACGATACCATATAACTCGCACTGTCAAAAAGCTATTAGATCTCATTTGAAACCAAGCTTCTGACTCTACCAAACTTCTAACTCTACACGCCTTAACTCTACAAGCCTAACTCCACAAACTCTACACCTTAGTCAAAATATGTGGCCTGGCCATTTCGCTTTATCCGCTTAGGCGTAAGGTGAAAAATTTACGGACTGTTTTTCTGTTATATTATTCTTGTACGAACGAAATGGCCAAGCCACATAATTTGACTAAAGTGTAGAGTTTGTCGAGTTAGGCTTGTAGAGTTAAGGCGTGTAGAGTTAGAAGTTTGGTAGAGTCAGAAGCTTGGTTTCAAATGAGATCTAATAGCTTTTTGACAGTGCGAGTTAATTGGTATCGTCTTGGCATCACTTTACATGAAAATGTTTTTGGTGGGATTTCACTTCTTTTTGAAAGACAATTTTTAGACCTCTAGAGTAAACATTTACATAGTCTCTTACAAATTTTCATTCCCTAGTTTAAGGGGTTGGAGGATAAAAGTTCCAAGTTTGTCAATTTTTATGTTGATTATGTGCTAAAACTAGCTTACATACCAAATTTCAGCTTTCTATGACATCCGGAAGTACCCTATAATTTTGTTGATCATCAGTGAGTCAGTGACGAAATCAGGGGTTTTTAGATATCAATAAAATCTAAATTATTAGACTGATATTATCAAAACTTTACATTTTTCATAAGTCCGCTACTGGGAACATATCCTGAAAATTTTGTGTATCTGGTATAATCCAAACCCAAGTTACGAGGGTTCAAAATATCGACGAAACGCTTCGAGAAAAGGTAGTCTGGTAGTGCCCTTGCGCTTCGCTTAGCTCGTCTTGGCAGGGCACTACCGTGCTCCCAGATCAGCGGCGTAAATGTAACGTTAAGGAATGTTCATGGTCAATGTCATGATTTTGACAGATTTTCATACAATTCTCACTCGATAATTCGATTCGATTTGACAGCAGCTTACGCTGCTGTCAAATCAATGATACACACCACAACCTGGGAATCGAACCTGCACTATCTTGAGTGTAAATCAAATGATCTACCAACTAGGCCACGGGTGCTCTATGAAAAATGACAGACGATGTATGAAAAATGACGTATATAGGTTATACTCGTTAAACACATACCTAATAAAAATATTTATTCAATAAATAAGCAATACAATGTTGTCTCATAAAACACATACCTACCTACCTAATAAAAATATTTATCCAATAGATAAGCAATAAAATGTTTTGTCCTTGTCTTATACGTTGGAAATGTCGCTTGACAGACAAGGACAAAACATTGTATTGCTTATCTACTGCATAAATATTTTTATTAGTAAGGGGGATAGAAAATAATATTCTTATATCGAGATTATTTAGAGTCATCAACGTACAATTCAATTGTAATACCGGTCTAAACCCGACACCCGGGTCCAATTAAAACCCGAACAAAAATACCCGGGGGTTTTGTAATTTGCGGACCGGGCGTGCGTTTGTCAAATCGAGCGTGACGTTTGAAAAATTTCACTCGGACAACGGAAATGAAAGATTAAATCGTCCAACAAAGAATTCATGTTACACGAAGAGACACTATTTTTGGTGTGAATTTGAGAAATTCAGAGAAATTTCCAAAAAACTCGTTGAGGCCAGGTGGCCTTAACGAGTTTTTTGGAAATTTCTCAATCAAATCAAATCAAAGAATATATTATATTACTAACGTACTCAGGTTAGTACGTTAGTAATATAATATATTCTTTGACCTGAGAGTCCAGAGTCAACACATATCTTGCTCAAAGCTTGCTCTTGCTCTTGCTGTTGCTTCCTGCATTTTCATCTAGCGAGGAAACTCTTGGAGCCTTATAGGCACTCTTCCTAATGATATACTAATAATATTATAAATGTGAACGTTTTTGAGAATAGGTGTATATTTGTTACTCTATCACACGAAAAGGACTGAACGGATTTTGATGAAATTTGGTATGGTAGCAGTTTGAGCTCTGGATTAACACAAAAGGTTTCTCGAAAAAGAACAGTGTTCCCATGGGATACTGTAATTACTCGGGAGCCGTAGGAAAAAGCTAGTTAGAATAAATTTGTCAGGATGGATGTTTGTGACTATTTCGCGTAAAAACTACTGAAACAATTTTGATGGTATGGTTGTAGTTTAGGATCTCAATTCACACATAGACTGCTTTTCACCCCGAATAGTCTAGTGTTCACGTAGGATACGATATTTACGTGGACAAACGCTAGTAATTACATACTATAGTATTTCGTGCTGATTTTTGTGTAGATAAATTGAACCATTATTAAAATTTGTAGGAAGGCTTCATGTATTTTCCAAATATTTGCCAAACAATAATGGTCCCTTTGAAGCGTCCGTCGCACTAATATTGATTCCTGCCTTGTAATCAATTTCAGTCTGCCCAGAGTTACCTGAACCTGGCCTTATGATGACGTAGCATGTGTCTCAGTCTTTAGTTGGTGAGATGGGGTGTCTTTATACAGTCTGCTTTTTGACCCAATAAAATGACATCCTTATTTTATTAGCCTAATCCAAAGATAAAGATATTTTAAACTAGCTGTTGCCCGCGGCTCCGCCCGCGTAAATACAGTATCCCAAAGGAACCCTGTACTTTTTCGGGATAAAAAGTAGCATATGTCTTAATCCAGAGCCTAAACTACTACCATACCAAATTTCATTAAAATCCGTTCAGTAGTTTTAGCGTGAAAGAGTAACAAACATCCATCTATACATCCATCCATCCATACATCCTCACAAACTTTCACATTAATAATATTATAGTAGTATGTAAGCGTAGACGACTAGTGTGCCGTTTTCGAACAGTTTATTAAAAAAATCATTGTTTCGTGGCGAAAAATATATTTTTCACTAAAATAATAATTCTAAGCAATAATTCTGGGGGCCTTTTTGTTGCTTGCTATTTAATGTAATTAAAATTGTTAATAGAATTGTAATTATGTGAAATTTTGTGTTTATAGATTTTGTCATTTTACTCTGCCTAAACGGAAAAGTCTGCAATGAAACTAGAACGAAAGGAAGGCTGAACATCGGGCCTATCTAGCCCTATAAAATCATGTTCGTATTTGGATATAATAGATACATTTTTCGCAAAGTGTACAGGGGACCTAGCAGGAACATTTGAAATCGGCATAAACTTAACGTTATTGAATGAAATTTGTATAGGCTCTATCATCATTTTGACACATTTTTATACAATTCTCATTCAATAACGTTACGTTTAAGCTGTTTTCAAATGTTCCTGCTAGGGCCACAGTTCCCATACATTAAATCACACAAGTAACAGTGCCCGTAGTTATTAGTCAGATCGGTAGAAAAGTTATCAACAAATCTCTTCCTGTACTATGTTATCCTGGTCCAACAGGTCGCGTGTTCTATCATTTTAATCGGTTTTCAGGTGAGCAGGTGTTGTCGTACTGCCCCCGGTCGCGCCAATAAACGATTTATTTGTGTTTCTTTCGATTCCAATATTTATTGCTGTAAGTCTAACTTTATGGATAACGGTGTTTAGTTAGAGAGTTTTAGGAGTCAGCATATATTTTGTATTAGGTCATGACACATGAAAATGGCGTTTTGTAAAGGAGGTACATAAAGTCGATTTTTTTAAACAATATATTTATTTAATCAAAGTACTTGCTATCTATGCACTTTTGCAATCTCATAGGTAGTTCATTGATTCCTTTACTAAAGAAACTATTTGGACAGGAATCAATAAAATCTTTGAAGGCTCTTTGGACTACCCCATCGGAGTTGAATTTTCTCACTTGCAAGAAGTTATCCAAACTTCGAAAAAAAAAAATTGAAGTAACCGCCGCAATATCAAGCAGTCAGTGAGTTGATAATGACAAATTTTAACTAAGAACACTCATATTCTTTTCTCTTTCAAACAAAAAAAAATACATCATAATCGGTTCATCAATGCCATGGACACACACAGATACACACAGAGCAGCATACACATCAAATGTCAAACCCCAGACAATTTTTTTTTTTTTGTTTAGGGTTAATAAATAGCATAGAAATCAATAATTTTTAATTTCTAACCAAAATAATGAAATTTTGTTATCGCGTCAAATGTTCATAAATTATTGTAAAATAATTAAGATTTGTGGAGGTGCTGGGATTTGAACCCAGGACTTTCAGCATGCGAAGCAGACACTCTACCACTGAGTTACACCCCCGATGTTGGTTGGATGCGAATTTTACGTGTAGTAGAGTACAACTTGTAGTACTTTCACCGAAGAGTCTTGCTTTAGCACAAACACAGAACAATCCGGCTCGACCAGTGTTCCAATTCTAGTTTCATTTTACTTTTATTGTAGTAGCTGTCCCGTTGTTCTGTCTTAAATATGAACTGGAATGAATAAATAACTACACCTACAATGCAACCTACGGCCTGGACCTACACCTACTCTTACAACCTATACCTTTTTCAATATTTCTCACCGTTTAAACCTTCCCCGAACTTCCACGTTTTATGTCACGTCCCTTTGGGAACGAGACAAAAAGTATCATATTATGTCCTTCTCCTCTTTTTAAGATACCTCCCCGCCAATTTTCAGCCAAATCGGTTCAGCCGTTCTTGAGTTATAAATAGTGTAACTAACACGACTTTCTTTTATACATATGTATTATATAGATAGATAAATGAAACGTCATGATGATAATATATAAACAGATTTTGGGAGTTTGGACCAATCAAAACGCATTTGACGTTTATGAGGATACTATTTATTTTTGTAGTTTTAGCATTTTATTTAGACCACCAAAGATTTTAAAACTCAAAATAGGCTATGCTATGACGTACATTTGACACAGCAAATCTTCATTCAATAAAAAGTTACGCCATCTTGGTTTTCATCATAATATTTCGAATGTCAGCAATCTTGTTTTTACCTTAATAGCCCCAAAAATGTCAAAAGTGGAGACACATTATGCCTCAACATACCTCGTCTATAATACTCGTATATAGGGATTGATAAAATCAATTACGGATACTTCGGGTATATGATCTCCTGCAGACGTAAAGACGTTTAAGCAAAAAAATAATTGTAATGCTCGAAAAAATATGTTTTTCTTTTAATGGTCGAGTTTTCGAGTCACCCATACATGAGCTGACTGGTTTTTTTTTAGTTTAGAGTATGAAATTTTTTTTTTTGCCTAAACGTCTTTACATAAGCAGTGGATCGTGTGCCTGAAGTATCCGTAATTGATTTTTGGAGACCTTATATACGTTTTTGCCACGATTATTATTGGAAACACTCCAATACAATAAATTCAGAATAAAAGACAAACTTATCTTTCGCTTAGTATGACAATAATATTTATACTGGAGTTGTAGTGGTGGGAATGTGTGGTGGGCCAGTGGCCGTTTAAAAAAAGACCTTATATGTATGTCTATGGAGACTGCATGAAAGCTGTATCAATGTACGATTTAATTAGCAGAATCGACCTAAACTAAGCTTATAGAAATAGTTTAAGACAAATTAAGTAACTATTTGTACAGTTGATGTATCGTATGTAGAATTTATTTGTCTCAAAACCTTTCTTTAAGTGAACGCCCTATACGTTATACCATTTTTTTTTATACCATATTTCACAGAAAACCGGCGAGAAACAACGCTTGCGTTATGTTTCGACAAGTTTGTAAAAATGTCCAGAGTATACAAAGGGAGTAGATAGGGATTTTAGAGCTAACACACCTGTAACTCCACGTGTCGCGGGTATCCATGGGACATACGTTTACCATCAGTTTGTAATTCCAATTTTTTATTTACGTATTTATGTTCATAATTCAAAAAAATACTGTCTTCATTCCTTCTTCCACCTTAACTGTGGCAAATATTATACTACTCCGTTCGCACAATTCTCGTCAAACTATTCTCTAAGTTTTTGCTCCAGGTACTTACGTTATACCTAACGTAAGTACCTGGAGCAAAAACGATATAACGATATGCGCTAGTTTCATTACGTATATTAAGTACACAGTAAATTTTTGGATATAAATACAATAAAAAGTAAAAATATCCATAAATAAAACAGAATATTTAAGTTTACGACGGCCATTTAGAATTGGACAGTAAAATAGCAATGGTGTTTTAGTGCGCGATCGTAAAAGGACGAGTTCTCTTTATCATTAGACCTTTGGATATTTTGTGGGACAAGTAATAAGATTTTGGCACTGAAATGCAAAAAAAAACTCTTCACGTCATGACTTTTTATGTACCTTTGAACCGTTCTAAAAATTTCCACTAATTTTCCCATTAATGAATTTAAAAAGTAGTTAAAGAACGTTTGTGTGCTAAAGCTAAATAAATATAGTCACAATGATTTGATGATCGCACACTATGGGAATAGCATGCCCACCTGAAAGGTTGCTTCTATGTACTATATGCGTAGATATATAATATTAAAAAGAGGACTATATGTATCTATCTGACTTCTGTTAATTTGTTAATATTAGGTATATTATTAAGACTTAGTTTTCATATTGTAAAAATATATAATTTTTTTTAAAAGAATAATTTCTAACTTTTTTCTAAAAAAAAGGCCCCGTGCGAGTTTCTTACGCCGGTTCTTCTTGCCGGGTTAGTTCCAGAACCGGTGGTAGGCATTACGTAGGGACAATTCCGTAAGCATTGCTTAGTAACCTTTTATATGGTAAAAGACTTTTTGATTTTTTAGTTTTTTTTTACCCCCCTTAGCTACGGAACTCTCCTTAGACATGTCCTGACATACTCTTGGTTAAGTTTTTTCATATTATAATCTATACTAATCTGTATAGATTCCTGTATAGGAAACCTTACCTCTTTATGATATTAGTATTAATATCATAAAGAGGAAAGGTTTGTTTGTTTGCATTGAATAGGCTCCGAAACTACGGAACCGATTTTGATGATATTTGGCGCAGATATAGAATAGACCAGGGGGAATGACGTAGGCTAATTTTTATTGTGGCAAAATCTACGGTTCCCTCGAGATTTCGTATTGCGCGCACGAAGTCGCGGGTTTTTTAATAATCCAAGTATCCGCTGGTATCATGTACCTTGGGTCTCCGTTATCGCAATACCGATACCTCGAGATCCTTAGGTGCCGGTGAATTTTTTCTACGCGTCCTAAAATTTGGCAAATAAATTTGCAGTTGGTGACACTATCTGATCTACTCGAGACCAATTTGATCAAAAAGAAATATTCTTAACTAAATATCTCATCGGAACCGTGCATTTTGTCGCGATAAAAAGTAGCTTATGTCCTTCCCCGTGATCTACTCTATATTTGTGCCAAATTTCATCGAAATTGTTCCAGTACTCTCGGAGTGTGTTTTCATTTTCAACTCTATTGAATACAATAAACAAAGACATCAAAACTAAAGATAGGCTATGACGTACATTTGACAGAACTAATCTCCATACAAGAAAAATTTACGCCATCTTGGTTTCACCATACTTCAAATGTCAGCCATCTTGATTTCCCCATACCTCAAATGTCAAAATGGCCCCAAACTCTCCAAAAGTGGGGGCATTTAAATAGAGACAGTTTTCACCTAAATATGCCTCGTCTTTAACAATATGAAGTATTTGACAATAATAGAATAATAAATCTAGAGATCTATTTTCAATCTGAATTTTATCCGGCCTTCCGTTCTGGACACTATGGTCCCAGCCTTACAATGTTATCAAATACCGAATAGGCAAGCGGACTGATTTTTTTTATTGCATGAATGAATAGTACTCTTAAAATATATGAGTAAGTTCTCGGAAGAAACCATATATCAAAAGTCAACATTTTCAAAGGTACAAGTTTGTATATAAAATTTCGCAATTGTCGTAAAAACGCTCCATACTAAAATCGATCTACAAATGACGTCACTTGTAGTTTAAGGTGTATGAAGTTGGTATAAAGTATACGGCCGCAGGAACATATTTGTAAATATCTCCGATATTTGTGCGTTTAAGTTCATAGGTACTTATAATAATTAATGTTTTTGTATATAATGTAAGTAAACTAATGATGTAGGCTTTGTTTACAATTACGCAAAAAAAAATGTAGGTACTAGGAGAACATATGATTTGTAAAATCGGTTCATAATGCGCTAACCGCATTTGACAAACACGGTAACTGTCCAAACCGAAATTTAGATGTGTTTGCTTCTCAATAGAGCTGTATGTTTTGGCGAAATAACCCGTTTCCACTATTTGCAAGCGACCTACGTTTGTTGGATCTACAATGTTATAAATCATAAAACTTTTATTTTCCTCGTGACATGAGACATTTGTAAATTAGGAGTAGTAAAATTTTCATATACGTTGATATTATCTACTTTAACAGATCATAATACTTGTGAACCAAAATTATACGTAGCGTTACTCGCGACTTCGTGCAAGCAAAAGGAAATACCGCGAATGCCATACATTTTGCTGCAATAAATAGTAGCCTATGTCTTTCCCGTGGTCTATTCTATTTCTGTGCCAAATTTCAACCAAATCGGTCTAGTAGTTTCGGAGCCTATTCTGGTCCTCTATGAGGGCGTGAGTTCGTATCCCACTTCTGACACCAAATTTTGAGCTGCGACTTCTTGACTGTTCAGGATTCTTCTTATGTTATAGCGGACATATGAATAACACAACAAATAGGGTATTTTTCTTTATTGGTACATGTGAGAGATATATACACAGTAACTTATTACACGAGTCTTATGAGAGAGGCTAATACAGATATACGTCTATGCTATACATAATAGGTACGATTGCTGACATCTGTCAATTCATGACATTGACATGTGATATTCTTTTTTAATTACAATAATATGAGTCACCCGCGACTTCGTGCACACAAAAGTTAAATTCGTAGAAACCGTATCTTTTTCTGAGATAAAAAGTCGCCTATGTCCTTCACCGTGATCTACTCTATATCTGTGCCAAATTTTATCACAAAAGGTCCAGTAGTTTCGGAGTCTTTATAATAATCTGAATCTTTGACTTGACGTTACGTAGATTTTACATAATTCATAATCTCCTGGTAAATAACGGTCTATTCTGTTATCTCGCCATCACAATTTACGGTGACAGGCCACGCCACGTGAATGCTAATTGTTGCGATATGATACGGGTAATAGGCTTTCATAATTACAAGGAACATAAAAAATAATGTGGCCCGAAATTTCCTAGCCATGACAGAATTTGGGTCTTTTATATGTACTCATGCATTTGAATCCATTGAAATTATTAAGTAACTGATATTATTCTTGCTCGTAACTTCTATACCTGGCGTATTCATCGGGGTTGCCTCTTTGGTGAGTGGACTATAGCTATATGATAACCACACTAACCTTTTGGTTCTAAGAAACTACTAGCTAGAAAAAAACATATTGGAACGAAGTTCCTTATCGCGCATTGCGAAAGGGAGCTAGACGGAAAAAAATAATTAATTAAAATAAAAAATAACCTATGTGTTTATCCAGAGAGTTTACACTAACATACTAAATTTATTCAAAATCCGTACAGTAGTTATTGCGTGAAAGAGTAAAAAACATTCATTCATGATACATACAACATATTAATATTCCTCATATAAAAGTTTCGCGTTTATAATAAAGTTATTGTTGAGAATTCGCTTATTAATCTAAAATTATGTGATGCAGATGCGCAAAGCTTTACCTTTTTTATCCCCCTTTTTTGCAGGTGTTCAAGAATATAACAAAGGCAACATAAACAGTGGCTTAAGTTTATAGCTTATCACATAATCACAATTTATGATACCTCTGACGTAGCGTCAAATGAATACTAAGTTCGGTTTATATGCGGCGCGTGCTGGGGGTACATAAACATGGCTGTGCCGCCCATTTGTACGGACTAGGTGAAATAATTAAGTGCTGCGATGCTCCTGTTATCCTAATACCATCTAGTTATCTTCAGGATTCTTCATAGCAAACTAAGAAACAAGTTTCTTTGTTTTTATGGCGAATCATAAAACAGATGGAATGTCACATCCGCTTGATTTTACAACGCTTTATTTGAAATACATAATTATTATATATCCTTATAATAATTAATAATTATGTTTATTATAATTCAATTGAACACAAAATTCATTCAAGAATAAAATGTGTACGTGTCCTTGCACTGGCCACACATTTGATTCCGGTTGTGTTACATTTTAACGAGTCAGTTTGATGAAATAAAGTAATTAAATTGTAAGGCCCTGTTCCACGATTCCTTTTCACACCGTGACGTTACGCGGCGCTGCATTTTTAAGATAGATATTGAAAATTGAACTTTATGCACTACACAAGAAGATACATACGTAAGGAGAGACCACTTCTTTCCACTTGCTATGATCCTTACACTTACTTGTTTCGCTTCGTCCACTTTCATTCTACCATCCATTCCTCCTCTTACATTCAACGTAGCGAAGCGGCTCGCCATGGGCCACTTTTCGCCTCCGCGAGAACGAGATGAGTGGCGAACCACTTCTCCGCCATTTTGGATAATTAAATTATTTTTATAATTATCCATTGCGTTCCCACGGATTGGTGGAGAGGATAAGGAGGAGGAGGAGAAGGAAGATTGGTAAGTTAGAGTGGGAAATAGGAAATGTTGGATATTACCGCCCAGGAGGGCAAGGGATAGGATAGTAATAGCTAGGGAAGCCGAAGTCGCATACTCGTATACTATACCACAACTCTGTAGTTGTGGTATAGTATACTGACCTGTCCCTGTGGACAGGTCAGTTGGGATGAGTATCCCATGACCGTCTACACACACACACACACACACACACACACACACACACACACACACACACACACACACACACACACACACACACACACACACAAGGCGAAGGCGCCGCTCTTCCAATGAAACGTGTGTCTTTTTGTGTAGTGGAAAAAGTTCAAATTTGAATAGCTCGTATCGTCTTAAAAAACAATGCAAGAAAGTAGCTAATATTTAAATATTTTCCAATACAGTTTCTTACTTCGGAATAAACAACAGCCAACCTAAGCTTCTACGGGTTAAAAATAGAACTTGTTAAATTTTCAGTTCGTTAACTGTTAAATATAAAGTTAGAAACTGTTTCCAGGTAAAATTTGAATTTTCGAACTAGCAGTTAAAAAGTAACGATTTACAGAATCTAGGTTTAGTAATACACTGAGTTTCTTGACTGAGTTCTGTAGATGTTACTGACTGGTCTATTCGAGAGCGCGGTCGCTCCCTCGCCAAGTCTTTCGGCCGTATCGTTTTTTCTCGAAGCATTTCGTAGCTTTTTCGTACCACCATATAGGTCGATAGTAAATACTCGGCGCCTACAACATGTGCACATGTAACGTTGTGTGTCGTCTGTGAATATAAACATTATGTGACGTGTTACGTCATGACTATGCATAGACAGCACACAACGTAACATGTGTACATGTTGTAGGCGCCAAGTATTAACTAACGACCTATAATTACTTTTGTAATAAAGCTAGCGGTCTGAATTCTTATCGTCAAAGAGACATTAGAAATATTAGCTAATGTTTTAAATTTCATAAAATCGTGTGTATAGTATGCGAGATGATAAATGTCAAAAAAACGGCCAAGTGAGAGTAGGACTCGCGCAGCAAAAGTTGCGTACAAAAAAACTACGCCGTACTGCATAATAACTTGTATTACTGTTTCAGTGACTTACTTACCAATGGTGTCAAATAACTTCTTTTAAGTTTTAAAAGTAAAGTCACCACAAATATAACGAAACCTGTCATTTTATTTTTTCACTCTTTTGACATTATGACGGTCTTTTTTTTACAATTTTATGTTAAACTAGCTTTTTCCCGCAGCTTCGCTCGCGTCAGAGGGAAAGCTTGTTCGGGAAAATACCAATACCAAAATTGAATACATAATGGTGTAGGCACTGCACAGCCGTATCAGTTGTATTTTATTTGAATGTTTCCTGCGACTTCGTAGGTACGCTCAAGAAATCTACCGAGAACTGTACCATAAATAAAATTTAATAAGCTGCAAAAAGTATTCTGTGTTAATTCTGCTTAACCTACTACGGACTACCATACCTGATTTCATCAAAATTCTTTACGTGTTTTCTTTACTTTACTTTATTGCATGTAAAACTAAACATATTATTATGTACCTACATACAAACTTTCGCGTTTAGGTATAATATTAAGTAAGGATTTCTTTGTAGCCGATAATTAGTATTTTAACGATTTCGAAAATCTTTTCAATGGGAAGACGTTGTGGACTTTGAACTTAATAAAAATAATTTGGATTGTGATCGTCCATCCTAGTTTTTCACCACGACAAAGTTTGAGAGAGAGATGAGTTAGCAGTACGACCACGAAGCCATCTAGCTTCTCACTTATTCCTCATATAATAATCATGATTAGGATTAACCTAGGTAAAGTTTTAACCAATTCAAATATCTGGTTATTTTATAGCATTTTATACTACGTTATTTTTAGATTGATAAAACTTTTTGTAGGTATGAACCGATTGAATTGAAATATACACAAAATTATAAGCAGAGCTATCCTAATGAGCCTAATTCCTATCCGCGTGGAACCCGTAGGTAGTTAGGTACCCAAAAATTTTCCGCGATAAAAAGCGAGTCCTATGTATTTATCCAAGGGCTAAACTACTACGGTAACAAATTTTATAAAAATCCGTTCCGTAGTTTCTGAGATTAGCGCGCACAAACGTACAGATCAAAAATCTGGGTTAAAAACTAAAAACCTATGTATTAAACACTGATAAATGAAGCACAAATAAATTAAATATTACATATTATAACAACAAAAGAGAAAGAAATATAATACTACACTCAAAATATTCTACTAAAATCATAGATATATAATATTAAAAAGAGGACTGAAATAGTATGTAATATAATAAGTATTATGAATAAGTATAATTAATATAGCAATCGCAAATATTTAGGTGCCTAGTTTTTCAAAGAGATTTTCATCAAATTTAAGTTTGGCATTCTTGTCAGATTTATTTTTCAACATGATGACAATATAATTATTATGTCAAAATAAAAATAAAGCTTCCCACTCACGGGCTATCAATTGCTTCGGTCAAATTGGAAAATAATTCGTATTTGAAAGTAAATTGCTAACGACAAACTATTACACAAAATGATTAGTGTAAGACCTACCAGCTAGTGGAACAAAATTTACGCGTATATATACGAGTTTCATATAAAAAGTATAGTAAGGTGGTCCTAGGATCTCAGACTATATTTAATTTTTATCTAAACCGATTTACTTGCAACTACGAACCCAGTAAATGTTTAAATTGTAAAGACTAAATCGATCGATCGCTTGTATGTGGGGAGCTTTATATCAAAAGCACTAAGGAGTATTTATATCAACTTAAAAGCAAATCGCTCCCAAGCAACTTTCTTTCCCTTTTTATTCCCGTTAGTGGACGAATTTCAATAAACTATGATACACGAATTCCATCAATTCTGTTACATAATGTTTGTGCAAAATATGAAGTAGATTGGACCAAGGAATCACGTTGCCCCATACAAACTGTTTTACCCCTTTTCACCCCCTTAGGAATCGAATTTCGAAAAATCCCTTCTTATCGGATCCCTACGCATTACAAAGAGCAAGCCCTGCAAGTTTCAGGTCTCTACGATCAGCGGTTTAGGCTGTGCGTTGATCCGTCAGTCATTCAGGACAAAGGATTTTATATGTATAGATTAATTTATTCGATAAAGGATTTTATAAGACTAAACTTATTTCATTTTCTCTTGTGGCCATTAAAATAAGTATCATTAGATATATTCTGTGAAAGTTTATGACGATGATGAATGGATTGATGGGTGGGTAGATGGATGTTCGTTACTCTTTCACGAAACACGGAGCTGAAAGGATTTTAATGAAATTTGATATGATAGTAATTTTGGCTCTTGACTAACACACTTTTTATTCCGAAAACCTACAGTGTTTCCGTGAAATATTACTTTTACACGGGTAGAACCGCGGGCAAAAGCTAGTAAACAATATTAACAGAGAAGTTACTGATTCTTAAAGAATCAGTAAAAGAACCAGTACTCTAATCATACTTTGCCATCAGGCAACACATTGCTTGCCTTTTTTCCATAAAAATAAAACCATTCCTTTTATCTACTTCCTTCATATAAAATAAAATATAATAATATCTGCGCTTACCAGGGTATCATAAACTACAGAGTCTTCGCAGCGGCCCGCATCTGCAAATGGAAAGTTGCTGCCAATTAAAAGTTTCGTCCCACCCGCGGCGCTGGGCTTGTCATGTTCACTATTTCATTCATAGTTTCAAACATTTTTCAAGTAGGAAAACTTTTTCAGGTAATGTGCTATTGTCTTACAGAATAGCGGCGCTACATACTCTATTGTATTAGCACAGAGGTCCATTTTCAGTGCTCTGAATTTTCCCGGGGCCGCCGGTATCCGGATCATATAGTCCCAGCCTAACTGACAAACTTCTCGAAACTCATCTGGTGTATTCATGACGATAATCGTTTGCCTATACATTAAAAGCACAGGGGCGACACTCTACAAATGACAGCCCGAGTACCGGCGAATGTCAGCCACGTTGACGTAAGCTAAGGTTGACACTTGAAACCGAAATAATATTAAATGTCGCATCAGACAAATCTATCATAAATATTATGAAATTATACTGTAAATTAAGTAAAAAACGACCAGCGGCCAGCCCTGTGAACGAAAGTCCTGGCTGGAAAAACCTACGCCCCCGCCGCCCCCGCATTCGTACAGACACACACACAGCCGCGAGCAGTGATTCGTGTAAATCGGTGGAGTGACGATTCTTTACGTTAGTAATACCCTCTTTTTAATATAATACATCTATGGTAATACCTGTTTTATATTCTTTGTTAAAAGTAAATAAAGCCCAACTTTGTTCTATAATATCCCTGGTACAAACTCGATTGGTCCTATATTATTTCAAAGGGCCGGGTTTGAACAACGCCGATTTTATTAGAAAATTCCGAAGTAAAAATGACTACGAATTTTTCCCGATCACACATTTCTCGCTTAGGGTCAGTTCACACTGCGACGATACGGGACACAAGCACAACGCGGCGCTGCATTTTTAAAATGGCTGTTCAAAATTAAACTTTATTCACTACACAAAAATAGACACGTTTCATATTATGACATCCCACTTAATATTATAATAATTGTGAAACTTTGTGAGGATGGATGGATGGAAGTTTGTTACTTATTCACGCAAAAACGGGTTTTGTTTAAATTTGGTATGGTAGTAGTTTAGGCTCTGGAATAAAACAAAGGCTACGTTTTATCCCGAAAAAGGTGTTCCCGCGGGATACTATATTTACGCGGGCGAAGCCGCGGGCAACAGCTAGTCTGACATACACTGCACATGCGCTGGTCAGTGCGGTGCAACTTGACATTTGAACATTTATCCCGAAAAATTGCAGCGTTCCGTGTCATACAGTTTGATACTTTACGCGGGTGGAGACGCGGGCAAAAGCTAGTGTAGTTTAATATATTATAAGTAACACTTAATACGTCTCAGTATCATACTTACTAAAACCCCAGCAAAAAATCTCTCATAACAAAAGATAACGTAAAAAAGGAAAAAAGTGAGGCTCTGAAAAATAAATACATGAGAAGATTTCGTTCCCACAGAATCATATCAGCGGAGGAAATTTCCAGACGCAATGAAAAAATTTCACAAAGGGAGGAACATTTATCTCTCGGCTATGCAATAACCGGCGAATAAACATGCGCATCGCTCATAATCAACTGGAACACGAATAAAAATACCTGAGACACACCGCCGTGCACGAAAACTGGGTACACTTGTGTTAGTGCTTGTGCGACGATAACAACAGACGCCCGTCTGAGAGATTTCGAAAATGAAAAAAACTTTCACAATAATAATTTCTATAGACGCTTTTACACAACGTCAATCTGTATCCCCATTATTGTATTTAAAGTACATATTTTTATCATTAACTGATTTTGTGAAGTTCTATCCAATCAGAACGCGTTTTACGTTGGTTTAACGTTTACGAGAATACCGTAATTGTATTATTGCAGGTTTTATTTAGCAGAATTGACCCTCAGGTCCCGTGATAAGTTCTCGAAGAACTATATATACAGACAACGGATATATATACATACATATAATCACGCCTCTTTCCCGTAGGGGTAGGCAGAGACCACTTCTTTCCACTTGGTACGATCCTTACATAATTGTTTCGCTTCATCCACTTTCATTCTTACCATCCATTCCTCCTCTTACATTCAACGTAGCGAATCGGCTCTCCATGGGCCACTTTTCGCCTCCGTGAGAACGAGACGTGATGGGTGGCGAACCACATCGCCGCCATTTTGGATAATTCAATTATTTTTATAATTATCCATTGCGTTCCCACGGATTTGCGGAGAGGATAGGAATAGGAAAAGGGAAGGATAGGTGGTGTGGAAAGGAAGATTGGTAAGTTAGAGTGGGAAATAGGAAATGTAGGATATTACCGCCCAGGAGTGCAAGGGACAGGACAGTAATAGCTAGGGAAGCCGGGGTCGCGTACCCGTATACTATACCACAACTACCGGACAGGTAAGTTGGGATGAGTATCCCATGACATACGGAAATATATATACTCTTTATACTACATAATTATTTATATTTAAGAATATCTTATATAACTGGCATTTGGCTGCGGGTTCATTAAAATTGGGTACCGATAAATTTATTTATTATCTTCCTCCTGAAATACGTAACTCATTTTGTCGCGTGCTCAATCTATACGAAATAGCATGCAAATATGTACTAGGAATAAAAAGTTTCATACGAACTATTATCCCCTATTTTACCCCCTTGGAAGTTGAATTTTGAAAAATTCTTCCTTAGTGGATGCTAACGTTATATGAGAAATATGTGTGCAGGATTTCAAATTTCTAGCCCTAAGGGTTTGTCCTGTGCGTTGATACATCAGTCAATCAGCTTTGCCTTTTATAAATATAGATAGAAAGAAGAAGATACACATATTGAATACACATTCATGACCCAAGAACACAGAAAACATTTTTGTTCCCTGGTGGGATTCGAACCCGCGATCTCCGGCTTGAGAGCCAACACGCCAGCCACTGAATCGCAGAGGTAATCAAACATTGCAAAGATTTGTTTAACTCAAAAGGAACAAAATGATCAAAGTTCCACCAACATTGAAAGAAAATGTGCAAAAAGTATTGGAGATTATATTTTTTGCATTCGAATGAGTCCGGGCCGTCGATTGCGTTTGTCGCGACAAATTTTTTCGCACTAACGAGCAGCGGTAAAACGCGAAAAGAAATGTTTATTGGTATTTTATCATACTCTATATTCTCTATAAAGGGATGCAATACGAAGTCTTTATTTATGAATTGTTCAGTTTCAGACACATATTTAGAAAGATTTCGATGGTTATACTCTACTTTGGTTTCAAAAGTATTTATTTTTTACTTTTCTTTTTTAATGGGGCTTATGTAAAAATATTGCACAATTTGACGTCACATTACACGCTCGTGAGTTGCTACGAAATGTATGGTCAAATTCAAGAAATTTATAATATCTCCATAGATTTTTTTTTGTATTTGATGTTGCTAAACTAAATTATGCAGGGTTTTTAAACTAATGTCTTGAAACACTTAATTACAAAACTACACTTTTTTTTTCTTACAACATTCATATTTTCTGATGAACTAGTTGCTGCCCGTACATTTGATGTGATAAAATGTATATTATGTCCCCGTAGTCTAATCTATATCTGCGCCAAATTTCGTTAAAATCAGCCCAGCATTTTCGGAGCCTATTCAATACAAACAAACAAACCTTTCCCTTATTATATTTTGGAGGGACTCAGGTTTTATTGCGTTTATTCATCTTCTGGAGTTGCGGAAGGTCAACACCAGACTTACCTTTTGACATATTATCACTCATTTATTTTGATTAAAACTCTAGTTATTTTAATAACATTTATTCATAGGATAACTGAAATTATCAAAATCCATCTTGCAACATTTAGAATCACTTTTACACTTAAAACACGAAACTTTACTTAACTTTTAAACTTGAACAGTAATAATTATAACAAAAGAAATATAATGATTATGACGAGCTAATTAATAACAATTTTAATAAAGAGATGTTGCTTGGACCAACGTCCCCGTAATAATAATCTTCCTGGCGAACACGCTGCAGTCCCCACTTCGTAGGAATGGTGGGGCATACCCACTTTGCGGATTCACCACTCTTGGTTTGCACTTGGGCATGACAAACAACAGCAGATACAATAACACCTGCGCCGACATATAGCATTTCCTTACTTACTAAAAATATTTACACAGTGGATAAGCTATACAATAAAAAAAAATAAAAAAAAAAAGTACAGAATATTGTATAGCTTATCCACTGTGTTACTATAGATATATGTAATATGATATTTTTAAATACCCAATTACTATTTACGGCCCGGTTTTCCGGCCCGGTGGTGTACGAGGGTGGTAATTCTCAAACACGCGTGTCATTTGTTTTGATTAGAGCATTCCTTCCCGCCTGCTGCTAGCGCTCACTAGGACACCTATGGAGGCTCCATCACAGCTAAATGTTTATACAATACAGCTACAGCACAGGGGTACATGGGTGACACTCTCTACAAATGACAGCTGGAGCACTGGCGAATGTTAGCCATGTTGACGTAAGCTAAGGTTGACACCGAAATATTTTTAAACGTCGCGTCTGAAAAATCTATCATAAATATTATGACATTATATTGTCAATTATATCAAAACACGAAACGACCAGCGGCCAGCCCCGTGTGCCCTAGTCCAGGCTTGGAAAAAGTTCTTCCCCGACCGCCCCCGCATTCGTCCAGACACGCACACACAGCCGCGAGCTGTGATTCGTGTAAATCGGTGGAATGATGATTCTTTACGTTACTAATTGAATATATTCTTTGACAGCGGCGACACTCTTCGCAAATGACAGTTCGAGCACCGGCGAATGTCAGCCATGTTGACGTGTGCCTAAGGTTGACACCGAAATAATTTTAAGGAAGTGTATAGAGTGCCGCAAGCGGTAACGTAATACAATTGGTTAGGATGCCGTAAGCTTACGGCATACTAGTACATAATTTTAAATAACCATAAGTGGTAACATAGTGCAATCGGTTACAGTGCCATAAGCTTGCGACTTACTAGCCCAATATTTTATATAGCCTTACACATTATTATATACCTTATCGCGACACGAGTGTCGGTGCTACACTTCCTATTTTTAAGCATCGCATCAGACAAATCTGTCATAAATGTTATGAAACTAGGATTTTCCCGCGGCTCCGCCCGCGTTAATGTAGTATCAGGTATCCCACGTGAAAACTATACTTTTTTGCGATAAAGTGTTTTAATTATTAAGAAGTAAAGTTTGTAACACACACTAAGTAAATTGGCACATTATGAAGTTTATTTGAACTTATCAAACAGAAAACATTATTACACTATGAAAAATATTGTGCTTTGAAGAAGTCTTACTTGCTTTTATTTCTGTAGAAATACTATAAATTGAGCCTAAACAACTTCCATACCAAATTTCATCGAAATTCTTTCAGTAGCTTATGCGTGAAAGAGTAACAAACATCCATCCATCCATCCTCACAAACTTTCATATTTATAATATTAGCAAGATTATCTTAATAAAAATATCCCGCTGCGTCTCGTATCGCTGGGAACTGACGCTCTTGTAGGTTATATCATCCTGGTAACAGCCTCCATGGTCTAGTGGTTAGAGCATTGGCTTTCAACTCGGAGGTCGTGGGTTCGATTCCCCCATTGGAACAATAAAAAATGTCGTTTCCAACTTTAGTGACAATGCAGGCTGATCACCTGATTGTCTGACAAGAAAGAAGATCCATGCGTCGGATATATATAAAAGTCGGACCTGCGCCTGATCTCTCGTCAGTCGTGTCGGTTATCCGTCCCACTGGAAGAGTGGTCTTGTGTACTGCGCACACTTTTGGGCACTATAAAATTACTCCTGCGTAACTGGCCTGGATTCAATGAAGCCGGCCACCGTCACCGAGTTCTGTGTGGGGAGTTATTATCCTGATATGAGGTATCCTAGTGCGTAAGAACCCCTACTAATGTTTTTTCGTGGCATTTTCGTCCGAGCCTCACTTCAACCACCTCAACACATCTATTACGTCATTTGACCTGACATGTTTATTTTGATCACTTTTTACATTTAAGCGCTGGGGAAATCTTCTTAAGTTCAACCGCAAATTGAACGTTGGTGTTTTGTAATTTGATAAATGTCTGGAATTATATATTTAAGCATCATCATCAGCATGATCCGAAACTACTGGACCGATTTTGATGAAATTTGGTACAGATATAGATTAGACCACGTGGAAGTACATAAGCTACTATTTATTGCGGCCAAATGTACGGTTACCACGTGATTTCCTTTTGCGCGAAAGAAGTTGCGTGCAACATTAAGTAGGAAATAGGCTTTTTACTAAAAGACAAATTTAACTTTTACTTCTTATCATATACCACAAACTGAATATACCTTACTTCAATACTGCAATACGGTAAGAGTGGGATGGGCACCTTCGAGCAACACGTGTTCAAATCACCTCACTATCGCGGGTGTGTCTTCTCCCCTCGTGACTAATGTTTGCGGTTGTGTGATTCGGAGTGATGCGGCGAATAAATAAATAGGGTTGTCGATTCTGTGGAATTTCGCGTATTTTTGAAGAAAGAGGAAAGTGGGCATTTCGTGGCTATTCTGTGGTATTTTGTTTATTTTTTAAGAAAGGGGAAAGTAGGCTTGTTATATCGCAAGCATATTGCTGCAAGATGTTTAAAACAACGTTACTTTTATTTATTTAGATTGCTCTAATATCTAAAGAATAATATATTCCCCGCCTTTGTCCTTGTAGGTCTAAAGGCCGTAATGTCAATCAAGCCCACTAACCTCCACCAACCTTTACGTTAATGACCACGAGTAGCACGATTACAAAGAGAGAGATCATGAGAGTTAATTTTTACTAACTTATAACAGACGGACTTAACACATTGGTATAATTAACTATGACTAGAGGTCGCTCTATAGGTTGTAGTTGAAATTCGCCCCTAATAAAGATATTATTTAAGTTGAAGCATTATAAGGGTTATTTTGCCTCTTATATAGATAATGACTCCCCACCGATTTCGGTGACGGTGGCCGGCTACTCAAAAGTTTATGTTGTTCCAAGCGTATATACCCTAACAACGGTGATAATGGGATCCATGAGGAATAGAGGAAACTCTTAATAGAAAAGTTAATGATCGTTTTCTTACAAATTTTTAATTTCCCCGTAACTTTTTCTGTCAACACAACACCACAATTTTTTTTTTTTTTTTTTTATGAAATAAGGGGGCAAACGAGCAAACGGGTCACCTGATGGAAAGCAACTTCCGTCGCCCATGGACACTCGCAGCATCAGAAGAGCTGCAAGTGCGTTGCCGGCCTTTTAAGAGGGAATAGAGTAATAGGGGAGGGTAGGGAAGGGAATAGGGTAGGGGATTGGGCCTCCGGTAAACTCACTCACTCGGCGAAACACAGCGCAAACGCTGTTTCACGCCGGTTTTCTGTGAGCCCGTGGTATTTCTCCGGTCGAGCCGGCCCATTCGTGCCGAAGCATGGCTCTACCACGTAACAAGCATGGCTCTACCACGTAACAAAATATTTATGAAATTTGGTGTAGCAGTTTATGCAATGAATAACCAAGGGAAAAGGGGATTTTTTTATACAGAAGATGATCACTTACTAAGAACTAATCTGAGACGCGGCGCTGCGCCGGCCGATTCAATATTAGGCATTTTGAGTAGATTTCATTTTTGAAATCGTGAGTGTAGCACTTCTTGCTCCAACTAACTTCATGAAGGTGTTTTTGCATAAGTGCTTAAAATCTACATTGAAAACACAAGATTAAACTATAGTAGACGTTAATCGCAACTTCGTGCGCGCATAAGGATATCTCGCTGAAACCGTACATTTTGCCGCGATAAAATGTAGCTTCAGCTGGATGGTAGAATGATAATTTGTACGTTGTTAACGAATTAGTCTCAAAAATCAAAAAAGTTTTATTTCCATATGGGTTACAAAGTAACGCTTAAAGAATTGTCCCTACTTGATGCCTACCACCGTTCGGGAACTAACCCGGCGAGAAGAACCGGCGTAAGAAACTCGCACGGGGCCATCTTTTAGCAAAAAGATGGAAAATTGTTCTTTTAAAAAAAAAATTAAGTTGTTTACAATTTGAAAACTTAAGTGTATATAATATTGACAAAAGTCAGATACATATTATAGTACATAGAAGTAGCCTTGCAGGTGGTCATCCTATTCCCAAGGTGTGCGATCGTCAATAAAATCATTGACCTTATGCACACAAACGTTCTTTAACTACTTTTTTAAATTTATTAATGGAAAGATTTTGAATGTTTTCTGGGATTCTATTGTATAGGCGTATATCTCGGGTTTGAAACCCGGTCAGATAAATATTTTTGTGGTTATTTTTATTTCCTTTCTCTATTTTTGAATATTTTATCGTCCTATAACAACTCCGAACAAAGCTCGGTCTCCCAAGTCCCAGGTACTATTCGTAGTTAATAATATTATAATACCAGTGAAAAGAAAAAAATAAAAAATATTTTAGAAAATATAGAAACCGACTTCCAAAGTAAAAGCAATAACATTCTTAAAATCACTAAAAAGTATGAAATAATTCTTATTGACGAAATAGTTCCCTTTCAAATTCTACTAAAATGTTACTATTTTTCTACTCAATCTTCTTATTTTTGAAGTCGGTACCAGCCCAAATAATTGTATAAATCCTTTCAATAAAAAATATTAATTTTAACACAACTACGTCCTTATATAATATACAAATAATATTTTAAAGAACTCACGTTCAAATTGGCTGGTACCGACCTCAAAAAAAAGAAGATTGAGTAGAAAAATAGTAACATTTTAATAGAATTTGAAAGGGAACTATTTCGACAATAAGAATTATTTCATACTTTTAAGTGATTTAAAGAATGTTATTGCTTTTACTTTGGAAGTCGGTTTCTATATTTTTTAAAATATTTTTTATTAAATGTGGTTGCCCAAGCACATACGATTTATTATCTGGACTAGGCTGACTATGTTGTCAGCCTAGTCCAGATAATAAATCGTATAATAATAAATAAACAATCACAAAATCACCAGCCCTATGCAATGTAAATAAATTATGTGAATCTGTTCTAGCGAATATTTTCATAAAATTTTTCCTTATAATATATTTACCATAACAATTTAATGATTGGGTAAACAGAAATGTCATTTTGGGAATTTATGAATTCCTGATTCCTTTGGCTTACGCTCTGGTTTTCTAGGATATTGTAGGTGTCATATAGCGAACGTGACGCTATGTTGCCGTCATATAGCAGAATTGGTTTTTTCCTCGCGGCTCCGCCTGTGTAAATACAGTAACCCACGAAAGCAATATACGTTTTCGGGATACAAAGTATGTTTTAATCCAGGACCTAAACTACTACCATGCCAAATTTCATCTTAAACCGTTCGGTATTATTTTAGTGAAAGTGTAACATCTCCATCCATTCATCCATCCTCACAAACTTTCATATTTATAATAGTAGTACGATGAAATTCACCTAACATTCATGAAAATGAAAATTCTATATAAGTAACGGTGACAATTATCACTCTTTTTTCATGCCACTGTATAACGGCAACGCTATACTAGGAAACCAGAACCTCAATTGTCGTATTTAAAGTAAACTTTACTTTGATCGTATTATAAGTGTAACGACTTGTTATCGTAAACTGACTTTGTGAAGTTTCGACCAATCAGAGGCCGTTAGACGCTGCTTAAGCATTTACGAGAATACCGGTTTGACAGTTTAAGTGTGTATTATTGCTTGTTATATTTAGCAGAATTGACCCTCTGAGCGTTATATACTGAGTACCAGTTCGACCAAGACGGCATGCGATGTGCATTTTTTAAGATAGCGATACAAAATTGAACTTTAATCGCTACACAAAAGATACACTTTTCATTGCAAGAGTTCAAATTGCGAGCTCCACTGCGCTCCGCAGCGTGGTGCCGGTCTTGCAATGAAACATGTAGCTTTTTGTGTAGTTAATAGAGTTCAATTTTGTTTAACGTTGCTCTTGTCGCGTCATTGAAATACCCCGCGCCAAAAAAGTGAAAAGTGTTTGTGTAGCTCTGGCATAGTAGCTTGTAAACGATATTTAAGTTTAGATACTATTTTAAAACTAGATATGTTGCCCTCAACTTCGTACATGCAAAAAGAAATCCCGCGACAACCGTATATTTTGCTATAATAAAAAAAGAGACTATATTGTGTTAATGCAGATTCTAAACTACTATCATACTTTTCATTTGCATGAAAGAGTAATAAACATCCACGCATACAAACTTTCACGTTTATAAAATAAGGAAGGCAGAGGCTAATGTTTCAGAGTATCTGGTTTAAGAGCTAAGCTAAAAATGAATTGACAGGCATTTAATTTTTTGATGTTTTGTACTTTTAGCAACACAGCATTTTATAATTTAGTAGACGATAAATTTTAAATAAAAATTCGCATTTTAATTTAAAAACATTGCAATTATATTTGCTGATAAACTCTATTTTGTACATAAAATCGATTTTATTATTAAAAAGAGGAAAAATTTAATTGTTATTTTGTTTGCATTGAATAGGCTTCGAAACCACCGGAATGATTTTGATGAATTTTGGCACAGACCACGGGGAAGGACAATTTGGACATACTACTTTTTATCGCGGCAAAATGTGCAGTTCCTGTAGGATTTACTTTTGCGCGCACGAAGTCGCTAAGAACAAATGTTATTATCAGTATTCCATATCAGGTTAGTCATGACATACAACTGTGTAGAAAAATATTTCCTATTCGAAATTAGAATGTTGACGTTCACTTTTTATAATCCGCTTACGAAAAGACGAGCTTTTATGCTTTATTTTGTGTGTAAACCTCCAAAAACCGCAAGCATTTTAATAAAAATATGCGTTTCAAAAGTTACAGTTTATTTCTAAAATGTTCGTAGCAAATACTACGACCGTAGCATTTGCTACGAAGCGCTACGCGGATTGTGTCCGAATATTATATATTTTGTAATTTCACTATTTTGTTATTATGAATTTTATTATATTGTATATAATGTCACCGAAATATCTCCTATAATAATTATTCTATGAAAAACAGAATGGCAGCATTTAGATTTTAAGCGATACTATCTTGTTTTGATACGTTTTATAGATAGTGAAATTAAATTCAAATTTCTTTATTGCAGACTACTCAATGGCCCATGTGTTAGTATTACATAGTACTTAAATCTAAAGGGTTAGTCATTTATCTTAACACATCAAATTTTAATTCTTATTATTACATAATTACGTCAAGCACCTAAATTAAAACTACACGAACGACACGGACGAAACCTAGAGGAGGTACTGTTCTCATATTCACGTAGTTCTTCAGTATAGGTGCATGCAGATCATCTGCCACGATCCTCAGGATGTTGTTATCGCTCTCCCGCACGCGGTTCAGTGACGCTACTTTTTTGCGTATCGGTGCCCGAAATCCATCCGAATTATTCATCCATCCGAAATTAAAGATGGTAGAAGTCATGATAGTAAGAGTTTTGATATAATAATAAATAATTATTAAATGTGTACTCATCTTTTTAATAACTATTTTTATGGTTTATAGAGTATTTATTAAATAAGATGTAATTGATGGCAGAAATTATATACCTGAGCTCGCCACTATTGTTCTGCAATTTACACAGTTTCAGATTACATTACTTGACGCATCGTATCAACGACATCGAAATCATAAACCTAAATTGCCACAAGCTCCCTGGCTATTATCTTATTATTATTGCCCTGGGAGTAGTACCCTTGGTTGTACCAAAGCTAAAGTGTTGGTTAAACCTTTGTTTACACGAGCTGTTTCAACGCTGAAAATAGGACTCTGCGCATAGAATAGAACTGAAAATCAAATTCACGGCAGCGCTTTAAAAACGCAACGCTCATGTGAACAGACCAACCAAGTACATGCATAATATTATATTGTTATGTAACTTTTTATCGCGAGATTAATAAGCGCTCGTGCAAATTACAGCGTTACATTATATTACATTGTCTCAAGCGTTAAGGTAAGTAAAATTTTAAATGGTTATTTATACCTCCAGCTAGTTCTAGATCCCTGGTACCCCGGGGACACAAGTAATTAGTATTCATAGTCACTACTTTATTAAAGTAAATAACCTGCTCCCTCTGTTTATTCACATAAAAGGTGTATTGTGGTTTCTCCCATAAATTATATAATGTACTATCAGGGAATCTAAATTATACGCAGGTTTACCGTTGTTATAATTTATTCGTAGTAAAAACAATATCATGTTATCAAACTTGTATGTCATTGACATTTATGACTGCATGCTGTCATTATAAGACAAGGGCACAGAGGCAACACAAACAACAAATGACAGATCGAGCACCAGCGAGTGTCAGCCATGTTGGCGTAAGCTTAAAGTTGACACCGAAATAATTTTAAACGTTGCATAAGACAAAGCTATCATAAATATTATGAAATTACATTGTCAAAGCATGAAACGATCAACTGCCAGCCCTGTGAACGAAAGTCCTGGCTGAAAAAAAACACACGCCCCGCTCGCCGCGCGCGCCCCCTCTATACGTCTAGCCACATACACATAGTTGCGAGCTGTTAATAGTGTGTCTATCGAATGATGATTCTTAACGTTAGTCATTTACATTCTTTAACATGTGGTGTTAATAATAAATATGGAAGATTTCACACAGATTAAAGAAACATCGGGCATAATATACTCGTAACACATTGTTAATTAAATGAGCTGAGTTGTTATTATATTATATCAAAAGATATTTCTGTCCATCTGTCATTAATAATAATAAGTACCTAGGTACCCAGCTTTGCTCGGAGTTCTGGTAATAAAGAATCACAAAAGTATTTATCTGACCGGGATTCGAACCCACGGAATTTTCGAACAGAGTTAAAATTATACATACGCTTACCAAACTGCCAATCGAACTGACATAATACAGTCGAAATCTATATATATCTTTATATATATATTTTTATCCCAAAAAAGTACATTGTTCTCGTGGGATGTGTTTTCGTGGGCCACGACCGTTTTACACCTTTAAACCAATACTTTATCATCTGTTTGTACTTTGTAGACAAATTGAAGTGGAATAACGCAGAAACTTAAAACAAAGGATTCGAGACAAATTAATTTCACATAAAATAAGTCCACAGAATATATGTACAGATCATTTGTTGCAAACCCTTTCTTTATCCGACCGGCTATAGCATTTCACTCAGTAATTTACGCTAAAAAATAATATAGTATGACATAATTGGTAACAAAGGGACGGGTTGTGTTTCAAAGGATCAAAGAGACGTTTTTGCGACGAGAGGCAGCGCAGTATGGTAATAACTCGAGCTATTATGTTCAACATATTAACATAGTATATGTTGATCAACATAATTTATAAGAGATGGATAAGAGAATCAGGCGTTACTTTGCGGAAATCTAATATAATAATTGCATACAATTAATTAATATTATGGTTTAAATAAAAAAAAATGGCGTCAAATTGCTTAAATCATAATATTAATTAAGAGATGCTAATATGCTAGTAGTATCAATGCCAGTAATAAATTACAAGTTGTTTTCTTGTTTTTGAAAGTTCTTTAACGACTCACTAAATCTCGGAACGGCTAGGCCGATTTGGCTAATTATAATCTTGAAATAAAGTTCAGGAAAGGTTTAAACGGTGAGAAGCATTGGATATGTAAGTGTAGTGATTTATTTATTCCAGTTCAGTTAAGACAGAATAACTTGTGTCGGGACAACTAATACATAAAAAAATATTGCAGTTTATTTGTCTCGTTAAAACTTTCAAAAAATTATACGAGTAGTTGCGTTTAATTTTGACTGTTTGGTTCAAATGCAAAACAGTTCTATAATTCATACCGGCAAGTTATAGGTGTAAGTGAAGATTGTAGATTGGTTAGTAGGTGTAGATGTAAGTGAAGGTGTCAACGTAGATGTGTAGATTATAGAGGTGTAGTTTGTACGTGTAGGCATATTTATTCCATTTCAAAGTTGAGACTTCCAACGTCGGTTGGGCAAATAAATATAAACTTTTTTTAACCCAATTTTCCTAAAACACCAGGAGCGCAAAGGTATCGAGTAGGTCTCAGCATAAACAATGTGACGTTCCATTATATGGGGAT
The DNA here is from genome assembly GCA_905404095.1 of Glaucopsyche alexis. Lineage (NCBI taxonomy): Eukaryota > Metazoa > Arthropoda > Insecta > Lepidoptera > Lycaenidae > Glaucopsyche > Glaucopsyche alexis. Next base: position 2,268,088 of record FR990054.1, on the reverse strand, counting down.
GAATCCCATTTGCTCGGTGATGTAAGACGTAAGACGAGACATTCTAATGTATGAACTATCTAATATAATGTGGTGGTTGCGACAAGACGGATTGCACAGTGTTTTCCTTTTGCATATTTCTTATAGACATTGTAGTAACATATTATTTATCTAGAATATATTTTTAACGATTACTATAAATATAAGACTTTAAAAAGCCGTATTTATTAAAAAAAATAAGGCGATAAATTATTAATCTATATCTAAACTAATTTTAACCCGCGGCTCCACCACTGACTTAGGCCTTTACATCCGTTATTGGATTATACAGTATTATCCGAGCGAAGTAACCACTATTTAAATACTGTAGTGCCTGGGACAGTTGGTGTTTAAATGTCGTATGGTTGGCCAAGCACATACGGCATTCTCACAACAAAGTCAGCCTGGTCCAGAGGAATGAACTGGTCAATACGTCTGGGGACAACTATGTGCATAATTGACAATGGGCATCAATATCTTAAAAAACAATTGACGATAAAACAAACACATATACAAATATACAAATCTGATAGCGCGGTAGCGGTATCGCCAAGTATAAAGCAACCGTATCTTTTCTCGAAGCATTTCCGGCTTTTTCGTGCCCCCATATTTTCGTTTGTTACTAGCGGTCTGAATTTCTGTCGCAGACAAGTTATTAGTGGCACAACCTACTGTTTTAAATTTCATAAAAAATTGTGTATAGTTTAGGAGATATTAAGCGGCAAAATGAAAAACATACTTCTAGCAGACTTAGAAATTTCAAATTTGCTGTCAGGCTAGGTGATTAGCTACACATAAAGGGAAAATATAGAAAAAGTAAAACTTCGGGAAAAAAATTATGATTTTACAATTTTCAATTCTACGAATTCACAGGAACAAAATGTATATAATATGAATACATTCACTGATAACTTTGTAATCCTTATTTATACCGAGTGTATTTTCCGTCACTATACAAACTTTCAGGAATGAATATTCTCTTGAATATAAGCAACTTTTACTATAGGATCAGGATATAGATGTAAAGTATTACATCTATGCCTCTTATCAAAATCGGTCCAGTCGTTTCGGAGCCTATTCGATGCAAACAAACATCAATCTTTTCCTCTATATTATATTAGTATAGATAAGATTACCTACATACCTACCATACCAAATTTCGTCAAAAACATTAGTTTTTTTGTGAAAGAGTCACAAACATACATCCATCCATCCATCCTCACAAAAATTTAATAGTTGAACCGGGCACAACCGGCGTCTGAAAACCGAATTTGTTTTCATCATATTTTGAAACAAAAGTACCTACTAGGTTGTTCAGCATTGAACATGTAAACTAGATCGCGTAGAAGCACAATCATCATGTTCCTACTCTACATAAATTAACCTACTCTAAATAATATGCTGACCACATAGCCTGTACATATTTGTGTGTGTAAAGATGCTTGAGTATATAATAAGAGAAATGATCACAATAAATCAGATACTAACTTCTTGTTGTGTCTCACTCATCTCCCATTCCCTTAAACACTCGTCCAGGGCTACTCTCTGGAAGTGTTCCGACCGACTCCCAAATCCATACCGACGACCTCTCACTGTGGCCAAGACACCCTTAGCCTAACCACAGTCACCTGAGTCTGGGTGATTGACAGTGAGAAAATCATTTCCATATTTATACCCATATCCTTCCAACTTTCCGTCTGTTACCTTAGGGCTCGCGGTGCAGACATCCCGCACTTATTATATATATTTATTTATACATCAAATCTATGGTTAGGGCTAGGGCTGTAGGGCGCTAGGGCATTAGGTGTTTTATGTCTTGTTTTGGCAATGCTCCGGTAAGCTTAGGTAATATAATAAGTGATGTCACTAGCTTGTACGCACTCGGAAATCTTGGTTTTAGTGTGACGTCAATCATAAAATTTGAGGTTTTTGGTTGCTCGTCGGCAATACCCTTTATTTCGGCTCTTACTTTTTGTTTAGGGAACCCTAATAGTTGTGCTGTCTCTTGTGTGCATAAGGAAACTTCAGACCCTTGGTCACATAAAACTCGTAATAACTGAGGTGTTCCGTCATAAGTTGTTGTCTGTACTAAGGCCGTAGCCAGAAGTACCGTTTTATTTTTCTCATTCTGTTGCATAGATGTATTTGAACTTCTTTGTTGTACTTGACTGTCTTTTGATTGTGACTTATAATTTGATGTTCTAAACGAGAAGTTTGTATGCGTTTTATTGATGAATTTTTGTCCTTGTGGTCTAGTTGAAAATTCTTTAAGATTCCGATGTAACAGTGTAGAGTGAGCCTTATTGCATATTTCACATTTCTTATAATTTTGACTGACACACTCTTTTTTTGCGTCGTGCATTAAACACTGATAGCACATTTGTTTTTCTTGTACTTTTCTAATGCGGTCGTTCACGTAAAGCGTTTTAAATTGTTCACACTGATATATACTGTAAGCGTTATTACAATACCAACAAAATCCCTTTTTTTCTTGCCAATGTATAGGTTTGTCATGATTTTGTAATGAAGGTCTGAACGACAAACTCGAAGTTGAAGGTGTCTGTTTGCTGGATTCCATACTCTTAAAACGTTTCTCTAAGAACTTCATCAACTTTTCGAATCTTTGGATTTTGTTCGGTTCTTCAAGCTGGTCTTCATATTTCATATTGGTATCCGAGTCCCATTTCCTGCTCACAATACGACATAATAGCGGATCCCAGGTCGAAATATCTATACCTTGATTTTTCAGTGCCTCCAGACTTTCATTAATGCAGTCATGCATGTTTCGTAACATTTTTTCATTTGAAGTATGAATTTTTGGTAAGTCTAATAATTTGTCTATAAATGTCTGGCAAATAAGTCGCTCGTCTTTATAACGGTTTGTGAGTAGTGTGAGCGCGGCTTTATAATTGACCTCGTTTACTGACAAATGCTTGATCAGCTTTTCCGCATCGCCTCATACATGCGTCTTTAAATATTGCATTTTTTCTGTCGTTGTAATAGTACAGTCATTGTCAATAATTTTTATAAATTAATCGTAAAATGAATTCCATGATTCATAGCTGCCCGTAAAAATCGGGATTGTTATTCTTGGTAACTTAGTCGATAAAGTCTTGTTACATGGTTTGTCGTCTTGAATATTTTTTTCTTGTAATTTTTCCATAATGGAGTCGAACTTTTCTTGTGCGTCTGAGAAGAAGTCGTATATAAAATATTCGTCGTTGATTGTACCTTGCTCCAATAATACGTACATGTGATTTTCGTCTATTTCTTGAAAATTCTTTTCAAGAGTCCTTATTAATGCTTGTAGGTGCCACGCCGGCTTATTTTCGGCAATGGCTGTCTGTGCGGTCAATATTTTCTTATTAAGCTGATTCAATCTATACTTTTGAATGAATAGCTTTGAATTCTTGTCTTTGGAGTCTATTTGTCTGCCGGATGTAGTCTGCATCTCGGCGTCTGGAGTCTTGTTTTTGAAGTATATTTGTCTGCCGGATGTAGTCTGCATCTCGGCGTCTGGAGTCTTATTTTTGAAGTCGATTTGTCTGCCGGATGTAGTCTGCATCTCGGCGTCTGGAGTCTTGTTTTTGGAGTCGATTTGTCTGCCGGACGTAGTCTGCATCTCGGCGGTGTCTATTTGGAGCTTGAGGTAATTTTCATGAGTCGATAAGTGATCCATGGCGGCGTCATAGTAATTTTTTATGTTTGTCTCGAAGTAATTTAATGTTATGTACTTATGTGTCGATAGTATGTCTTGGTCTTCTAAGAGGTTGTGATTTTGCAACGCTCTTTGAAATATGCTGTCTAAAGTTGCTCTTCTGTCGTCTATATATTTTTGTGTCTTCCTGGTTCTTGAGTCTTTTTTTATATTTTCCCAAATCCTTTTTATTTCCATGTGGTCGTTTTCCTGGCTCATGATAAGGTCGTTGATAGTCTCGATGTCCATTGTGTCTTCTTGTCTTCTTTCTTGACTTCCTACTTGCCCTATCCTATTCTTAAAACTTCGTAATAGCTCAGTCAATACGTAGTGACCCTGCGCCCTCGTATACAGTACTTAGCACCTTCTCAATCAATTGGTGAGACCCGCTTGTGGGAGGCCAACGACCGATTGCTATACTGTACGGGTGCTTTCTCAGGGAACACCACGTATTATATGTACTTTGAAATACCGCAATACTGATGCGTAGTTTGGTACACCAGCATGTAGTACTCCAAAGGGTCAGTCAGTCCAGTTCCTTCCTAATAGGACAAGAGGATTCGCGGTTCAATTTTTAATTAAAGGATCGAAGGACCAAATGTAAAATCCAGGATAGGATTCTACTTTAAACTTTGGGGGAGAGCTGTATCCTAACACTAAGAGTCCTAACCCCTAATGCCCTAGCGCCCTACAGCCCTAGCCCTAACCATAGATTTGATGTATAAATAAATATATATAATAAGTGCGGGATGTCTGCACCGTGAGCCCTAAGGTAACAGACGGAAAGTTGGAAGGATATGGGTATAAGTATGGAAATGATTTTCTCACTGTCAATCACCCAGACTCAGGTGACTGTGGTTAGGCTAAGGGTGTCTTGGCCACAGTGAGAGGTCGTCGGTATGGATTTGGGAGTCGGTCGGAACACTTCCAGAGAGTAGCCCTGGACGAGTGTTTTAAGGGAATGGGAGATGAGTGAGACACAACAAGAAGTTGGTATTTGATTTATTGTGATCATTTCTCTTATTATATACTCAAGCATCTTTACACACACAAATATGTACAGGCTATGTGGTCAGCATATTATTTAGAGTAGGTTAATTTATGTAGAGTAGGAACATGATGATTGTGCTTCTACGCGATCTGGGGGCACGGCAGTGCCCCCGCCAAGTCGAGCGCGAAGCAAACACTGCCGTACTATCCTTTACTGGAACCATTTCGCCGCATTTTCAGGCCCCTATTTGAGAACCTCTGGACAATACCAGAACGCAGAAATTTTCGTCATCCAATAAGCTATAATCACGTACTTAAAATCCAAAATTTCAAGTCTGTAGGTCATTTAGTTCCAAAGTTAAGCGAAAGCAAAGTTTCGCATTTTCGACACTCACTCACTCACTCACTCACTCACTCATGATCATCAAAATAGAACTAGTACTTCCCATAAACTTAGAGAGCTGAAATTTGGTACAGAGTTGGGGTTTAATGGCCACATAAAGGGAAAACTATAAAAACTAGGATAATCGATCTGGTGGCACGGCAGTGCCCCTGCCAAGTCGAGCGCGAAGCAAACACTGCCGTACCATTCTTTACTGGAACCATTTCGCCGCATTTTCAGGCCCCTATTTAGAACCTCTAGATGAGACCAGAACGTCGATCTGGGGGCACGGCAGTGCCCCCGCCAAGTCGAGCGCGAAGCAAACACTGCCGTACCATTCTTTACTAGAACCATTTTGCCGCATTTTCAGGCCCCTTTATTCTACTCGAACTTTATTCTACTCGAACATAACACAAATTAAATAAACAAATTACACTAAACTCTAGGAAAATAAATCAATATGCCCACGTTTCTACAAAAAGAAGTAAAATCCCACCAAAAACATTCTGTAAAAAACTAGCCAAGTCTCGATGGAGCTGCTTGTTTATCTCTGAAAAGTAATGAAATCTAGACAAAATCGTGCCAAGTCTAAGGTTCCTTACTGCGGTTTCTTTATTATTATAGTTAATGTTGTGTGACTTGGCCGTTGAAGGGCACACAAGGGTACAAAACGGGCTCCATGACACCATTGCTCCAATACGTGTGTTGTACAATCAACAACAGCCTAAAATGAGACACTAGCGTCCAATTACCAATACCAGTATGGGCTATTATCTCGCTTAACAAACATAGGTAGTTACAAATGTAAACAAAATTGACTTGTACCCACTAAAGTATAAAGAATGTTCAACGGCCAAGTCACTCAACATTAACTATAATAATAAAGAAATCGCAGTAAGGAACCTTAGACTTGGCATGATTTTGTCTAGATTTCATTACTTTTTAGAGATAAACAAGCAGCTCCATCGAGACTTGGCTAGTTTTTTACAGAATGTTTTTGGTGGGATCTAGTTTACATGTTCAATGCTGAACATTCTGGCGGCTCTCAAAGACGAGACTCAGGAAGTCCGTAGCTCGTACAGTTGTGCTGGAGTAGTCGAGCTCCGCCTGGCTGGTACCGCGTAAGTCTGAGGTACCGTTGAAGGCCGAGGTGCAGGCTGGATGCTGGAGGTCTGGTCGTCGCTTCCCCTCGGCTGGCTTCGTCTGGTCACCAGTAGCACTCGCAGCAGTCGCATCAGTGATGGCCCATAGAAATAAGTTAATATTAATAACATGACAATGATGATTATAGTCGAAAAACTAGCTACATAAGTTTCTGTAGGTATACTATTCCAAACTGTATTGTCTAGGGTTGTTTGTAAAGTATTTACGTCGTTGATAGTGGAACTAAAAATGTGTGATCATAAATTCGATAGTGTTATAAAAATAAATCCCACAATATTCGATGTCAATGAGAACTTAGAATAAAAACTCTATGCATAAAATTTCTCCACAAACGTATTTCAAAAACAGAACCACATAATTTATTTCATGAAATATATTCGCGCCAAACAAAAAGTGTCAGTGATACGACTATACTATTTACTTTTATATGCGAAATGGCACGATCCATCATGGTCGTTGTTTGTTGAATCATTTTAGTTTTTGTACTGTACGGAAATGTCCAGCGCACATTGTAATTATAACAGAGTGGAATTTTACATACTCTAATTTTACCGCACATTTTAAATGGGATGGTTTCAATTGTAGCTCGCTATCTTGAACATTTTATATGAAGAGACTCCCTTTTTAATGCGTTTAAATTATACGTTTTACAACCGTATTCATATTATTTTAAATGTAGCTTTAAATAACACAACTACTATCGAGGTATGTACTCGACATATACCAGGCTATCAAAGCACCAATCAGTAGCTATGTTAGCCTGGTATATGTGGAACCTGGTATGAATAAAATAATTACATAACGCTCTTTACGGCGCCGTTAAGGTCATTGACCTCAGACTGCTTCCTCTTTAAATCGCCTGTTTCTGTGAGGCTAAGGCGCTTTCGAGAGTGCAGTGTAATTTTGTTTTGTATTCAGTTTTTAACTTTCATCCCCTATTATGTCCCCTTGTGGGTTGAATTTCGAAACATCTTTCCTTAGTGGTTACCTACGTCATATGCGGAATATGTTTTGCAAATTTCCAATTTCTTGCCTTTAAGGTTTGGCCTGTGCGTTGATACATCAGCAACCGGCGTAGCCTTTTATGTATTACTAGCTTTTGTCCGCGAATTCGTCCGCGTAGTGTTCGGTTTCTGTACAAAATTTAAGCCCCTGTTTCACCCCCTTAGGAGCCGAATTTTCAAAAATCCTTTCTTAGCGGATGCCTACGTCATTACAACTATCTGTAATATGCCAAATTTCAGCAAAATTCGTCAGTAGTTTTGGCTGTGCGTTGATAGATGAGTCAGTCAGGTTTGCCTTTTATATATTTAGATGTAGGTAGATGCTCAAAATATCTCTAACTGATTTTAAACAATCACAAATAAACATCGATTATACTTAGGTACTGGATATAACTAATTTATTGAGAAAAATTTCCAAGTCACATAACAATACCACAAAGTATGAACTTACCTCGATAATATATTATTCTTAAAGCGTACCTACCATAATATAACTACAACGTAAAGGTTACATAATATTATCGCTTCAAAATAAACCCATTCTGTATCATTCTGTATACGAAAAATGCTTTTATGGTACATTTTGCGAAAAAAGGGAGCGTTTTACAATGTAACAGGTGAAATAACAAATTTACCTTTAACCCTTGCTAAAATCCGGGAAACGGCGTCTATCTAAAGTTAATATTTTATGCGGCTCACGCGGCCGACAGCACGTAGCCGTGACGTCACATTATCGTCCCCAATATCCGATATTTTCTTCCTGGTACCCGACGGTGGAACGTTTATGAAAATTGCACCGCGGAATTTGAATTCCGGGACTGTGCGGAACCCTCAATAGACCAACTTTATTGTTTTATTGCGGCACACATGACGCCCGAGTTTTTAGGGTTCCGTGTTTTGAAGGATTTTTCTTTTCAAGGTTCCTTACTTCATAAGGAATAAATGGGATTGTATAATAAAAATATTTTTGACCTTTGCTTTTACTCTTTGTCCGTCTGCATGTATGTTTGTCCATATTATCTATTATATAAAGTAACAACGCCTGACTGATTCATCAACGCCGAGGTAAAACTACTGAAGCTGAAACATGGACTTTGCACCGTGGCTTCCTTTTGTGACTATAGCTATGTCCACTAAGAAGGGATTTTGCGAAATTCATCCCCTAAAGGGGTAAAAAGGGGTATCAACGTTTATATGTAACTTTTTTTGTGCAATCTCATGATTTGGCATGATTTACTAAGACTAAATCAAAATTTTCTAAACAATAAAAAGGGGTACTAAACTCTGTACGGGTAATTTTTTTTATGAGCAATGCTTGGAACTTTGTAAATGTACCCCATGTTTCATGATTTTTCGATATTGAACCACTAAAGCTGCGTATCGATTATGTGCTCCAAGAGATCGAACATTGGCGCGCGCTCCAGCCGCGCGAAATGGATACCACTTTGGAACGCGCGCCAATGTGTTCGTTGGAGCGCGCGAACGCGGAGCGGTCCGTTCCGTCGGGTGTCGGTTTTTTACCGCGCATCAGTCGTGGCGCGCGCGCCAATAGGCTACACGACTGATTTTTTTTTATTGCATAAATGAATAGTACTCTTAAATATGAGTAACTTCTCAGAAGAAACCGTATTTCAAAAGTCAATATTTTTAAAGGTACAGCGATTTGTTTACAAAATTTCGCAAGTCCCGTGAAAACGCTCCATACTAAAGTCGTACGTAGATATGACGTCACGTCCATGTTAAAGTGTATGAAGTATATGGCCGCGGGAACATATTTGTAAATATCTCCGATATTTGTGCGTTTAAGTTCATACATGTCATAATAAAAGTTTTTGTATATGATATAAGTAAACTAATGATGTAGGTTTTGTTTACTAATTTAGCAAAAAAAATATTAATTTTTTTGTACTTTTTAGATGTCTCTAATTACTAAACTATAAATAAAATATTATAATTTTTTACATTTACGTAGTAATGCCTCAAATTTTCTGAGTACATTAATGAAACTAAATATTTTAGATGTAGTCGTGTAGCCTATTGAGACGGACACGTTGTATTTTTTTGTTTATTGCGCTCCAAGCTCCCAATATGGATAACCAAAAGTACTGCAAGTACTGCAAGCTTGTATATGAGTCTCCAGTGGCAAGAAATCGCAAAGTTATTGTCAGCCTTTCAGTCATAGACTAGTGCTTTTACCTGCACTAAAAACAAAATAAATTTATAGTAGGATGAAACCCATTGGAAAAAGAAGAGAATGTAACGAAAATAAAAGGAAAAATAATTTACGGGGGCGATTTGAGGTCGGGAAGTGAGGGGGGTGAGTTTTTAAGGGTAGAAAACGGTTTATCTCGATTTCCGGAAAAACTACTAGTTCTATGGAAAAAAGTCAAATAGCAAAGTTGTAGAGAATAAAAAGATCTACAACTTTTGTATTTACACTCTTTTCACATAACCTCAAAATTTATGTGAAAAATTAAAAATACAGTGTATTTAGAACATAAAAAGGTAAGTTTTCACTAAATTTCGTGAACAATTTTTTTGTTTTTGTATAAGATAAAAATAAAAAACCAAAAACTTGGTTATTTGAATTTTTCACATAAATTTTGAGGTTATGTGAAAAGAATGTAAATACAAAAGTTGTAGATCTTTTTTTCTCTACAACTTTGCCATTCGACTTTTTTCCATAGGATTTGTAGTTCTGCCAGAAATCGAGATAAACCGTTTTCTACCCTTAAAAACTCACCCCCTTCACTTCCCGAACTCAAATCGCCCGTAAATTATTTTTCCTTTTATTTGCTCTATTCAATTTCTCAAGTAATAGAAATCTTCTGTCGACATTCTTGTGAAGTTTTTCATTGTGTCTTCTACCACTTCGAACTGCATATCTCTAATAAGCGACACTCCATACTGTATTATTTTTCGGTACAGCTCTTTTATCCACCAACGCACTTTTCGTTTCTCCTTTTACTTCTTTATAATACTGTAAATAATTACGAAAGCTGCTGCTGCTCGTACACGACTGGCTTCTATGATGAACGGTCAAACCTAATATATATATCTGTATTATCTATGGGTCAAACACTGGAACAATTGCCACGCGCGCCAGGCGCGCTTAGTTTATATACTTCAAATGTTTGGAACGCGTTCCGCGGAACGCACTCTCGGCGCGGTCATTCATGGCGCGCGCCATAGATAATACAGGCGCGAAGTCGATACGCAGCTTTAAAGGGATGATGAACGGGAGTATGAATGTCTTTTATTCAGAGTCAGACTTATGCTTGACCATTTTATTATATGTATTGTACATTTTTGGAATGGTCTTCAAGCTCTTTATTTTGATACCAAACATCTTCAGCTGCAGCCAGGTAATAGATAGCCAAAATCATTATCCTTCCTTTTGCATTCGCCGTATTCGGGTAATAAGGGTTCCGTTTCCATTTACTACTTCTACGTAAATGAAATTGCGGGCACCAGCTAGTATTTTATAAATGCCTGTAATCTCTTAAAGCTAATTTATCTTACTAGTTTACAACTTAACAGCTATATTAAAGACAAATTGGAGGGTATTGGCCACAAACAGATGCTGTGAAAAAGAACAAATTCGTGATAGAAAAAATAACAGTCCACTAGTCTATCACTATCACTAGCGACCCACCCCGGCTTCGCACGGGTGCAATGTACTTATCATAATAGGTCAAGTAGCTTAGGAGCCTTTTCAACACAAAAAACAAAAGCTTCCGCTTTAGGCCTTGTCCTTCAAGCTTGCTTTTACTAGTTATTAATAGCTTAATATTAGTATAACTTCCACACAAAAATTCATGCTTGTAAAAAAATGTTATTTTCAAGTTTGGTTAGGACAATGCAGGCTGATCACCTGATTGTCTGAGAAGAAAGAATATGATCCATGCGTCGGATGGGCATGTAAAAAGTCGGTTCTGCGCTTGATCTCTCGCCAGTCGTGTCGGTCATACGTCCCACTGGGTTACGAGAGCAAAGGAAGAGAGAGTGCTCTTGTGTACTGCGCACACACTTGGGCACTATAAAATAACTCCTTGGTTACAATGAAACCGGCCACCGTCACCGAAATCGGTGTGGGGACTATTAGTATTCATTTTAAACTCCTAACGAAAACAGCTCAGCAACTTAGTTTGACGTATCGTATCTCCCAAACTAGTTTGACGTATCGTATCTCCCAAACGGATGAACCGATTTTGATATAATTTTTTCCTGTGAAAGCTGACATGATAGAGGTTGTTCTTAGTTATAGTTCATCATTATCAGTTCACTCATTATTTGACAATTCAGGGAAGAATTACTAGCTGTCCCGGCACACGTTGTTTGGTCTTAACTATGAACCGTAATTTTTCTAATATTTCTCACCGTCTAAACCTTCCCTGAACTTCCACAATTATTTCAAAATCAAAATTAGCTCAATTGGTCCAGCCGTTCTCTATTTTTAGCGAAACATTGAAATTGCAATCCATTTTTATAAATTTACTAGCTGTGCTGCCTTAACTATGAACTGAAATTTCTCACCGATAAACCTTCCCTGAACTGATACGATTATTTTAAGATAAAAATTATCCAAATCGGTCCAGCCGTTCTCGAGTTTTAGCGATACTAACGAACAGCAATTCATTTTTATATATGTATAAGATATAAGATATATAAGATTTTATACTAAGTAAAGTTTTACAAATCTGGATTTGTAAAACCAGTAAAATACCAGTAAAAACATCTGTCGCAAACTCATAACCAGCAAAACTTAAAGGTAAACCAATTAACAATTTAAAAATTCACAAGGGTTTGCTGTTTTAGTTCGCGCAAGTTGATAAGGTTTTTCATTTTCTTTCGTTCGTGAAAACTCCATTTCTCTTTGGAAGGATTGAAATAGTAGCTGCAGCTGTGTAAGTTTTTATTTCAGTTTTTACTTGTAGTAAGCTATTTTGAAATATCACATAGTTATCTACACCTAGATTATCTTTTCTCAACCGGTGGGTCGCGACTCTTGGCGGTCTATTTTTAAAGGGAGTCGCTAAACTTACTACATAATATTAGTACAAAAGATTCGTTTTTTGAACGAAAGCATTCGAACGTTCTATCAGTTTAGGCACTTATACAATGTACTTATACATATAATCACGCCTTTTTCCCGTAGGGGTAGGCAGAGACCACTTCTTTCCACTTGCTACGATCCTTACATACTTCTTTCGGTTCGTCCACTTTCATTCTTACCATCCATTCCTCCTCTTACATTCAACGTAGCCAAGCGTCTCTCCATGGTCCGCTTTTCGCTTCCGCGAGAAACGAGACGTGATGGGTGGCGAAACACATCGCCGCCATTTTGGATAATTAAATTATTTTTGATTATACATTGCGTTTCCACGGATTGGTGGAGAGGGTAGGAATAGGGAAAGGGAAGGATAGGTGCTGTGGAAAGGAAGATTGGTAAGTTAGAATGGGAAATAGGGAATGTAGGATATTACCGCCCAGGAGGGCAAGGGATAGGACAGTAATAGCTAGGGAAGCCGGGGTCGCATACCCGAATACTATACCACAACTACCGGACAGGTAAGTTGGGAAGAGTAACCCATGACAACTTGTAAAATGTACTTATAGCTGATAAAAATAGCGCGTAATATGTATGTACATATTATTATAATTTTATAGTGACTGGGGTCGTAACACTTTTTACTCTTTTTTGTGGGTGGCAACATAAAAATGGTTGAGAAACGATGAGTGCCTGGGACAGTCATTTTTTTTTTTTAATGTCGTATATTTGCCCAAGCACATAGGGCATTCTCCATTCTCACAACAGTCAGCCTAGTCCAGAGGAATCACTGGTCAATACGTCTGGGGCCAACCATGTGCGGGTTTCTTCACGATGTTTTCCTTCGCCGTTAGAGCATCCGTATAATGTATATAGGTACTTGATATCTGAAAATTTTTAATTGGTACACGGCACAACATAATCGAACCTGCACTCTCTCGAGTGCAAATCAAACGGTCTACCCACTAGGCCACGGAGCTCTATCTATTATTAAAACAATATAAAAATTACATTCGGTTATTTTAATAGTATTGTTCACGATAAAAGCACATTTTGCAGGCCCTCACCGCATATTTGAAACACGATCCTCTATTAGTATGCGCCAACACGACGTTCTCAATACTAACAATTATTATCGATCAAACCTAATTGGGAAATAAAACTCTTGTTTTATGAGGAACTTTTTCCCGGTAAAATGTTATTTTCATATTTTCTCGTTGCAACCTTACCTAAGACCTGCTTATAATATTTATTGGAATTGATATTATTTTTCTATGTAAATCCAATGCACGAACAGAAATCTATCGAGTATTGGGTACAAGTGTATAATTTATAGTAGGATCATTGGAAATTAGGACGATTACGAAAATTCTAGGATTATTGCATAAAGCCGGATTATTTTTTAACCCCCGACGATGACGATTTTGACGTGTCTGTCTGTCTGTCTGTGGGTGTGTCTGTCTCGGAACGGATGAAGCGATTTCAATTTACTTTCTTTTGTATTAAAGGTGACTTACATGCGAGTATTCTTAGACATGTTTGATAAAAATCGGTTGAGCCGTTTAAAAGTTGTGGGGGGTGAAAGCGGGGAAGAAAAAACCGAATGTGCAAATATACTCGAGTAAGGTCTCAAATGAAAGCGCCTGAAAGAGAATATTGATGACTTAATCGAGAGTGTTCGTAGCTTCGTTTGATGAGAAAATTGGTGGTGGGAAGATCAGCCGCTTGAAGATGATCAGCTCTTTTCTAGTTGATGAGGGGATCTGACTAACTGTCCAATGTCCGATCGATTCAAAATTTGGTACTGTGTTACTTCAACGATATTCCAAGAACATGGTAAGGTAACCATGACCTGATCAGCCGTTTGAAGATGATCAGCTCTTTTCTAGTTGATGAGGGGATCTGACTAACTTTCTTATGTCCGATCGATTCGAAATTTGGTACCTTGTTACTTCAACGATATTTAAAGAACACGGTAAGGTAACCATGACCTGATTAGCCGTTTGAAGATCATTTTTTCTTTATTAGTTGATGAGGGGATCTGACTATCGTCCACATGTCCTATCGATTCGAAATTTGGTACCATGTTACTTCAATGATGTTGAAAGTATGTATATGGTAAGGTAAACATTATTTATACCTACTTTAAAAAGGATAAAATAAAAGTAAAATTAAAAATTTTAAAAACCCCCCGACACAAAAAATAAACTCTAAAAAATAATAAATAATATTTTAAACCTATTATAATTATATTATCACATATAATATTATGTAAGTTGAAATAAGTTTATTTTCCAATCGTCGACTCGTCGGGGGACCGCTATGTGAAAAAAACAGGTGTAGTCGCAGAATGAACAAAAGAATTTACTCCGAAAAAAATTTGCTCATACCTAAATGTAATTCGTAATAATTAATTAGCTGTTGTTGTAAAAATAGTTTATAAACTTTAACGGTCCCCCGACGAGGCGACGATTGGAAAATAAAAATAGTTCAACTTACATAATATTATATGTGATAATATAATTATAATAGGTTTAAAATATTATTTATTATTTTATTTTTTAGTTTTAGAGTTTATTTTTTGTTAACTCTAGGGGGGGGTTTTAAAATTTTTAATTTTTTGATTCAGAAATAAAATTTCGCCTTCGTCCTACTTCAGGATCTTCCCAAAAAATTCGTACTAGTAATATAGGCAATTTGAGTAATTTTGTACACGTCGCGTTTTTTTTTTTATTATTTTTATTTTATTTTATTACATCGTGGTTTATTTTCCCCTTTGGGAATTTCGACCTCATCTGAATGGAACAGGATACACAAGTTTATTTTTGTCTTTCATTATGTGAGCACGCGCTATTGGAAATTTCATAGGTCGCCGCATCGGCAAATGACGCGCCGAATTGTGTGTGTGTGTGTGTGTGTACACACACGGGTATCGAGTACACCGGCGTGATTTTCACGGGATAGGGTTGGCACTTAGAATTTGCATCTTTTTTCTACACTAATATTATAAAGAGGAAAACTTTGTTTGTATGTTTGTTTGTTTGTAATGAATAGGCTCAAAAAGTATTGGACCGATTTCAAAAATTCTTTCATCATTCGAAAGCTACATTATCCACGAGTAACATAGGCTAAATTTTATTTCGGAAATAATAGGGTTCCGTAATATATTTGGGTTTTTCGGACACAAGGTGCAAAAAATCAACCAGAAATGTTACTTATTTTGCGTACGCTGCCTAAACTATAAAAGATAGAACCATCAAAGGTTCGAATTAATTGTACATCTCATAAATATCTACAAAAAAGTCCGCGACACACTATACCTATCTATGTCGAGTGAGGCACAACAACCATTTTTTATTAAGAAATCTTGAATTTTTTTTGAACTACACGCGTTTATTTTACTCATGCTATTAATCCATAACAAAATAAATTATTTCATCACTAATTACAGTTTATGTAGATAATATTTGGTCTTTCAATGATTAAAATTGGATGTTTGGTTTTGAAGTTATGGCGAAATTAAAATATTACGATTTCTGCTGCACGGCTCGTTGCGAAATGGGCGTCACCAAGGTGGAGGTGCGCGCGCGGGAGGGGAGTTTAGATCTATGAGTAAATTTTTTGTTTTGTGTTCGTTGTATATGATGGATAGATACTTGAATGCCTATTTATTTAGTGTTTGTTGTATTGTTAGTCCTGAAAAGTATAGGTATTTCATACGATAAAAGTATCTTTATTACGCTGTGATAAAAGTATACCCACCTACTTATTTCATTGAGTTTTAGTAGGTACCTATATTAATTTGTTTTGACTAAATTTCGCCCGTTTTGTTAGAGGTTTAAAGACATTCTGTAGTATTAGTATCAGTATTGTACCCGTGCGAAGCCGGGGCGGGTCGCTAGTCTTTAATAAACACCAAAATCCTCAATTTTAAATGCATTTATATAGTAGTACTGTGCGAAAAAGTCGCTGGGTTTATCCCGCGGCTCCGCCTGCGTAAATATACTATTGGGTATTCTGCGGTCAAAATGTACTTTTACGGGATAAAATAAAAACATAGGCTATGTTTTAATTCAGAGTCTAAATTACTACCATACCAAATTTCATTAAAATCCGTTCAGTAGCTTTTGCGTGAAAGAGTAACAAACATCCATCCATCCTCACAATCTTTCACAATTATAATATGACTAGCTATTGCCCGCGGCTTCGCCCGCGTAATGATAGTTTCCCTCGGGAACGCTGTACTTTTCAGGATAGAAAGTAGCCTATGTTTTAATCCAAAGCCTAAACTACTACCATACCAAATTTCATGAAAATCCGTTCAGTAGTTTTTTGTGAAAGAGGAACAAACATCCATCCATCCATACATCCATCCATCCATTAATCCTCACAAACTTTCACATTTATAATATTACCTACTAGCTATACTAGCTACTATTTTTACTAGCTTCTAGCTACTAGCTATACTAGCTACTAGCTATACTAGCTACTAGCTATACTAGCTGTTGCCCGCGGCTCCGCCCGCGTAAATATAGTTTCTCACGGGAACGCTGTACTTTTCAGGATAGAAAGTAGCCTATGTTTTAATCCAAAGCCTTTACTACTACCATACCAAATTTCATCAAATCCGTTCAGTAGTTTTTGCGTGAAAGAGGAACAAACACCAATCCATCCATCCATCCATCTATCCATACATCCATACATCCTCACAAACTTTGACATTTATAATATTAGTAGAATAGTAAGTAGTATAATATATATATAATCCGGAAGCAAATTTTTAATTGTAGGTAAGTAATGCCCTCTATTGCTATACAAAAAGCATAATGTCAATAAAAAATTGGCTATTGGAAGATAAAATCCCGTGTTGAAAAAAAACAGACCGTCATTTTCCGTTATGTTAAAATAATTTTCCTTAGACATTGATCCCGACAATATTATAAAATATGTTTACTCATTCTAAATTCTCTTTCTTATCTTCTTACGTATAATATTTCCATGATTTTATAATAGCTAGCCGCACACGTGCAATATTATTGACACAATAAATTTGTCAATACTAATCAACACATACAAACAAACGGCAATATGATATTATTGCCAATAATACGGTGTGTGTGCAACTGTGCAGCTAGCCAATTAACTGGAATAGTCCTTTAATAGAATAGTAATTTTCTGTTCATATACGAGCCACATAGCTTATAAGGTTCTGTACACAAAGCACAGATTACTAAAAAGTTACTACGTAATTCAAAGAGTAAAAACATAACCCTGGTATTGAGCCTCATTTATTCATCCGTTAAGGCCAAGTTAGCCTCGAAGAAGCTTGGTGTTCTCAACAGAGCGAGACAGTACTTCGGTCCGGACCAACGCCTACAACTCTACAAGGCGCAGGTTCGGCCTCATATGGAATATTGTTCTCATCTCTGGGCAGGAGCACCAAAATACCAACTGCTCCCTCTGGATCGTATCCAACGAAGGGCCGCTCGAATTGTTGACTGTCATTGTGTTTCAAACAGCTTGGACCCCTTGGAATTACGCCGAGATGTAGCTTCACTCTGCATCCTCTATCGGTTGTATCACGGGGAGTGCTCTGAGGAATTGTTCGGAATCATACCACCTGCAACTTTTCGCCATCGTCCCACGCGAAAAATATTCCATCCTCATCACCTTGATGAGTGGCAGTCTTCCACCGTGCGTTTCTCGCGTAACTTTCTGCCGCGCACTGTAAAACTCTGGAACGAACTGTCACCAGCAGTATTTCCGGACCTATACGACCTACAAACCTTCAAGAAGAGAGCGTATTCCCTCTTAAAAGGCCGGCAACGCACCTGCAGCTCTTCTGATGTTGCGAGTGTCCATGGGCGACGGTAGTTGCTTTCCATCAGGTGACCCGTTTGCTCGTTTGCCCCCTTATTTTATAAAAAAAAAAAAACCGTCCGTCTGTCCGTCTATCACCAGGCTGTATAACACAGGAGCGTCTAGTTTACACTGAATTTTCTAGATGTTATACTGTCGTCATTCGACTTACAGCTGTCACCACGCTATATCACCGCACCGCTCTCGCAACGAAACATTCTTGTGTAGAGAATAAAGTTTAATTTTGAATGGCCACATTACAACAGCGCCTAGTATCGTTTCATTTCGGTGTGAATTGACCCTTACCTGAATGACTTGTAGGCAGAAAAAAAATTTAAAATTTTGAAAAAAAAATCCATACTCACATACAAATAAATAAAATTGAAATGTCTATTTGTAATTTTAAATTAACCCTTTGACGACCACGGGGAATCATGCTTCCCTAACAAATAATTAGAAAAATATCAAAAGCTATAAGGCCAATACCTAAATACTTTTCTTTTATTAGTGGTTGAATGTTACCTTAATTATTTTTTTAATGTCAAAATAACGTAGGCATTGCAGTATACTTTTTATAGAAATCGGAAAATAACAGTTTGCTTAGCACCTTTTCAGTATTTTTTACAAAAGTTTTTAGTGACGTTAAAGCGTTTTATATTGTTTTTTATTGAGCTAAAATTATTCCCTGGTAAGTAATTTTATATTTGAGATATTCTTCAATTATTTATGACTTATATTGAAATAAATTGTCATAAACTAAAAGGGAAATCAGCTTCCCTATGGTCGGTAAGGGATACTAATTCCTCCATATATTACTCTATTGTATGCACAATTTATATGAAATTATTTCTATATTCTTGTATTGAATTGAAATAACGCTGGATATTTTATCGATATTGTAGCGAAATATTATATTCCGTAAAGGATTTGAGATATATAACCTCAAGAATTATGAAATTCTACTGATCTTGGTCGATGGTAGTAGTGAGTAGTGATAAATAAAACGATTTGCAACTCAAAAAAGCCGTAGTAACTTTGATGCATGGTAATGATCAAGAAGGTATTGAAATTGAAGGTGAATTTCAAGAATACGTTCCTCCTTCACCAACACCATCTACAGCTGTCTGCGCGTCACCCATGAAGCAAATTATAATTATTGTTCCATGGTGTCACCGGATTCGCTCGGTTATCAAGTAAATAAATAGTTTTTCTATGGAAGTCTCTACTTCTAATTTATAGATTTTAGCTTGTTTCATTTTGAGATTTATTCTACATAACCTTATATGTATAGAAGTACCATTTATGACCAACATTATGCCATATATTCGATTTGAACAGATACACTAAAATCTACATTTCTTTAAATCTACTTAGTAAAGTAAGTAAATCTTTTAAGGGCCAATGTATACGCCTTTACAATAGGATCCCAGAAAATGTTCAAAACCTTTCTATTAATAAATTTAAAAAAGTAGTTAAAGAACGTTTGTGTGCTAAAGCTTATTATAAAGTAAATGATTTTCTTAACGATTGCACACCTTGGGAATAAGATGCACCCATACAAAGCTGTCTCTATGTACTTGTGTACTGACTTTTGTTATATGTATTTACTATTTAACATAGACTTAAGTTTACAATGTAAAATATTTATTTTAAAAGAACAATTTTCCATCTTTTTGCTAAAAGATGGGCCCGTGCGGGTTTCTTACGCCGGTTCTTCTCGGCAGGTTAGGGTTGAACCGGTAGTAGCTTTTTTGTTGACTTTCCGAAAATAGCTTGTTAAGTTTTATTTGGAAATAAAAATTTTCATTTTCATTTTCATTTAGTAGGTAATGCAGAAGTTAGTGATGCAAAAAAAGTTATGACATAGATTAACGTATTCGCTTAATGATAGCTACAGTATCGACTGCACCTGGTGGTAAAATCCCCTATGCAAAGTACAAGACTAAGAGGAATTTTGTTCTATGTAAAGTCTTCTTTGTTATGCTAATTAAATACACTGTTTGGTTAGGTACGTACTATATAATATGTAGTTTTTATATTGTACTTATATATAAATGAATACTTTTCCTACAGTAATAATAAAGTTGAATAAAAAATACTTCAAATATTGATAAAATATCGAATACGTAAAGTAGCTGTTGTAAGGCTAATATGTTACCGTTATGGACCATAGGGAAAATTGCTTCCCAACAATTTCCAAAAAACCTATAAATATTTTTTTTATTTTTATTAAAGATTATGTTTATTAAGTGCATAATTAACTATTTTGTACAACTTTCATATTTAAATACCCTCCACTTTCCTTATGGTCCTGAAAGAGTTAAAACAGCTTTTCACTTACTGCATATTACGATTATAATATTTACATTAAAAAAATCAGTGTTTAAAATTCCTGTCCGTCCGTCTGTCTGTCTATCTGTCTGTTTGTTCCGGATACTCTCTGAAACGGCTGGATTGATTTTGGCGGGACTTTCAGTGGTTGATAGCTGATGTTATGAGGTGTAACATAGGTTTCTTTACCTTAGGATTCCGACGATTAGGTTTGAAAAAAAAAGATTCCGTTTCCGTTAGTTCCACGCAGTTACCAGCAACACCAGTACTAAATGAAATTACAACTAAGACACTGAGATCATTAACCTCAAGGAAACAGGTGATTTAAATAGGAATCAATGACTTTGCCTAAATAAAATCAATACATCTGCCAAAATAAGATCAATACAGCAGCTGTATGTGGTCAATGACCTTAACAGCTCTGTAAAGAGCTGACGCTGACAACAATGCCTAGATTTTGAGTTCCAAAAAATATCTCCCGTTAATGTAGAGTTCATCACTCTCTATGGGAGATAATATTTCACTTTTATCTCTCGCTGTGGAGAATGTTGTGACTAATACGGCTCTATCCTGGGCTGCGGAGATTCTTTACAATATGAATGGAAGAAATATGGAGGACACTTTATGGAGTCTTTAGAATTTTTGTTGCTTAGTTTTCTATATTTTACAGAAATTCTGTACCAGAGATGTTAAGGATATGACATTTTAGACCTGGATACGGATATCGGAATATGAATATCGGTTTCGGTTACGGAATCGGATATTTAATTACTTTAGATTATCTGTTTAGGATAATTAGGTTTATGACATATGTAAGTAAAATGCAAATAAGTAATACTTAGTTGCTCATTTGGCCAAAAAAACTAGTGAGTCGATACAGCCGACAAATTGAATATAGATAAAGTCATAGTAAAGCATCTATATCCGAAATTATCCAAAATCTATTAAACGGATTCGTTTACGGATTATTTCGGATATCCGATTTTCGGTTACGCTTATCAGATCCATAACAGTATTATGTGTTTTGTGTCCATAACATCCCTGTTCGGTTCCTGGTGTAGAGTATGTTTTTAACCGAAGAACATACCAGATGAAGCCCTGATATGGGTTGGATTAAATCATATAATAATAATTATAAGTGAAGAAAACATTTTTAAGTATAGTTTTACAAGAGAGGAGTATGCAATAATAGCACAGTTAGTAGACGATGTAGAAAATGTGTGCGTAAAATAGTTTATTTTTTTTTCAAATAATACTTAGAAACACATAAAATTACCCAATGTACCATGGTTATTATATATATGAACATTCATTATTTCTACATTCTATACACAATATTTGCATATTTTGTTACGAATTTTATAGGGAAAATAGCCCTTAAAAGTTGCAAATTAAAAATTTAAATATTAATTATGGTCTCATTTCGCCCACAGCGGTCAACTTGTGGTCAGATTCGACCATAATTAATTTCCTCTAAATTAATTATGGTGGAATTATTGTCAGTCAAGTGTCATGGGATATTCATCCCAACTTACCTGTCCGGTAGTTGTGGTACAGTATACGGGTACGCGACCCCGGCTTCCCTAGCTATTACTGTCCTATCCCTTGCCCTCCGGGGCGGTAATATCCTACATTTCCTATTTCCCACTCTAACTTATCTTCCTTTCCACACCACCTATCCTTCCCTTTCCCTATTCCTACCCTCTCCACCAATCCATGGAAACGCAATGGATAATCATAAAATAATTTAATTATCCAAAATGGCGGCGATGTGGTTCACCACCCATCACGTCTCGTTTCTCGCGGAGGTGAAAAGCGGACCATGGAGAGCCGCTTCGCTACGTTGAATGTAAGAGGAGGAATGGATGGTAAGAATGAAAGTGAACGAAGTGAAACGAGTATGTAAGGATCATAGCAAGTGGCAAAAATTGGTCTCTGCCTACCCCTTTACGGGAAAAAGGCGTGATTATATGTATGTATGTAATTATTATTTCGTTGAACATTATTTTAACTAGAGCGACCTCTAGTTCAAAATAATAGTCCTCTAAAATGAAACGCAAAACCAAAGAAAGGCGTTTTCATCCTGATTTATATAGAAAATTTTAGACAAAAGTGCAAAATATTTACGCCAGTGTTTTTAACTATACAACCATTGAAGTTAGAAAAATCCGAAAGACCATTATTTTCCGCAAAGTTATTTGTAACTGAAGCGTTTCATTTTGAAATTATTAAAAATGTTGCCATACACGATAGAAACACGCCTGCCTATACAAATAAAAAAGGTATAAATATTTGGTTTTCATACACATTTCACTGCTCGTTTTTTCTGTTTTTTTTCAGGCTTTAAATACGACAGACGGTATTCTAGGTTTGACTTTATGACGAATTCTGTAAATTTTTATTTCCACACTGCACCACGTCAACTAATTGTGGACGAAATCGTACGAAAACGAGATATCGTTTTATTGCGTTCCCGGCGTACCAAAGTATTTTATTATATTATAATTATTAACTTATAATTATTTTATAAGCTCTGTGGCCTAGTGGGTGGACCGTTTGATTCGCACTCGAGAGAGTGCAGGTTCGAATTCCAGACTTTTTCAGATCTCAAGTACATTATACGGACGCTCTTACGGTGAAGGAAAACATCGTGAGGAAACCCGCACATGGTTGGCGCCAGACGTATTGACCAGTCATTCCTCTGGACTAGGCTCACTATCTTGTGAGAATGCCGTATGTGCTTGGGCAACCATACGACATTTAAAAACTAACTATCCCAGGCACTACAGTATTTCAAGAGTGGCTATTTTGCTCTGATAATACTGTATAATCATCCAATAACGGATGAAAAGGCCTAAGTTTTATAATTATTTATTTTCTTAAATATCTAAGCAAATAACAACATAAAGCCAAGTCTTCAATTTGGCTGAGATCAAAATAGGATAGGTTTGTCAAAGCCAAAAAAAAATTATTCAAAAATTCAAACTCAAACTCAAAATTTTATTTCCATGTAGGTTATAATATAACGCTTATAGAATTGTCCTACATTATGCTTACCACCGGTTCGGAAACTAGCCCGGCGAGAAGAACTGGCGTAAGAAACTTTTGTTTAATAACCACCTCCTTTTTTTAGGAGGTCGGTTAAAAAGTGCGCGCCGCGTTGCGTCTCTGTGTAAACTGTGAATAAACGCGTACATACCTTTTTTTTCATATAATACGTCTACGCGTACATACGATTACGGCTTGTTTTCGCCGCAAAATGTTGTAAGTTAGAGGTTTGCATAGAGTATAGCTCTATATAGGTACATAATATTAAATGGCGCACATGTTAACCCAACAACATACAGCGTCATTAGATTAACCCTTGGCATGCCTGGTGGGCAAAAGTTGCACGCCATGCCTGGTGGGTCTGTCAGACCCAGATTTTCAAATAGATTTTTTTTATGTAAATTGTATTATGTTAAGTGATTTAAGGCGTTAAAACGTATGCTTAAAAGGAAAACAAACGATAATAAATCAAATCATATTAGGAATTAACCAAATTTATTTATATTTTTTAAATTAAACAACAATCATATTTTGAAACAGAATTTAGATAATATTATAACTTTTGTAACATAATAATAAGTATTAAAAATAAATATATCTTTATCAGACTTCCATACAGTGTAAGACACTTATATATACTTAAACGTAGCAAACAAAATATTAGTCTGCATGACTTGTATATTATCTTGTAGAGCTTTAGTTTGATAACACTTTGTATATTGAAAAATTAAATGGTCAAGACAAATATAGCTAGTACAAGTTTCACAAATATACTGGATTTTGCTATCTTATCATTATATTCCATCTCAGAATCAGATTCTTCATCATTCTCCAGAGCAATGTCAAACTATCTCCATTTGAGTTAAATACAATTTCATCTACCTTATTCAACTCTTAGAGTAAAAATCTGGCTATGCCCTCGTCTGGTAAACGTTTATTCATGTTGAATCTGAAATATGTAAAAACTAGAACCTTTTAACACACAAATACCAATTATCATAAGAAAAAAAAAGAAATCAATACTAACATAATAATGTCACGTCGTATGCCTGGTGGGGTCTATTCTATGGGACCCGCGCGCACTTTACGCACGTTTTTCTACGCTCCTAGCTAGCTGCAAACTGGGGAAGCGGGCGGAAAACATTCCGTGGTTAGTAACAGTAAGCTACTGAGAATGGTGAGGTGCGCAATTCAAATTTGATGGAACTACAACGGACTACGCGTTGGTGTGGGTCTAACAGACCCACCAGGCATGCCAAGGGTTAAGGCGGTGCTTGTAACTGTGCCCTACTCTGTATTATTGTTATTAATAACATTATTTTTCCGCCTCAAAGTATTTCTTTGGGCCCTTTAGCCATAGTATAAAAAGAACAGTATAGTAAGAATTACAAACATTAAAAAAAAATGTGATTCCGAGAAGGTATTTTTTAAGCCTTTTATAAATGTGAATTTTTTTGAGGATGGATGGATGATTTATTATGACTTACTGGCAATCCCCACATACTCCTCTAGTCCCACTATCATTAATTAAATCATATACTAACCATTTACACGAATGACAGCTCGCGGCTATGTGTGCCCGGCTAGACACATGCGGAGGCCGCGCGGTGAGCGCGGGATGCAGGTTTTTTTAATCCAGGACTAAGCACTCACTAGTTCGTTTCGTGTTTTGACATAATTGACGATATAGTTCCTAATATATTTGTATGACGCGACGTTTGAAATCATTTCGGTTTCAACTGTCAACTTTAGGCTAACGTCATCATAGCTGACATTTGCCGGTGCTCGAGCTGTAATTTCTAGAGTGTCACCCCTGTGGTCGGGGGAAGATGGTATAAATGGTTAAAGATTGACAGTGTAAGATAGGGTATTTATCTCTTCCTACTTACTTACTAGGGTTAACATTGAGAAATTTGAAAAGACCTAACAAAAAGCTTGATAGTTCATAAAAGTCCGGACATTTTAGACACAAAATGGAAACAGTAGGTAAAAGTGATAAAATAGAACACGCTCAACAACCCTACTGGGTTACGACCTCTCTCAGGTTGCAGGATTATGTTAATTTTTTTTCCATTAAAACCAAAAATCCGGACAAATTAGCATTCCTGACATGTCCGGATTACTCCAGATGGATGACAGCCCTGACCCCAACTGACCTTACTAAAATTTATAACATTAACATACTGTTGTGTTTATGCTGCGGCGAATCGTGTTACACGTCCATATTACGTCGTATCCTAACTAATTATGATCTCCATTATCATAGACAAAAAATACCAGGGACACATAACTTGTTCTGAAGGACCAAATTGAATCATTATTATTTCCCACAGTACTTTTCTTATGTACATTGGAGACTATATCGCACCTTTAGAATTGAAGTGGCTTAATCCAAAATTCTTGATTTTTGGTAAACGCCTAAAATGTAATTGGAGAATAGGCCATTTTTTGGTTTTTTTACTATAATAGTAAGTGTGAGCCTTATGTAGTTACAGTTTTTGTTATTTGCCGTAGGTGAATAGTTGTTTTAGTGATTTCTTATTAAAAATATGAGTTTAAATATTTAGAACCTTTGTTAATTAATAATTAAAAAAAAGGTGTCACTTTATTTCCAAAATATTTAAAATTTTATTGACTTATTTAGCTTTGTGTCTATTTTTTACTAAAGCATTCAAAAATAAAACGTAACTATTTTAAAAATAGGCTATTTATTTCTAATGTAAAATTTATTTTTGGTGACTAATTTTGGAATATGCTAGTTTATTAATGGTTGGCTTTTAAAATTAAAGGTAAATTAGAATAGAGAAAAGTGAAAAAATCTTTTATTTTATGCGTAATGAAGCTAAACTTATACCTAATTTGTATGTATTACTTCCCTTATATTTTTATGTATTTACCGTGTACATAAAAATATAAGATACTTAAGTTACCGTGGCGTCTTCCTATCAAAATAATGTTTATTATACAGGAAAAGGAAAAGCTATTTAAATAAGCAAAAATTAAATAAGCCTTTCAATATCAGAAGTCAATATTAATTATTATCGATGGGAAATTTCATCATCATCACTGCTTAACGTAGGCCTCGACTAATGAGCGCCAACCATCCCGATCTCGGACATCCCTCATCCATCTGCTGCCAGCCAACTTTAAATCGGTCCATTGTGCCGCAGGTCGTTCTACACTACGTTTGTCTAAGCGTGGTCTCCACTCTAACACTTGTCTGCGCCATCAACCGTCTGTCCGTCTGCAAACATGGCCGGCTCACTTCCAGTTCAGCGTGCTAATTCTATGAGCCTTTTTCAGTGACTTTAATTCTGTATCAAATCACATCGTAGCAAGTTTTACTATCCACCAGAGATACCCTCAACATTGCACTTTCCATTACAGGCTGAACAACCTTGAACTTGTCAATCAGCAGAGTTCGCTGTCGTGTTTCTTTACCTGTAGAACGCATTGATTAAAGACCCTGGACCTTTAGTCAAGAACATTCGCTAATTTCGACAGCGAATTTCGAAATTAAAAATGTATCGGATTTGACATAAGTAATTGTTGTGACTTGTTGCTTTTGATGCCTTATGTCAAATCCTCATTTTATTTCCGAACTGTGCCGTGGAAATTATCGAATGCATCTTGACTAAAGGTGATTGTGATTGTGGTATCGACGATTCAAAGTTTGTCCAAGATATACGTATTCTTGCTTCTTAACTTCAAGACTAGTGCCATTTACGACAGGTCCTGGGAGAACATGTTCAATACTTAACAAAACCAAAATTATTTGCATAATTTTGGTTTTGTTAAGGTTCATTCCGAAACCCACCCGTCATGAACAATCGCTTAGGCTGTTCAGCATCTCTTCCAGGTCCTGCATATATGTCTGACATAATGATTATTTCATCCGCAAATTGCAAGTGTGAGATGTACTGGCCGTTTATGTTCAGTCTCAGGCATCGGCCGTTCCAATCAAGCGATTTGAAAACGTCCTCCGACGCGCTAGTAAGCAGTTTTGGAGAGATAACATCTACATGTCTCACTCCTTGAAGAATTTGGATCAGAGATCACTTGAACAGACATCTTAACACCTCAAAATATTATCAGCGGTCAACGAGACATTTCTGCATGAATTCCAGCACAGGCCAGAACCTCAATTCTCGTATTTAAAGTAGACTGGATTAAAAGTGAAGCGACATGTTACTACGAACGGATTTTATGACGTTTCGACCAATCAGAGCGCGTTTCACGTTAGTTAAACGTTTATAAAATACCCGTTTGAGAGTTTCAGCGTATCGGGACTTGATTGTAATTGTAATAATGCAGGTTTTATTTAGCAGAATTGCCCCTCAGGGGATCCAAAAAGGGCCACTTTAGGTGAACATTAGATGAATCATATGCAATTCATATTATGTGCGCTATTTAACGCATTTCAAGAAAACTGTCTAAATATATGAAACACCTACAGTGGCCTTTTTAGACCCCCTGGTCTCGACGATATCGAAAGCTTTCTTATAGTCCACATACACTAGGCAGAGAGGATGATTATACGTCTGCTCCACTGGCTGAAAGTCGTTCAACTTCTGGGACCCTCAGACAGTAACCTAACCCTCAATAATAGCTAATACACGTGGCTCAGGAGCGGAATGGAACGGTAGTTTCAAGTCGCGTGTTATCACCTATTTTAAAAAATAAAACCAGCATAGTCCTGCTGCATGCTTCCGAGGTAGTGCCAATGTGGATGACGGAATTAAAGAGCTCAGTCAAGACAGGTGTTCCTCCTGGTGCAGCTCTGTGGTTATTTTGTGGTGCTTTATTATTATGAATCTGCCTGAGAGCTATTCTAATCTCACCCATGTCAATATCAGTAATATCATCAGTAAGGTGGTGTATAAGTCTGGTTCGTGAATTATCTGCAAGATGGGTTTGGGATGAGCTCGTGTTTTAGGTGTCTGAATGAATCCATTTCGACTTCATCGAGAATCTCCGATTTCGTGGTGCCAATAATGTCTTGCAAGTTGCGGCTGAGTTTTGTCAAAATATGACAACGTGAGTCATAGAGTTTAGCAAATACCGTCGAGCCTTTACACACTTCACACTATAGCTTGCTTGATGACCAAAAAATGCCCAGTAGTTTTATATTTATAAAAAAACCAAGCCTTAAATATCTTTTATACATTTAGGTTTTGCTGAACTCATCTTTTCTCGTATTGTATTTTCATTCCAGTTATATTTATATAGTGGCAAAATTTGGTCCTGTCTTTTCATTACAAGCCTCAAACTTTAATTGGAATAAAAATAAAAAGACTCAATCACAATTGAACTCGCCAATTCATATCATTCTGTAGAATATAATGGACATAATTCCGTATACGTCACTGTAGTCACAAAAACGGTTTATAAAGTAAAGACATAACACATAATCAGGCTCATATATTTTTGAAATGTTTAGAAATGAAATGACACTAATACAAATATGGCGTCAAATATTATTATCATTTAGATTTAAAATGCCCGAAACCTAAAAGAGGCTGTACAAAAATAAATAACACACAAATTGCTTACCTTACGTTTACAATTAAAACGACGAATTACAGTTTACGTCATTTACGGAGTAACCGCGCAACACCCAACTTTTAGTATTATCGACTCAATACTAAAAGGGGCCCTTCAAAAGTGAAGGAACGAGTGATAAGCGGTCGATATGAAAGAGACACAACTGTACGTTTATCCTTTTCTAGCTTGAAAGTGGCTGTTTATTTCTATTAGACCGATAGATTATATGTTTCTAAGTCGTTTTATGTATAAAAGTCAATTTCTTAAATTTTTGAGTTACGCCACTTTAATTCTAAAGGTGCGATATTATCATCATTACCTTGTACCACTAACATCCCTAATAACTAATAAGGCTTGGGTTTCTCTCAATTTGCGAAAGATTCCCTTCGAACATGTGTTGTGGGGATTTTATTCTGTTTTTTTATTTGTTTATTTCCTTCTTTTTGACTGTGTTAATGTCCCTTGTGTGTTGCAATAATGACATTTTTATTTATTTTGTAACTTGTAAGGCTGAGGGTCAGATCACACGAAAACGAGATGCGAAGCACCGTGGCGCTGCATATTTAAGATACATACATACATACAAACACGCCTCCCTCCCGTAGGGGTAGGCAGGATCGCCTCTTTCCCGTAGGGGTAGGCAGAGACCACTTCTTTCCACTTGCTACGATCCTTACATACTTCTTTCGCTTCGTCCACCTTCATTCCCATCATCCATTCCTCCTCCCACATTCAACGTAGCCAAGCGTCTCTCCATGGTCCGCCTTTCGCCTCCGCGAGAAACGAGACGTGATGGGTGGCGAACCACATCGCCGCTATTTTGGATAATTAAATTATTTTTGATTATCCATTGCGTTTCCACGGATTGGTGGAGAGGATAGGAATAGGGAAAGGGAAGGATAGGTGGTGTGGAAAGGAAGATTGGTAAGTTAGAGTGGGAAATAGGGAATGTAGGATATTACCGCCCAGGAGAGCAAGGCATAGGACAATAATAGCTAGGGAAGCCGGGGTCGCATA
Source organism: Glaucopsyche alexis (assembly GCA_905404095.1). Lineage (NCBI taxonomy): Eukaryota > Metazoa > Arthropoda > Insecta > Lepidoptera > Lycaenidae > Glaucopsyche > Glaucopsyche alexis. The sequence continues at coordinate 2,237,984 of FR990054.1, read as the reverse complement.
CCCGTATACTATACCACAACTACCGGACAGGTAAGTTGGGATGAGTATCCCATGACATTTAAGATAGCGATTCAAAATTGAGCTCTATTCCCTACACAATAAAATACACGTTTCGTTTCGGATTAAATTGACACTTAATTCCATGACGTCAGTATACCATAGGACCTAGAAAATACTGTGTACAATATACGAAATAAAATAGTTCGTCTAGTTTCTGTGTGTAATGTGTCTGACCCTAACATGCAGGTCTCGAATATTGACGCGTGACAACCGTCAAACAGCAGCTCTGCAGCTTGTCTGCAGCCAACGGGGACTGACAGGTGACGTCAGAAGGAAATTGGTTTAAACACACGCCGCCTAGGGACTAGGGTGGCAGAGGTACGGGGGAGGTTACATGTAGCTTGTACATTTTATTGACAGTGGAAATGTCCGATTGAAAAAGGTCAACTATATTTGGAATAGCGGAAAACATTATGCATTCGAACGAATAAAAAATATGTTAGGGTATAATTTGTATAAAGAAATGGACTGGGCAAATGGCGACTATGTGTAAAAGTGTATACTCGAAAATGTACGGAATCGACATTTGTTTTAGTCCCTGCTTTTGTTTAAGTGAAATATGTATCAACATTATGCAGTAACATTATAACTCCGGACTCCCCACACCGATCTCGGTGACGGTGGCCGGTTTCATTGAAACCAGGCCAGTTACGCAGGTGTAATTTTATAGTGCCCAAGTGTGTGCGCAGTACACAAGAGCACTCTCTCTCTTCCTTTACTCTCATTATTTAGTGGGACGGATAACCGACACGACTGACGCGAAATCAGGCGCAAGTCCGACTTTTTACATGCATTGCCCTAACCAAACTTGTAAACAACAATTTTTATTGTTCCAATCCGGGAATCGAACCCACGACCTCCGAGTCGAGAGCCAATGCTCTAACCACTAGACCACGGAGGCAGTAACATTACATAATAGTAAAATAAACTAACAAACAAAAAACACGCAAAAATCATAGCAACCTATCCTAGAAATGCTTGTTTTCTTTTTTTATATATTCACCCAATTTATATTGCTCTGGTATTTTGCATTCAATTAGTGTTTGATAAATAATTATAGGACAGGATAAGAAATGTCCGGTTGTTAAATGTATAAAAGATAAAATAGCGTTCCCTTATTGCGAAACATTTCCGCAAAGATAATAATTCTTTGACTTTAAACTAGCATTCATAATACATCATCATCATCGTTTTAAAGCAATGATGGTTTATGAGAATAAAGTGTTTAAGACACAGCATAAATAATCCTAAGGTTGATTTTTTTAACGACAAACTGTTTAAACTATTATTTTTATAATAATTATAATCGTTGTAATAATGATTTATTTATTGATTTTTACCAATCTATATCTACTAATATTATAAAGAGGAAAAGTTTGTTTGCTTGTTTATTTGTATTGGCTCCGAAGTCCGAAACCACTGAAATGATTTTGATGAAACTTAGTATAAATAAGACCACGTGGAAAAACATAGGCTACTTTTTATTGCAGCAAAATGTACGGTCCTTGCTGGATTTCCCTTTGCGCGCACGAATTCGTAGGCAACATCTGTAAGATAAATAATTACATAATTATGAAAAACATAATATGAAATTCTGTTACTACAAAAGTATTTTTTTCGTAACAAAATTTGAAAAACTAATCACAAAAAACAAAAACTTTATTAGGGGACACCCGGGTTTGAACCGGGGACCTCTCGATCTGCAGTCGAATGCTCTACCACTGAGCTATATCCCCGATGTACTCAATGCTGAAATTTGTAATCGTAATCGTCTTCAAATTTAAATAATGCCAATAAACGTGCTGAACAGACACTTTGGCTGCCTTATTAATAAAAATATTTACACCATGGATTAGCTAATCCAACATGGCTGTCTTTATCTATCAAGTGACTGTTCCAAACTATCTGACAAAGACAGCGATGTTGGATTAGCTAATCCGTGGTGTAAATAATTTTATTAATAAGGCAGTCTGAATTTAACAATGTAACGGCCGAACTAAGAAATACATTTAACTCTTACTTTCGGCCCGTTTCAATAACCTATCTACTAATAACTATTTATTAAAATCGTTGTCATTCAATCATTTACCGGTTTTTTGCATACGAATTTGACGTTTTAACAACTAAGTATATAGTTAAATTGGTATTTTATTGAAACATAATAATAGAGATTTAAACATAGAGACTACAGTCCATATACATTTTCAGTGAAAATAATAAATATCGATGGACGCTTTCACACCACGTCAATCTGGTCCCGTGGTATGTTCTCGAAGAACTTGTGTTACGGGTACCAGACAACAGAAATATATTTAATATTTTTATACTGTACATATTTATATTTAATATTTTTATTATTTAATATGTCATGGATATGCCCATGACTCAGGAACACAGAAAACTTTTTGTAATTTTTTGTTCAACTTTCGTTTGACAGACTCTACAGGACTCTACGTTTAATAATAATAATATCTATGGACGCATCATATTCAACCTAAATTATTGCACAATATTAATTACGTGTGTTCCCAGGCTTAAAAAAATTTGGAGTTTAATGGTAATGTCCACCATTGATGACTTCTCTATATTGTTTTCGAAAGGTTTTCGACTACACAAAACAACAAAAAGTCACTTTTATTAAATTATTAATTCGTAAACATCTGATAATATGTGTCAACTAACAGGATAAGTGAGGACTTAGGTTAGCTTACTTGCATGTTTTGTCTTTATCTCTCGATTTAAAGTAAAGAGAAAGAAAACTTCCGATTAAGATATATTGACACTAAATTTATTAGAAGACTAGCTTTTGCCCGCGGCTCCGCCCGCGTAATTACAGTATTCCACAGGAACGCTGCACTTTTTCTAGATAATAATAATAATAATAATAATATCTATGGACGCTTCACACCACGTCAATCTGGCCCCGTGCTAAGTATCCGAAGAACTTGTGTTACAGGTACCAGACAGCGGAAATATATTTAATACTTTTATACTATACACATATTTAAGATTTTTATTATATTATACACATATTTAATACACATCCATGACCCAGGAACACAGAAAATCTTTTTGTTCCTTCGGCAGGATTCGAACCTGCGACCTCGGGCTTGAGCACCAAAGCGCTGAACCACTGAGCCACAGAGGTCGTCAAATGTCAAATAAAATGTAACCTATGTAATCCAGAACCTAATCCGCACTTTGCTGCAACTGCTTTTTACTATTACTCACTAAAGGATTTTACATTTAGTCTGTATTGAATCATGAATGATGTCACTCTTAAGTATAATCTCTCCTCCTACTCTAATAGTTCCATAATTATAAATTATGATGTAATGAAGCATTTTGTTAACAAAAAATACAACATAGTAGGTTCGAAAGAAAATAATTAAGTAACAAGTAGGTTAAATAACTAATTATACTCAATTAGTGTGTATCAAAAGTCAACACACCTGCGTTCATCTGGTATTGCAAATGAGTATGGTGCCTTTTACACCATATGAGTGATAAATGATACGGATAGTTTATCATCAGGTGCACGCAACCCGTTTTGAAGCCATCATTACTCTAATCCAATCTACCAGGATATATGAATATTTTCCGTACAGGCAAAGAGCCCACGGTATGAAATAACGACTTCCTTAATGAAGTTAAATGGTTTGGTACAAGTTTCATACTATGAAGGCGCTACTAAATACGCGATATATGATTATAATAAAAATAATATCTATGGACGCTTCACACCACGTCAATCTGGCCCCGTGCTAAGTATCCGAAGAACTTGTGCTACAGATACCGGAAAACAGAAAGTATATTTAATACTTTTATACTATACATATATTTAAGATTTCTATAATACTATGTTCATATTTAAAACACATCTATGATCCAGGAACACGGAAAAACTTTTTTGTTCCTTCTGCGGGATTCGAACCCGCTGAATCACTGAGCCACAGAGATCGTCAAAATTTATAATTAGGTTTTATTTCAAACTTCATGATTATCAATTAAGATAGTACCTACGGGCATAATCTTAAATTACGTCACACGTTAAAGGGGACGGGGATTCACCCAATTATTGTCACATTGTATGACAAGGGGTGGGGACTTGGGGAGGTAAATGCTTTGTGAACTTGCATGATAGAATTATTTAAATATAATAAAATACTAAAATGTATGTTTTTATTGATTATTATTTTTAGGCTGGGACTATATGCTCCGAAATCCGAAACGCCAGTGAAAATTCAGAGTACTGAAAATAGAACTCTATTGTATACCTGCAGGTAGATATGAGCGCCGCGCCGGCGCGCCGCCGCCGCCGACGATTTTGCCGCGCCGCCGCCGCCGCGAAAATACATCGGCGCGCCGAGTGAGCGAGAGGGATAGTCATTATGTGTAATTTCAGTCAGTAACTATGAGCATTCATACTACAAAAGTCATATCTATACTTAATATTATAAAGCTGAAGAGTTTGTTTGTTTGAACGCGCTAATCTCAGGAACTGACGGTTCGAACTGAAAAAATATTTTTGTTTAGATAGTCTTGTCGTTTTCGACGTGTCGTTTATCGTGGAAGGCTTTAGGCTATATAACATCACGCTGCGGCTATTTAGCATCAGTAAAAAACGTTGCAATAACGGGGAAAATCATTCATATGGGACAGATTTTAATGACTTTTTTCGTGTGTGTTCAAGTGAATTTGAGAATGGATTAAATTTGCAATTGGATCCGGTAGGTGACGCTGCTGTCAGTACGTCAACACATTTAATTCTAAGGCGGTACGAAGTTCGTCGGAACAGCTAGTATACCCATATAAGCCTTACTTCTTTCACCTGAACCTGCTTCTGAGCGTCAAGCTCATGATAGTTAATGACGCTACTCTGTTGTTTAGCGTAGCTTTGATCAATCTATAGTAATTCTTGAAGCCAGGTTATCAGGGTAATAGATCAGGTGGAGTTTTTGTCGAACGCACCTTCAATATCTAGGAAGGCGCTTAGCGTAAACTTCTTATCCTCAATGGCTTTATCAATGCGATGTACTAGCTCGATCTCTTCGATCAATCAGTAGATCTGCCTTTCTATTAAGTACCTTGTATTTTATGCAGAACTCTTTTGATGAGATAGGTGTTACTTATGTGGATGTCCTCCTTTGTATCCTCGTTTAAAGTATGAAAGTAGTATATAACATATAACTCCCCACACCGATATCGGTGACGGTGGCTGGTTTCATTGAAACCAGACCAGCAGTTATTCTTATAGTGCCCTAGTTTGTGCGCAGTACACTCTTGTGTACTCTTGTGCACACAAGCACTTAGGGCGGATAACTGACACGACTGGCGAGACATGAGGCACTCGTCCGACTTATTACTTGCCCATCCGATGCATAGATCACCTTTCCTGTCAGACAATCAAGTGATCAGCCTGCAGTGTCGTAACCAAACTTGAAAACAACTTTTTTTTTGTTTTTCCAATGCGGGAATCAAACCCACGACCTTCGAGTCGAGAGCCAAGCTCTAATCCGACCTAGCGATACTAGTGGTGTGCAAATGCGCATCAGTAGTCACTGGGCTAATGCAAATCAGGTGCAAAATTGGTGCAAAAGGGTTAAGCTAACCTAAAAAAGACAGTATTGATACCTAACACCAATAAGAGGAAGTTGAAGGGACTAAAACCACCAACACTCTTCAGGAAAACTACCACGTCTGCAAGCGAGGTCGAATATCTTGGAGTGATCCTAGATATTATGGGACTTACTTGGAATAAGCACATCAAGGACATTATGCAAAAGGCTAGATGTGCTCTGTGATCCTGCACAAGACTTGTCAGCTCTAAATGAGACCTTCGGTCGAAGGCAATGCTATGCTTGGTTATACACAGATATAGTGAGACGATTGTCACATATGAACAGAAAAAAGCTGTATAGGTCAACTGCATCAAAACATTAAATAGTGTATAGAGTAAATACTAGTCTAAAACGGCCCAATTTAGACTAGTATTTACTTCCATCCTTCTTGGACAACTGCAACAGTCTCTTTTTGAGAGACCTGTCATGGCCATGCATCGGACGCCATGATCAAGGTACATAGGTTCTAGAAGCTATACCTAGTTTTCATAACTTCTAGGGAGGACTGGGTCCTAATTAATGTTCACCTTAAGGATATAATTTGGTTTACGGACAGATCTAGGAAGACAACCGGGATGGCGCTGGACTACGGGGGCATGCCACCTACAGGCAGATCTTGTTTGGGAGATTTTGCACCGTGTTTAAGGCTGAGATCTCCGCTATTATTGGTTGATCACTAGAGACCCTACCCCCTTGACTGTCGAGACACCTTTAAAAGGTGTTGTCAAAAAAACGCGCATCTGTCAGACACCTTTTAAAGGTGTCTGACAGATGCGCGTTTTTTTTTTTTTTTCTTTTCCTTTTCCCGCCGTATTTTATCGTCATGAATTAAAATTGAAGATATCTATCCTGCTCATACTTGCACAACGTACGGGAAATACGACAAGGATGGAAAAAAACATCAGGCGATACACAATATATCGCCTATAATTTATCTATGGCCCAGCGTTTGCCGCGCAAGCGACTGTGAGTGTGTGTCAAAACGACTCGATTGTTTTTATGTTTGTGTTTTAGGTGTTTTTCTTTAATTATTTGTAATAAAATTATGTGTTCATCATAAACTGGAAAGTAACAAACAATATAAAATTCATAACTTCATAAAACTAAGTTTAAATAATTTTATATTCATAATTTTATAAAACATCGGCTGCCATTTCCCGCGCTTTTCCCCTGAATAAAAAAATTGTAATGCATCAAAAAAATACTAGTTAAGAGCTAAATCAATTTTACATGTAAATAAATACGTAAATATAGTATTTAAAATATATATCTCGATTATATTGTATGTATCGAATGTATCTAAACTACGCAACAGAAATCCGACACCTGCTAGCATGTCGTCTAGACCTAGGCCGAAATCTAGAATGACAGATGAGACTATTATGTCATTTAGACTGTCGACAGTTTAAAGGCTACGCAGTCAGTTATATAAATGACTTCGACGTTAGTTTTTGAAAATGTGGACGTTTATAAAATGAAAATAGAAAAATATTACAGTGATTAGACTCTTTGGAATCAAATCACTGTTAACTGCCAATTCCAAAGTAGTTCCTACTTTGAAATTGTATTATTACCTTGACTTTTTCATCACTACAAAAAGTTCCATAAATTGTATTGCATTTTAACTGTATGTTATCCAATAAATAAAGAAAACTACACTTTTTTTTTACTACCAAGTACAAACTTCAACCCTTCCAAGGTCACGCCGCCGACGCCGCCGCCGCCGACCCAAAAAAGCCGGCGCGCCGCCGCCGACCTACCACCCATCGGCGCTCATATCTACCTGCAGGTATACAATAGAGTTGAAAATAGAACTCTATTGTATACCTGCAGGTATACAATAGAGTTGAAAATAGAGCACTTGAATGTCGAGACAAATGTTCAGAGAGTTCGCAGAGTTCTATAATATAGTGCTCTGAATTTTTATCGGCGGCGTTCCGGATTCCGGAGCATATTATAGTCCCAGCCTTAATACATGCAAAACATTTGAAAATATTTGACGTCACATCAAGGGGTAGGTTGTAATAATGTGACCTGTGCAAGGACGGGGGGAGGGGTTTAAAGAATCTTAAAATATTTGTGACTGTGAATTTATAGATGACCCCTAATGTGAATTGCATTCTACATCATAAAAGTAGCAAAACATAAACATCCTAAGTTTCGTATTTATGACGAAAATGTAGACCAGCATAATGATAGCCGATGTCGATTGTTATTCCGAGATAATTTTGCAGTGGTTTATTTTATCGTGGCAATGGGAATAACGACAACAAACATAGCCTATTCACTAGAGCAACATAATCTATGTAAAAATATTTACAAACAACAAAACATTGACGACCTCTGTGGCTCTGTGGTTCAGCACGTCGTGTTGGTGCTCGAGTCGGAGGTCGCGGGTTCGAATTCCGACGAAGAAACAAAAATAAAGTTTTTCCATGTTCCTGGGTCATGGATGTGTATTAAATAATATGTGTGATAAAAATCTTAAATATAATATACTGTATAGTATAAAAGTATGAAATACACTTCCCGTTGTCGATACTTGTTCACGGGGCCAGATTGACTTAGTGTCCATAGATATTATTATTATTTAACATAGCGAAAATTATAAGTGCAAAAGCGAATTTCCTAGCCCCAATCCTTACAGGCTAATACTGGGCGGTTGGGGGTAATGCGATTATTAGTTTATAAGAAGGGTGCGTGACGGACAGACGCCCACCGCCGTTACATCGTATCGGTAATTCTCCGCCAACGAAGTTACGGCTCTATCTCCACTTTAGATAGTTTTTAACTACTGTTAAAGAACTTGTTTATTCCGGAATTGCCAATTTAACTCCCCGATACGGCATAAACTCTGTTAAAAACTTGATAAGTAAGAGCTCTGCAGCGATCATGGTATCCTGGTATTAATTATGATTGAGAAAGAGAAATTCTTTACAATTTTTTCTTTTATCATAAAATAAACTCGGTCCGTTCTGTGGACCTAGCAGGAACATTTGATAGCTGCGTAAACTTTACGTTATCGAATGTGAATTGTATGAAAATCTATCTAAATTTTCATTCAATAACGTTACGTTTACGCCGCTGTGAAATATTCCTGCTAGGCCCACAGAGTAATTTACCTCGGAGTTTCTAAAGGAGCCTTATGCTGTCGGCATAAAGGTTCTGTAGAGGTAATTATTTTTAAACAAAAAATTAAACCGACTTCCAAACGATATTCGATAATATTTTATAGAACTCACGTTCATATTTGCTACCGACTACCGACTTCAAATTTTTTGGGATTACACCCTATACATCACAGAAAAAATTTTGAAAATCGGTCCACAGGCGGCGGAGTAATCGTTGAACATACAAAAAAAATAAAAATAAAAAATATATAATATATACAGCCGAACGTATAACCGCCTCCTTTTTTGGGAAGTCGGTTAAAAAACGGATTGTATCTGACGTAGAAAATTGGAATATAAAACAGATTATAATTTATTTAATTTAAGCCGTTGGTCCATTGCCAAAATACAAAATTTGATTCAATAGTTTATTGTTGGTCCAAATTACGTGTGTGCCGTGTGGCAGTCATAACATCTGCAATACTAAGGGTAAACATACACCATACATCCAATCGGCATGAAGCTGCAGACTTTAATCCAATCTAGAGTTCGCTTATATTAATTATACACCACTGTCATTTCCAATCCACGCTCACACACGGTCAGTTCTGTTTCAATCGGCAGCGTCATACCCTTACGACTGGACTATAAGGATATGTGATGACTGATGAATGACTACCCTAAAACAACATGTTACAAGGAAATCATAAATCTTTCTATCAAAAAGACTAGTCACTCGATAGTTGATTGACAGTGGTTTGAGGAAGAACTGATACGCTCAAGCTGTGTTAAAATATAATGAACGACCTACCACCGCCGCCCACTGCGATCATCAATCCTGTTTCGCTCGATTTGCCAACTTAATCAGATGACAACGCGAATAATGCGACGTAGCGGATATTTATTAAAATGTAATATGTTGATATACCTCCTACGTGGGACTGCGTGCCTGGTGTTTTATTGAGGTTCACTGTTCTCCTAGTATCTCCTAGTACCCGAATCGGATAAAATTATAAAAAATTTATGTTGGTTTGTGTACGCTTCAAAAGCTCAAAAAGTTCTGCACCGATCGAGCTGAAATTTTAGCATGATATATAATCCGCATCAAGGATTGTTTTTATCTATTTTTTGCATCAGTCACATATCCACGATCGCGAAAAAACTATATTTACGCGGGCGGAGCCGCGGGCAACAGCTGGTTTATTATATTTTTTTACATTTACCCTTACCGAGTAGTAATATCTCAATATTGAAGAGTTTATAATAATAATAATAAATACATTTATTTCAGGCTGCATAGGCCCATATTATAAATACCTTAAAGACTAACATACATATTACTATAATATATACCTAAACTAACGCTAACACTAAACACGTATTGTCTGCGACGTGGGGCGCAAATTGTTCGGGAGTCGTCCTCTAAATCTTCTGTAGACGACTCCAATCGGCCAGAACTCCTCCTTCTCGAAGGTCGGTAAATGATGGGTTGGAACTCTCACCACAAAGGAATTAAAATTCACTTTATGATGAGATTCCAACCGCTCGACCCTCAAGGCGAAGTTAGTTCTGCTTCTTATGTAGTCCACGACCTGCTCGACCGTCGTAGACCAATGAAGCCGGGACACGTACAGCGGTGTCGCGGGAGTCTCACACCGCAACAGCTGCTCGGGTCCTCCGGGTGCGGTGCCGCGATGGTTGCGGACGACGGGTTTCTTCTTCTTCCTCTCGACCTTGATGAACCCGTCATCATCGCACGTTCGGTCCTTTTTTGAAAGAGGACGTTCTGCAGGGGTCTCCTTCTTCCCTTTGTTTTTCGAACGCGGGGGAGGTGGCGGGGGGACGCAAGCGGCGACATTTGCGTAACTCGGCACCGGCTCCAGCGCGGGCGGGGAGCGGGCAGCGGGGGCGGTGACGATGTTCGTTGACCCGTCGGATAATGCTGACGGGCTAAACGTGACCGCCTGCGCGCCTCGACGACGAGTGGCGTTTGCTGCATCAGGTGACCTACATATTGAATTAACACTTTTTAGCTGTGATAATTCACTACGTAGATCACTTATGGTAAACTCTGATGCCTGCAATCTACCTCGAACTCCGGCCAGTTCTTCCTTCAGGAATTTGATGTCCTTCAGTAGACTGACGACGTCGACGTGGTCCAGTGTCACTGGCGGCAGCTTATGCAGTTCTTTCGCTACAAAAGCTGGCACTTCATCCGGATCCGTCTGCTTCAGCAGGGAGATGATGTCCTGCACGCTTCTTTCGGTTCCATCTCTCCTTCGCGATGGCATGTTCGCGCTCTGGCCAAGCGTCTCGTACAGCAAATGCTTGCCTTTGCAAATCTCCTCACTGGTGAAAGAAGACTTGCAGATCTGCATTATGCTGACCTCGTCCATGGTGTCGATGGCGTGCTGGATAAACGCCAGCAACTCATTGACCACGAGCGCCATGATCACGTGCAGCGGCAATCAGCCGCGCGATTCGCAAAAATATTAATCAAATAATTAATATTTGCTGCATGTGTATAACGCGGAGCGCGTCCGTTCGCGAGCTCGACACATTACACACATGATTATGAAACTAAATATTTTAGATGTAGGTAGTTATCATCCTACTCTTAGGGTTAAGAGTCTCATGTACAAGCCATAATTTTTCAACATTTTTTGTGCAATCTCGTGGTGTATAAAACGTGTTAAAACCGTAGTATTTCTGTCGAAGTTTTTGTAACTTGTTAGTCTACACACGCAGGCACCAGTGCTGCCAACTTAGAGGGTTCCCTAAATTTAGAGGTAAAAATTTCTATTACAAGTAAAATAAATTCTCTTCCTAAAACACACCCCCTGTTAGAATTTATTTTACTTGTTTTTAATTAAATTAAGCTAATTACCTATATAAATAGTGAAAAGCGATTTGTGAAGTCGATCAGTAGAAAATAAACTTTTGGAAGTTTTAATGTTTAAGGGGCAGAATAATTTTTATTTTATCCACTTTAGTAGGTATACAACATTAATGTTTTATTATTTGCTTATCATTATTAATTGATTTACTTACTTTTTATAACATTCTTAATTTAGGGGGACAAATCAAAAAACACAAGAAATTTAGGAGGATTTTACAAGTAATTGTTGCGAATTTGGTAGTTTTTGTCTTATGTTTGGGGAGAAATATTTTGGAGAGTTGTCAACACTGGCAGGCAGTAAATTACTCGCCAGAACAACTGCTGCAGAACAACAGGAGAAGTTTGGCGAGAGTCGCTATTGTATAATATCGTGTTTTATTACATTCTAAATAAATATAAGTATACATATTATTATGTACAATTATTTATTTTGTTTTTTTTTTTAGTAAACTGTATTATATAGTGAGCTCCGTGGCCTAGTGTAGACCGTTTGGTTAGCACTCGAGAGAGTGCAGGTTCGAATCCCAGGTTGTGGCGTGTACCAATGAGACTTTTTCAGATCTCAAGTACATTATACGGACGTTCTACCGGTGAAGGAAAACATCGTGAGGAAACCCGCACATGGTTGGCCCCAGACGTATTGACCTCTGGACTAGGCTGACTATGTTATGAGAATGCCGTATGTGCTTGGGCAACCATGCGACATTTAAGGCCCTCCCCCGAGCAAAAGACCTTGAGGCGGTCAGCCGCATAACTCAGTTCAAAATTTTTCACATAACTTAGTTCAAAATTGACCAAAAAAAAATGTAAACGGCGAATATCTAGCTTATGAAATTGCCTTGTCCCAAATAAAATTAACTTGTAAATACTATGGAGACGCAAAAACTATAATTGAATGTAACATTGAATTATAGTTTCAGCGTCTCCATAGTATTTACAAGTTAATTTTATTTGGGACACACACCAATAGATAGGTAATCTCATAAGCTAGATATTCGCCGTTTACATTTTTTTTTTGTCAATTTTGAACTAAGTTATGTGAAAAATTTTGAACTGAGTTATGCGGCTGACCGCCTCAAGGTCTTTTGCTCGGGGGAGGGCCTTAAGAAAACCGACTGTCCCAGGCACTACAGTATTTCAAGAGTGGTTACTTCGCCCGGAGAATACTGTATAAATCATCCATTAACGGATGATAAGGCCTAATTTTTTTTTTTATTATTATATAATACTAGAAGTTGCCCGCGACTTCTTATGTGCTTCGAGAAATCCCGCGGGAACCGTACATTTGAGATAAAGTGTGTCAATCCGGAGTCTACTACCGTACCAAATTTCCTCCAATACGTTCAGTAGTTATTGAGTTAAAGATTAACAAACATCCACACATCCGTACATCTATGATCTAATACATAAAAACTTTCGCGTTTATAATATTAGTAAGGATATTCTTAAATATGTATATGTCATCGTAAAATTGTAAAAACCGTTAGATTATAATATAACTAAAATGTACCTAGTGAAATTGTAAAATGTTTATAGACTACCAACGCGAATATTCTGCCTATAATTTAACAAATTATTTTTCGTTAGATTACAAATATAGAGTTATGAATCTTTCGACATATTTTTACAATTTCGTTAGGTAGTTATTTTACAATCTTATGCTTTTTACAATTTTGCGGTGACATATATATGCAGTGTTAATAAAGCAAGTTATCTAAGAGATATTTCAGTATGTCTCATCTGTCTTTACTCTATTCATATAATAAGATCTGCAATAACACAGTTACGATCCAGTCCAGATATGTTATAACTGCAAAATGGTATTCTCATAAACGTTAAAGCCGTTTTAATTGGTCCAAACTCCAAAAATCAGTCTACTATATCAAGACGATATGCATAGTTTTTTTTATTATTGTTTTTTCGAAAAGTACATAATAAGGCAGGAAATATTGTCTTTGCAATGGCATAACTACGGTAACGGTTGATCCGTTGACGAAATACAGTCAACACAAAAGTGAGATTGTTGTAGAGCATCAAAAACGATCTATACAAAAAAATGTAGCGGCAGTGACGTCACAGCTGTTGTGTCACAACGAAAATGTATGAGGATAAATACAAAATTGATTTTATTAACTTAAATACTGCGTTTATGTATATCATTCTAATAACAAAAATGACACAAATTACTTAAGGATTTAAACTCAAACTCAAACTCAAAATTTTTATTTCCATATAGGTTATGAAATAACGCTTATAGAATTGTCCTACATGATGCCTACCACCGGTTCGGAAACTAGCCCGGTGAGTAGAACCGGCGTAAGAAACTCGCACGGGGCCACCTTTTAGCAAAAAGATAGGAAAATTGTTCTTTTCAAAAAAAATATTTTTACAATGTTGTAACTTAATCTATATAACATTAGTCATAAGTACATAGAGCATACTTAAGTAAATAAAAGCAGCCTTGCAGGGGGCCATCTTATTCCCAAGGTGTGCAATCGTTAATGAAATCACTGACTTTATAATAAGCTTTAGCACACAAACGTTCTTTAACAGCTTTTTAAATTTATTAATGGTAAGATTTTGAACGTTTTCTGGGATTCTATTGTAAAGGCGTATACATGAACCTTTAAACGATTTACTTACTTTGCTTAGTCTGATCACCGGTATTTCTAACTTGTTCTTATTTCTAGTATTCTTACAATGGTTGTCGCTTTTCTTTTTAAAGTTATTTAAATTCTTTCTGACATACAACACATTGTCCAAAATATATTGAGAAGCGACGGTCAGAATACCTATTTCTTTAAACTTATCTCTCAGAGATTCAAAACATGACATCTTATAAATAGAACGTATAGCTCGCTTCTGTAGCACAAATATTGTATTAATGTCCGCAGCGTTTCCCCAAAGAAGAATGCCATATGACATTATACTATGAAAATAACTAAAATAAACTAGCCGCGCTGTATCCTCATCGGTAATTTCTCTAATTTTTTTGACTGCATATGCTGCAGAACTGAGCTTATCTGCCAGATTTGCAATATGGGGACCCCACTGTAATTTACAATCTAGTGTTATTCCTAGAAATACAGTGGTGTCCACTAAGTTCATTTTCTCATCATTTAATAGTATATTGGTTTGTGTCTGCCTAACATTTGGCAGGCTAAACTTTAAACATTTTGTTTTATTGGAATTTAAAAGTAAATTATTAACATTAAACCAGTGTACCATTTTCGAGAGAGCACTATTTACCTCGTCGTAATTTGACTGTCGTCGCTTCACATTAAAAATTTGTGAAGTGTCTCAGAAAATAATCAGCAAAAAGTACTATCTCGTGCTTATCTTTAACTAGATAAGGAAGGTCATTTATATAGATGAGAAAAAGAAATGGGCCTAAAATGGACCCTTGTGGCACACCTAATTCTATTTTGGTCCCATTAGACCTTGTAGAATTTACTTCTACTCTCTGCGTTCTATTTTTAAGATAAGAGCTTAAGAGCTTAAGTGCCGTATCCCTTATACCATAATGGTATAATTTTTTGACCAACGTAGCATGCTCGACACAGTCGAAAGCCTTGGATAGATCACAAAAGACACCAAGTGCATCATGCGATCCCTCCCAGGCCTCAAATATGCTGCATAGAAGACTGATGCCTGCGTCTGTTGTGGACCGACCTTTAGTAAACCCGAATTGATTGCTATGTAATAAATTATTTATGTTAAAATGAGCTAGCAATTGATTTAATATTATTTTCTCGAAAATTTTACTGAAAGTCGGTAGTATAGATATTGGTCTATAATTGGCTGGGTCAGATTTATTCCCAGCCTTGAAAAGAGGCATCACCTTGCTATGCTTCATTAGGTCAGGGAACACAACTTTCTTAATACAATTATTAAAAACTAAGGCTAGGTAGGGGGCAATGATGTCAATTATTGATTTTATAATTTTTATAGACATACCCCAGAGATCAGTAGTACTTTTAATATTGAGTAATTTGAAGGTGTTAATAATATCTCTGGAGTCAATTTCTCTAAAATTAAAATTGACATCACATTCCTTGACATTTTCTCTGAGTATTTTTTCAGCAACTGCAGGTGAAGAATTTAAATTTTTTGTAGTTGAGACCGGAATGTCAGCAAAAAACTTTTAGAAGATCGTCGCAACCTCTAGGTCAGAATTGACCTTTTTATCATTGATACAAAGTTCAAATTTAGAGTTACGACTAGATCTGCCTCTTCCAGTCTCATCTGCAATTATCTTCCAAGTGGCTTTCACTTTATTTTTAGAGATCATTATTTTTCCTTTTATGTGAAGTGCCTTCGCTGCTTGACAAACTTTTTTAAAAATTTTTGAATATTTCTTGACATATAGCATAAAAAATTCACTCCTATTAAATGTCTTTTCGTTGTACAGATCATACAATCTTTGTCCACTTACTAAAATTCCTGCAGTGGCCCAGTTTTTAAAATTACTTTTTCTATTATTTAAACTGACCGTTTAAGAAGTAAATACAGAGTTAAATTGGGTTCTAATTATTTTAAATAGTTTATTAAATGCTTCATCTGAGTTATTTAACCCATCCAACTGTTGAATATTTGAAACCAATTTACCTCTAAATTTCTCAATACGTTTTGTATTCACAGGAATATAAACAAGCTTTTCTTGAGGTTTATTTTCACAATTAATATTAAATGAAGCAAATTGTCCACAGTGATCAGAGCTAAGCGCATTAATTATTTCTTTTTTATAAGGAGTAATATTAGTGAAAATATTATCAATACAAGTAGCTGTTGTATCAGATATTCTTGTCGGTTCATAAAACAAATTAATGAGGTTATACGATTTTAACAATGATGTGAATCTAACAGTGGTGGAGTTAGAGTCTAATAAATTAATGTTGAAATCACCACATACAAAAATCTTTTTGTTAGATGCACATATTTTTGTCAACATATGTTCCATGATTTGTTCAAAGGAATCATATGAACCTGATGGAGTCCTGTATACGCTTACAATAATAAGGTGGCTCAACTCAATACAAGCTACCTCACATATTCGTTCAGTAGAGAGTCTTACAATATCTTTTCGTTCTTTAAATTTAAATTTTTTATTAGTCAATATTAGAGAGCCACCTCTAATGGCATTCTCTCGACTGAACGAACTAGCAACCTGGTGACCACAAAAGTTAAATATTAATTCATATTTTCTAAACCAATGTTCCGATATACACATAATATCAATGTTATATTCATTAAGAAACAACTCAATCTTTAATTCTTTACCTACCATTCCTTGCAAATTTTGGTGCACCAGGTTTACAGTAGAATTACAATTTTTGCTAACAATTTTGGTAGGTATGATTTATGATTTATTTGAATAATTTATATTATTGTATAATACATCGCTAGAGTGGGCCTCTGTTGTCTTAGAAACTAATTTAAATTATTTGGAACATATTCCAAGCTGTTAACTGTATAGTTATCAGAATAAATACACTGCTCAATAGAAGCAGTGCTCGGTTTAGCCAATTCCTTGGCTTGTCTTAAAACTAAAAAATTAAATAGCCATCTAGCTATGCGTCTAGTACAAAACTGTGATAAGAAATACTTATCATATGTTATATTATTAAATCTAAAACTTATAATATTATTTATGTCAACCACATCTATATGTGATTGAGTGTTACTTAAGACTATACAATTTTGATTAGTAGCACTACACAGTAGGCTGTTTAACTTAAATCTAATATAATTTTCGGTACTCTCGTGTGGCAGTTTTTTTATGTAAGGAAAGGTAAACAGTACAAGCTTAGTAACATTTTCTTCGTTACTCAAAATATCAATGTAGTCTGTCATCTGCTTTTTGTTTATCTTTCCTCTTCTCCCGGCTAAAATAACTAAAGTTGTGTTAGGGCAATAAGTAGCATTAACTGCCCGGCTAACTATTTGTTCATAAGATGCCCCGGGCAAACATGTGCTAGTTACTTGTTGCCCCATACACAAATTATTTAGGTATACACCTACTCCATAGCCTATTTCATCACAGTAAATACTTATCATTCCGGCCTCTGAGGTAGGTGTAGGTATCTTATTATAATCTTTTTTTGAGGATTCAGTATGAGCCCTTAACTCTGAACAGATGACTGAGCTATCAGAATCATGCCCTGAATGACCTATATTTTCGAGACATTGATTGTTTATAATGGAGTTCACTCGTTCCTCATTGTAATGGCCAATCTCTATTATGTCATTCATGGCAGATATATGAGCAGCAATTTCTTTTTGTGCTAATTCATATTTAACTGGGAGAGCCATGCTTCGGCACGAATGGGCCGGCTCGACCGGAGAAATACCACGGCCTCACAGAAAACCGGCGTGAAACAGCACTTACGCTGTGTTTCGCCGAGTGAGTGAGTTTACCGGAGGCCCAATCCCCCTACCCCCCTATGATGCCGCAGTTGAAAACTAATTTGTTACCCCAGGAGGGTACCAACTGCGTTGGAGAATCCCTCTCTGGACGTCCACGCTCAGGCGCCCCTGGACCTGAGCGTGGACGTCTAGGTTGCCCCTCGTATTCTGGGGGGGGCAAAACTGCGCTCCAATCTGCACGGGGCAAGAGCAAACGTGCTAAGGCACCCCCTGAGATATTGAAAGTGGACTTCTGCAATATCAGGGGACTACATTCAAACCTCAATGCCGTCCATTACCATCTTGAGACAGCAAAGCCGGCGTTGCTCTTCTTAACCGAGACGCAGATATCGTCTCCGGCTGACACATCATACCTTTCCCACCCTGGGTATAATCTTGAGCACTCTTTTCTGCCTAAAGCTGGAGTGTGTGTGTACGTCAGAGATGATATCAGCTCTCGCCGCCTCAGCAATCTTGAAGTTAGGGACCTTTCAATCTTATGGCTCCGCATAGAGTGCGACGACCATCCCCGCGTCTATGCGTGCCTCTATAGGTCCCATAGCGGTGATCCCGAAATAGACCGACTCTTTGAGCATCTGCAAATGGCTACAGACTTCATGCAGCGGCAGATCCCATCCGCAGAGATCATACTACTTGGCGATTTTAATGCCCACCACGCCGACTGGCTCAATTCCAGTAAAACTGATCATGCGGGGAGATCTGCCTGCGACTTTGCCCTTGCATATGACCTTACACAACTGGTTACTGCGCCTACGCGAATTCCAGATGTGGATGGTCAGATTCCTTCCCTGTTGGACCTTCTGCTGACGTCACATCCGGACGGCTACCAAGTATCCGTGGCCGCACCACTTGGCTCATCGGATCATTGCCTTGTCCGCAGTTCTGTGCAACTCACGAGCGCGTTGCGACAGCGTGTTGCTAAATACCGTCGTGTGTGGCACTACAAGTTAGCAGATTGGGATGGGATGCGGTCATTTTTTGCTTCCTACCCCTGGAGGCAGGCGTGCTTCTCGCTGGATGATCCTGACGCCGCTGCCAACTCTGTTGCCAACGTGGTGCTACAAGGAATGGAACTTTTCATTCCGTCCTCTGTGGTCCCTACTGGCAGCAGATTCCGTCCCTGGTTTGCTTCATCTTCCAAAAAAGCTTCTCGCCGGAAGCAGGAAGCTTACCAAACCTGGGCTAATGCAGTGTCAGCACAGGATTTAAACACCAGCAAACTTAAAAAGGAGTACAACCTTGCCTCTAGGTCCTTCAAAAGAGAGATCGCTTGGGCGAAGAAACAGCACATCAGTAGAATTGGCGAGAGACTCGAGCGTCTCCCTTCGGGAACCCGTGCATTCTGGTCTCTCGCCAAAGCTATCGAAGGGAATTTCTGTAAGCCATCTCTTCCATCCCTACACGTAGGAAATGGCTCGTTGGCCCATGACGCAAAAAGAGAAAGCTGAACTTCTTGGCAAGCTCTTTGCGTCCAACTCGACCCTGGATGACGGGGGGCAGGAACCGCCGACTATACCGCGATGCAAGAGCATCATGTCGGATATTCGGTTCCATCAGCGCTCAGTGCGAGTTGCTCTCCGTTCCCTTGATACCCAAAAGTCGAGTGGGCCTGACGGAATCCCTCCTATAGTGTTGAAAGTGTGTGCTCCAGAGTTGGCACCGGTCTTAACGCGTCTTTTTCGGCTCTCCTACTCCTATGGCACAGTCCCAGCATCTTGGAAGACAGCTTTGGTGCACCCGATCCCTAAAAAAGGCGATCGCTCCAATCCTTCCAACTACAGACCAATCGCTATAACCTCTCTCTTCTCGAAGATAATGGAGTCCATTATTAATAGACAGCTCCTTCGATACTTAGACGGTCAGCAGTTACTAAGCGACAAACAGTACGGGTTCCGTAAAGGTCGCTCGGTTGGTGATCTGCTGACGTACCTAACTCATCGTTGGGCACAGGCTATCGAGTCTAAGGGAGAGGCATTGGCTGTAAGTTTGGACATAGCGAAAGCCTTTGATCGGGTTTGGCACAAAGCGCTTCTTTCGAAGCTTCCTTCCTATGGGCTCCCCGAGAAATTATGCAAGTGGGTCACGAGTTTCTTAGCAGACCGAAGCATAAGGGTCGTAGTCGACGGTGAATGCTCAGATACTCTGTCTGTTGATGCTGGTGTCCCACAAGGCTGTGTGCTATCACCTACCTTGTTCATACTGCATATCAATGATATGTTACAAACCAATGGCATTCATTGCTATGCAGATGACAGCACGGGTGATGCCTTATATACCGGCCACGCGAATATCTCTCGGCAAAATGTCATTGAGAGTCGAAACAAACTTGTCTCTCAAATTGAAAATTCATTAGAGAAGGTCTCTGAATGGGGTAGACTTAACTTAGTCCAATTCAACCCCTGTAAGACACAAGTTTGCGCGTTCACCGCTAAAAAGTTACCAATGGTCGTATGTCCTCGTTTTGAAAGCATACCCATAACTGTCTCCTCCAACATTGGAATACTTGGTGTTAACATATCGAGCGAGGTCCAGTTCCGATATCATCTGGAGGGCAAGGAAAGTTAGCCTCCAAGAAGCTTGGTGTTCTGAACAGGTCAAAGCAGTATTTCAGTCCGATCCAACGCCTACAACTCTATAAGGCGCAGGTTCGGCCTCACATGGAATACTGTTCTCATCTCTGGGCAGGGGCGCCAAAGTACCAGCTTCTCCCTCTGGATCGTATTCAACGTAGGGCCGCTCGAATTGTCGACTGCCATAGTGTTTCAAACAGGCTTGACTCCTTAGAGCTACGTAGAGATGTAGCATCGCTCTGCATCCTCTATCGGTTATATTACGGGGAGTGCTCCGAGGAATTGTTCGGACTTATACCTGCTGCAACTTTTCGCCACCGTTCCATGCGACAAAATATTTATCATCCTCATCACCTTGATGAGTGGCAGTCCTCCACCGTGCGCTTTACCCGAAGCTTTCTGCCGCGTACTGTAAAACTCTGGAATGAACTGTCGCCAGCAGTATTTCCGGACCACTACGACCTGCAAACCTTCAAGAAGGGAGCGTATTCCCTCCTAAAAGGCCGGCAACGCACTTGCAACTTCTCTGATGTTGCGGGTGTCCATGGGCGACGGTAATCGCTTTCCATCAGGTGATCCGTTTGCTCGTTTGCCCCCTTGTTTTATAAAAAAAAAAAAAAAAAAATACTTTTATTTGTGTTAATGAGCAGTGTAATTCTGAAATTTCAGACTGAAGGCTACATACATCCGCCTCATAATCAAACCTAGTGTTTTTTAACTCCTGACAGCAGCTTAACAATTAATTTTTTATTAATATTTTATTTTTAGATAAATTTTTAAGCTGCTTTACATATTTTTGGTTTTTTTGTATTAAATTTTGAGTTTTTCTAATGAATTTCTTAACTTTTACATATTTTTTTAACTTTTTTTTACTGTTCATAACATGACAGGCCGTTATTGTGTCATCCCCAGTTAAGTCTATGGTAGTTAAGTTATTCTTGGATGAGTCCTTTACACTTCCTAATAGTTCATCATACAAACTTTGTGTTTCCGCAGATTTTTTTATATTCAATTTACACTCTAGTGACTTTATATACTCTTGAGCATCGTGCAGCATCTTTTTAATGTGACAAGTGTCTTCCAGAGATTGTTCATATTCCACTCTACAATTGTCAAAGCCGTCCACAACACTTTGTAGTTCCAGATTATGTTCGCAGATATTCTCATATTTTTGATTTAATATGTTAAGTTCTGATTTTAAATCTGCATTTTTTTGCAAAATAAAAAGCATTTCCTTTTCACTGTCATCACGTTCAATAAGCAGCTGTTGACATTGCTGTTTAGAGTCCTTTAGTTCCTTAAGAGCAGTTCGCAGCTGCTCTTCCGTCTGGCGGGCTAGATTTGAACGTGTCATCATTTTGCAGATTTATTTATTCCTGATAGCTGAAACCGAATACAAAATGTTTTAATGGGGTGTAATCACAATATAAGTAATCACCTTCTGCCCAAATCAAGATTTGTCAGCCCCAAATATTGTTTCAGTCGCACAGTAATTACACAGGAATAGATAGAAATTTAAGTAGCAAAATGAAGAAATGAAAAGAGAGTAATATAAAAACTGGAAATAAAAGATTAACAACTATAAAATAGACAAAAAAGACAGAATAGACAGATTATAGTAGTGACTGAAATCTGTGTATACTGTAAGTTCTTGTAATATTAGGTTATGCCATATAAAATTTACAGTTTTCGTTTTGCGAACAAAGCAAAAAAAATCGTAGTTTTTTGTAATCCTGTAATTTTATAATTTAACACTAATTTACTGTACTTTTTGAAATTTTCGGTCTAAATTAGGGCTTCCAATCCCGCGGCCTGAATTCAATCTCGGTATTTGCGGGACTACGAATTTTTAATCCCGCGGGATCTCGGTATTTGCGGAGTCCCGCATATCCTACTATATATTAAATGTGAAAGTTTGTGAGGATGTATGGATGGATGGATGTATGGATGGATGTTTGTTCCTCTTTCACGCAAAAACTACTGAACGGATTTTAATGAAATTTGGCATAGTAGTAGCTTAGGCTCTGGAATAAAACATAGGCTACTTTTTATCCCGGAAAAGTACAATGTTCTCGCGGGATACTCGAAACTATATTTACGCGGGCGGAGCCGCGGGAAACAGATATCCTACTAATATTATAAATGTGAAAGTTTGTGAGGATGTATGGATGTATGGACGCTCAGGTCCAGGGGCGCCTGAGCGTGGACGTCCAGAGACTAGAAAGGGATTCTCCAACGCAGTTGGTACCCTCCTGGGGTAACAAATTAGTTTTCAACTGCGGCATCATAGGGGGGTAGGGTATCCGGTAAACTCACTCACTCGGCGAAACACAGCGTAAGTGCTGTTTCACGCCGGTTTTCTGTGAGTCCGTGGTATTTATCCGGTCGAGCCGGCCCATTCGTGCCGAAGTATGGCTCTCCCACGGACAAAAGTCGAGTTCGAGTTATTAAGAATAGTTCACGCAGATTATCCTATTTTGTTTACTTTGATTGAACCTAACAAATGACACTCACTCGCGCTCGTTCCTAAATATCCACGAGCCATGCCGCGGGACGTGAGCGATCCGCTCCGTTCATTCGCCATCGCATGCACGCTTTTTTTCAGTCCCGCAATTCCCGCGGATCCCGCGCCCGTGATCCCGCATCACGCGGGATCGGAAAATGGTGCGGGATCCCGCAATACCGAGATCTCGGTATTGCGGGATTGGAAGCCCTAGTCTAAATTTATGTTGCCTTTCGGAAAATATAAGAATTTTGCTGATTTAAAACAAATGCATGTTCTCTTTTGGATTCTGTCCTAACTATAAGATCTTTTGGATTCTGTCCTAACCATCTATGTAATTTAAAAGAAAAACATTAAATTAATCTATGAACCCTGAAATGAGAGCTCCTTTTGTGCATTATCAGTGCTGGGTCCCTGGTAACTTCGGCCATAACTTTGTCATCTAACTCCGAACAAATTATCGTGTGCCCGGCATTCCTCCGAACAAAGTATGCTCACTTTGAATTTTACTTAGTGTATTTTATATATATTAATTATATATACATAGCTTCACAATAATCTTAATTATTTACACTTTTCTATTGGTAATTTAACTTCGAATTATAGTGTACTAGATGTAGCCCGCGACTACGTGCGCGAAAAAATTAATTTTGCAGAAGACGTACATTTTTCCACAATAAAAAGTAGCCTATGTCCTTCCCCGTGCTCTACTCTACATCTTTGCCAAATTTCATCAAAATCGGTCCAGTAGTTTCGGAGCCTATTCAATGCAAACAAACAAACTTTTCCGAATAGAAAAATGTATCGTTCAGATCCAAATTAATAATAATAATAATTATAGCTCCCCAATCTTCACACCGATTTCGGTGACGGTGGCCGGTTTCATTGCAACCAAAGAGTCAATTCTGCTAAACAAAACCTGCAATAATGCAATTACAATCAAGTCCTGCTACGTTAAAACTGCCAAACCAGTAAACGTCAAACCAACGTGAAACGCGCTCTTATTGATCCAAACTTAAAATAACCTAACCAAGAGCATGTCAGGACATGTCTAAGGAGGGTTCCGTAACTATAAACGCGTAATATGCTTTTTTTTAATTACTCCAAAAGTTACTGTCCGATTTGGTTCACAATAGTTTTCCTAAAGAGTTTTTAGCATGATCTATCAGCATGGAAATTTGCAAGTTTCTATCTCCTATAGTTTAAAAATGCTAGGGGGGGGACCAACTTACAAACTACTTTGGAAGCCGATTACTCGAAAATGGTCAACTTTATAAAAAAGTAACGTATGAAACCATGCCTTTATTTTAAAAGACCTATTCTACGATACCCCACACGATGGGGTAGAGTGAAAAAATATTTTTCATCCCCACTTCACATGTATGGAGAGCCACCCTTAAAATATAAAATTATTATTTTTTTATGATCCCGAAACCGTGATCTATACACAATCTATAACTGCACCAAATTGCATAAATTTATATTCATAATTACAGGAGCTAGAGGCGCGGACAGACAGACAGACAGACAGACAGACAGACAGCCAGACAGACAGACAGACAGACAGACAGAGCGAAACTATAAGGGTTCCTTAAGTATTACGGAACCCTAAAAAAAAACAGTTTATGATAACATGTTGCTTCACTTACAATACAATCAAAGTAAAATGAAGGTCTACTTTATATATGAGAATTGAGGTCCAGAACCTCATTTCTCGTATTTAAAGTAAACAATTTAAAGAGTCAATTTTACTTTGTTTGGATTGAAAGTGTAGCGTCATGTTATGGTGAACGGATTTTATGACGTTTCGACCAATCAGAGCGCGTTTCACGTTGGTTTAATGTTCATAAAAACACCGTTTGGGAGTGTAAGCGTGTCGGGACTTGATTGTAATTATATTAATGCAGGTTTTATTTAGCAGAATTGCCCCTCAGGTCAGCTACGGAGGAGTTATTTTATAGTGCTCAAGTGTGAGCGCAGTACACGAGAGCACTCTCTCTTCGGACGGATGACTGACAACTGGAAATCAAATCTCGCGAGATAAATGCTGGAATACCGCATTCAAATACACTGCGTACACTGTGGACTTCAGTCAAATAGAAAATACAGTGAGAATCTGTTATAACGACGTCGAAGATTATAATAGCCGATAGTCGTTAAAACCGATATTATTTGACCCCAAAATGGTCAAGACTATAATTAATTAAAATTATAAAAAAATCACACTATAACTCAAGAACGTCTGAACCGAATTGACTGAAATTTGGTGTGGAGGTAGCTTAAAACCAGTACCTAAACGGACATAGGATACGTCTTTTTATCCCGTTCCTGAATTACTCAAAATTCGAGAACGACTTGGCCGATTTGGCTAATTTTGATCTTAAAATGATTCTACAAAGTTCAGGGAAGGTTTAAACGGTGAGAAATATTGGAAAATATTATAGAGAAATATAGGTTGTATGTATAGGTGTAGTTATATTATATTCATTACAGTTTATATTTAAGACAGAACAACGTATGGCGGGACAGCTAATATTTTTTATAATTTTAATTAATTATAGTCTTGACCATTTTTATTAAGGGGTTGCCTCAAATGCCTAATTAAATTACGTTGAGAAACTTATTTCATTTGATAAAAATCACTTTCATCTGGTTAACACATCAGTGAAACCTTAGTTCGAATGTTAGAACATCTCTATTTATGTCTTTTATAGAGTAAGTCAAAAAAGGCTGTGAATAAAAGACGTAGTATAGGGATTTTGCTATGGAACAATTACCCACGGCGACCAAAGATAAAATGAGGTTAGATGTAAGCGTAATTACATCTGGATTACAAAGGCATAGATCTCTCTGCAGGTGGGGTAACTAATACTAGTAATTATTACTGTTATAATATATTTTTACTCATTTAAACAAATGTTCATCTATACTTAGATACATATATACATACATATAATATACATATAGATAAATAAAATTGAAGTGTCAGTTTGTAATTTCAAATTACAGCTTTTCACCAAATGCATATTATGAAAGTATATTCGGTACTTACAATAAAATATCAATAAAAAAAAAATCTGTCCGTCTGTCTGTCTGTTTGTTCCGGCTAATCTATGGCAGATAGCTGAGGATATAATATTTAACATAGGCTACTTTTATTTTTGGGTTCCGTTTAAAAAAATAGGGTTCCGTTTCCGTTAGCTCTGTGCAAACGAAGTTGAGGGCATCAGCTAGTATAAAATATGATTAACAATTTATTGATTATCTCTACTTGTCCATGGATCTGAATTAAAATAATTACGGAAATTGAAACTTGAATGTAATTGTACACGTACGAATTACGATCCAATAGTATTTTGGTTGGTGGTTGCCACTTTTTTAAACAGCGCGGCGGATCAAAACGTCAATCTCTTGTTACTTGAGCCACAGAATAGATATTAGTTACCACAGAAGCACCACTTCGAAGAGTCATTAGAAGAAATAGGGACTCTTACTACTATACTATTAAGTTCAATTCACCTTGTGCAGCGCGCGATCGCCTACGATTATATTTACCTACAAGTTGCGTCTCTTTCTATCGCATAACTCTTATTCATATCGCATAATTGTGACGAAATCGGGGTTGTCTCCGTTTAGAAAATAATTTATTTAAATACAACTTTTTTTTTCTAGTACCTACCTACTGTACTTTAGTGAACGAATTACTTTCCAAGTAAACCTAAGGTAGGTGTTAGGTACTTACTTTAACTCTAATAAATTCGCGCATACCTACGTATAAGTAGTTATGCGTAAAGTGTAAACGTAAGCGTTTTCGATACCTTTACGGCCTGATATTACTCAAAGATGTTGAATCACGCCGCCTTACTATTACTCTAGGTAATTTTGTCAACAAATTACTTTTCAAATCGTATCACAATTCACATTGCATCGGAATGACAGTTTATGACGCGAACAGGTAGTTCAGGAGCCAACACCTAAAAACTTAATATTGGTTCTCAAAATCTCAACTAATAGCATTAGCTCAAACTATATTTATAATAATATTGTTATTTAATATTTATAATATTATAGTACCCATTATACCCACTTTTAAAATAATACGTAAAATTATAATAATTACGAACAAATCTCGCGCGTACGTCTCTCACTGCTCGCATGTAAGTCCCTACTGATTGTCCACGCAGAGCGGGATGCCGCGCGTACTTGCATTTTCTATACCTACACCGTACACGGGGACGGGGAGTGAGACAGGCCTGCTTGAGCCTAAAAAGGGCTCACCAATCTCAATGCAACAGGCTGTTGCCCTGGTATTAGGCGCGTAGCAGACTTTTGGGGCTGTGGTTGTGAACTAAAATATAATATTAGTCTGTAATCTTTATTAAAAATGAATGAATGAATGACATGACGCAAGTGAACTAGTTCAATTGAACAACTTATTCGCGAACTACAACTCATATAGTTGATGTATGGTAAAGCTAAAAGTCATTCAACAGTGGGGCTATTCACAATTACCCGTCCAACTCTGATACGAAAACTTACTGCGCGTTATTGGTTCACGCTCAATCAATCGTTTATTGCAATAGGCATGATGACTGACTTTTTATTGCCTTCTAGCTGTCCCGATAAACGTTGTTCTGCCTTAATTATGAACCAAAATTTCTCACCGTTTAAACCTTCCCTGAACTGATATGATTATTTTGAGATCAAAATTAGCCAAATCAGTCCAGCCGTTCTCGAGTTTTAGCGAGACTAACGAACAGCAATTCATTTTTATATAATGCCTATATGAATAGTACTCTTAAATATGAGTTACTTCTCAGAAGAAACCGTATATCAAAAGTCAATATTTACAAAGGTACAGCGATTTGTATACAAAATTTGTCGCAAGACTCGTGAAAACGCTCCATACAAAGTCGTACCTAGCTGTAACGTCACGCCCAGGTTTTAACCTGTAAGTATATAAAGTATACGGCCGCAGGAACATATTTGTAGATATCTCCGATATTTGTGCGTTTAAGTTCATACTTACTTTTCGTTCATAATACCTCTGTTGGATGGCATCACAATGGCGTGCAAATCATAAACATGCTGGGTGTGAGAAGTAATAATAGT
Organism: Glaucopsyche alexis; assembly: GCA_905404095.1. Taxonomy (NCBI): domain Eukaryota; kingdom Metazoa; phylum Arthropoda; class Insecta; order Lepidoptera; family Lycaenidae; genus Glaucopsyche; species Glaucopsyche alexis. The sequence goes on along the minus strand of FR990054.1, from coordinate 2,209,683 downwards.
TATTTAACATTAATCAACTTATGCAACATATTAAAATTAAATTATTTATAGACATACAGTTAATAATTCAGGAACATTAACAAATTAATAAATCATAATAAATTAAATAATACGCTTAGCGCGTTTATTGGTTGCCTCACTTCCGCGCTGGAAAGTTATCGAATATGAATCGAATTACGCAATGTGAATAACCCTACTGGTCAGAGGGGTAAGCAGGAACAACTGACGACTACGTATTAGGCACGTTATATTATGTCATTTTGTATAGGCGCTGTCATACTTTTCATCCAATTTATACAAGTTATAAATACGTACTTGTCAATTATTCGTGATAGCGGGCACAGGTTCTATAGTCTTCCTTGTTTAGAAAGGCGAATTACTCGCGTAAACCTACACGCGTAGAGCTTCAAGACAAAATTTCTGGCGGCCTACATGTTGTATATGCACGTTAGTGAAAAAATACGCGCGTAGCTTCTGAACGCAATGTATTGGGGCCTAGTACCTCGACACGCGCGTCGGCCTTACGTGCGAATGATTACGAGCTTCCTGGCCGTAGACTAAGCTAAAAGCTAGTGCCGTCTCCTAAGTCTACAGTGTACGTGGCTGGCTACAGTAAGTTAGTAAGTTACCCGCTGTATATCATGCCTGATGCCGGGCCCGCGCTCGCTCAATTTATTACTGTGACGTCATTTTGGCAGCTATACAGAGTCATGTTTCCCTGGTTTAAAATTGGATTAAGAAAACCAAAACCGGCCAAGTGCGAGTCGGACTCGCGCACGTAGAGTTCCGTACCATTATACCAATATTTTACATGTTCACTTATTATTTCCAAGTAAGCGCATTTTACTCCTGAACTAACAAAGTTAGATAAGCAGTTATAGTTTTCCTTTGAAGTTCATCACAATATAAACTGTAATCATGAAGTTTTTAGATTTTTCGAGCCAGACGTTTAGATTTTAGAGTGAGGGACTTTTAGTTTCTTACAAATAAAATGCTCTTTAAAGTTGAATATCTTAAATCTAACAAACAGATTCTTAAATCAAAAAAATGTCAGAGTAACCTCTCAATGGTTTTCAAAAGACCTATCTAATGATGGGGTATCGCTACACGCTATAGTGTAGACGCGAGAGAAAAAAACATATTTTTTATTTTTGGTGGGTCGTTTACGTGTAGGGGAGGTCCCCTACACGTAAAAATATTTTTTTTTCCAAAAAAAATATTTTTCGTGAATTTATTTTAAGCACTTTGTCGACGTAGTAAATACACATATCCATGCAGTTTCATATTTCTAGCACTAACTGTTTGGACGGTAAGTAGAAGACGGCGGACGGACATGACGAAATCATAAGGGTCCCGAGACGTGAACCACGGAACCCTAAACAGATGGATTCTTTTTATTTTATTTTTTTGTATTCTCGGGCCACAGTAAAAGGAAGCGACGTTTTTTGTAGCGATTTTGGACGATATATAAAAGGCAAAGCCGATTGACTGATGTATCAAAGCACAGGCCAAACCATTAAGACTAGAAATTTGAATTCGTATTTCTCATATTGTGACGTAAGCAGCCACTAAGGAAGGATTTTTCAAAATTCAACCCCCAAGAGGATTTACCCTTTTTTAATAGGAGATTTAAGTTTATATGAAACATTTTATTCCTTAAACATATCTTGCATGAAATTTCGTATTAATTGAGTACGGAAAAAATAATGAGATACGTATTTTAAGCGTTTTCTAAATATAGCCCCTAGGTGGGTAAAATAGGGGATGAAAGTTTAAAACTTAATTTCACGCGGGCGAAGCCGCGGGCAATTAATGCTAGTTGGCGATATTTGAATGAAATAATATTCGTTATCTATTGTCACAATCAACACAGTTACACGTTTGACTGGCCTCACAACCTTTTTGGTACTTTTTAAATGTATTTAATTAGTAAACAACACATAAAATAATATATTTTTTACATTTACCAAGTAGTAATGCCTCTCAGTGGCGAAGGGTTCCTATAACTCCATTCCTTTCGGCTTCCCTTGTCACTTACCTTTTGCAAACCTTCATAGAAATCCCTACCTATAATACAGGCTCCGGCTTCCCTATGAAGGAGAAGCAGCCTTCGCCACTGATGCCTCAATATTTCTGAAAAAACTAAATATTTCAGATGTAGTCCGATCCCCTATTATCATTTACTGTCATTGTGGCCCCGGCATTACTTGCCAAAATAAAATTACAAGATCATAAAGAAAACTCTCTCAAAACTTTTCATCACAGTTTTATCTTGTTTTCGATTAACATTTGAGGCGCCATTATCCTTTGCATTAAATTGTAAGTTGAAACAATGAGAGGGCTTAAGTCGTTCGTTATTAATTGGATTTGTTAAAACATAAACGTCACCCCCATACCCTGTTTAACTCAGATTCCAGCTTTGTTTTAACTTTAAATTATTAAGACAGTTTTATTCGACCAACAATCTCAGTTGCATCGAGTTAATAATATCCCACCAAAAACATTAACATGTAAAATGATGCCAAGACGATACCATAGAACTCGCAATGTCAAAATGTTATCAGATCTCATGTGAAACCAAGCTTCTAACTCTACACACCCTAACTCCTCTATAAGCCTAACTTCACAAGCTCTACACCTTAGTCAAATATGTGGCCATTTCGATACATTCACTTGGGCCTAAGGTCAAAAATTTATTGACTTTTATACTATTAACGGCTTAGGCATTCATGACTTGTCCCCAGATTAGGGTTCTGTATATTACGAGCTCTTTCCCGCGGCTCTGCCCGCGTTAATATACTATCGGGTATCCCGCAGGAATACTATACTTTTCCGGGATAAAAAGTAGCCTACGTTTTAATCAAGAGCCTAAGCTACTGCCTACTACCATACTGAATTTTGTCAAAATCCGTTCAGTACTTTTTGTGTGAAAGAGTAACAAACATCCATCCATATATCCATCCATCCTCACAAACTTTCACATTTGTAATAATATTAAAAGGATAGAAAGGCATGTCGAGGCAAAGTGTGTTAAACTGCCCTACTTTTGGGGTTGTTTGGGGCAGTCGAAGTTTGACATATTTAATTGTCATCTTGGCATTTTGACATTTGCTTTCCGCAGTTTAATCAGTCCGCTAACCGCTTTTACCTCTTAGTCTGGAGTATCATTAGATAGGTCGAGATATTCAACTACAAAGAGCATGTTTTTTAATTTAAATAGGGCGTCCCCCTCCTAAAAGCTAAAAAGCTGGCTCGAAAAGTCTGAAAAAATTCTTGGTGATAGTCCATGTGATGAACTTTGAAGGAAAACTATAACGTCTTACGTCCCGTTTCAATAACCTATCTATCTATAACTATTTGTTAGAAACGTCAAATTTGTATCGCGAGAAACCGTCAAATAATTGAATGACGACGTTTGTAACAAATAGTTATAGATAGATAGATTATTGAAACGGGCCGTTACGGCCCGTTACAACCCTATCTATCTATAACTATTGGTTAGAAACGTCAAATTTGTATAGCAAAAAAATGATTGAATGACGACGCTTTTAACAAATTGTTATCTACACTAATATTATAAAGAGGAAAACTTTGTTTGTATGTTTGTTTGTTTGTTTGTTTGTTTGTTTGTTTGTTTGTAATGAATAGGCTCAAAAAGTACTGGACCGATTTCAAAAATTCTTTCACCATTCGAAAGCTACATTATCTACGAGTAACATAGGCTAAATTTTATTTTGGAAAAAAATAGGGTTCCGTAAGATATTTGGGTTTTTCGGACACAAGGTGTAAAAAATCAACCAGAAAAGTTACTTATTTTGCGTACGCTGCCTAAACTATAAAAGATAGAACCATAAAATGTTCTAATTAATTGTAGATCTTATAAATATCTACAAAAAAGTCCGCGACACACTATACCTATCTATGTCGAGTGAGGCACAACAACCATTTTTTTATTTAGAAATCTTGAATTTTTTTTGGACTATATTTAAACGCGTTTATTTTACTCATGCTATTAATCCTTATCAAAATAAATTATTTCATCATTAAGTACAGTTTATGTAGATAATATTTGGTCTTTGAATGATTAAAATTGGATGTTTGGTTTTGAAGTTATGGCGAAATTAAAATATTACGATTTCTGCTGCACAGCCCGTTGCGAAGTGGATGTCACCAAGGCGGGAGTGCGCGTGCGGAGTTTAAATTATTGGGTATTTTTTTTTGTTTTGTGTTCGTTGTAACTTTGATGGATAGTTACATGAATACCTACTTATTTAGTGTTTGTTGTATTGTTAGTCCTGAAGAGTATAGGTATTTCGTACGATAAAAGTATACCCACCTACTTATTTCATTGAGTTTTAGTAGGTACCTATATTAATTTGTTTCTGTTTGTTTTGAACTTTTGACTGAATTTCGCCCGTTTTGTCAGAGGTTTAAAGACATTCTGTAGTATTAGTATCAGTATTGTACCCGTGCGAAGCCGGGGCGGGTCGCTAGTAATATTATAAAGCTGAAGAGTTTGTTTGTTAGTTTGTTTGTTTGAACGCGCTAATCTCAGGAACTACTGGTACGAATTGAAAAATTATTTTTGTGTTGGATAGTCCATTTATCGAGGAAGGCTTTAGGCTATATAGCATCATGTTAAGTTCAATACGAGCGGAGCATCAATCAAGAATGTTACAAAAAAGGGTTTTTTTTTCCTTTTGAGAGCTTTCGCTGCGTACGCTGCGGAAACGGTTAAAGTTTCGCTAAAATTATGTATGACAGAATTGTTCCCCTTTAAAATTTCTACAAAAAAGTCCGTGACTGTATATGTCTATCTTTTAAGGTTGGCTCACTATACCTTATTATGCTAACCAAATTTGTTATAAAAGTAAGCATTATTTGTGAAGGTGTTTTCATAAAGATGATATTAATCCTTATCCAAGTAAATACGTTATTCATTACAAGAATTTAATCTATAAGAAATTTGCCGTTTACATCATTTGATTTAAATGAGCGGACGGGCAGTGGTGAGGTGGAAGCGCTTCTCCTTCTAGGTAAATGAAGTCGCGGAAAATTTTAGAGATATCCAAAAGTAACTGTTCCACGTGGACGAAGTCACGGGCAAAAGCTAGTATTATAATATAATATAGATAGGTTATTGAAACGGGACGCTATGTTACTTTGTTACTTTAGGAGTTATACATGCCTAATTTATTAAATGAGTTTACTTGGAAAACTTAGTACAAAAATAAAAAGTAAACATGTAAAAATAGGTATAATGATACTGAACCGTACACAAGTCCAACTCCCACTTGGCCGATTTTTTCACCTTTTAATTTGGTCAAATTTAATTTTTTGTTTTCACTTACGGTCCGTTTCAATAACCTATCTATGACTGTTTGTTAAAAACGTCGTCAATCAATAATTTGCCGGTTTTTCGCGATAAAAATTTGACGTTTCTAACAAATAGTTATTGGTAGATAGGTTATTGAAACGGGCCGTTAAATTATGTTGAAACTGAATGGAATTCAGTGGTCAAAGCTAATAGACGACTGACTTAATTAAACTTAGTAGTTAAATTAAGTTAAGTTTAAGTTTTAGCTTAAGGTTCGCACTACATGTATCCGGAAATTCTTCAGCCGAAAAAAGCACTATAGAATTCAGGAAAATCAAACACGCGAGTGTCGAGTTTTTAAGAGGCTGTCGTGTAGTCGAGTGTATTCGATTTTCAGGTCTATCGTATAAGCTTAGAGTTCTATTTTAAGCGCTGCTTTTTATTTGCCGGAGAAATTACGGTATTTATATTGATACTGATATATAAATATGTCATGTCATCGTAAAATTGTAAAAACCATTAGATTGTAATATAACTAGTGAAATTGTAAAATTTCGATTAAGACTGCGGACCCGAATGTTCTGCTTATAATTGTTTTACTTTTATTTACATCACTCGTATATAATTAATATATAGCAAAGAATCTTTTGACTCATTTTTACAATCTCGTTAGTCATGTAACAAATTACAATCTTACGGTTATTAAATTTTACGGTAAACATATATAACTTTATTAGGTACCGCATGAATACAATATTCCCCATGTCGATTTAGCTTCCAAACAAAATCCCTAGCAACTAGTGTGGAGTTGTGGACAGATATTTCGACGGAACGGTTGTTGGCAATAGTTATTCGGCTATCAACAAGGGAATCGAACTAAACCGTCTATTAGCTCGCCATATTGTACTGTACTGAAAACAGTGGTAAGGCCGCGTACACACGAGCGACTACTGTGAGTATAGTGAAATAGCGCCGCAATCCGCGCGCGAGCTGAATGGGCAGCGTAGCCAACATGCCATCGTTAAGTGACATAGCCAGCCCCGGATCTAGAGGGGGTCCATGCCCCGGGCGGCAAGTTCAGAGGGCGGCAAATTCATACTTTACAGACGAATATTTCGTGTGATAATTAAAAAATAAATCATTCAAATTTCAAATTTCTTTATTAAAAGGATCGGTATACTGTTTTACAATAATCTATTAAAGAACACCTTTTCATAATGTTTTTTTAACCACCAGTTTTTTTAGAAATCTACATTGGGTACATCTGCCGATACAAGAGTAGGTGGTATTATAGTTTTATTCATTAGTCATCTCGTCATTTTACTCATTACGCAATATAAAATCGAAGATATTCAGTGTTTTTAACGTGTTCTCTCTTGCGTTACTCCTCCGTTCATTTGATGACCAGTATTTTTTTTTTTCAAAGTTTCGAGCCTTCCAGAAACAAAATATTTGAAAAATTACTTTCATTTAAATTAAACGCGAACAATTTTCTCCCTTTTGTGAATTTTAAGCCTTGAGCTAAAATTTTTTTTAAATTAGTGTAAATGTGGGCGGGGGCGGTATTGTTCAGTTTTTGCCCCGCCTAAAAAAAAATTTTGATCCGGGGTTGAACATAGCGTGCGATACGTTAGTACATTACATTCTTGATTACTAAATTCCATAGTAGTTAGGTAGCCCATGTGATGAACTTTGAAAGAAAGGCTTAGATAACTTTGTTAATTCAGGAGTTATATAGGCCTAACTTGTGAAATGCACTTTCTTGAAAAACTTCGTACAAAAATAACTAAATAATAAGTGGATAACGGAACCCTATTCTATGCGTGGCCTGACACGCACTTAGGCCAAGTGCGTGTCTTGTCGTGTTTTTATGTCGTGTTTTTATTTATGTCTTTATGTGTGTGTCACAACCCTAGTCCCAACGCGGATGTAAATTCCAATTCCAATGGGAAGTAGGCAGTTCGTAGACGGAAATTTTTGTTTCAATATTGTGTGCACTATTGTGCGCTGCCAATGTATGTATTCTACACAGAATTCAATGTGGTATTCTATAGAGAAAGGATAAATACCATGGAAGGTGGTGATCATGACCCTCAGACATGAGGAGCACGACTGATGGAGGGAGGAGGATTCTATTGATGTTATGCATAATGCATGTTTTCGTATTAATATAATTGAAAATATAATATTTAAGTATGTGAATTTTAATCTCATCTTATTAAAATAGTTTCATTATTTCCCATTTTCGAACGCTTTTCTACCAATCTGCATTATAAAATAAGTCACGAGACTTAGGTATCTTTTACGGCCGCACTCAGAGACATATAAATACTTAATAGAGATTTTGACAATATGTTTGGACTTTGTGTCAAAGTCTATACTAAGTAGCTCCATACGTAAGCATTAATGCCTCTGTGTGCGTCCGTCACACACGTGAAACGCAAAGTGTGACCGACATTACAGACTCAATCGACATTCGACGGCCAATTATAGGGAATAGTTAACGATGTTATTCCCGCAGGAGGCGGTAGTGGCGGGAGACGGGTCACTTAGCAAGCCTCTGATCATTTACTAATTACATTTGACAGGTTTGAAGGGAGAAAATTTAGTAGGTTAATTTATATTGAAAACCTTTTACAATGACGTCATATAATTTATAACGCTGAACCGGATATTAAGACTCTAACGCTTAACCGGATATTAAGAAGAGAGACTATAACGCTTAACCGGATATTAAGAAGAGAGAGAAGAGAGTTTAAGGTCATTCAGAGTATGTACAACATGAATATTTGAATATCGGTTTTAACAACTATCGGCAATAACGACCACATTTATCAGTCCCTAATCAATGCTGTTATAATCGACTTTCAATGTATAATTATAAATTATGTAATTGGTTATAGTTATTTTGCGTTATAAGAGCATTAATCTGCTGTCATATTGCAATGCAGTTTTATGGGTTTACCTCCTTGAAATTGTTCTTGTGTTCAATAAAGTTTTTTTTTTCTACCTCTTTAATATTAAAGTAAATAAATAACTTATTTCAGGCTGCATAGGCCCATATTATAAATACCTTACAGACTAACATACATATTATATACTAATTAAAAACTGTGTGTAAAAAACGTGTTTTCAGTTTTTCACACGTGATGACGACGACGTGATGCGCGCTTCGTTCCGGAGTGTCCCCCGGAACCTCCGGTAGACCACACTCGCTGGCCAGAAATCCTCCACCTCGTAGATCTACTGTCGACTCTGTTGGTACTCTCACCACAAAGGAACTGAAGTTGACCTTGTGGCGAGTCTCCAGACGCTCGACCCTTAAGGCGTCTTCTTACGGATGTAGTCCACGACATCCTCAACCTCCGTGGACCAGTGCAGGCGGGAGACATACAGCGGCGTCGCGGGAACTTCACACCGCAGTCACAGCTCGGGCTCGTAAGGAGTAGGTAAGTATTTTAACACGTCCAGACCTAAAGCAAAGATATTAGAAAACCTAACCTGAATACTGAAACGCTAATCAAAATTAAGAGCCCTCCTATTCACAGGCTGTCGCTGTCTCTGCTAGCCGAAATGACAAGGACAGCTTTATATCGTTTCAATATTCGGCCGTGAGCCTTTATTATTACAGCAGTTCAAATCCCTGAACAGGAACAGGAGACGAATCTTCTTTAAGAGCGATTTCACATTGCGCGGCACGATAGTACTAATTGGACCGGAAACGATATAATATTATACCTACGTTGTTGCGTTTTGCGAGTATCCAAACCGATATCCGTAATCCGATTCGCTCCGTCAAAACGCCATCTATTACCTACTCAGCCCACTACTTTGCCTAGAACTTTATTGTATTGACAAAATTATCCACTAGATGGCAGTACTAGCAATTGTTAATGAAAATCCAAATCTGTTTTCAACCGGCTAAAACCACATTATTCTAATATATTTCCTCTAAGGTGAAAACCATGTTTAAACGCTTTTGAACATAACTATCTGAATACGCGGTCGCGCTATCGCTAAGTACAGCTATCTTTTCTCGAAGCATTTTGCGGCTTTTTGTGCCCCTATATTTTCGTTTAGTAACAAAGCTAGCGGTCTGATTTTTTTTTGCAGAGAAGTCGTTAGCAGCAAAAGCTATTGTTTTACATTTCATAAAAATGGAGTGCAAAATTGAGTGCATAGTTTAGGAGATATTAAGCGTCAAAAAACGCGATTTTGAAAGATATGGATAGAGGTAAGAAGAATAAACAAAATTAAAAGCATACCTACTTCTAGCAATATTAGAAATTTCAAATTTGCTGTCAGGCAGGTATTAACTATTACCTACAAAAAGAAATAAGATCCCACAAAGACATTATGTAAATGAAAAAAGCCAAGTATTTCCTTTGCAAAAACTTATTAGATGTCGTAGAGACCAAGTGAAATTTAAGATAGTCCATTTAATTAGTTACTCATAAAAATTGTAACCGTATGTGGAAAATTTTATTTTTATAATTTAATATATTCCGCCGTCCTAACGAAGAGTGCAGTAAGTCGAGTTTTTGGGCAAATTGGATTAAGACCGTATATTATGGTATAATATGGTCTTAACTCGATTTGCCCAAAAACTCGACTTACTGCACTCTTCGTTAGGACGGCGGTATTAAATAGTGACTATAGTAGAATTATAATTTTATTGCCAAGTCTTATTTTTATAATAAATTATTAAAAATAAAAAATAAGAATGTCATGGGATACTCATCCCAACTTACCTGTCCGGTAGTTGTGGTATAGTATACGGGTATGCGACCCCGGCTTCCCTAGCTATTACTGTCCTATCCCTTGCCCTCCTGGGCGGTAATATCCTACATTTCCTATTTCCCACTCTAACAATCTTCCTTTCCACACCACCTATCCTTCCCTTTCCCTATTCCTACCCTCTCCACCAATCCGTGGAAACGCAACGGATAATCATAAAAATAATTTAATTATCCAAAATGGCGGCGATGTGGTTCACCACCCATCACGTCTCGTTTCTCGCGGAGGTGAAAAGCGGACCATGTAGAGCCGCTTCGCTACGTTGAATGTAAGATGAGGAATGGACGGTGGGAATGGAAGTGAACGAAGCGAAAGGAGTATGTAAGGATCGTAGAAAGTGGCAAAAAGTGGTCTCTGCCTACCCCTTTACGGGAAAAAGGCGTGATTATATGTATGTATGTATGTATGTAAAAATCCACATAAGGCTACAAATTTTTTATATAAGTCTTCCTCTTGAACCACTCTATTCATTGCTGAAAACTGCATTAAAATCCGTTGCTTAGTTTAAAAGATCTAAGCTAAAAGGAAACTGAACGACTTTATTACAATTAGGTAGTTTCGCTGCGTCCTTTACTTGGAATTTATGACGATTTAGAAAAACGGCGTTGAAAAGTTAAGAGCAAAAGTCTATTTTCCCGCCTTTTTAACTTGGCCCTGCCCGTGTCACTGGCAATATGGAATATTCATAACACATAAAAATAACTTAAAACATAATAATATGATACTAGTCTGAAAAATAAAATGAATGAGAAAATTTTCAATATCTGTTGATAAATGAGCAAGATATGAGCGGTCAAAGTTTTGAATCTATCTATTTCTAGCAAAACAAATTATACTTATGCACTTTCTATGAAAGTCGTGTTATGTGACGTCACCTTACACATCCGATCTCTCTGTCTAATATAAAGTGGTAGAGCCATGCTTCGGCACGAATGGGCCGGCTCGACCGGAGAAATACCACGGGCTCACAGAAAACCGGCGTGAAACAGCGTTTGCGCTGTGTTTCGCCGAGTGAGTGAGTTTACCGGAGGCCCAATCCCCTACCCTATTCCCTTCCCTACCCTCCCCTATTACCCTATTCCCTCTTAAAAGGCCGGCCAACGCACTTGCAGCTCTTCTGATGCTGCGAGTGTCCATGGGCGACGGAAGTTGCTTTCCATCAGGTGACCCGTTTGCTCGTTTGCCCCCATATTTCATAAAAAAAAAAATACTACTTTAAACGTTCCTATCTTTGTTATTTTTAATGATATCCAAAAACTGATTTTAGCATGCGGTTTACCAAACAAGATAGATCTATATAAAAAAAACGTGTATATTCCCTAATGCCAAAATATTTTAAAAAATTAAACGAAAAATCTATAGTCAATCCATACATGGATTCATGAAGTGGGAATATATGTTTAAATACAAAAGAAAATATCTTTACTTATTTTTTATTTTCACATTATTTTGTATCGGTAACAATAACACATCTGCACATACATAAATTGTAGTTAGTTATATCAAAAATATATTCCCTAGATCTTTTTTATATAGCTACCTCGAGTAGATAAAACATACGAATTATGAAGTTTGATATTATCATTTTTTGTTAATAATAATTATAATTCGATGATTTTTTTAAGTAGTCAAAGATAAAATAAATTAAAATAATTTTTCTTAAATACCTATTGATTCGTATTTCTGTTGTTGTTTTTTTATCATTTATATTTAAATTAAATATTTAAATAAAAATAGCTTTCATTCAAAATTATTTATACCAGTCACCAGAGACCAACAATCTAACATACTATTGTATAAAGACTGGAATGCATATTATGAACTATCAGGGATTCTAATTCATAAGCAATAGACTGTTGTCCGTATTATTTTAAATTTATTAATGATTTCTAGAGTCGTTTCTATACCACGTCAATCTGATCCTGTGCTAAGTATCCGAAGAACTTGAATCACAGGTACCAGACTTTTATACTATACACGTATTTAAGATTAGCACAGACAAACTTTTTGCCCCTTCGGCGGGACTCAAACCCACGATCTCCGTCTTAAGCGCTAACGCGCTAACCACTGAGTCTCAGAGGTCGTATTTTGTTAATATGTCAAACTGACATGTCATTGACAATTGTATTGCGACTGTATTTGCATTATAATACAAATAAATTATGAGAAAACACTACCTGCTTATGAATAACATTCCCTGATAATACATTTACAGCAGAAAATAAACAAAACTGTGAATATAATATATTCATTGCAATGTATATGTCAACGTAAAATTGTAAAATAAGTAACGAGATTGTAAAAATATGTCGAAAGATTAAAAACGATATATTTATAATCTAACGAAAAACAATGTATTAAATTATAGACTGCGTATTCGCATCGGAAGTCAATCAACATTGTACAATTTTACTAGTTTTATTACAATCTAACGGATTTTACAATTTTACGGTGACATGTAGAATATTTTGATTAAGTACAAAGCACTGGTATGATTCTAGTTTACAAGTAGAATATTACAGTAATATTGCTACTGATGTTTGTGCCCGCGTCTGTACGCTGTACAGTCGCTGACGAACCCGGTGCACCACATTTCGACCTTATTACTATAGAAATAAGGTTCAAAATTGCACTATACATAACACATAAAGGAGTACTAAAAAGTACAGTCTAATAAAATTCTGCTAACGGGCGTACGGCCGAATTCACAAACGCTAATTATATTAGGGCAAGCGCTCACTTGGGACACGACAAACTTAAGACAAGTTTTGTCTAACGTAGAGATAAGTCGGTATCACGACTGTCTTCTTTTTTTTTTTTATGAAATATGGGGGCAAACGAGCAAACGGGTCACCTGATGGAAAGCAACTTCCGTCGCCCATGGACACTCGCAGCATCAGAAGAGCTGCAAGTGCGTTGCCGGCCTTTTAAGAGGGAATAGGGTAATAGGGGAGGGTAGGGAAGGGAATAGGGTAGGGGATTGGGCCTCCGGTAAACTCACTCACTCGGCAAAACACAGCGCAAACGCTGTTTCACGCCGGTTTTCTGTGAGCCCGTGGTATTTCTCCGTCTTATGACTAAGACTCACACAGACACGATACGCGATGCTACGCGGCGCTGCATTATTAAGGAATTCAAAATTGAACTGTATTCCCTACACACAAAGATACACGTTTCATATGACAACCTGAGATTCGAACTCCTATAATGGAACGTGTATCTTCTTGTATAATGAATAAAGTTCAATTTTGAATGGCTCGTTTCGGTGTGAATTGACAATAAAACACCCACAGTTGGGGAGCTCCTAAACAATTTCGTCTATGAGACATTTTGTTTTAAGTGTGAGCATCTTAATATTATATTTTGTAATAACTTTAATAACTCCCCACACCGATTTCGGTGACGGTGGCCGGTTTCATTGAAACCAGGCCAGTTACGCAGGAGTAATTTATAGTGCCCAAGTGTGTGCGCAGTACACAACAGCACTCCCTCCCGACTTTTTAACATGCCCATCCGACGCATGGATTATCTTTCATGTCAACAATCAGGTGATCAGCCTGCATTGTCCTAACCAAACCTGGAAACAACATTTTATGTTGTTTCAATGCGGGAATCGAACCCACGACCTCCGGGTCGAGAGCCAATGCTCGAACCAACCACTAGACCACGGAGGCTGTTGCGGCTTGTATTTGTAATTCTGTCTGTCTAAATTCTAACTGTTGTCTGTCTGACTGTCGTGTCTAAAGTGAGCACTCGCCCGTCCAGTTACCCAGTTTGGCTGACAAGGACAGCACGCAACTTAAGAGCCTCTTACTTTAAGAAACGTTTGAATATTCAGCGTTAGTTTCTCTTACATTAGGCAATGAACACCACGCACGCCCCCTACGGTCTAATACACCTAGTAATTGGTACCTATCACTTTATCTACATATTCACTAGCTTACATATTACGTTTATTTATCACAATATAAATTCTTCAGTCGCCGTCTTTGTGATTTCTTCGGTGGTAGATGCTAGTCAAACTCCATGCCTGTAAAGTTAAATTTTGTAATAAGTGACTATAAAGGTATTCGTTTGTACAGCTTGGCAAAAAGAGTATGACGCAGTGACAGCAGAAACTAAAAACATTTTCATATTTTATCTTTAATAGATTGTAATGATTTGGACCATGCAAAAACTGTATGGGCAGTGTCCTCAACCCACCAACAGATTTCAAACCTATCTCAGTTAATAGCTCTTGCCACGGTGATAATTATTTAGTATGGCGACATTCACCTCAGGAGTGGGGCTTTGACAGAAAATGGAATTTAATTTTCATTATTTTATATTAGCAACCCACTCCAGCTTCGTACGGGTGCAATGTAATCATCAAAAATGTTTTTAGTTTCTGCTGTCACCGCGTCATACTCTTTTTTGCCAAGCTGTACAACTGTCAAACTTGAACTGAATATTAAAAAGGCCTATTTTAATTAAATTAGGTACGGACAGAGTAGACCACGGGGAAGGACATAGGCTACTTTTTACTGTATTTACGCGGACGGAGCCGCGGACAAAATCTAGTCAAATTAGAAAATTGCTAAAAGTTACTGGCAAGAGCAACTTCTTCAATTGATATTACTTATTGTCTTATTGTATTTGATTCTGGACTTTCCACTTAATGTCGCCATTTTAGACCTACAGTTTTCTATGGTGTGATCAATAGTTGCTCATTTAGATGCTAGACACTAGCCCCCTTACTAATAAAAATACTTTCCAGTAGATTAGCAATACAATGTTTTGTCCTTGTCTTATGCGTTGAAAAAGTCGCTTGACAGACAAGGAAAAATTATTGTATTGCTTATCTACTGAATAAATATTTTTATTAGTAAGGGGGTATATACAGAAACGTTTATGTTATAAACAGTAATACCATACCCAATATAAACAAGTCTATGCTCGGTCCGACCACAAAGCTCCTCTTCACGCCGGGCTGCAGCTCGCCCAGAGCGTGCTGCAGCGCTGGACTGAAGTTCCATACCACATAGCGTTGCTTAGCCATGTCCAACTCTCTGAGGACCAGGGCTAGGTCCTGTGGGACATTGTAGTGGTAAGTAAATCCCGTTTTTCATTAACAATGTATGGTAGGTCATTTATGTAAATCAGAAATACCAAGGATCCTAAAATGGACCCTTGTGGGACTCCGTTACAAATTTTAGTGCCTTTTTTAATTTATCTCAACCCTCTGAGTCCTATTTAATTTCAAGAATCTGATTTCAAGAGGACGAGTGCTGGGCCTCCATTGTGGCATAATTTTCTGATTAATGTTGTGTGTTGGACGCAATCAAATGCCTTGGAGATTTCAAAATATCCTGCGACATTTCCTAAGTACGAAAATATAACTACATAATCAATTGGATAATATTATTAATTGCTGATGATACTTCACTAACTTATTTATTAACCGCCAAAATTTACGCTATAACGAAATACATAATACTCACTCAAAAATAGTATACTAGTTTAGTGTTTTTTTTTTTTTTTTGTTAAATAGAAAAAAAACAAAATGTATAAAGTTCACGTTACGCAACGTAATGTTAACTGAATCCAGTGTGCTATTAAATGGTACTTGTCCGAATTAAGTTAGCGTGGTGTCTAACATCACCGCAGCGTCACCTGTTGTAGGTGTTAGTTGTTACCTCCGTCACGGCGACGTCTGCGGACAGCAGGCGCGCGCCATCCAGGACGAGCAACCGGTTCGCCGCGCGCCGCACCGCGCGCACCACCCGCGCCGCGCCCGCCGACCGCAGCGACCCCTCGAGCGAAACCATGCAGCACTCACGAGACCCCACCTACCCGCAAATAAGCAGTGTCAAAAATCTCGCTTATATCAGGAGAAAAGAAAAAGACCCCCTTACTTTAAAATATTTACAGAATGGATAAGCAACAACGAGAACAAAAAATTGTATAGCTTATTCCATTCTGTAAATATTTTTATTAGTAAGGGGGTAAGTGAAAATAGTCCAAGCTACTCGGATGCAATGCCATTAATGAAAAAAGTAGAAATCAGCAGGCCATATCTGGTTATTTCAGTAAGAGTAATCGTAATAAAAAAACTAATGAAATCACACTACACAGAGTAAATAAAATAACCAGAATCGACCCCAAGGAAGATAAAATAAATTTAAAAGAAAGTGATGTAAAAATTCACAAGATAATAAAGGTTTGTCGCAGTCTCATAAATACTCGAGACCCAGAATAGTGGTCACAAGTATAAGCTAAACTAGATTTTCATGTTCAAGATTGTAAAATCTCTGTGAAATTTAACAACATAGATAAAACAATACAATAACTGTATGCAATTAATAATAATGAAACAATACATCAAAATATCACAAAAAATAGTATCTTATAAAGACTTCATATGAAAAGAAGAAGAATAACACACATAGAAAAATAACATTGAAAAAATATTTCACAGAATTAGATCCAAATGAGGCATTATCATATCTAGCACAGCAATCAAACCAGCCCCTGATCCTGTACAGATACAACAGTAAATCCATGAATACTTGCATGCATAAATCAGTCATTTAATAACACAAAAATGATGGTTTTTACCAACATAAAAACACAGACATAGGTAAAATGCATAACATTGCAAAAGTCAAAATTAATTTTATTTTATAAGATTCGAGCACCCCGATATAGTCTAAGATCCGGCTGCAGGATTAGTGCGTTCATCGGCTTTTTGCTGAAAACCGAATTTTTATGTGTATTTATAATTAGGAGAATATATATTTATCAGGTTGCCTATCAAAATTTGGCCGCCAGTATTTTTAATTAAATTATTTTTAATTGATTTTTGGGAAAAAATATCGTTCACTTGTTTTTTAAATAAAATAACGTTTACATCACGGCAATTTATATGAAGATTAAAAAAAAACACGGTTGCCGTTGCGCACTTGGCCGCACCTCTTCGCAGCCAGGTGTAAAGAGATATGATTTCGATATATGTATACGTTCATAACGTTTATTTATTAATTATATACCAAATTAAAGCTAATTTTTTTCTATTTATTATCATATATAGTTGCCTAAATAAATATACCCGCGAATGATGATTGCTGGTTTTTAAAACTTATAAATATTTAAGGTAGAGTGAAAGAAAGTTAGCGCGTAACATCATTCGTCAGACAAGGATAGCGATTGCCGGCTGTGCGACGCTTTTAAGCCATTGCGCATGCGTCGAATGTTAGTGTTCTCAACATAACAGCTGCGGTATTTTTATTCTTACATAAAAACCACGCTGTTTTGGAGTTCGTCATGCACAACGTTTTATATTTACATTACTTTCCATCTAAAAATTATTAAATTAATTAACGTAAAATAAAATTGATAAAGATGAAGTCGTGTTTTCTGTGTAACGAAAAAATCAACGTACTTGATTTTATGCATCATTCAAAAAGTGCTCGCTAATGTTATTGTTTCGTCTTAAAAAAAGAATATAAATATCATGCCACTTTATTAACAATTGAATCTACTAATGATTTTGGATATCATACAGAGTGTCTCAAAAAAATTACAGTTCTAAAGCAAAAAGATAAAGAAGAATTTGAAGAGTTTTGCAAAACACAAACCGTAAGTAAAATTTCAATTGAACTTAAGAATAATATAGGTTATAGTTACAAAATAAATGACACAGTGCAAACTTTGAGGTTTTTTTGTTAAAAATATTTTTTTAAAATTTTTTATTATTATAAAAATGATTTCTCAAAAAATCAACAATTTACCGATTTTAATTAATACATTTTTTAAATAATTATTAATTAAAAAAAATAATTAATGCCCTTTTTTCAAATTACAATTAGTAAACCTTTTTTTTTATTAATGATTTAAAATTTTAATGTTTTTTCTTTTTTTTTAATTAATTAATTAATACCAATAACTTAAAAAAATTACCTAATGCATAATTTAAAAAAATAATTGATTAATTTAAAAAAAATAATGATTAAATAAAAATAATAAATTTAAAAAAATATTAATGTTTATTTTTATGGAATAACGCGGTAACGTAGTACAATCTACTAATTTCTGGCTGGCTGCTATTCGATGGTTTTCTAAAACCAACATGGTTCCTGGGAGACTCGACTTCAACGCAAGTTAAGAGTGTGCTATGTGATTCCATGGAGAAATCTTCCGATAATGACGACAATTCTGATATTTGTAGCGATGAAAGTGATAGCTCCGATGATAGTGTAAATGAAAGCTCCGATGATACAGATTATTAAATAAGAGTTACGGGAATATAAGATATATTTAAAAAAAAAATCAATTTGCTTAAATGTTTAATTAACATGTAACAGACGATTTAATACTTGAATAAAATGTACTAAAATTTTCAAATAGTACTTTCACAATAAAATTTTCTTTTACCTAAGTCACCTTGGTTTTATTTTTGTATTTTTTAAATCAATATAAATTATATTAAATCAATATTAAATATATTCAATCAATATTTTTTTTTGTAATTTTTAAATTTGTCATTTTGAAAAGGAAGACATATTTTTTGGAGTATTTATTAAGTCGTCTCTATTACTCCTCGGTGGTTGAGAACACTAGCATTCGACGCATGCGCAATGGCTTAAAAGTGTCGCACAGCCAGCAATCGCTCTCCTCGTCTGACAAATGATGTTACGCGCTAACTCTCTTTCACTTTACCTTAAATATTTATAATTTTTAAAAGCCAGCAACCCTTATTCGCGGGTAAATTTATTTAGGAAACCATATACGATAATAAAAAGAAAAAAATAAGTTTTAATTTGATATATAATTAATAAATAAACGTTATGAACGTATAAATGTATCGAAATCATACCTGTTTACACCTGGCTGCGAAGAGGTGCGGCCAAGTGCGCAACGGCAACCGTGATTTTTTTGAATCTTCATATAAATTGCCGTGATGTAGACGTTATTTTATTTAAAAAATAAGTGAACGATATTTTTTCCCAAAAATCAATTAAAAATAATTTAATTAAAAATACTGGCGGCCAAATTTTGATAGGCAACCTGATAAATATATATTCTCCTAATCATAAATACACATAAAAATTCGGTTTTCAGCAAAAAACCGATGAACGCACTAATCCCGCAGTCGGATCTCGTACTAATATATTTATTTCAATAATATTTAAATAATCAATTAAAATTTAAATTTTGTATGCAGTTAAAAATTAAAAATACTTTTACACTTTCTAGTTAGACAAATAAACAATATCTAATGGTCAACCGACTTACTCTGGCTGTTGCAAATTTTATTACAATATAGCGATTTTGATTTTCTTGTCTCTCTCTCTAAAATATTGTAGGTAGTAAATATTTAAATAAAATACTTCAATATCAGACATGCCATTAAATTATAATAAAATAGATAATATAAAATTGGACCAAGTAAGTTGACTCGAGGCACACCTTCGTTCTCGCTCGGTAATGTAGCTACGTAGCAACAGGGCACATCAGGGAAGTATTTTTATCTCAGGAGGACTGTCTACGTCTTCTGCGATAAAAAGACTCCCCAAAGGTTGACCCTACTTTGAAGAAAACATGTAGTTAACAACATCTATCTTACCGCTATTTATTTGACTGGTTTCCTATAAACATTAGATAAAATAGCTTCAATAATGGAACTATGGGGTACACCAATTTTTATTCTTTTCTGCGCAGCAACAGGGTGCATCAGGGAAGTATTTTTATCTCAGGAGCACTTCAAACGTCTTCTAAGATAAAAAGACTGCCCAAATGATAACCCGAAAAGCAAATACATTGGCAAGTGATTTTTACTTAGCCTTTGATTCACTTTAGCACGCAATGTCTTCTTCGTATCTTGAACTTCATACTTACCTTAACTTTTGCCTATCCTTGTGAAAATTTCACTGATTACCTTTACCTTTATACCACTTTGATCAAAACATCTCTGCTGCTTCCATAGCACTTAGGGTACAAATGGAGAGTATTTTTTCATCCCAGAAGGATATAAAACGTCTTCTAAGATAGAAAAAATTCCCAAAGGTCAACCCAATTTTGTAGAAAGCACTAGAATACCATAATCAAAAAACACTACCTTGAAAACCTTTAAGAAGTATTTTTATCGATATTTCTTGAAAAAATATGTATCAGATAAAAATACTTCCCGTACCATTTACACATTAAGGGCTTGCTTCGCAATCTACTGACAAGCTTAGTTGGATGTTCCGTCTCTCTCGCTCTATATAAAATAAACAGCGACATAACTACTGAATAAGCTATTCGTCACTTATCAGGTCATCAGATTGTGTAACAGGGCCTGATATTAATTGTATCTTATCACGGAGCATTGACACCAGTGGAAGGAGCGTCGCCACGTTTTTGTTTCATATCAAAGTTAAGAAATGATGGTTGGTTATTTTTTTTTTAGTTATTTCAACTGGATGAATTCACAACAATATAGAGCTAGAGCTGGACATCGAAAAAGGAGGTCGTCGAGAACAAGCATTGGACCACTGCAGATCGCTAGAGGCCTAAAAGTTTGATATAAAACCGCCGGTTTGACGGTTCCAAACCAGGCAGATATATTTTTTTTTAATGACCAAATTGTGTGAAGATTTTATGTGTAAAAAAAAGTCATAAGGAACAAGAAAACTATTTTGATACACGAGTGCGCGCCAACTAAAAACCAATAAAAATGCAAGTCTGGCTCTTACTATTCTACTATTGTACTCTTGACCATTTTCCAGCCATACCGCCCTAAACGTGTAAGAATTTGGAGTAAAAAAGGTCATAGGAAAGAAGTTCAAGTTATACGTCAATCTATTCGTTTTCTAATCATCTTACGAAAACAGTCGGTCTGGCATGCTCAAACCTGGCCAAAACTCAACCAGACCGGGATGAAGCTACTTCCTGCGATACTTACTAAGAGATATATTATGATTAATTTGCACTTAATGAAGAGTGACTTTAATAGATTTGTATGTACTCTTTCCGAATTTAAAAATCTATCTCAAGTTATTACCACCTGATCCGCCATCATGAAAAAATGGCGATGTCTTTCAATATTTTTGCAATATCTCTTCAGTGACACATTTTACGATAAAATTATGTTCTGCAAAATTGAACTAAATACAATTTGCTACAATTTACGCTATGAGCAGTTTTATGTCAAATCATTAGTTTTTGCGCTGCAGCGCTGTGCAACCTGACATTCGAACTGTTACAATGAAACATGACTGTATCTTCTTGTGTAATGTGTAAAGTTTAATAGGGGATCGGACAACATCTGAAATATGTAGTTTCGTTAATATATTCAGAAATATTGAGGCATTACTACTTGGTAAATGTAAAAAAATATATTATTTTATATGTAGTTTACTAATTAAATACATTTAAAAAGTACCAAAAAAAAAAAAATTCTTTTTGCCAAATTGGTAAACAAAACCTACATCATTAGTTTACTCACATTATATACAAAAACATTCATTATGGTAAATATGAACTTAAACGCACAAATATGGGAGATATTTACAAATATATTCCTGCGGCCATATACTTCATATACTACTCATATACTATAACCTACAAGTGACGTCATTTGTAGGTCGACTTTAGTATGGAGCGTTTTTAGGAGGCTCGCGAAATTTTTTATACAAATCGCTGTACCTTTGAAAATATTGACTTTTGATATACGGTTTTTTCTGAGAAGTTACTCATATATAAGAGTACTATTCATTTATGCAATAAAAAAAAATTGTCCGATTGCCTATTCTGAACAGCTATCATAAAAATATCACGTATCGTTTCGTTTCTGAGTGAATTGGCCCTTAGGCCTATTTCAAAGCATATATAGTACCTATAAATTTCCGATTGCTTATCCGGAAGTTTTGTCGCTGCTTACTTGATATCGAGCGACTGAGACAGAACATGGAAATAAGCTATGTAACACTTATCAATTGTGGTACAGGCAATAAAAGTAAAAATAAATGAAGTTATCCTAAAACGTATTCAGGTTTCAACATTCATTATAAAATAATATGTAAATATTAGTATTATTGACGATAATAATTATTCATATAAGGCTCTGTTTTTCTCGGATAGCGTTGACGTCACATAGCGGCCATTTTCTACGTAAACAAACTGGCGCGGTTTCCTACAGAGCGGTAGAGTCTGGCGATCGAGATGAAATTTTAGCATGATATATAATTCGCATCAAGGATTGTTTTTATCTTTTTTTTGCATCAGTTACATATCCGCGACCGCGAAAAAACTATATTTACGTGGGCGGAGCCGCGGGCAACAGCTAGTACTTATAATATATATATTTATATCAATTCATTTTTCTATCTGATATGATCCGGAGTGTTCTTAGCTACAATTCATCATCATCAGCTGGAACACTGCTTGACAATTCGGGGTTTACTTAATTTTTAAATTTAATTTCTTTCATAGAAAACGTTTAGTCCCCTCTGTATTACGGCCGCTACACGTCGGTAACGCTAACGAAACCGGAGCTAAACCGCCGCACTCAGTCAGTTAATGCTTAAATAAGGAACTACTTAGTAGAGATTTTGACAGAACATAATATATGATGAGGACTTACTATTAAGTAGCTCCTTACGTAAGCATTAAAATATGTCTATGAGTGCGGCCGTAAGTCATTTTATTTAATAATTATTATCATAAATATATTTAGGTTTTGCTTAAACATAATTTAAGCAAAACCTAAATATATTTTTCATACCCAGCTATGAATGCTATTAGATAACTTAAACTATGTACTTAGATTTTATAATAATTTTATCATTATTTTTTAAACAAAACCTAAATATATTTTTTCATACCCAGCTATAAATGCTATTAGATAACTTAAACTTAGACATATATAAATATATTACATATTTATACTTATTAATATATATACATGTTTAAATATAAGGTTCGGTAAAATCAACTACGGATATTTTGGGCATATGATCTACCGTAATATCTTCCTTTATATGGGCGAGTTTGAGTTGAGCGGAGATTCTCCCATACATGAGATGATTTTTTTGATTTGAGCAGTATATCATATACCCAAAATATCCGTAGTTGATTTTACCGAACCTTATGTACTGGGTGAAAAGTTATTTTACAACATTTCACTAATAATTTATAATAATTAATTTATAATTTATACATTCAAATTATTGTATTTCAGAAAAAAATATAAATGTATTGAAATCCCAAATAACAGTCACTCTATTGACCCCTGTGACTTTGCTGATTGGAGCGCGAGCGTACAAGTTACAAGGGGTAACCAAAATTCATATATTTTTTAAAAAATCCAACAATCTCATAAATGCAGTTCGTGCATAAAGCGTATCGTTTTGTTTCGGTATGAATGACCCTAAACTGCTTTTTAAAAATTTGTCGCGAATACTTATTGGACGTATTGGACCTCTATGGCTCAGTGGTTAACGCGTCGGTACTTAAGCCGGAGGTCGCGGGTTCGAGTCCCGAAGAAGGGACAAAAAGTTTTCTGTGTTCTTGGATGTGTATTAAATATATGTACAGTATAATACCTATACCAGTATTAAATATATTTCCGTTGTCTGGTACCTGTGCTGTGATACAAGTTCTTCGGATACTTAGTACAGGACCAGATTGACGTGGTGTGGAAGCGTCCATAGATATAAATATTGGACATGGCAAAATACAGGGTACGCCGCGCTGTTATAAAACGAGACCGCCCCTAACCAGCTATGCAGAATTTATATAATATACTCATAGACTAATGATTGGTCTCACTGGGCGCTCTACCCCAGCGAGACCAAATTATTCATCTATGAATATACTTATGTAATATGCATATTTTATTTAAACGCAAAACAAACGTTATATCGCGCCTTCACCAAAGGAAAGAGAGGGATTATATATATCGTCTTCTCTTTCCCACTCGGCCTCCATCTGAGACTCTGTCTCACAAAAGGAGGCCAGGCCTCGTAACTCACGGTCCCGAGTATAGCATCTGGAACGAGAGGCCTATACCACCACATAGCCTCTGTTTGCCTGGTACTCTCGCGTTCAAATTTATTTTTTTGACGTTCAAAATGAAGACGAGACTCGCATATTGTGCTTTGCTCGCCTAGTATTTTGCGTCCAACAACGAGCCAGTAATATAATTTAACAAAGCTTTAATTACAAGTTCGTTTAGTATACTAAACAAGACTTCTACACGTGCTCTGCTCGCCTGGTACTTCGTGACACATTGTGGTAAAAATAAAGAGGGAGCAAATCTGATTGCTGATAACGTCCCGACTACGAAACTACCTTCAAAGTAGTACATATTTCGTGCCTATGTACATAAAATAGGTGTCATTAATAATAATAACTCCCCACACCGATATCGGTGACGGTGGCCGGTTTCATTGAAACCAGGCCAGTACGCAGGAGTAATTTTATAGTGCCCAAGTGTGTGCGCAGTACACATGAGCACTCTCTCTTCCTTTACTCTCGTAATCCAGTGGGACGGATAACCGACACGACTGACGAGAGATCAGGCGCAGGTCCGACTTTTTACATGTCCATCTGACGCATGGATCATCTTTCTTGTCAGACAACCGGGTGATCAGCCTGCATTGTCCTAACCAAACTTGGAAACAACATTTTTTGTTGTTCCAATGCGGGAATCGAGCCCACGACCTCCGAGTCGAGAGCCGATGCTCTAACCACTAGACCACGGAGGCTGTGGTGCCATTATACCTCTAATGGCTAAAGTAATAAGGTGTACTGTACCTTGAACTGTTTAACGGTGACGTGCGGTCGTGCGGCCGTGGCCAGTATGCGCGCCGCGTCGAGCGCCACACCCGCCGCTATGCCGTACTCGAGGCCCACACCGGCACCGACACACACCGTGAGGGCCCACACTAACAGCTCCGTTTCTGGAATATACGATAATAATGAAGTAAGTATACATACAAACATACACAATAGGGAATATGCATAAAACATAAAAATAACTTAAAACATAATAATATAATAAAACATAATACTAGACTAAAAAATAAAGGAAATGGCGAGAACATTTTCAATATATGATGACTAGCGACCCGCCCCGGCTTCGCACGGGTACAATACTGATACTAATACTACAGAATGTCACCAACTTCGCAACGGGCCGTATAGCAGAAATCGTAATATTTTAATTTCGCCATAACTTCAAAACCAAACGTCAAATTTTAATCATTCAAAGACCAAATATTATCTACATAAACTGTACTTAGTGATGAAATAATTTATTTTGATAAGGATTAATAGCATGAGTAAAATAAACGCGTTTAAATGTAGTCCAAAAAAAGTTCAAGATTTCTAAATAAAAAAATGGTTGTTGTGCCTCACTCGACATAGATAGATATAGTGTGTCGCGGACTTTTTTGTAGATATTTATAAGATCTACAATTAATTAGAACATTACATGGTTCTATCTTTTATAGTTTAGGCAGCGTACGCAAAATAAGTAACTTTTCTGGTTGATTTTTTACACCTTGTGTCCGAAAAACCCAAATATTTTACGGAACCCTATTTTTTTCCAAAATAAAATTTAGCCTATGTTACTCGTGGATAATGTAGCTTTCGAATGGTGAAAGAATTTTTGAAATCGGTTCAGTACTTTTTGAGCCTATTCATTACAAACAAACAAACAAACAAACAAACATACAAACAAAGTTTTCCTCTTTATAATATTAGTGTAGATAAATGAGCAAGATATGAGCGGTAAAAGTCTTGAATCTATCTCTTTCTAGCAAAACGAAATTACTTATGAACTTTCTATGGAAGTCGTGTTATGTGACGTCACGTTTCACATCCGATCTCTCTGACTAATTGACTACTTTAAACGTTCATATCTTTGTTAAATAAAAAAAAAATGACCGGCCTCTGTAGGTTGGTAGGTGTAGTTGTATATTTATTCAAATTAAATGTTAAAACAAAGCAACGAGTAACGAGACAGGTAATAACAGTTTATAATATGTAAGGATACATTTGAAAATAATCTATCATAAGTTTGTGGAACAAGCCGTCAGTCTATTTTAAATACAATAAAGTGAAACATTAAATAACCGACTGCTATGCCTCCACAGGCGGCGCACGACGAGCAGGTCGACGAGTGACGCCATGGCCACCATGATAACCGCCGCGAGAGACGCGCGCGGGATGAAGTAGAACGCCTCGGCCAGCAGCGTCACGGCCAGCAGCACCACGCTCGCTGGAAGCATAATATTGTTGGATTACCAATAGAAACATATACATAAAACAATTAAGATTTATTTACGACTAGCTGAAGGCCGCAACTTCGTTTGCATAGTACTTTCCACAAGTTAAAGTACCCTATGTTAGACCTTAAGACGCGTCTCTTGCTCGTGTTTTTTCGAAACATTACACATTTTATCTTCCGAGACAGACGGAAATCGTTCTTCGCACGGGTAGAGAGGGGAAGGGATGTTTCATTTCATAACAACTGTCACACCACACACATGACCATTATACATAAAAATACGAAAGAACTTATCAATCGTAAGTAGGTCTTCTATTCGTTACACGGGGGAGATATTAAAATTACGGGTCAATAAATATGGCCTAACTCGAAATCCGTGTTTTCTCCCAGATAGTTACTCTTAAATCTCGAGTACGTCTTCCTCGTCGGAACCCATGACCTTTTACACACAAAATGTTTGTTTCAATCAAAACCATTTTCTATAGCTGGAGACAGCTTGTGTATGAAAACAATTTTGTTTCATGTTTTCTGTGTAAATATGTTTTGAAAAACATAAGTAGGAGTCACGCCTTTATAACATCAGTTTCTTGCCAGTGAAAATCGGTTTAGCTACTACAGACTAGCCTGTAGAAACAGACAGACGGACAGACAAGAAGTTCACCTTTGAAGAAGCTGCCGGCGGGGCTGGTGACGCCGCACGCGTTGTTGAGCGCGGTCCGCGTGAAGCTCCCGGTGGCGGGCATGGACTGGGCGAACGAGGAGACGATATTGCACGCGCCCACCGCTATCATCTCCTGTGTGCAGTCCACTGTGGTGCCGCCGGCTGGTAATACCAGAGGAATTGTTAAATGTACTTGCAATTAGATGGCTAAAATTATACGGGCTATAAAAATATCCCTAGACTCCTTTTTAGAACAAATAGCAAATATACTCAAAGAATTGATAAGAAAATAAAGCCATTTCGGAGCAGGAGCATTTGACAGCGACGTAAACGAAGCATTAAAGAATGAGAATTGTATGAAAATATTTCTAAATCATGACAGCACCCATACAAATTTCATTCGACATAACGTTACGTGTACACCGCTGTCAAATGTTCCTGCTAGGCCCGCTGAACAGCGACGGTGAGAAATTACGAGCAATCATCCAGTATCTAGTAAGTACCCGAAGTTACCTCCGTGGTCCCGTTATCTAGAGCTTGGCTCTCGACTCTGTTGGTCGTGTATTCGATCCCCGCGTTGGAACGGCAAAAAATGTTAAGGACAATGCAGGCTGATCACATGATTGTCTGACAAGAGAAATTCATACGTCAGATGGGCATGCAAAAAAATTCGGTCCTGCGTCTGATCTCTCGCCAGTCGGTCATCTATCCTATTGGGTTACGAGATTAAAAGAGAGAATGCTCCTGCGTAGCTTGTCTGGTCTTTGAAACCGTCACCGAAATGTGGGGCTATATTTTTTACCCGAAGTTGCGGGAAGCATTTAGTACAACGCACCGAAGGCTTTAGCAATGGCGATGCTCTCGAGTATCGCGACGAGCGGCATGACGAACCCCTGCGGCCCGTACGTCACCAGCATGTCGCCGAAGTTCAGTGTTTCATTGTTGACGACGGTGCTGAAGGGGGGCGGCCCGAAGTTGGGGAGGCCGCTGTGAATCGTGCCTGGAAAAGAGATGTAATAAACAATATAAATGTAAATGGTTTTATTATAGGTTGTGGAAGGTTAGAAAAGAGGCCTTTTAAACATGATGGTTATGATGAAGAAAACAATGATGCAGATGATAATGATGCTGTAGCTACTAATGATGACGATAATTAATAATAATAATAATATCTATAGACGCTTCACACCACGTCAATCTGATACCGTGGTAAGTTCTCGAAGAACTTGTGTTACGGGTACCAGACAACGGAAATATATTTAATACTTTTATACAATACACATATTTAAGATTTTTACTATATTATACATATATTTAATACACACCCATGACCCAGGAACACAGAAAAACTTTTTGTTCCTTCGGCGGGATTTAAACCCGCTACCCCCGGCTTGAGCACTAACACGCTCAACCAACTGAGCCACAGAGGTTGTCAATTATGCGGCTTGATTTATAAAAAATCTGCTGATGCTGCTGCTACTAATGATGACGATAATTATGCGGCTCAATATGATGAAAATTCTGCTGATGCTGCTGCTACTAATGATGACTATAATTATGCGGCTCAATATGATGAAAATTCTGCTGATGCTGCTGCTACTAATGATGACGATAATTATGCGGATAAATATGATGATAACTCTGCTGCCGCTGCTACTAATGACAATGATGGCCATCTAGTTACCCGTAAGAGCGAAGGGCGTCTCTCCCTTGCGGTAAAGTAACAAGGCGAGCGTAGAACCAGCTAGCACAACGATCGCGTTGCGCGCGCGGCCCATGTATAGACACGCGGTCGCCAGTGTCGACCGCCACGTGCCATCGCCTTGCGCGGGAGTGATTGATATGGCCTGGAAGATATAATATTTACATAATATAGTAAAGTAAACAAAAATATTTAAAGAAACAAATTTGAAAGTAGATATTAATTAACGCTAAGAAAGGATTCAAACAAATTCTTGAAGTAAGCTAATGAAACGATGCTAAAATTACGAAATTAACACGATATAGACTAGAGTCCTAGATAGAGCATAATACTGTAAAATAAGAAAGAGAGGAAAATGGAACGTACCTTAATAATGTACAACGCCGCTATAGAGGAGACACCTAGCAGTGTGTCCCACAGCTGGACGGTTCTGATATTCTTAATGAAGCTCACAAGCGCCGATATAAACGTACCGCCAGAGGAACCTGCGTAATAGATGATACACAATCTAATATAAGAAATATTTGTATTTTTGTATGTTTGAAACGAATAATCTCAAAAACAAAAACAATTTCAAAAATGCTTTTATTATCTGTGAGTAACATAGGCTATATTTATCCACCGATGCGAAGCGCTTTAGTATGTAATAAAATCAATGAATGGATGAAGAAAAGGATAATTTAGGGACAGAACAATATGAAGGAGAAATAATCGAAAGTGATGCTACAAATCATGTTGAAATTAATGATAGTGATAATGACCTGGATGATAGTGATGGTTTCTCACCAGTTGTTCTGAACAAGGACTTGAGTTGCGAAGCGGAGATCTGTAAAGCTGCCGCTGTAGTAAAACCACTTATCACAGGCTTAGATATAAAGTCCAAAAGAAATCCTGAAATCATACAAACCGAAAATTTTTGACAATATCAACTGTAATTGTTTAATCTAAACCTTTTTAAGTAAATAATAATCAATATCAAGTTTAAGTTTGGTTAGTATTTGACATAATAGGGGAATTAAAGGCCTTACAAAAATCTCTTGCATTTGAAGAATGTTATTTTCTTAAATAAACAAAACAAGTGTTTCTAGTGTTTGGAAACAGATAATACATACCTAACTGACATATCCCCAACAGCATAATAACGCAACCCGTCAGAAAAGAAGCAAGGTATGCGAAATCGGGGGATATCGCCACATATTTAGCCAGGAGAGCAGCCAGAATAGCCGTGGGGCCAACTGTGACGTCCTTACAGCTGCCCAGGAACACGTAGACTAGGCCAGGGAACACGCTGGAATATAGACCCACCTGTGAAAAGAAGTTACCTATGAGAGCAATGGATACGTCTCAATAGCAAGCATTAATTTGAAAATGTTACATGTTAGCTGAAACCATCACTAATGGGAGTTTATTACCAGCTTAGCATTTTATTTGAAAAAAAAAATAGTATACCTGTGGAGGTAGTCCCGCAACTATGGCATATGCTATACCCTGGGGTATTGAGGTCAGACCAACTGTGAATCCTGGAATCGAAACATAATATTATGTCTTTGAACGTAGGCCACTGGCTAATTTCTCGTTTTAGCCTGGTGGCGTCCACTGCAAGACATAGGCCTCCCCCATACATTTCCAGTGCGACCGGTCGCTCGCGGCCTGTATTCACCGACTCCCTGCGATTCTCAGGCCATTTGTCCACCTGGTGGAAGGCCGTCCTACGCTTCGACGTCCAGTTCGTGGTCTCCACTCAAGGACCTTTCGGCCCCAGCGGGCATCGGTTCTAAGGGCTATATGTCCAGCCCATTGCCACTTTAACTTGCTAATGCGCTGGGCTATGTCGGTAACTTTCTGCTACGGATTTCCTCATTTCTGATTCTATCACGTAAAGAGACTCCGAGCATACCCCTCTCCATAGTATCTCTTTGAGCAACACGAAGCTTTTGAATAAGTCCCGTTACTACTGGCTAATTTACAATATGAAAATTATTTTCCACGAATCATTTTACATGGACTGGAGGCAAATCACTTCACAAAACATCAAGCATTACAAAATAAGCATCAAAAAGGTCCTTCAGATTATTTATTGCATAAAAGTAAAAAGATAATCAATTTTTTTGGAGTTCGGACTTTTTTCTTGAAACCGGTCGTCAATTTATCTCACGCCTACAATTAGTTGGGGCTCGCAGACGGCCTTGATGATTTAACATTGTTGATAGCGTCAAGTGTCTTTAAACTATTATTATCATTATTATCAACCAATGACACCCTCGACTGAATGGAGGTATGTCTTTCCTGAATCTGAGGACATTTATACTCTTCCAACTAATGTGATGAAATGTGAAAGTTTGTGAGGATGGATGTTTGTTACTCCTTATGCTGGATTAAAACATAGACTACTTTTTATCCCGAAAAAATACAATGTTCCCGCGAGATACTCTATTTACGCGAGCGAATATATATTATAGAAATAAATTAATGCATATTATAGAAATAATAAGACTCCTCCGTGGCTTTGTAGAACTTGGTACTCGGCTCCGGGGGTCGTGGATTAGATCCCCGCGTTGGAACAGCAAAAAAATGTTGTTTTCACGTCTAGTTAGTACAATTAAACGTGGTAGAGCCATGCTTCGGCACGAATGGGCCGGCTCGACCGGAGAAATACCACGGGCTCACAGAAAACCGGCGTGAAACAGCGTTTGCGCTGTGTTTCGCCGAGTGAGTGAGTTTACCGGAGGCCCAATCCCCTACCCTATTCCCTTCCCTACCCTCCCCTATTACCCTATTCCCTTTTAAAAGGCCGGCAACGCACTTGCAGCTCTTCTGATGCTGCGAGTGTCCATGGGCGACGGAAGTTGCTTTCCATCAGGTGACCCGTTTGCTCGTTTGCCCCCATATTTCATAAAAAAAAAATGCAGGCTGGATCACCTGATTGTCTGACAAGAAAGTTGATCCATGCGGCGGATGGGCATGTAAAAAGTTGGTACTGCGCCTGATCTCTCGGCAGTTATCCGTCACACTGGAGTATGAGAATAAAGCAAGAGAGAGTGCTCTTGTGTATTGTGCACATACTCGGGCTACTGCGGAGCTGGCCTAGTTTCAATGAAATCTGAATGGGAGGTATTGTTATGGAATTATGTGATGAGTGTTCGAGTTTATACAATATCATGTTAAACATTTTCCGCAATTATATTCCATAATATTATGCGAAACATTTACAATTATTTCAATGTTATGATTAAGTATTATCTAACAGGCCTTTTAGAAATTACATTGGTTATCAGTGGCCACTTTACAATGGGTAGGACCACTCTTTAAGATAAAGTAAGCAATTCTAGAAACATTACACGATTTGAAGCTACTAGGACTACATAAACACGTGTAATGCCTCAGTCAGTACTTATTTTTATTACTTGTTAAACACTGGCCACCTTACTAATAAAAATATTTACACATTGGATAAGCTATACAATGTTTTGTCCTTGCTTGTCAAGCTACTTTTCCAACGTATCAGACAAGGACAAAAAAATTGTAAATATTTTTATTAGTAAGGGGGTGGATTTATTAAGTGTCCTATACAAGTAATTAAAATTTTTTATGTGACTGGTAATCAGACTAAAATATAAATGTCTACGACCCACTATCAAATAGACATAATCGTAAGAATGAAATGCACAGGCAAAGTATAGTTCGCGCAACGAATTAAGATGTCTCGAAAAAAGTAGAGGGGGTATGCGTAGAAGTTAGTTATTGGGTGTGTTTGGCGGTAGCGGGTTTGGGCGGGGAGGTGTGGATGCGCCGAACGGATGCCGAACGTGGCTGCCCACGCGCTATTGGTACGTAAGTAATATATATTCGTTGCTATTGGTCACATGCGCGAACAATCCCCTCCACTTTCACTGAGCGCTCATAAACCGTTGCGCGACCTGTACAAACACTTGACGTAATCGTATCTAATGTGTGTTAAGTATTTGAATATAATCTATGTTAAACAGTCATGTTTTAAGGTTTAAATAGAACCTTCACTTTTCAAGAGCCAATAGGGATATGCAATTTTTTATTTTTTATATAGAAAATCTATCTTGTTTGATGAACCGTACACGGTTTGTACAGGTAAAAGGATCACAATGTGTACGGAAGTAACGTAAATGTCATTTATTGACCTATATAGTTTAAGAATAAAAATTTTGAATTTAAGGCGCTGTGAGTAGTCAACTATGAAGTATTCGAGGGGGTGAAGGAGATGAGTGGGGGACGTGCCGCCCCCGTTACTGCGGGGGACTTCATGCGAAATACGTCAAAGTGATGTGTCTATAATGTATAAAAGCGTAATTTCGATAAAATTGTAATGTGCTTCATAGCCTAGCGGTATCTTGCCCGCCTAAAGCAAAGCGTAGCGTCTAGGTTCAAATCTCATTACAATTTAATATATTTCAAAATGTCTATTTTCTGTCTAGGTCGATTATAAAAAGTCTAATTCCCAATTTTGTGCCAAATTTAGCCATTGCGCGAATCGCAATTTTCGTTCGCATCGCAAAAATCGTTTAGATTTGCAATCGGACCTGGTAGGTGGCGCTGCTGTCAGTAGTCAGTACGTCAACAAATTTAATTCTAAGGCGGTACGAAGTTTGCCGGGATAGCTAGTATTATTATAATATGCAGTCGAAGTACTGCGGAGTGCGGAATACGCACACTACAATATGTAACACATTACACAGTACACTTTATGACAGCACACACATTGACGTTTCTTCCTAGGACGACATTTCAAAATTTTATATATTTCCCATTTTTCAGCGGTTACAAAATCTAAACTTGCTTTTGCCTGCAACTTCGTTCGCGTAGCACAAAGCTAAATTTTATCGACTGATTTTATACAATACATAAATACACAATAAAATTCAATATCAAATATTCCCATTCTACATACATGAAACTTCGGCTATCTGACAGCAAAAAAAAATACAATTTCAAATAAGTACCTACCTAGTTTCTGACATTTGTGGTTTAACCAAATAGTCTCTTCGGCTACATCATATTAATTGTAAATATTGTTTTATTTAATCTATTACTAATATAATACAGAGAGAAGGTTTATTTGTTTGTATGTTTGTTTGTTTGCATTGAATAGGCTCCGAAACTACTGGAATGATTTTGATGAAATTTAGGACAGATATAGAATAGACAACGGGGAAGCACATAGGCATACTTTTTATTGCCGAAAAATGTACGGTTCCATCGAGATTTCCTTTTGCGCGCATGAAGTCGCGGGCAACACCTAGTCTAAATATATAAAAGGCAAACCTGACTGACTCATCTATCAAAGCACAACCGAAACTACTGAACAGATGTTGCTAAAATTTGGCACAGATAGTTGTAATGACGTAGGCATTCGCTAAGAAAGGATTTTTGAAAATTCGCCCCCTACGGGTGTAACAAAGGGGTTAAAATTTTGTATGGAAACCGAACTTTACGCGGATGAAGTCGCGGGCAAAAGCTAGTAAAAAATAAACGTAGATTACTGAATAAGTACATGTTCCTAATATCTGCTCATGGTGATTAGAATTAGAATTGATTATAATAATTGATAAATTATATGTATAAACTTTACAAACCAACAGAATAATATTTATGTATATATATATTTACTTATTCTGTTGTCAATCAATGTTGTCAATTTTGAATCAAATATGTTTTTTCTTTCATCGTGTAATAAATTATATCAATAATTTCGATTATTTTACGTCAGTCTGACTGGCAGCTCGGTTTGCGTACCGACGTTTGATTTTTGGTGGTGAGTTCAAATCCCGGTAAGATAAATATTATTTTTGTGATTCTTATAATGTCTTTGTTTTTCTTAAATATTTTTTTATTTATTTTTATTAATTTTTTATTAATTTTTATCGTTGTACTAAAACTACGACCAAAGCTCGGTCTCCCTAATATCTACTTACAAAGAGTTTTTGTACCTCCATCTTAAAACTTTGGACTAAAAATTTGGACATTCATCGAATACAATCTTTTCATATTTTATAATATAATATAATCTACCCTTATATTAACAACAACTTAAAGTAACTAATAATAAAATAAGTACATAATTAACCATATACTTTTATTACTGGGAAAACAAGCATCGCTCGGAGTTTTATAGTGCGACAAAAAAAAAGAAAAAAAATCGTCTGACCGGGATTCGAACCCGAGACCAATTGGTCGCAACAACGCAAAAAGCCAAAGGGCTACCAAGCGTCTTACGTCAGTTCGCGAAATTACGCATATGTTATAAGTATTACACGACGAAAGAAAAACTAATATTTACCCCCGACTTGACCTTTATGCAGACGACATAAAGGTCCATTCGGGGGTAAAATAAATTTGAACGGACTTTCAACAATAAATTCGAATAATTTTTGAGCAGAAAAGAGGGGAAAAATTTGACATACGTCTCATTAGCAAGAGGCCTAAGCCGGTACTGTCTTATTCAATAGATATGAAAGAGAAGGAATGACAGGTCGCCATTTCGCGATGTTTCATTCGACTCGTACGAATTATTTATCATTGAAATAAATTAATACTAACAAATATCACATTCTATACGAAAAATCAAAACAACAATTCCCTTCCTTTTATTATGTTTTACGAAACTGCAAATAATTTTCTTATTTCTGTTCACAAATAATACAGTTATAACTCCAAGAATTTCTATTTTAATGGTTACTTTATGATTTTTTTTATCGAGAAATTTTTCAGATAACGTGTTTTGAAAACGAAGGTCCCTTAGCAAATATGATCAAAATTAACATATATTTTTTTGCTGCACTAAAATGTATCCATTCGTCTCAAAAAATTTTTGAAAGAAGCGTATTTCTAGGGTAAGAGCGCCTTAAGTTTAACGGAGGTCCGGATTAGAGAGATTCTAGTATATGACAATACTCAACTTTGGAAAATAAAATAATTTTGCTGATTTAAAACCTGTTCTCTGTTCTATATTTGATAAATTAATCATAATCAACATTACGTGAATCCCGTTGATTGTTTTCCCATCTGGGCTCGTATTAGGACATCATTAAATCAGAAGTGGCACCGCTGAATAAAAAAATTAAAGAGAGTTGTCTGAATAGACCGCAGTCAACGTATGCTAATAGTAAAACTTAGTATACTAATTTTCCGAAACATTTCAATGTACAGGGGCTTTAGTCAAGATGCATTCGATAATTTCGAAGGCAAAGATCGAAACCAAAAATGTATGGGATTAGACATAAGTCATCGCTAAGTGACATGTCGCTTGCGATGCCTTATGTCAAATCCCGTACATTTTGTTTTCGAAGCTCGCCGTCGAAATTATCGAATGCATCTTGACTAAAGTAAAAAGTAGTAACTATTTATTAATCTGTGCTAAAGGCCATGGTCGTATAAAATAACAATATTTAAATACTTTTGTATTACAAGTCGTATCTGCTATCAGGGAATGTAATTCGAAGCAATGTAGAGTTTCTTCATAATTTATTTGCATTATAATGACGGCATGCAGTCACAATATAATACGAACAAATTATGACAACGATCAAGCTGCTTATGAATTAGATTCCCTGATAGTACCTATCAGATTTTGTTACCCACCTGCTATAGCGTCCCTGAACAGTCTATCCACGTTGTACTGTGGCAGCCAAATGGTGATGGGCAGTCTCCGGCGCCAGGAGTCCAAGCTGCAGAGCCGGGACGCCGCACGTCTGAAGCCGCGCCTGGGACGCGCGCCTGGAGAGAAGTGAAACATTCAAATACTTTTTCAAGAATACTATTGTATTTATGGTTCGGTAAAATCAATTACGGATACTTTGGGCATATAGTCCACCTCTAATGCTTGTGTAAAGACGTTTAAGCAGAAAAATAATTGTACTAATTGTAATAATAAACTAGTTTTTTTTTTTTTATTATATGGGGCGAGTTTGAGTTTCGCGGAGAGTCACGCATACATGAGATAACTTTTTACTTTGAGTATGACAATAATTTTTTCACCTAAACCTCTCTATACAAGCAGTGAATCATGTGCCCGAAGTATCCGTAATTGATTTTCGGACACGATATATAACCATGATATGAGTTACTTTACGAGCTAAAACATTGACTATGTCTAAGTCCTAAGTTCTAGGCATAGATGTTTTTGTACATATTACGTATCTACAGAGTAGCTGCTCTGCATTTTTTTTATTTTAACCTTAAAGAAAAAAAAAAGTTTTTTTTTTTTTTTAATTTTCAATCTTCTTTTTTCATACGACTTGATTTTCATAGCTATCGAGATTCGGGAATAATAGTATTAAGAATTAGGATTAAAACTCATTAGCTACATATTATCCATACTAATATAATAAATGGGAAAGTGTGTCTGTCTGTCTGTTTGTCCGTCATTCACTTCAAAACTACTGAACCGATTTAAATGAAATTTGGTACACAGATAATCTAGAGCCTGAGAAAGAACATAGGCTACTTTTTATCCCGGGGAAATGTACGGTTCCCGTGGGTGTAATTACGCGGCTCGTTGAAATATTCAACGAGATTTTGTATTTTTAAAGAGATTTTGTATTTTGGAATATGGGTTCAATTGCAGAAATTAATGGAAATGAAGGGAATCAAAGCACCCCTTACAACCCCTTAAAGGATGAACATCGGCTACCGGCCGTTAACCTGTAACCCTGTCTATTGTATAATAATAATAATATTATACATAATATTTTATTATCAGATGTGTATAACATCTGTTATAGGTAGATGCCCTACTGTTCACGAAACTTAAACTTGTTTTTCTTGTTCTCCAACTGCGGTTTTCCTTAAGTTCATTTAAAATTCTTTAAAAGGTAATCATAATATCCCCAAATCTATACTTTGAGAGGTAAAGTTTGTTTGTTTGTATGGTATGCATTGAATAGGCTTCGTAACTAGGGTACCGATTTTGATGAAATTTGGCAGAGATATAGAATAGACCATGGAGAAGGACATAGGCTACTTTTTTTCGCGGAAAAAAGTACGGTTTCCGCAAATTAACTTTTGCGCACAAATCCTCTAGTCCTAATATAAAATTATAAGCTGATTGACTGATGTATCAACGCACAGGCCAAACCCTTAAGGCTAGAAATTTGAAATTTCGCACACGTAATCCTCATATGACGAAGGCATACCGGATTCCGTTGCATAATAGTCCCACTAAGTCTGGGACTATTATGCAACGGAATCCGGTAGGCCGTAGAGAATTATGAGCACTGAAAATAGAACTCTGTGCTACATCAAAGTTGAAAATGGAAGTTTCGAGTGTCGAGCTGTCATATATGACATAGACATTTGACTCGACACTCGGATGTTCGATTTTCAACTCTGTTGTATTAGTGCAGGGATCTATTTCAATGCTCAGAATTTTTCACGGCCTTCCGGATTCCGGTGCCGTAAAGTCCCGGCCTAAGAAAGGAATTTTATTTAATTCCACCCCCCAAGGGAGTAAAATTTTAAATTTCGCACACGTATTCCTCATATGACGATGGCATCCACTAAGGAAGGATTTTTCTTTAATTCCACCCCCCAATGGAATAAAATTTATTTGCACACGTATTTCTCATTTCACGTAGGCATTCACTAAGGAAGGATTTTTCAAAATTCAACCAAAAGGGGGTAAAATAGAGGATAAAGGTTTATATGAAACTTTTATTCCTTGGACATACATATTATTTGCATGATATTTAGAATGATTTGAGTACGGAAAAAATAATGAGTAATATGTATTTCAGCGTTTTCTAAAATTTAGCCCCTAAGAAGGTAAAATAGGGGATGAAAGTTTTAAATGACAACGAAGACATCGTTTAAAAACCAATTTCACGCGGGCGAAGCCGCGGGCTAGCGCTAGTAGTTAAATATTACAACAGGAGGTAATAAACGAACACCAAAAAAGTAAACGCTACTAATATCATACCTACCAACTCTTCGTATATTTGTAATCACTTTAAATTAATTGTATTTTTAACGAATACCTTAAAAATGATTTAAAAGTACATGAATTGAAGTTGTCCATACACTTTACTTATTTACAATCACTTCAACGTACTATCAGGGAATCTAATTAGTGTTCTCATATTTGTTCGTACTATGTTATTAGAAGTCAAACTGACTTGTCATTGACTATTAATGTATTGTAACTGCATGCCGTTATTAAATAATACAAAAAAATTATGAGAACACTCTACTTGCTTATGAATTAGGTTCCCTGATAGTACATGCGTGGAGACCCTAAAGAATCTACCCTGCTGTGAATTCTCGGAAACATATTATGTCCAAACATAAACAAAGAGGGGTGTTTACGTGGGAGAGCCACGCTTCGGCACGAGTGGGCCGGCTCCACCGGATAAATACCACGTCCGTGTCCATGGGCGGCGGTAATCGCTTACCATCAGGCGATCCGACTGCACGTTTCCTGGTTCATTTCATTAAAAAAAATAACAATGACACATTCAATTGGTGGAATTTAAAGTGTGTTTAAGTTCATACTCACCATAATGAATGTTTTGTATAAGGGCATTTTCCAAAAAAAGTGTACCCCTGGTTTTTAGGCTGTCGCACGTCTTTGAACTTTAATTACAACAATATGGATAAACTATATAGGTTAATTTTTTCAAAAGATGAATAAGATATAATAAACATTTACACAAATACGCGATATTAGTGCTAAGTTCTCTCAATAATTAATTATTAATATTTTAATTTCACGGGAGAGCTGTTTTTGGCCTGTCCCACAGCATGTTGCTTCAATAAAAATGGAAATCACTAAAAATATTCTGTAGAAGCACGCGTTAAAGTTTATATGTGCGTAAAAAATAGTTTATTTTCTTCTTAGTAAATATAATATATCTTAAAAATAACTTAATTTACTGCCCAAAAACACAATCTTTAAAAATATTCGAAATTCGAGACCCGCCTGACACGTAAGTTTGGTGACGGTTTTTTTCTATCTAAAATTATACCAAAATACTTAATAGTTTGCTTATTGGAAACACATAAAACCCAAAAATACAAGCCGCCATTTAAAATTTGCCAGTTGGCCTGAAACGCTCTGAGGAGAGGGTGTTTTTGTGGTGACGACGAACGGTTCGTTTTTTTTTGTCAGGTAAGAGATGCTTTTACGTATTATATAACATATCTTTTGTCTTGCAACTGTTTTCTAATTAATCAAATGTTATTCAGCACAGTGTTTACACTTAATTACTTTTGACTAGTTAACTAAATGTATCCAAGATACTGTTTTAACAAAACATTGGCCGAAAAAGTGACGTCAGTTTGATGACATTTTGTCTCGTCACATATAGGCGTGACTATGAAAGTCACCAAACTGACGCATAAAGCTAGGGCTACATATGCACATTAAATTAATAGTATGGAAATGTATATATAAAATTTATTTATATATATACATATATTATTAATAAACATAATATTATTATAATAAATATTAAATATATAATACCTATACCTATGTAGCCTATACCTATATATATGTACACCTATAGTTCATTGTTCATTAGTAAGTACGTTTTATATTTTCAGATTTATTTTTAAAACAAAATATAGATTACACTATGCCACTAAGTGGCGCCGAAAGAAATCGACGATATAAGGAGAAGTTGAAAAAAGAACGACCAGAAGAATTTGAAAAACAAAGACGGAAACATTTAGAAAAAGTTAAGTCAAAGAAGAACAACATTTTTGAATTAACGCCTGAAGAGGCCGAAAAAAGAAGAGAAAAATGGAGAAATGATCAAAAAAAAAAGTAGAATTAAACAAAAAAGAAACAAAGAGCGTATGAAAAATGACAATTCTATACCTGGGCCTAGTACTACACTACAAGAAAATAACTTACAGGTTTTTTCTGACAGCAATCAAAAGCTGCAAAAGCGTTGTAAAATACGGAAAATGAAATGCAAAACTAGGGACAAGAATATCGAAATAATGAAACTGAATGTTCAAGTTTATCGTAAGCGGTACGAAAGGTATAAAATTAGGACTGAAAAAGAGATTGCTGAACTAAAGCTGCAGATATTAAAATATACAAATATAAATACGCATAACATTTACGCGGTAAGAAGAAATCGTAGGATGTTGAGAAATGAGATGAGCAGGAGTGAGAGACGTGCGCGAAGCTACAGACAGATGCTGCTCAGGAGTAGTACGGTTTGCCTCTGGTTACAATAATTAAAAAAATATCGTCGTTTGTCGCAATAATAGCTTAAAATTGT
Source organism: Glaucopsyche alexis (assembly GCA_905404095.1). NCBI lineage: Eukaryota > Metazoa > Arthropoda > Insecta > Lepidoptera > Lycaenidae > Glaucopsyche > Glaucopsyche alexis. The sequence continues at coordinate 2,168,691 of FR990054.1, read as the reverse complement.
AAAATTAATTTTATAAAAGATATTATAAATATACAGGAATCTGAGACTGATTAGATAAAAAGCATAAAAATTGAGCAAAAAGGGTAAAAATAACCGAAAATATATTATAAACGCCTACTAGTTCATATAGGTACTTAAAGTATTTTTAGTTTTGCGTGTTTTAAAAAAAAATGTCTATAAACGTTCATCAAAAAATAAATAAATAAATATGTTAAATTACTTCGACTTTTATTACTATGTGTAACCTCAGCTTTACTTTGTGAACCTTGATTGTCGCACTTAGCGAAGAGCATAAAAACATAATTATAGACATATTTCTTAAAGTATTTTGATAAAAAATACATAAAAATATTCAAATTAGTTAAACTTTGACCATATTTATTAAATTAACTTCAAATATACGGGCTGTTTTTAGAGATAATAGAAAAATAAAGTTTGTTTTGGCACGACTTGTCACCAAATCGAACTTGAAATGTCTCGTGTAATAATTTGTTCCAATTATAAACATTACTCTTAGTATTTTCTAATAGCTTGTTTTGTCTGTCAACGATTAAAAGATAACAACTGGTAAACAAACAAAATTTGAAACCATTAAAGCATTTTTAAAAAGTCTCCAAACTGACCATTAAATCACTACCTCAGTCACTATTTTAACATTTTTTGATAAAAAGCAATAATCTTTTACTGTACTTTATATATTTTCTTATTCTTAAGACTATAAAGAATTTATAGAAACCATAAAATTAATTTAAAACTACACTTCAAAAAAAATCTCGGTTTTTGAACAGGGTACACTTTTTTGTAAAAATGCCCATAAGATGTATAATGATGGTGTGCGTGTGGTTTGAGGGACCTACCTGAATATCCCCAAAATAAGTATAGCAAGTTTTAGTAGAAGTCTAAAAAAAATTGTAGAACAAATCTGGGAATTTGTAAAAAGATAGTTTAAAAGATATAGCCCTCAGAGTGTGGTCCCTCAGTTCACACACCGCTATTTTCCAGATCTCGAAAAGTATGTGGAAAATTATGGTTTTTTCACTACAGAATTTTAGTAGAACTTTTGTAAAAGTTTTTACAAATTTATCAGATAATTAGCATTAGAAATAAAAAAGCTACAACCACCGAAGTGTAGTCCCTCAGTTCACACAAAAATGACATACTCATTTCGCCATATATTACTGACTTTTTGAATTATTTTTCTACGTAGAGTTTTAGTAGAAAATTTGTAGAATTTGTAGACAAAATTTCAGCAAAATCTATCGGCGCATTCGGAAGATATATACCATTATGTTGGGTCCCTCAGTTCACACACTTGTGTATAAGAAAAACTCAAATAACTAATAAACGACAAATACCATATCTTTTTTTTTTTTTTTTGATGTACCTGCCTAATTACCTACTAAACTAAACATAAAATATTATATTTTTTACGTTTATCAAATAGGTAGTAATTTCCTACTACCTTTATAAATCTAAAAATTTTGAGGATGGATGGATGGATGTTTGTTACTCTTTCACGCATAAACTACTGGACAGATTTTGATGAAATTTAATATGGTAGTAGGCCTAGTAGCTTAAGCTCTGGATTAACACATAGGCTACTTTTCATCCCGAAAAAGTATAGTGCTCCTGTGGGATCATATACTATATTTACGCGGGCGAAGCCGCGGGCGAAGCCGCGGGCAAAGCTATTTATCTAATTTTTTCTGAGCATAACTATAAATTAAATGTTTTACATGTACTGGTCTCTCTAATATTGATTTTGGCTATTCCTATTTCCTAGAAATCACCAAGGGGTGGATTGTTTGGGGTGATGGGATCACAATAACCGGCCAAAATTTCCAAAAAAAATAATTAATGTACATAATTATTATATTGTGCAAGCGACACTAATGTATAAATTATGCAGGTAAATAATTCATTTATCTGCTGAGTTGTTTAAAATTAGAATTGCATTTGCACGTAACAGCACGTTTTTTTTTTTTTCAAGCATTTACTTAATTCGCATTATTGTTTTTCTAATAGATGTTTACGTGAATATTATTGACTATTAAACACTTAGAGATTGTGTCGTGGTGCACTTTTCTTCTACTTTTGGGGTACTTTTCAACAGCCGTGTTTCTCGGCTGCTGTTTCCAGCAGTTTCCGTTTCCATCGGAAAAAGAACTGCGACACAATCCTTAAAACAATTAATTCGCATTACTTTTCTCCAAAATAACTGAGTAGTGATAACTGAGAAGAATGAGAGAAGAGAATGAGTGATATTTTTTTATGAAATGGACCAGGAAACGAGCGGCCGGAACGCCTAATAGCGATTGCCTCCGGTATCCTCACTCACTCGGCAAAACACAACGCAAGCGTTATTTCACGCCGGTTTTCCGGCCGGCCAATTCGTGCTTGCCAAGCATGGCTCTCCCACGTTAAATCAAGAGAATTGACAAAAATAGAGTCAAAGAATTGAATAAGAACGCAAATTTTCACCTAAAATTTTCTATACAAAATTACTAACTTTACTAAAACAAGACCACGCAACGTTCTAGCTTCTAAGATAACGTTAGATGACAATATCTGGTAAATTACTACATATCACAAGCACATAAACACACTTTCAGCAACCGAACCCTTGTGTCATCACTTAACCGACTTCCAAAATACGGGTATATTTATCAACAAAAACATTACGAAATAATATTATTACCAACAATCACTCCAGTCATTTTCACGTCCGCGTCTGTGCACGCGCGGTGATAAATAACGAATGTGGCCGTTAAATAACTAATAGCAGTTTCACGCTTGACGCTGGCCGCTGCACGCTAGCGGCTTTGCTAGCGGTGCGAAATATGATACGAGTAAATAGATGTATAGAGATGACAGTGCATACACTCTCAGACTCGTACACTCGACGAGGGAAATTATTATTGCGACACATTGCCATAAATGCTTATTTAATTATTAGGTAAATATTCACAAGTGGGGCTCCGTGTTGTAACTCCGAAGACGTTTTGAACAAGATAAAAAAGTTCTAACCTAACTAACCTAACCCAAAACTACACAAACATTATTTTACGCTGGGTATTTTTGAGATTGACATGTTTTTTATATATATATTTTTTTTTTCATTTTTTTTGTCTTCCGCCGCCTTAATATTGCATAACAGACTGTTTTATAATGAAAATATGCAATAAAAAAAATTTTGCAGTCGTTTCAAGATGGAGCCCCACTTGTGAACAATTACCAATTATTATTACTAGAGGTCTCCCTGTGGTCGAAATTCGCCCACAATAGGCAAGCGGACTGTTTTTTTTATTGCATAAATAAATAGTATTCTTTAATCCTAAATATGAGTAACTTCTCAGAAGAAACCGTATATCCAAAAAGTATATGAAACTATAATTGAATGTTCATTGAATTATAGTTTCAGCATCTCCATAGTATTTACAAGTAAACTTTATTTGGGACACACACCAATAGATAGGCAATTTCATAAGCTAGATATTCGCCGTTTAAATTTTTTTTTTGGTCAATTTTGAACTAAGTTATGTGAAAAATTTATGCGGCTGACCGCCTCAAGGTCTTTTGCTCGGGGGAGGGCCTTAAATAAGAGAATTGAGGTTCAGAGGTCGACGTAGGTAGTGCATCCGCGGGATTCGTTAATCGCGACATAACACGTGGACATGCCTCTCAGTCCCGACTCCCGCGATTTTGGGATTCACATTGAAATAATATATAAACGGAAATACATTCAGAATTTGATATTTAAACAACAAATATTGTTACGAACGTAAATAAAGAAATAATTTGTTAGTTTTTTATTTAAGTATATTTTATCATAAGTTTTATATGATATTAACAAATAAGTAAAAAATTAACAGAAATATGATTATATTTATTTGGATATAAGTAGTTATATCGTAGATCACTTTCGGGCTTGCCTGTGCAAATGCAAATAATTTGATAGTTTAATTATAAAAATCCATTTAATGTTTATCAAATATTGACTTTATTTAAAATATATTTAAACAACAATAATGAATTCGCTTAGTGACACCGTTAAACATTCGACGCAAATAACCGAGCGATCATTCGCAGGCACCACAGGTAAGCCTGAAAGTGATTTACGATATACTACTTGTATCCAAATAAATATAACATTTTTTGTTCTTTTCGTCTGTTATGTGTGGATGTGATATTTTGAACTCACGCGCAATAAAAATGCTACACACCGAACAACAAGGCATGCGCTACCAGGGGGGTGAAACTCTCATACATGCACAAATTAACAGAGAACAGAGACATCTAAAAATGACTATCCGGTACTAACAGTTTGAAAGTTTTCGGATAGTCACAACAGATGTCACTAAGCGACTTCTACATCGCGCTATCGAAAACATAAGGCGTATGTATAAGAACTCGCGAACATTTTACTATGCAGTAACCATATCCCACTATTAAAGGGGAACTTGGTCGTTGTTGTGTATACGACTTTCGATAAAACTTAATTTCTGTCCATAATTCAGTTCAATAAAAGTTATCAGGCGGTACTACTTCCATCTAGCGGGTTTGATAGTAACTAAAACGGTACAACGCCATCTAAAAACGACATTCCGAAACTTTTGCAAGACTCAGTTTAAATTTTAGAGTTGCGCATCTATACTAATATATATCTGTATTATCTACGTGCGCTACTCGCATGTGGCTTCTTGCCGTGTGCGGGGTGCGGGGTGGGTCTCGTTGCTGCGGTACACCCCTCCGACCGCTCGCCTCACTCTTCTTGTTCTTATGTTCGTTGAGTGCGCACGCTGTTATTTTAAGTGATACCGACTACCGATACTGGCTTGTTTTAATAATTTTGGACCATCTTTTTTCAATTACTTGGCTTGTTTTTAGTGAATTTCGAACTGCTGCTGTGATTGGATTTGTTGCTTCGTAAAACACTTTTATTTCTGGGAAAAAAGGTAAGCTACATTTAACTATTTCACTTACCAAATTAATTTTCCGTATCTATTTTGAAGTCATAAGGCTCCCACAGACGAGAGGCCGATCGTTTCAGTTAGAACTGACGTCACACAGACGATACGATTTTGCATCCGTTCAGGCCGATCTGAAGGCAGATCGGATCATGTATGGGGCCCCTTACTGTGGGATACATGCAATGTTAATATGATTCTCTTTCTTTCGGGTGAAACCGCGGCCATAGGCTAGTTGAATAATTTATTTCAAAACTTAAATCGTGTGTTGAAGTCATATGAGACTATTTTAGTGTCAATTATTCTTCTTAGCGTGTCGATGACAAAAATTTGTTTTTGTTTAATATTGTCTACTATTCATCAGATATTTTATTATTTCTAGAATTTGGGAGCACGTGGGCTATTATTGCTGTAGTCATAATGTCACGATAAGTGAAGGCAATTACGGTACAAGAGTGGATCCAAGACTATCCTGAGCTAATGTACAATTTCACAAAACATAGAATTTACTGTACACAGTGTGATTCTGATTTTGGATGCAAGAAGAGTACCGTGAAGAGGCATATTGAAGGTCCTGTTCATTAAGGAATACTTAAGGAGACGAATGATTTTAATCTCGACCTTATAAATTTTCTCATTTTATGCAATATTCCGTGGAGTAAATTAGATAACCCAGCTTTCAAGCAGTTTTTTGATAAGTACTTGTGCTGCAAATGGTCCGATCGATCTACTCTGCCAAGCGAATCTAACCTGAGAAAAATGTATTTGGACAGATCATACCAGAGAATCCGTTCACGAAAAGATATCGAATGAGAAACTTTGGATCATGAGACAACAGATTTTTAGGGCGCTACATTGTGCACTTTTTGGTGTTGCCACTGAATTCGGCTATCATAAAAAAACCGTATCTGGTTGCGTGCAAAGTGCTTGAGGAGGTCAATGGACGTACATGTCGCAATTTGTTGTCCATTGTTTAAAAAAAATATGGAGTGAGCAATATGAAACGAGAGTTAATGTGTTGGTGTTATGTACACATAGTGTGTCATACATGTTGGCTGCTGGGTGAAATTTAAAATCTTATTTTCCAAACATGAAACATGAGACAAACATGTCACATGTTTGGCTCATGCTCTTCATCGAATGGCCAAGAAGGTTCGTTCTGAATATCCAGATGTAGATTCACTCATTGCAAACGTGGAAAAATATTTTTAAAATCTCCTCAGAGAGTTAATATTTTTAAAGAGAAATGTCCTAATGTGCCGTTACCTCCGCAGCCCGTAATTACGAGGTGGGGAACATGACTAGAAGCGGCGGAATATTACGATAAATATTACGAGAGCATAAAATCTGTTCTAAGTTATTTGAGGGCTACAGATGCTTTGTCTATCAGAAACGCGAAAAAATTAATAGAAAATGAAAATGTACAAAATGATTTGAAATTTATCTCTGAAAATTATAACATCATTCAAATCGCTTTGTCTACATTACAAAAATACGACCAATCTAATATAGTATATTAATATAGTATAATAATAGACACATTTGAAACTTTTGATGAGGTACGGACAGTAATAGATTGGATTACTCCAGACACTGTAATGAATAAACTAGACCAAGTAATTGCAAGAAATCCAGATCTTGAAATTATTAGGGGATATACCCTAATTGGTGAAAGTGGAAGGTGGAAGGCGAAAATTTATCACGGGAAGAACTTTCTGAAGAAGCTGATATATTAAATTATCGAAATGCACCTTTGACTTCAGTAGAAGTTCAACGTTTTTTTTTTTTTTTCATTTATAAGTGGATTCTAAATGTAAAAAGAAACACATTGAAGGTGGAAAAAATTGAAAAAATTATAATCATTTATTATAATTCTAAAAATTTTGACGAAGAGGTAGAGTAATTTTTAGTGTATATTGTCAAATTGTACTTTTTTTATAAAATAAATGTTTATTAATAATTGATTTTTACTTATTGATATGTCCAGAGGTAAGGTAAAAAAATATATATTGTAATTTGTAAGTTTCATCTAAAACCAAAAGAAACGTTCAAGTACAGGGACTCTACATAAAATTCAAGTAAACTCTACATAAAACGTTAAATCCTATCTTAGTGTCGATGCATGTTCGAAAAATATAGTCTACTCGCGTTAAGAAGTCAGGAAATCAGGCGTAGGCATTAGTCAAAATTGTTTCAAAGTAACGACAAAGTTGGAATATATTGAGTAAAAAAATAAATATACATTATTAATGTAAAATAACCTACATAATTAGTTTACTATATATGAAATACAAAATAATACATTATAGTAATTATAAACTTAAACGCGATAATTTTTGAGATACATAGGTTCTTACGACCTATATATTTCATACAACTGCACGAACGAACAATAACTCATATTTCAGAGTAATATTCATTTATATATACATACATACATTTAACACATTCAGTGCCACTAACACGCCTAGCGTGTCCACACTAATCTTTATATCCATGCCGCGAGCACGCCGGGCGTGCTCTCCGTTTTTCATCAATATCTCAAAGATAAGACAGTGTTTTTCACACTCTCAGAGCATAAACTTTGTGCCGTAAGCTAATGAATTCTTAAGTGGTTCCGAGATCTAATATTTTTTTCATGTTATCGAAAATAATTTATTATGTAATGCCGCGAACATGCCAGGCGTGTTCATCTACACGCGTTCTCAACCTTTTATATTGTTTGGTCAATTTACTAAATTTATAATACGAATAATAAAATATAATGTTTTTTTATAATTTGAACAAAAAAGATAAAATAAATTACATAAAACATTCACCTTTAATTCATCTGTAGAAGACAAAACACTGCCCGGTATCTATACTACATATTTGTAGTATTATAAAGCTGAAGAGTTTGTTTGGTTGAACGTTTCAGTCGTAACGGTAAGTTTTTCGTTAAAAACAGAAGAGATCTATTTTGTAGAGGACAAAATTTCCCATCTTTTTTATACCAAACTTTTCCCCCTATTTTTTATATTTTTCCGATATATTCAGGTAAAAAACTAATTTTTTTCTTTTTGTAAAGCATCTCAAAATTTTTTGGAGATACGAAAATTTGATTTGATTTGAACCAACTTTGATTCAAAAATTTTTTTGCGTATCTCCAAAAATTATTGAGATACTTTATAAAAACAAAAACCTTCTACTTTTGGACGTTTATTTGATGGGGGACTATCTGCTTGCGTCGCATCATTATCATATTCCCCTGTTTCCAGCTCATATTTTCTATTCTCTAAAAAAATCATAAATAAGTAACCAAAGGTTGACATTCACTGATCAAATTACGATAAATACTTACCTCGGAATCTATTTACTGCCATAATTAAACCTTCGAAACCACAAACACTGCTAAAAACAAAATATCTCTTCAGTAACTCAAGAAGGACTAATGAATAAGCACGGTTGAAGTCGAAATAACGCTTTTTATGATTTTACCTCTTTACAGTGAACATGCCTAGCGTGCTACGTAATTTCATCCTGCAGTGCCGAGAGCACACCTAGCATGTTTGCGTTTTTTATACGGCGGCATCGCTGGGAACTACTAGAAAAATGTGGTGGCATTGAATGTGTTAATCACGCCTCTTTTCCGTAGGGGTAGGCAGAGACCACTTCTTTCCACTTGCTACGATCCTTACATACTTGTTTCGCTTCGTCCACTTTCATTCTTACCATCCATTCCTCCTCTTACATTAAACGTAGCGAAGCGGCTCTCCATGGGCCACTTTATGCAACTGTTCATTTATGCAACAAAAAAATTCAGTCAACTAGCCTATTCGCATTGTTTGAATCGTCCCCTCTGTTACACATTGCATCAACGAGAATATGTCTAAGCGATTTCGTAATTATAGATTAAGTGTCAATGTCACCAACGCCTGTCAAGTTAATCGTTGATTAAATATCATAATATTATCTCTTTCGTTCTTCGTATTAATGAAAGAGAATGCATGATATACAAACGTTAACTGTAGCATAAGTTGGTGAAATTGGGGATACGTGGTTAAGTTAAACAATTATTCATTGCGGATTAACACGTGTGAGGTGTAAATAATGTATGGGGTCAACGAACTTTGGATGGAATCGAACCTACTACTGATCCACTAACTTCACGGAAAGGTTTACCTCAGTAAATAATTAAAATATAAGTACCTGAGAGACCGTGCTTTGCTCGGAGTTCTTGTGCCTGGTATACGGGAAAAAATTACAAGATGGCGATTTTTAATATAAAAAAAATACATACATACATAATATATTACATATAATCACGCCTCTTTTCCGTAGGGGTAGGCAGAGACCACTTCTTTCCACTTGCTACGATCCTTACATACTTGTTTTGCTTCATCCACTTTCATTATTCCCTTCATACATGCTCTTCGGTTTAGGGTACTCTTGACCTGGCCTTTTTTCAAGACATCCCCGATTTGATCTTGAAACGTCCGCCTACCCCTTCCAACACTTCCATTCACACTCGCATTATACACTTTTTTCGTCAATCGTTCTTCATTCATTCTCTCGACATGGCCAAACCATCTCAGCATATCTTTCTCAATTTTAAATGTCACTACATCTTCTTTCAGACCACAACGTTTCCTTATCTCACTATTTCTTATCCTGTCACCCAGTTTAACTCCTATCATGCTTCTTAATGCTCTCATCTCAAGTGCATTTATTCTGCTTTCATGTTTCTTCTGTCATACCCAACTTTCACTTCCGTACATGAGTGTCGGAACCAACACCCCCGCATGCACAGCCAAACAAGCCTTGTTAGACACCTTCCGACTGTTCATAAAGGAGTGCAAAGCTCCATTCACCATGTTTCCTGCATTCACTCTTCTTTCAATATCACTCTCACACTTTCCATCTCTTGTAATATAAAAAATAATCACAAAAATATCTATCTGATTGGGACCCAACTCCCACTCGCCACTCCCACTCCCAACCTGAGATACCAATTTGCCAGCAAATGCAAAAAGTCTTACACATACGTACCCAGTGAGCCACGCGCCTTGACAAAGAGCGAAATACCTCATTTTATACGCAACAGAAGGAAAACCGGCCAAGTGCGAGTCGGACTCGGGCACGTAAGGTTCCGTTGGTACCATTTTGCCAATATTTTACATGTTTACTTATTATTACGTTATTTTTATACGAAGATTTCCATGTAAGCGCATTTTACAAGTTAGGCATATGTAACTCCTGAACGGATTTTGATTAAATTTGGTATGGTAGTAGTCAAGGCTCGGGATAAAAACATAGGATACGTTTTAACCCGGAAAAGTAGATTGTTCCCGCGGGATACTCGATGATATATTTACGCGGGCAGAGCCGCGGGAAACAGCTAGTATAAAAATAATTCGCGGTTCCCTGACAGAAGACCTAGCTAGATCGAGATTAGTCACCAAAACCCCTTACATACTAAATTTCATGGAAATTGTTGACGCCGTGTCCTATATAGGTTCTGATTAAGTATATATTTACAAAAATTGCTTGTTTAAGACCGTTCATTTTGCTGCGATAAAAAATATCCTATATGTTAATCCAGGGCCTAAACTACTTCCATACCAAATTTCATCAAAATCCGTTCGGCAGGTATATACCTTATTAAGTCAGCAAAAACAGGCATACTGAGTTTGTATGTATGGACAATGGATATGTATCCATTATCCATACATACAAACTCAGTACTGTAGTGTATCAAGTGTTGACCATGAGTCAATCAATATCATTTACAGCATCCGCTGGGGAGGGGAGAGGGGAAGGGCGTCGCTAGTGCATACAATATCGAATGTAGAACGCCTGAACGCAACGATACATTCATATCGCCAGACTAGACGAGTCAAGTGCGTTGTCGGTCTTTGAAATACCGACAAGGCACCCTGTTATATAATATTTTATATAATTTGTGGGCCTAGCAGCGACATCTCTCCTCACTCCACCTCCGCTGTCAAATGTTGCTGCTAGGTCCAGTTCAGAACTCATTTAATATTTTTTTGTAAAAAAAAAACATATCAGTACAGTATAATGCTGCTATATTTATTTAATCTGACTGACTTATTTACCGTGCATTAAGGAAATAGAATGATACATAATACGGCAAAATAAAATGAGTATTGGATACTTACTTTTGTTCACAAAATGCTTAAATTTAAATTTGGATCTGAACCAAATACCAATGTATACAGAAGAATACTGAATAGAGTACATAAATATCGTGATAATATTAACTCTAGTTACCTGATCATGGTGTGTTTGTCTCTTCCTGACTCCGCAACTTGAGGTTGTGGTATCTTCAAAAACCATCATTCCTTTATACGTTTTTAAGAAATAAAGCACTATTATGACTTTACTATGCAAATATAATCCGACTTATTCAATTATTACCACCCTTCAAACAAAGAATACAAGATTAAAAACTAACAGGTCTTTCAGCATCGCCTAGGTATACCTAAGTTCGATTGCCCGGGCTAGGTCTCTGCGCCTTGCAATTCCTGCGCCTAGGGCATGCGCGATGCACTAAATTGCATTCCAGTACCGCGGGGTACCAGGGCATCAGGATGAGACAGTAGGTGGGGGTTGAATAGATTTTAAATCGATATATTACACGTCTGATTTTAGGTTCACATTTAGACACCCCTTAATTATTCTAGATTCTAGACAATGTCATTCGTAGCAGCCAAAGTGATTTTTTTAACAAATGGCAATAAAAATAATAGTATTTTAATAGTAAAGTAATTGCACTTAAAATAATCATGAGTATTTGAATCAGCTTCACAATATTATTTTGGAAAGAAAATTTATTGTTGTCTCATATATTATGTAATTTATGCCAAATGTATCTTTTTTTAAACGACTTTACATAATAGTAGATCATACGCCCAAAATATCCGTAATTGATTTTGAACCTTATGTTAAGTACCTACCCAACTATCACAAAATTTTTTGAACACACCCATGACGGCTATTTACCTAACTTCCTTTATAATTTTCCCCAAAGAAACAAAGAATTTGGAATCACGTACACAGTCATTAACCTTTTTAACTTCAAGAGATAAATTAAGATAAAAGAAGGTATTTATTATACTAATCTCATCAAAAACGTAAATTCATGTAAAGAAACAAGAAAACATGATACATATTAATTCTGTAACTAGTTCTATCCGGATTCCAGACGTAGATCACGCTTTGCTCAGGTGTAAAGATTAGAAAAGCAAACTTCAGATTTAAGGCTTAGCTTAATCAAAATAATAGTATGTAAATGAACTATATAATAGCACTGTGACGAGCTAAAAACAAAGATGTCCTCCTCATTGCAAGTGTGTCGTCTTATTTTTCCCAAGCAAGTAATTTGTTATAAATTATAATCAATTTAAAAAAAAAAAAATCACAGCCGAATATACCAAACATATAAAGAAGCTGGAGGTATAAATATTGTGTGTATTTCTATTTTTTAAAAGTCGGCTATAAAAATAATTCTCGAAATTATATTATGGTTAATTAAAAAATATTTTCATAATATATTTTAATTAATGCAATAAGGTAAACCCCCCAATGATGGACGGTTTAAGAAGAAAATCTTGGTATTTCACAAAATTCACTTATTCCTGTGAAAGTTTTAACACAAAACGTAGTGAAAATTGAAGGTCCTATATTTATTCTATTTTTCTGCTTTATTTAATGTAGGGCACTTTAATAGGTTTTAATGTTATTAACAAATAAAAACTTAGATTTTTTTAACCAGTTATGGACAGCAAAAATCTAGTTATGGACACCCAGTAATAAACAAGAACCAAATATGGACACCTAGTAATGAACATGAATCATGAGATGTTATATGTTAAATTAACTGTGGAATATTAAATTTGGAGTATAAAATGATGCAAACTTTTATTTTGATCAGCCTTTAATGTAACTGCAGCCGTGACTACATTCAAATTATGTACTAAAACTCTCTAAAATGGAAAAAATCAGCTTCAAGTTCTGAAAACCATTTCTCACTGTCATCTTGAGCAAGAGTAACTCTTGACGTGCATAAAAGAGCAGTACGTTCAGCAACCGTAGGTTGCGTTTCATAAACGAGAAATATTTTTTTTTGTCTGGTCTATTATTAGTGAAAAGAGTCTCCTGCTTTTTGTCGACTATTAAACGTTGAACAGTATTTAATAATTTATCTTTGGGTAATGGAATATGTTTATTTGACATAATATATTTTATCCGATCTTATAAAATGTTTTATTCTTCCTTCGACAAAACGGTACTGGGTCCAATCGGACACTCTACGGTACTTTTTCCTGTGGTTTTATTACGCAATGTAATAATTCTAGGCACGTTATTTTTTTTGCTGCATCAGAATTATTTGCGCCTTTTCTAACAGCTTCGATAGCCCATTTGTTGAGTTGTATATTTTTTTGGCTAATAATCATTACATAGTATATAACAAAGTACCTTTTTTGCCTGTCCCTTTGTCTGCTTAAATTTTTTAAATAACGCAACGGATTTTGATGCTTTTAGGTACCTATATAATATGCATAACGTAGTAGAGGTACAGAGATAATTTTAGAGATTTTGCGCTTACATTGCAAACGCTGGCTGAACCCTACGAGATAAATTAAAATAATGTACTTACTACAGTTTTGTTTATCTTAAAAAACCTACAAAAAAGTCCGCGGTGGCATATGTCTATCTCTTAGGGATAACCCACAATAACCATATTTTTATCCTTTACTTTAATTTAAATTTTATAGATAATTTACGAAGCGAGTTTAAACAATACAGCATTAATCCTTATCCAATTAAGTACCTTAAATACATTGTGTATTTGATATAGATCAATATGGTCCTTCACAACATTGAATTTAAATGAATATTTTCAAGGATAGTAGAGATTTAATATGCAGGGACACGTTTCGGCGGCAATCGCTACTCGGTGCTCGCGCTTCTGCATCGCACTATCGAAAACGCTATTTTTTTATAAGAGGCTCACGAATATTTTGTACTGAAGTTATCCATAGTATAGAATGGCAAATTAATTGATTAATCACTTCGTAGTTTAAAACAAGTCGCTTTATCTGTCTGTCCCTGTGTATATTGTATGCTTAGATCTTTAAATCTACGCAACGGATTTTGATGCGAGTTTTTTTAAATAGTATTTAAGATATAAGATATCGTAAAATTTATATTCAAGCGCGATAAATATAATATTATGTATATAAAGCGGTCGCGCATATCGTGTCTAGGTGATAAGGTCCCATTTTAACCATTTGCATTGGATAAACATAAAAACATTTTCAATATTGTATCAGAAGTAGTGCTGTAAGTAAAGTTCTCCAAGAATACATTCCACGCGGGCGAAGCCGCGGGCAAAAACTAGTTAGCTAGCTAGATATAAGCTAGTAGTTCTTAAATAAAAAGAAAACTGTATTATTTTACTTCAATGTCTATAACTGGATTTCTATGTAATATCCAATAATGGACACAGGCGTCCATTACTGGTAGGCATCAATATTTTTTATAACTAGCTTTTAAAAAAGAATTTAAAAAGGAGTATAATAAATTCAAAATCTCAATCAACAATAAAAAAAACAAGTTTGGACATTTGTCCATTATTGCAACTATTCAACTTCAGTGCACCAGTAATAAACATTGATAAAAAAACGTGAAACATAGCGTCTCAAGAGTAAAAGCATAGTACGTCTTTATCTCGATTTCATAGTCAATACAACTAACAAAATAGATTTTGTTTCAAATAATTCAATATTAAATTAACAAGTAAACTCTCTACCTAACTCACTAACCATTTCCGTAACAAAAGCCACTAATATGCATTTTTAATAACACGAGCACCAATTTACCTCACCCATTTTGTCTTATAAAACGGAAGTGAATGAAACATTAAACTTCGGCAGCTTGATGTCTTTTGGCTACCGTAAAATGTTACCAACATAATAAAATTGATTCCCGGCCTTATTCTAGCAGATTTGGTTATTTTTCGTCCATTATTGGTTCCTTGTCCATCACTGGTGCATTTACCTTAATAAATTCATATTTTTATGAATTTCAAATATATTTTTATTTTAACTTACATAGAAGCCTTCATAATGCTATGCTCTCCTAGTAACATTTTCAGGACTTTACAGTCAACCGCACAAAACGGGATCAAGCTAACAACTAAATACAAGGAAGATTCAGACAGCAGACTACTCTCCCTATGTACTATGACTAAATAGGCCAATAATATTGATCAATTGCTTTATTGCGCATTAAAGCAGAGGCGTATTTAAATGGTGTATAAGGGCCTGCTACCTCTGCGTAGAAGTCCCTAAGGTTAATACGCCACTGCAAACAGAGAGATTACAACTATTCGTAAAATATGATATTCAAATTATACAATGCAAACAAATTAGGTATATTCTTATGTGTAGAGAAATTATCACATAGTAATCATCAACTTTCTAAAATACACGGTACCTTATTTATTTTATACTATAACTTATTTGATACTATGTAGTATTACATGTTAATTAATAAAATTCTAGGACAATTATTGTTATTGTATAACGTAACACTTTACAGTAAATAAGTACAGCCAACAAAATAGGTATCAATAATAATAAATATTAACTTTTCACGCAAACTATCAAACGTAACTCAAACTCAAATTCAATTTTTTATTTCCATGTAGGTTATATTATAATTAAGGTATTATCCTATGATGAAAATATACATCAGATTGTTGATATTTTATCGCTAAACATTAATTTAAACCAATTTAACCAACTTTTTACACAAAAATATGTATGATTTTTATAAAATATCAAAAATAAAATTATGAATTATTCACGTTTGACCACGTGACTAAAAACGCACGAGATTGGAATGTGACGTCATATTCTTGTACTTCTTCTTCTTTTATTAATGGCCTCCCGATGTCCTTAAAGAATAGCCAGCATCAGAATCATTTACGTCATGCGTCAGCGAGTAATAGCCACGTTTTCCGCATTTAAATTTTCAGTGTTCTTTGGTATGGTCACAAAGATTTTCCCCGGTGTTTTAATAGGCGTATTAGTGCATTTTGGCACTACGTACCATTTATAAGGCATTTTTAATAGGCTTAAAACATTTATTTAAAAACGTAAATAGTAGGTATTCTGGGATTTGGCATTTTCAATCTCCTACTTCTTTGGCATATTCAGTGTAATTTGACACTTGACAAGTTGACACTTGACAGTTACAATGTTACAAGAATGTGACGTCATGACAACTCATTATAGCGTTTTCGCGCCTATAATATTAATTTAAACTTTTAGGCTAATTTGCAAGGAAAAGAAAGAAATTCACAAAGAATGGTTCAAACTGGTAATGTATTTTGGTATTAAGAACAATTTGACATACTTTTCAAAAACTTGGAAAATACCCTGTTGTCCTACATGATGTCTACCATGATGTCTACCACCGGTTCGGAAACTAGCTCGGCGAGAAGAACCGGCGCGGCGTAAGAAACTCGCACGGCGTAACTAATGTAACTAGTAAATACTAGCTGTTGCCGCCGCGTAAATACAGTATCCCTCGGGTACACTGTTTTCGCGATAAAAAGTAGCCTGTTTAAATCCAGAGCCTAAACTACTAAGATACCAAATTTGATCAAAATCCGTGCAGTAGTTTTTCCGTGAAAGAGTAACAAACATCCATCCATCCATACATCCTCACAAACTATCACATTCATAATAATAGTAGGATTTAGTAATCTGTGACTTTACTAACATACATGATTTTTTAAAGCTATAACCCGACTTCATAAATTAAATTATAGCCTAAAATGTGTTAGGGAACATCCCTAGACCCACTACCCATGCTACGTGACCTCTTTTTACCCATTTTGACCCTAACGGTGACAATCTGTAGTATACGCAAGACCCCTTTCCTCCTGTCCTTCTAAACTTTCCTAGAAGATGTTGTCTATGTGACCGAAAAGGTAAAGCCACTCTGAAATCGGATCAGTAGTTTAGGCGCTACTGTAAAACACATTAAACTAGCAATTTTTTTTATTTTTAGGGTTCCGTAATACTTAAGGAACCCTTATAGTTTCGCTCTGTCCGTCCGTCTGTCTGTCTGTCTGTCTGTCTGTCTGTCTGTCCGCGCCTCTAGCTCCTGTAATTATGAATATAAATTGACGAAATTTGGTGCAATTATAGATTGTGTATAGATCACGGTTTCGGGATCATAAAAAAGTAATAATTTTATATTTTAGGGGTGACTCTCCATACATGTGAAGTGGGGATGAAAAATATTTTTTCACTCTACCCCATCGTGTAGGATATCGTAGAATAGGTCTTTTAAAATAAAGGCAAGGTTTCATACGTTACTTTTTTATAAAGTTGACCATTTTCGAGTAATCGGCCTCCAAAGCAGTTTGTAAGTTGGTCCCCCCCCCTAGCATTTTTAAACTATAGGAGATAGAAACTTACAAATTTCCATGCTGATAGATCATGCTAAAAACTCTTTAGGAAAACTATTTTGAACGAAATCGCATCATAATTTCTATTTCTAGAGCAAATATAGAAAAACAAATACAACATAAATCAAATCAGAATACATAATGTGAAATGATTATTTAAAATAATGTTTCAAAATTGGTTGCATAATTAAAAAAAACAAATTAATAATTAATAAAAAAAACAAATTAATAATAACTAAAACACGCTGTCGGGTTTGAACCTACATTCAAGGACAAACACTGTGATTAACTGAACTGCAATGATTATATTGATCGTCGCGAATTTATGTTTCTTTCCCAGAATTAGAGCTAAGTTTTGAAACACATGTAAAATTTTAATTAATAATTAATTTTACGAATATGTGCCTCTTTTACCAATTATTACAATAATTTAATAACACTGAAAACACATTAATATGTATTATAAATTACCATAGTATTATTGTTTTTTATTATAATTTAATACCTACCTTTATTATTAAAAGCTTCAATTTGCTAGTAACTTTACGAAAACTATATGGCGCTAGTCTCCTGTTTAAATCGTGGATGGTTTTTGAAAAATAATACTAGATGTCGCTGTGTTATTTATTGGATTTAAATTCTGTATCACGCTATCGAAAACCTCGCTGATATGTATTTAAGTAATAAGTATCTGGTTGTATATTTTTTAACATTGAGATAGGTGATATCGTTAAATAGACTAAAATATGCTGAAATGTTAAGTGATTAGCGAATATTAAAATTAGTAAAAACTCTTTAAAATATCATCGAAATCGAATAAAAATTAATCATAAAGAACATCTGGTTACTATTGACTATATATTTTGATTAATAATCAACATTCAAAATAGTAAAGAAATAATATTACGTAATAATATTAATATTAATTTATCATACGTTTATTCTATAGTGTACCATAGTGTATAGTAAACTTAATAGTTTACGGAACCCTCCTTAGACATGTCCTGACATGCTCTTGGTTAGGTTTTTATTTTTTATGAAATAAGGGGGCAAACGAGCAAACGGGTCACCTGATGGAAAGCAACTTCCGTCGCCCATGGACACTCGCAGCATCAGAAGAGCTGCAAGTGCGTTGCCGGCCTTTTAAGAGGGAATAGGGTAATAGGGGAGGGTAGGGAAGGGAATAGGGTAGGGGATTGGGCCTCCGGTAAACTCACTCACTCGGCGAAACACAGCGCAAACGCTGTTTCACGCCGGTTTTCTGTGAGCCCGTGGTATTTCTCCGGTCGAGCCGGCCCATTCGTGCCGAAGCATGGCTCTACCACGTACACAACGAAAAGTTTTTTTTATTTTTTTTGTAATAGTTCAAGGTTCAAACCCTATTGTTTTATAATCTGAGGTTCACGCATCAACAAGTGAAAGAGTTGAAATGCGCAATGAATGAAATCTGTCATATTATGTTTCATCCAGATACAAAGTATAATTTTAAAAAATGCCTTAAATATTTTTGCCGATCATACATTATCTCATACTTCTCACAGAAATTTTATGTCTAATGTATTCAAATGACTTATTATAATATTATAATTCTGATATTTCCTATCCAATAAAAGTGTTGCAAAAAAAAAATTTATCTGAGAAAAGAATCAGTCCCAGACGGAGTGCAAATTAGGATTCCATGAGGAAATGATAAATCATTACTCTGTGAGACATATTTTTATCTTGTAAGTAGATTATTGAGAAAATAAAGTTAAGGATCCTTGCCTTATAAGTTATCACAACCTAAGCAAAGCTTTAGAAAACTTCAACTAATTAAAAAAGAGATGTTTGATTTTGGGCCAGTTCTATGTACACTACATAGGTAAATAGGAAAAAAAATATTTGAAGAAGGGTACATGCGTACAAAAATGATTATTTGAAGAGTTGACTTTCGACGTAGTAGACAGTTTTACGAAGAGACGTCGTCTTGAATGTCATACGTCTTTCTTTGTCAAAAGTCATGTCATTGACAAAATGACATTCTTCAGTTAATTCTGATCTGATCCGCCATGTTTTATTATACTTTGTGTTGCTCTCCTTGACGAAGTTTATTTAAATGTACATGGAAACGAAGTGAAATTAAACAAAATAAAGAATAGGAAACGGTTACTATAATACTGCCATATTGAGCCTGAAACATACCGTCAGCTACTATACAATGAGGAGGACACCGGTGTACGCGTGCTTCCTGGATTTGTCAAAAGCTTTTGACCTTGTGGTGTACAACCTCCTGTGGGATAAGCTGGTTAGTGCGAGGGTGCCGGCAGACACCATCTCTCTTCTAAAGTACTGGTACTCAAATCAGACCAATCGGGTGAGATGGGCCGGTACACTGTCGGACGAGTACAAGCTGGAATGTGGCGTGAGGCAGGGCGGATTAAGCTCACCAATCCTGTTTAACCTATATGTTAACCAACTTATCGAGAGACTCAGCAGCACACATGTTGGATGCTTTATTGACGGAATATGTGTCAACAATATCAGTTATGCAGATGACATGGTGCTGCTGAGCCCCTCGATAGGTGGCCTGAGAAAACTCCTGCGCATATGCGAGTCATACGCGGAGGCACACGGACTCAAATATAATTCTAAAAAAAGTGAATTGCTTATTTTCAAAGCAGGTAAATATAGTCCTGAGCGTGTTCCTCCCGTATACTTGAATGGGGTTGCTTAAAGACAGGTTGACAGGTTTAAATATTTAGGTCATATTGTGACAAAGGATCTCAGGGATGACGAAGACATGGAGAGGGAACGCAGAGCGTTAGCGGTGAGAGGCAACATGCTCGCCCGCAGGTTCAATCGGTGTACAACTGAAATTAAGACCATGTTGTTTAAAGCATATTGCCAGTCTTTCTATTCGAGTGCCCTGTGGGTGAGGTATAAGAGCAGAACCTATGACACTCTGCGCGTCCAGTATAACAATGCTTTCAGAATGCTGTTGGGGCTACCGTGGCGCTGTAGTGCGTCAGGTATGTTTGCTACTGCGCGTACCGATGGCTTTCAAGCGATAATACGCAAAAAAACAGCCTCACTGTTTCAGCGTCTGCGAAAAGCTAGCAACAGCATCCTGAAAGTCATTGCTGACAGATTTGACTGCCCCATCCAAAGACATTGGGTGAGGGTAATAATGGGGAAAATTTAAGTTTGTATAACGAATGTAATACTACTAACATTACTAACATAATTATAAGTATTATTATAATTTTTGCGACTAACACACTAACAACTCTATGGGCATATATTTTTGTCTGAAATAAACGTTTTCTATTCTATTCTATTCTATTCTATTATGTAGCTATATTTACATATACTGTACATAGGGCTGGCCCAGGCCTCATACATTTCTTGAACATCTCTTTTGATATTGGTCTTCTTGGTCTAATTTTATTTGATATACTATCTATTCCATAAAACATATTTTTGATAGCACAAAAGTATAATTTATGGTAAACCAACATACCTACATGCAATTATTTCATATTTTTATTATAACTAATAAGTTAATCTAAATATATAAAAGGCAAATCTGACTGACTCATCTATCAACGCACAGCTGAAACTACTGAACGGATTTTGCTGAAATTTGGCATACAGATAATTGTCATGACGTAGGCATCCGCTAAGAAAGGATTTTTGAAAATTCGCCCCCTAATGGAAGTGTAAAAGGGGTTAAAACTTTGTATGGAAACCGAACTTCATGCAGACGAAGTCGCGGGCAATAGCTAGTAACTAATACATTAAGTTATTCGAGTATGAAATAGTAACAAAGACAGGACATATCCACCTATCTCAAAAATAACAAACTTGCATTAGTTAATATTACTTATCTTAATCTAAAACCTTTTTGACTAAAAAATATTTTTAAAACATTTATAGAATAGAATTTTGTGACATAAATACAACTTTATTGGACGCTTACTCAATTGCTGTTAAAGGAAACCATAGTAATTCATAAGTAGGTATGTGTAATATTAATGTGTTTTAATGAACATAAGATGCTTAAGTATATGAATTGAATTTTTCTAGTTCATGTTTTCTAGTTTACATAATTTAATTTAGAAATGGAATGTGAGCAGCACAATTTTTTATCTGATGTATGTATTACGTGATCAACGAAGATATTAATTTGAACATATTCATACATTACAATAATTATTGGTTTCAAAGAGAAATTTACCATATAATTTGAATTGAAAATAAACATTTTTAAATCACATTTCTTCAAATTAAAAAATCTGGATAATTTGTAGTTCCATGTTTGGTAGTTTTGGTTGGTTAGCTTCTAATAAAGTTATGATCACTGTCTGATAAAATTAATTAATTATGTATAATTGCGCGTGACATTAGACCTAATCACATGCTGTTTACGAGAGATACGAACACAAAGAACCTTTATCTAAGCCAGATAAACTAAACATCTGAATATCTAATGAAGGTGAAATCTATCAAAGATTTTTATTACTTATACGTTTGTACCGTGATTGGCTAATTGGCGATGCGATCTAGCACGATTTACGCAAAAGTTACTGCTGAAAACTAGTCTAATGCAAGGTTACAGGTTAATTATTTAATTACAACATTAAAAATTAAAAACGAAACTTACCCAAAAGCGGACGTCTAGGATCATCAACATCCATGACCGGCTAACGAATGCTCATGACAGTGGTATGTTTAAGAAACTAGAATTTAGAATATATTAACTTTAAAACTTATTTAAAATTCATATCCTCCTGCCGTTTTCCAATGTTTATTTACGTTTGGTCATTTGCTTCATTTGACGTTAGAGCTATTTGTTTCTATTTGTCAGTATGACATTGACAGATATTTTTTTAAGTTAACGCTGTATAGCATTTTTCTAACTAAAAATATTATCTCGTTAAAAATGCGTGAAAATAGATTTTTCATTGCAGCTTTCAACATTGGTTTTCTAAATCAAATCGAATATTGTAAAGTCGTAGTAAATCGTCAGTGCATGCTGAAATTTCCTAGGGAGTTTTGGATAGATAACAAATACTTAGCACGCATTTTGCAGAGTTGTACCATTTGCCGAAACTTTTGTACGTTACAAATATTAATTAATAATTGATATACTACCCATATTACACAAATAATATAACTTTATGGAAGAATTCTGAAAACAACGTCACACATTCACATTCCCATTTGCCCTCCAAAAACCAAATATTCTTTGTTAGTACGTAGTGGTAGATATCAGTCAAGACAACAAATTCAAATAATTAATATGTTAGGATATCGCTAAATGATGCCAATAAAAGCAAAACAGAGTAAATAGATAATTACACTGTAAGTTGAAAGTATAATATAATTTAATTTCGTCGCGCCTGTCACTACTTTAAAGCAATTTTACAATAATAAAAATTGCTCGTAAAAAATATTAGAAGTAATTATTATAGCTAGTATATTCTTTGGTTATAGCCCGTCCTGTCTATAAAATAGTCGTAGTGTTCGGTTCGGTGTTATTTTAAATCGATCGTTCCCTCATCTTATCAACAATTAATATCAACAAAATTTAAATATCTAGTTTAAACACAATTCTCACAGCATACTATAATAAATAATATGTGAACTATGTTATATAACGCACGTAGTAAATAGGACACGGGTGCTGTGACGATATGTATGCGTTAAGTGATAACCCCGAAACTGCACCACTGCCGGTTCCAATCGGTTTCACCAAACTGACACTTTTCTCGGTTCCCCATTACAATATTACATTATGTAACAGATTTGTCATAAGGTCGATTATGCTAATTAAATCCAGCAATAATACAGTAAAGTTATAATTCAGTCCCGAATCCCGATATGATAAAACAGAAAAATGGTATTGTTACGTGTTGGTTCGAAGGATTTGGAGAGAAAGACCTGCTGACTCTTTTGAAGACTTTATTTACTAGCACTAATCATGTTCACACACTACTAAAGCACTTGGTCCAAACACTAAGCACTAAGTCCAAATACTAAGCACTAATGGTGTCCTAAGTCGTAGCCAAGTCGTAGCTATCACTCAAGGGTATCACTCTTGATCACCAGTTTTCACATCGAAATCGCCTGTTTTGCTGTTCTGATCGCTAGTTTTTACTTATCGCCTGTTTCACTTATGCTAATATTATGAAAAAGCAAACAAATAAGGCGGCGCGGGGCACATACCGTTCAAAACCAACCGGCACGGTAAATATTACAATATATAACGAAAAATAATGCGTACAATTGTATTTGACAATCTGTCAGCATATTAATTATAATATCTCTAGTAATATTACAATCTAACGGTTTTTACAATTTTACGGTGACAAATATAATTTACTTACTATGGGTAATGGGACCAACTTTCCTACTTGAAAAAAAATCTGCTGTTTCATACAAAAGGGCTTAGATATAGATAGCATTTTGTATGAAACAGCTGATTTTGTTGGTGAGTAAAAAATCACCTGTATATAAAAGGCAAAGCTGATTGACTGATGTATCAACGCGAAGACAAAGGCGCAGGCCAAAATTTGAAATTTGCTAGAAATTTGAAATTTTGCACACGTATTCCTCATATGACTAAGGAAGGATTTTTCAAATTTCAACCCCCAAGGGGTTAAAATAGGGGATGAAAGTTTAAAATCTAATTTCACGCGGGCGAAACCACGGGCAATTAATGCTAGTACTTTACTAGTATGATTTCTTACCTGATAGGGCAATCACTTATCACAATGATATGAATGAGCAAAGATAATAACTGATTCCAAATATGGAATTAAATATTTGAGATAATAACGCTGTAGTTTAGTAGATATGAGCGCCGCGCCGGCGCGCCGCCGCCGCCGACGATTTTGCCGCGCCGAGTGAGAGATTTCACTTAGTGACTATGAGCATTCATATTACCCAAGTCATATAATATACCTATATAGACCTTACTTCTTTCATGGTTTAAACGAGAAGAAGGTGGTTAAACTCCACGTAACTCATCGAAAGGGAAATGAAAATCAAAGGCAACAATATGCTTACTAGAAAAGCAGATCTACTGATACGGCGTTAATGGAGCTAGTAGATCGCATTGATATAGCCATTGAGGAGTTTGCGCTGAGCGCCTTTCTAGATATTGAAGGCGCGTCCGATAACACCTCAACCTCAACCCTGATAGCCTGACTTCTAGAAATGTAGATTCAACTACAATAGAGTGGATCAAATCCACGCTTAATAACAGCGTAGCGTCATCAAATATTATAGGCTTGACACTCAGGAGCAGATAGACCCGCCTTGTTTTTTTTGCTGCGCTGCGCTCTTGTCACCGCCTGCAAAGAGGGTCTGCGGCTACGTCCGAAACCGAAATTACGGTTTCGCAAAAGGTGGCCATCGCCTCAAAGGCCTCTCTGGACCGAACCATCCCTTCATGGCTGGCCGGGAGACTTAGGTATACTCCAATTAGGGCGCATACCATTGCTCGCTGCTCGTTCCAGGCAGGGCAAACTTCGAGAGTATGCTGCACTCTCCGGGCAGTGATGGCACTGGGGCAACGGTTCCCTCTGGGCTGTGTAATGCAGGTAATGGCTGAAACACCTGTCTATGCGCCACCCACTCCTGTAAAATTGGTCTGATTGCGGCCATTATTCTGTGGCCAGCAGTTGGAGACACCATTCTGTCCTGCCAGGCGCGCATTGTAATAATGCGCGCTTGACGACGCCATCGGGCTGTCAATTCGGGAGACACTCTTTCTCCGCGCTGTTTAAACTCCGCTGTGCGGCGGTAAATCTCCGCCAGCACGCGGGCCTTTAGATCCCATGGAGGGGTACCAGCAAGAGCAAGCGCCGCTTCGCTTGATACTGTGCGGTACCCGCGTATCATTCTCAGCGCCATGGCTCGTTGTGGTCACCGCAGAAGCGCTCTATTTGCAGCACTCAGGTCATCCGCCCTCACAGGCGCTCCATACAAGGCCATTGACTGTAGGATCCCCGTGTAGAGTCTTCGACAGCTGGATCCCGGTCTTCT
The DNA here is from genome assembly GCA_905404095.1 of Glaucopsyche alexis. Classification (NCBI taxonomy): domain Eukaryota; kingdom Metazoa; phylum Arthropoda; class Insecta; order Lepidoptera; family Lycaenidae; genus Glaucopsyche; species Glaucopsyche alexis. The sequence goes on along the minus strand of FR990054.1, from coordinate 2,143,203 downwards.
AACGTTGGGCAGGAAGCGCCTGAGAACGGCAGCCGTTCTCTTCAACTTGGGCGCCAAATCCATTGAAACCAGAACAGCTACGCAGTAGTTATTTTATAGTGCCCAAGTGTGTGCGCAGTACACGAGCACTTTATCTTCCTTTACTCCCGAAAACTAGAGGGACAGATAACCTAAACTGGCGAGAGATCAGGTGCAGGGCCGACTTTTCACATGTCCAGCCATCGCATGGATCATCTCTCTTGTCAGATGATCAGGTGATCAGCCTGCATTGTCCTAACCAAACTTGAAAACAACTTTTTTTTTTCGTTGTTCCAATGCGGAAATCTATCCCACGACCTTCGAGTCGAGAGCCACGCTCTAAATATCGTTAGGTTATTAGGACAACCTCGGCTGACAACGGGTGCACTCTCTTCGGCACCCAGCGCTTCACTTGAAGCCCTGATTAACCTGACTCCACTGATTCATATGGAGGCTAAGATGGTTGTTCTCAGGGCCATGACGGCAGGTAATAGAATGTAACGGGCCTCTACCCGACTTGGACAACTGCAACAATCTCTTCCTGAGAAACCTGTCAAGTGTCATGTTCATGTCATCTGACGCCATGATCTTGCATAGCTTCTAAAAGCTACCTGCTTTTCAAAACCTCTGGGGAGGACGGGGAAGGATAGGTCCCAATTGATTTTCATCACGGATAGATCCAGGAAAGACAACTGGGCGGGCGCTAGACTATGGGGGAGGAACCACCTACTGGCAGATATGCTTGTTTTGGGTTTTGGACCGTGTTTAAGGCTGAGATCTCCGCTATAATTGGTTGATCACTAGAGAGCCTACGCATACAGTTATATAAATGGCTTCGATGTCAGTTCTTGAAAATATGGACGCTTATAAAACGAAAATAGAAAAAGATTATAGTAATTACGCTATTTGGTATCAAAGCAGTATAAACTGCCAATTCCAAAGTAGTTCCTACTTTGAAATTGTATTATTACGTTGTCTTTTTCATCACTACAAAAAGTTCCGTAAATTGTATTGCATTGTAATTGTATGTTACCCAATAAACAAAGTAAACTACACTTTTTTTTTACTACCAAGTACAAACTTCAACCCTTTCAAGGTCACGCCGCCGACGACGCCGCCGCCGCCGCGACCAAAAAAGCCGGCGCGCCGCCGCCGACCTACTCCCCATCGGCGCTCATATCTAAGTTTGGCACGTAGTTTATAGAGATTATTAATTATATGACGAGAGAACTATCGGTTGAATACTGCAATGCTAATCAAAATTGAGAGCCATCCTATTCACAGGCTGTCGCTGTCTCTGCCAGCTGAAATGACAAGGACAGCATGTGACTTGAGCGTTACTCAATTTGACTATCCTTTCAATATTTCGTAAATCTTATAACTGAAAGAAAACACATTTTCCAAGTTATTCATTTTTCAAATCTAATTAACAACACGAGTTAGTGTAAAAACGGATATGTCAATCCCAATAATGAAAGAGATAGGATCAGGAGTCCTGACTCCTGATCCTATCTCCTGACTTCTGACTCCTGCGTCATGCAACCCGCAGTATACCAATTTCCTCATTGAGAGAATACAGAGAGAGACTCATACTAAATAGGAACGCATAATAACGATTGTATATCCTAGGGAGTAGACTAGTGTGTTTAAATAATAGAGACGCATAAATTTAGTAGAGTTTGTTAATTATTATTGATGATGTCATCTGTTGATAATAATATTATTATCTGGGGGCACGGCAGTGCCCCCGCCAAGTCGAGCGCGAAGCAAACACTGCCGTACCATCCTTTACTGGAACCATTTCGCCGGATTTTCAGGCCCCTATTTGAGAACCTCTGGATAAGACCAGAACGTAGAAATTTTCCCAGTAAGCTACAATCACATACTTAAAATCCAAAATTTCAAGTCTGTAGGTCATTTAGTTCCGAAGTTAAGCGAAAGCAAAGTTTCGCATTTATGACACTCATACCCATTTGCACTAAACGTGAGTTAGGCCAGTCCTAGTTAAGATATACTTAAACATAAGAACAGCCTAGCTAAACATTTTGTTTGCACTAACAGATATAACTTAATTATGTCGTAGCTTAGGCATTGCCTAGATAAGTGAATGATTGAACGAATGTAAAGATTGGTTGTTTATGGTTTTATAAACCGGCTAAGTAATGTAGTCCATAGAAAATATTTTGGCCTTCTCTTTACATTGATTCCGTCGTGTGTTAAAAAGTGACAAAAGATAAGACCTTGGTTTATTTTATTTGGTAACGTAGGCTGTCAATTGTCTTGTCATTACAAGACGTCAAACAGATATATATTTTAAACGTGTTTACTGTTGACTAAAATTATACATCGATTGATTTGGAATCGTTATTGATATACCTATTATGTAAAATAAGTTAAAATAAAAAGTAAAAACCGCAAACTTTACGGCGGAGGAAAAAATAAATTTTGTGCGATTGTTGTGCGACGAAGGCCCGTGCATTCTATCGAAAGTAACTTTTCACGATGCCACGAAGAATAAAGAGAAATAATTCTTTTGCACATCCTATATCGCTTAAAGAAGACGATTTCATCGAAATTTTGGAGCAGTTTGGTCGTGATCTTGTTATTCTAGTCCTCGCGTGTCGTTCATTATGAAAATCGACTTCTACAAATTCAAGGAAATTCAATAAATATTAAATCCCCTGCAATGGTGATTGTGATCTGACTATTTTAAGCTTTGAATTTTTAAAATCACTGTAATAAAAAATCTGCTAAAAAATATACCTCTTTTTATTGTAATACATCTAAGGCTAGATCTCTGACAATAGTTTATCAATAAAACTATATCAATAGTTACAAATAATCTACAAGACTAGATAAAACACCGACTTATGTGTTGCCTACGCTTACGCACTTCCTAATCGGGCTCATAAAGTTAAGAATATCCTAAGTGGACTTAGGAATGGCCTAAGGTTAGTGCAATAGTATTTTTTGCTAGGAGCAGCCTAAACAAGTTAGGAAAGAACTTAGGCGATCCTTAAGTTTAGTGCAAATGGGCATTACTCACTCACTCAGTCACTCACTCATGATCATCAGAATAGAACTAGTACTTCCCATAAACTCTGAGAGCTGAAATTTGGTACAGAGTTAGGGTTTAATGGCCACATAAAGGGAAAACTATAAAAACTAGGATAATCGAAGATTTGGAGTACCTGGTGACTCTGATTAGAAAACACAAGAGTCCAACCAAACTATTAGAGATTTTTCATTTATTTTTTTATTTTTATTTATTCAGGAAAACAAACAGTACATTATAGCTTATAAAAAATCTAAAAATATAACAAATTACCATTTACATGTTTTCACATATAAGATACTTAACATTGTAAAAACTTGCTTGTACAACATCTAAAGCTGACAATAATAATAAATAAATAAATTACAAGGCAAGATGGTTTGAGATCAAGTCTGAGAACAAAGAAAGAAAAATTAAGTTAACAATATTTGATATTTTAAGTTAAATTATTATAGATATGTTAGTTAACTTGAGTTGAGAATCGCTTGAAAACCAGTGATCGGTAAGTTTTTGTTTAATTTATTGAGGTTTGTCATTAAACAAATCAATGTCAAACTTATCGCACAATTTGTTTACTTGGTTTGCGGATCTAATAAAGAAAGAGTTGGATTTATAATTACTTGTGGAAACAGGTACACGCAGATATTTATTTTTTCTGTATATTCTGCTAGGCACATATATATCGATTTTCGCTAATAGGGAAGATGAGTCTATATAACCTTGAGCAATTTTCGCTAGGTATACAACGTCGGCTATATATCGTCTTTGCTGAAGAGGCAGAATATGGTGTCTGGCACATCTCATATGGTAGTTGCTGTCTGAAGTTTTGGTTTTATATTCTAAGAACCTGAGAAGTCTTTTTTGAATTGATTCAAGTCTGTTCATGTATTTATCGTACATTGGATTCCATATCATCGAACCATACTCGAGTATACTACGCTCCAGAGAGCAGTATAAGATTTTTAAGACTTTTATCTTTTTAAATTCGGAGCTAGATCTGAGAACGAAACCTAACATTTTATTGGCTCTAGTCGTGATATTATCTATATGGACATCATACAGAATTTTGTTGTCGTGTATGACACCTAGGTCACGAATTGAATTAAGACGTGTCAGGGTTTGGTCTTTTAGAGTATAGTGAGTGACTAATGGCTTGGTTTTTCTAGTAAATGAAATACTAAAGCATTTAGAAACATTAAGGTCGAGTTTATTAAAGCGGCAATATTCCTCAAGCGCGTTTAGATCGATTTGTAAGTAATATTGATCAGTAGGTTTTAAGATAGTTTTATAGACTTTCATATCGTCGGCGTAAAGAAGAAAGAGAGTGTGCTTAAAGCAAGAAGAAATGTCGTTAATAAATATATTAAAAAGGAGAGGCCCAAATAGAGACCCCTGAGGTACCCCTGATGGGGTATAATACCATGAAGATTCGTACCCTTGAAGAACGACCACCTGAGACCTGTTCTGTATATATGAGGAGAACCAACGAAAGAGATTTCCGTGGATTCCAGCAGCCAGAATCTTAAGTAATAACAAATTATGGTCGATACGATCGAATGCTTTGCTAAAGTCTGTGAAGATTGCATCTACCTGTCCTCCAGACTCCATATTAGAGGCAAGAAAGTCAGTAAATAAAATTAAATTGGATGCTGTGGAACGTTTACTTATAAACCCATGTTGTTCAGGTATAAACCAGGAAGAAAGAGCCGTGTATACTTGGTTGAAGACAATTTTTTCAAGAATCTTTGCAAATATACACAGCTTCGATATAGGCCTGTAATTGCTAATATCACTTCTGCTTCCGTTTTTATGAACCGGCGTAATGAACGCCGATTTCCAAATCTCAGGTACGATGCCTTCACAGACAGATCTTGTAAAGAGCATACTTAGTGGTATCGTTAAGCTTTTTGCACACCTTAATATAAATAAGGGTGCAATACGATCTGGCCCGGATCCTTTTGATAAGTCAAGAGACTGCATTTCTTTAAGGACTGTGTCATTGCTGATTGTGATGTTTCCAATACTTGATTGCAGATGAGAAGCAAATAATAGTTCATTCTGAGACTGGGTGAAGTTAGATGGTGGAAGGAAAACTGACTGAAAGTACGTAGCAAAAAGATTGGAGATTTGCTCACCAGTTTCACCTTTTTGTCCATTATAGTTCATAGTAGCAGGAAGAGAGTTTGAACCCTTTCTGTTTGACTTGATATAGGACCAGAATTGCTTTGGATCGGTATTAATTGAGTTTTCAATTCTTCTTGTATAAAGATCATAACAACTTTGTTCCAGAATTTTAGCTCTTTTTCGCAACAAACTAAAGGTATCGTAATCTGACATATTTTTATAGATGTGGTATTTTTTGAAATATTTATTTTTTTCTTTAAGGATTTTTTTTAAACAAGAGTTATACCAAGGTGGGAAACAACAGCTAGGGTTGACTAACTTATGAGGAATATATTTGTCAGTGAGTTCGTACAGTTTTTCATAAAATGTATTAACTGCTACATCTAAGCTGGTATGTTTCAACATATCCCAATCACATTCCATTAACTTTGTATTGATGGCATCGTAGTCCCCTTTTTCAAAATAATATTTAATTCTAAGGTTGTCCTTCAAAGATAATTGTTGCATTAAATTAAGGATAATATGCAGTGATGGGTGGTGGTTATCTTCGGGTACTAGCGGCTGATCACAAGTTATTACCTTAATGTTATCAATATCATTGCAAAGAACTAAGTCCAAAATCTTATGATTAATATTTGTATTAGAATTAAATTGATAGAGATTTGACTCAGACAATACGTCCATGAGATATAACTGAGTGTCACCAATGGCTCCAACAGGGTTAAGATAGTTAGAATCGCTCTGATTCCAGACTAAATTACTTAGATTAAAGTCATCCATTACAAGAAAAATGTCATTAGGAGATATATTGCAAGTGATTGATAATTTATCACAGAAATTTTTAAGTTGTAAGTTAAAGGTATTTCCTAAATTTTCCTTACATAGGTATAAAGAACAGATGTGTATATTCCTATTTTTGTTGTGATTCATTTTAATCTTGATTGTCACCCAAATGTCCTCTGCGGATGAGCTCCATTCCGGACGATGGTTAGCTGCTAAGTCTCGGCGTACAGCAAGAAGAACTCCGCCTCCATACTTTTCGTGAGTATTTAGGTAGTCGCGATCACGTCTCCAGACCAAATACCTGTCGTCGAACAACTCGCTATCGGCCACGCCGTCTAGGAGCCAGGTTTCAGTTAATGCGATAATATCAAAAGAGTGCAATAAGAGGTTTCTCTTAAATACATGGGTTTTGGTGCGTAGCCCTCGTGTGTTTTGGTAGAATATGTTTAGATTATCTGACAACATTGAGACAAAGATAAAATTGTATCAACCTAGTTATACGTTTAACTTTTTTAATGTAAGTTAATTGTAAAATTATTTTGTTTAAATAAAGTAAAATAATTTTATATTCATTGCATAAAAGTGTTCCTTTAATAATAATGATAATGTAATGATATGATAAAATTGACAAATAGGGCATAAAATTGATAATATTAATATGTATAATAAAAGAGATAATGTATAATATTGTATACAGTAAAATGTAAAATATTACACAGCTAAAATAAAAGTTTATACCAAGTAGAATTAACTTAAGTCCATATTTCATTGTGTCCAATATAGGGAAATACATGTACAGTAATAGCATATTTATATTTAGGGATGGTATAACTATAGTAACCACAATTACTTCCACTCTCATAGGCCTATTATAATAGTTAATCTGAATTAATAAGAAAAAATACAAAGCAAATATTATGAAGCGTTTATAGTCACCTATTTTATAGGAGAATAATGTTTGTAGTCCAGGTGCTGCTATAGTTATTTTGTTGTAATATACAGTATTGTAACCTACATAGTCATAAAAAGAGCAAAGTATATTAACAACAACATAGAATTTGCTGTAAGATATTAATTGCCTAAGGATCACTGATATAAGTAAATATTTCAAAATAAAAATATACATTTTCTTAAATGGAGTACATATGAGTACTTTAGCATAAAATTTAACTAAAATGTTGATAAAGTAAGTCGATGCATAATACAAACAGATGTGTGCCTCAATAAAAAATTTCCACACGTTAGCTACTAAATAGCTTACAATATGTATATTGTATTTACGTTCGATCGTATCGTACGTACGATCGACATACTGCCTTTACAAAAAATATTCAACTTTGTGTGCCACTTCATTTGATGTCAAAAATCGAAGGTCCCCCTTCATCCCAGATGAAAAACCCTCAGCTGGTCTCAGCTGATTAGAGATATGGAGATATGGTAATGCCCCCAATCTACTATTGGTACATAAAAAAATCGACTGTTATTGCAAAAATCCAGCGAAGTGGGACACATCTTCTAATTTAATCAAGCCCGTAGCGTCCCACTGCTGGGCGAATTCCTCCCCTTCTGCTTTTAATACGCATATAAATAAAATTAAAGAAAAACTCTGGATAAGACTAGACTGGCTTTTATATTTATACTTACAAGTTTACAAGAAGAAATAGTCGAACAATTAACTTTATTCTACTCGAACATTACACAAATTAAATAAACAAATTACACTAAACTCTAGTTAAATAAATCAAAATGCCCACGTTTCTACAAAAGGAAGTGAAATCCCACCAAAAACATTCTGTAAAAAAACTAGCCAAGTCTCGATGGAGCTGCTTGTTTATCTCTAAAAAGTAATGAAATCTAGACAAAGTCGTGCCAAGTCTAAGGTTCCTTACTGCGATTTCTTTATTATTATAGTTAGTGTTGTGTGACTTGTCCGTTGAAGAGTACACAAGGGTACAAAAGGGGCTCCATGACATCATTTCTCCAATACATATGTTGTACAAGCAACAACAGCCTAAAATGAGACACTAGCGTCCAATTACCAATACCAGTATGGGCTATTATCTCGCTTAACAAACATAGGTAGTTACAAATGTAAACAAAATTGACTTGTACCCACTAACTTATAAAGAATAATAATAACTCCCCACACCGATTTCGGTGACGGTGGCCGGTTTCATTGAAACTAGGCCAGTTACGCAGGAGTAATTTTATAGTGCCCAAGTGTGTGCGCAGTACACAAGAGCACTCTCTCTCTTCCTTTACTCTCATAATCCAGTGGGACGGTTGACCAACACGACTGGCGAGAGATCAGGCGCAGGACCGACTTTTTACATGCCCATCCGACGCATGGATCATCTTTCTTGTCAGACAATCAGGTGATCAACCTTCATTGTCCTAACCAAACTTGGAAACAACATTTTTTGTTGTTCCAATGCGGGAATCGAACCCACGACCTCCGAGTCGAGAGCCAATGCTCTAACCACTAGACCACGGACTTATAAAGAATGTTCAACGGCCAAGTCACACAACATTAACTAAAATAATAAATAAATCGCAGTAAGGAACCTTAGACTTGGTACGACTTTGTCTAGATTTCATTACTTTTTAGAGATAAACAAGCAGCTCCATCGAGACTTGGCTAGTTTTTTTACAGAATGTTTTTGGTGGTATTATGTTTACTATGCATCTATGCGTGCCAAGTCGGCCAGCGCGTCGTCGCATCTATAACTCACCTTCGCCCATTCATGCAAGCCGCTTCGTAGATTTCATCATACAGTTAACACATAACTTAGTAGTTCACGAGAACTCTCCATTTTGCTTTATAAATTATTAATATAATTCATGTTATTTTCTAGTAGGTCGACACAAAGATGTGAGACTAATATTACTAAAAAGAGAAAATATATTACTTTTAAACCTAAAAATTAAACCGACTTCCAAAGTAAAAATACACAAAAAGTATGAAATAAATCTTATTTTCTAAATAATACAAATAAAATAAAGAAATTTTGCGTTTTGGCCATGTTTTGCCGTAATGAAAAGTAGTCCATTGTCCTCCCCTATGGTATACTCTGTTCCTGTGCCAAATTTCAGTCCAGTAACCAGTAGTTTCGATGCCTATTCAGTAGTGTCCGACCGAAAGTTCGGTTTCGGTTTCGGCCGAGTTTCGGCCAAAAATCAAGTTTCGGCGGCAGTTTCGGTTTCGGCCAAAAGTGGCCGAAACTTTTGCCGAAACCGAAACTCATTTCGGAAGTTTTCGTGCACGCTCGCCTAACTTCATTTCTTGCGGCAACGCTTTGACAACGCAACTGAATTTGAAAACATAATTAAAATATGATTAATATTTTTAATATTATATTAAATAAATGATTACAACAAAATTAATATACGAGGGCGGGATGATAAGTAACTAGCCTAATAAGAAAATACTTAACTTTCCGTGATAAAATTAATTTTATTTTTCGACATAGTCTCCATTATTCCATCCTTGTTCTAAAGCAGTAATGCCTTCCATAAAATGATTTCTTTCGAGGCCTGCAAAATACTCTTCTACAGCGGCTATGGCTTCATCGTTTGTGGCAAATTTCTGTCCGCCTAAAAAAGTTTTGAGCTTAGGGAATAAGTGGAAGTCTGATGGCGCTAGATCGGGCGAATAAGGTGGGTGGGGCAGCAAATCATACTTCAATTCGTTGATTTTTGCCACAGCTTTAACACATGTGTGAACCCTAGCGTTGTCTTGGTGGAAGATGATTTTTTTTTTCGCCAAACCTGGTCGTTTTTGCTGAATACATTGATGAAGCTTATCTAGAAGGTTAGCGTAGTATTCTCCATTAATTGTTTGACCTTTAGAAAGGTAGTCTATCATCAAGATCCCATCTGCATCCCAAAAGACGGAAGCCATCAGTATTCCTGCCGACTTTACAGACATGTCTTTTTGGAGCCGGGCCGGGGGATTGAGTCCACTGTTTTGATTTAATTTTTGATTCTGGCGTGTAATGATGAACCCAGTTTCCTCTGTTGTTACAAATCGACGTAAAAAATCGGCCTTATTACTCTGAAAACGGTCCAGACATTCCTTTGAGTTTTGCACCCGACTCCTTTTTTGATCGTGCGTAAGCAATCGCGGCACCCAACAGGCCGATAACTTTTTCATATTTAATTTCTCACTTAGGATATGATGTACCCGTTCTTTTGAGATACCTGTAATGTTAGCTATTTCAGATGACTTCAATCGTCGATCTGCTAAAACCATATCATGTAATTTCACGACCATTTCCGGAGTCGTGACGCTTTTTGGACGTCCGGGGCGGGCTTCATCTTGAACACATGTACGACCGCGTTTAAACTCAGCCACCCAGTTTTTTACTGTGGCATAAGAAACAGTATATTCACCCAAAACATTATTTAACTCGTCGTAGATATCTTCCCCTTCATGCCCTTCATATGAAGAAACTTTATCACCGCTCTTTGTTCAATTTTATCCATTTTGAAAACAGTTGACGAAATATATTTTCAAATGACAAAAAATCAATAATTTTTTTAAGTTTTTAAATAGCAGTGGCTAGTTACTTATCATCCCGCCTACGTACCGTGTTTCCATTTCATGCCCTAATTAATGCAGATTAATGGATAAAATGCACCAAATTTCAGTATTTTAAGGAATTTTCTACTTGACCACGTGAGTTTCGGTTTCGGTTTCGGTTTCGGCCGAAACTGAAGCCACGGCCGAATATTCGGTTTCAGTTTCGGTTTCGGCCGGAAAACCAGTTTCGGTCGGACTCTACTATTCAGTGCAAACAAATTTTCCTCTTTTTAGGGTTCCGTAATACTTAAGGAACCCTTATAGTTTCGCTCTGTCCGTCTGTCTGTCTGTCTGTCTGTCTGTCTGTCTGTCTGTCTGTCTGTCTGTCCGCGCCTCTAGCTCCTGTAATTATGAATATAAATTGATGAAATTTAGTGCAGTTATAGATTGTGTATAGATCACGGTTTCGGGATCATAAAAAATAATAATTTTATATTTTAGAGGTGGCTCTCCATACATGTGAAGTGGGGATGAAAAATATTTTTTCACTCTACCCCATCGTGTGGGGTATCGTAGAATAGGTCTTTTAAAATAAAGGTAAGGTTTCATACGTTACTTTTTTATAAAGTTGACCATTTTCGTGTAATCGGCCTCCAAAGTAGTTTGTAAGTTGGTCCCCCCCCCTAGCATTTTTAAACTATAGGAGATAGAAACTTGCAAATTTCCATGCTGATAGATCATGCTAAAAACTCTTTAGGAAAATTATTTTGAACCAAATCGGACAGTAACTTTTGGAGTTAAAAAAAACATATTACGCGTTTATAGTTACGGAACCCTCCTTAGACATGTCCTGACATGCTCTTGGTTAGGTTATTTATATTACTCTATGAAGGATGCAATATAGACCAGTGCCGATAAGATTTGAAACAAAATAAAAGTATAGTGGGATGAATTATTTATTGTAGGTCTTATTGGGGCTAGGCGGGCCTGGGCCTTACTACCTGTTCTTTTCTTTGCATTTTCTGAGAACATTTACTATGGTTATGTATATATTTTTTACATTACCAGAAATAATAGATTTCAGCGAACAAAAAGCCCACCGACTTTTAAAAAAAACTGATATTTTGACGCGAGAATTTTCGATTAAAAAATAGGGTTAATTTTTCGATATTAAGTCAAAATAAGGTGAAAAAATAAATATTTTAAATAAAAAAAAATTGTATATTTGGGTCGTAAAAAAGGAAGTTTTCACCAAATTTTGTGAGAAATATATATATAAAAAACCAAAAACTCGGTTATTGAATTTTTCACATAAATTTTGAAGTTATGTGAAAAAAAATGTAAATACAAAAGTTTGTAGATCTTTTTATTACCTACAACTTTGCCATTTGATTTTTTCCATAGAACTTGTAGTTTTGCCGGAAATCGAGATAAACCGTTTTCTACCCTTAAAAACTCACTCCCTTCACTTCCCGACCTCAAATCGCCCGTAAATTATTCTTCGTTTTATTTTTGTTATATTCTCTTCCTTTTCCAATGGGTTTCATCCTACTATAAATTTATTTTATTTTTGCCCATTTTCAAAGATAAAAGCCCTAGTCTAATGATAAAAATTAAAATTAACGTATTGAAATACTACTTATACAGGAATACTTTTTCATCGGTACAATAAATTTTACCACGTCATTGGTATCGATAATAGAGTACATTTCTCAAATAAAAAAAATATTATTTTTTTTTCATTTCAATTATTTTATCCTATAACCAATCTAATACCGCATGTGCGCACTAACTACAAGGCGTCAACGGGTGCGGTATGAGGTAGGGGGCGGCGAGGTGGGGTAAGCGATCGGCCGGGCGGCGCACGAGTTGGCAACAAAGCATCGATAGATGCGTAACGTATCCACATTTTGTATTAGTTTAGCGGATAAGTTCGGAGATTGATAATTTTGTTTTTTTGTTCCAAAGGGGTAGTAACAAAAATCGCTAGTATTTTTTATTTTTGACAACTATTACGTATGTTGATTTATTGTACTGGTGAAAAAATAACCCTGTATATGCATAGCATAGAGCGAGAAAGCGCGTTTGTTTATATCGCGATCCCACTCGGAAGCTCACGCAAGCGACGCCTTTGATTTCATCAGATTCGAACTCCGCTACTTTCGTAATACCAAAAACACATCAATATTAATAAGCATCAATAGAAAATATTTAATTCATACAGTTAACTGAACTGAGCCCATGGTAATCATATTTTCAACATTCGCTTTACATGGCGATACTGACTCAAATCTCTTCATGACCAAAGTGCAGCAGTACTAACTACTAACTTATTATGCAACCTTAAGGTTAGTTCCCACCGCGATATGTTATCATCTCGTTTCGGTGTGAGATAATCCTAAAGGTACGCGCACTCAGCAATCAGCATTAATTTTATTTCTAGAAAATTCCTATGACCATTTTATTCCTTGTCTAATCAAAGATTTCAACTCAAGATAGGCTATCACGTACATTTAGCAGAAAAAAAATTCATACAAGAAAAAGTAACGCCATCTTGGTTTTCACTATAACTCAAATGTCAGCCATCTTGTTTTGACCATACTTCGAATTTCAAAATGGCCCCAAAAATTTAAAAATTGGGGCCATTTTACTGGAGACACTTTTTGCCTCAACATGCCTCGTCTATAATATACGTCTATGTGTCTAATAATAAATATTAAAAAACAATGTCCAGTTTAAAAATAACAGGTTCGTGCAATTAAAAAAAAAAGTGGTTTCAAACTTTTAACTTAAAGCCCCCTGGCAACATACATCTTATATTAAGTTAATAAGTAAGGCCATATAAGTAGAATATAAAAATGGTGGTGGAATAGTTTTCACGCCCCGGATACGAGTGGTCATATTTGCTTACTGCATTTAATTTGTCACACATCAGTCATCACACATGATCTCCTAGTTGAAAGTATGACCTATTTGATATAATGATATATAGGTACAGCTACTGTATCTAGTAGAAAATAATTGATAACATCGAGAATGCGTCGGCAGTACATATAGCGTAGCGCAGATGCAAGCCAAGCATTTGTCATCAAACGTCATACTACACCTCACCTCTGCAAGCCTGGTGTCAGTTCAGTGAAGTGCAAGTTTACGTCAATCTTTTGGAATTTCATTTATTTTGCAAGTAAGTTTTATCTAACAAACAATAAAATGCACAAAAAGGTATGAAATAAAACTTATTTTCTAAAAAAGTAAATCTGCACAAAAAAGCATGAAATAAATCTTATTTTATAAATAGAATTCCTTTTAAATTTGGCTAAAATGTTAACTTGTATAATTTTCATAAATTTGACCAGACGGTACCAGCCCAAACAATATCCTGATAAAACAATATTTTATAGAACTCATGGCTCACGTACCGATTTTTTAGAGAAATACTTAAAATTTTAGCCGAAATTAAATTTATAAAATATATAATATATGTAGAATTTTTTTATGCATTTTTAACCGACTTCCAAAAAAGGAGGCGGTTATGCATTCGGCTATGTTCAACGATAATTCCGCCGTCTGTTAGACCGATTTTCAAAATTGTTTTTTTGGTGTAAAGGTTATAAATCCCAAGTTTTCACCAAAGTGGTGACCTGATGATGGGATCCATGAGGAATCGAGAGAACTTCTCTAAATTTATATGGGCACATATGGCGATTTTAACTTTTTCTGAAGTAGTCTAAGCATATGCACCAAATAGTAAGATTTTGTACCAAGGTATACCCTGAATCCAAAAGTACTGAACAAAACTCCTGTCTCTTTATAGATACATGTTTGGGGATTTCGGCGTTGTTTAAATAACTGAAGTATATGCCATATTATGTAACTCACAGTAATCATCATCATCTTATATATTATGTCACCGTAAAATTGTAAAAACCGTTAGATTGTAATAAAACTAGTGAAATTGTAAAATGTTGATAGACCTCCGACGCGAATATTCTGCCTATAATTTAACACAATAATTTTCGTTACGTTATAAATATATAGTTATAACTCTTTCGACATATTTTTACAATCTCATTAGTTATTTTACAATCTAACGGTTTTTACAATTTTATGATGACATATACTAATTTACAATACCTAATGGAAGCTTCGCGCACATTCAATTATACATACCATAGGGTGTATTTTTATCTGAATATAAAGCCTGAATAGTAAATAGGCAGTAAGTGCTAGACATTAATAGGCTGAACATTAATCTAGATCCAATCAAGAATCTAGAAAAACCTGTAAGCCAGTCGGCTCGGTCCGGGAGTCTGCGGTAAAAATAGTGTCAATAGCAAGGTCTGTCTCGTCTCAATGTAGGACAGCTTCCGCGGGAAAGGGATTTTGGTATTTGCACTTGACCTTCATATTTGCATGTTTACTGAAGTTACTGTTTGATTTGGTTTCATTTTTCACGTTTTACACATACTCGATCACCGTCCCAAGGCAACCTACTCAGTGCAGATACTAGGGTTGCCAAGTTGCCAACTCTTGAAACGACCAACCCGATCGCGATTCTTTATGGATGTTGAATGGGGCGGGAGAGGGGGTTACGTGGAAAGAAAATCCAATTAATTTTTAACTGACTTTAAAAAAAGGAGGCGGTTATACGTTCGGCTGTATATGTATATATGTACATTCAATGATTACTCCGCCGTCTGTGGACCGTTTTTCAAAATTATTTTTTAGATGTAAAGGGTAAGTTCCCAAATCAGTCCTTTTGACATTAAAGTGGTGACCTGATAGTGGAATCCACGGGGAATCGAGGGAAATCCTGAAAATTTACAGACATATAGTAATTTAGACTTTTCCTAAAGTAACCCAAGCATATGCTACCAAAAAGCATTAAAATATCAAATCCCTATACATTTTGAGGAGTTCCCTTGATTCCCCATGGATTCCATCATCTGGTCTCCAATTTGGTGACTAAAGGACCAATTTCAAATTATACCCTTAACAAAAACAAAAGAAGGGCAGAGTAATATTCAAAGATATCTGTGTCGGTGTAAAATACTATGATAAATCATCATAATATTATGATGTACGGTGCGATGATGGTGTTGATGATTATTACCGTCATTGACAGAGTGGCATATGCTTGCAGTTCTTTACACAACACTGAAATCCCCAAACATGTATCTATAAGGAGTCAGGAGTTCTATTCAATACTTTTGGATCCATGGTATATTTTTGTACAAAAGCTAAACGAAACATAAACGATTTATTTAATTAATTCAATCAAAGTTAAACTAATCCGAATGCATGTTGAAATTTTTAATATTGTGCATATTGCAAAAGGGCTATTAGCTTATTGCATTACTTATACCTTGCGTCGTCGCGTAGGCTGTTGAAGATAATTAGAATATTTGAAAGGTATCGATTGACATAAATAAAATTACTATAGTAAATATCGTGGACATTAAAGTGGACAGTAGTCATAAAATTAAAAAATTGAAAGTGACAATAGCCTGATGATAATTAAAAAAACTATTTTTGCTGCAGATTTGCTACATTTTAAACATTACTTTGTTACCCAGAACGACTCGACGACGATTTCCAAGTAATATTCGAATGTCCCAGAAAATATTATAATATTTTTATAGTTTTCTCTATCTAGAGTTTTAACTGTATCAATTTTAAGGTAATAGATTTAAAACAGACGTATTTTTGAAGAAGTGTGCCTAATAAATAATCATAATTTCATCTCTACGTAAAACTTAACTTGATCGTCATAGAACAAACGAGAATGAATCACATTGATTTTATTATTATGTCTAACATACAATTCGATAATAAGAGATTACCTAATAATAATTTATATTATTGAACTTAATATTTCGTGCGGTCTGATTTGTTGATAAAAGCTTAATTAACTAAATTACTATCCTTCCTACTAATATTATAAATGTGAAAGTTTGTGAGGGTGGATGGCTGGATGTTTGTTACACTTTCACGCAAAAACAACGAAACGGATTTCGATGAAATTTAGTACGGTTGTAGTTTAGGCTCTAGATTAAAACATAGGCTTTTATCCCGAAAAAGTACAGTGTTCCCGTGGGATACTACATTTACGTGGGCGGAGCCGCGGGCAACAGCTAGTAACTAAATAAATTAAGTTGTACCGCTGTGTTAAGTATCTCTGTCAGATCAATATATTAATTAACTAGCTTTTGCACGCGACTTCGTCCGCGTGGAACATTTACTTTGGGATATCGCTAAAATTTACCCGCCACTTCATTTACGTAGAAGGAGGAGCGCTTGCCCGCGACTCACGACTGCCCGCAGCGCGCCGCACATCATTATTGCGCGCTGATTATTTTATTACTACGATATCTTCTAAAATACTTATTGAAATCAAATGATGTAAATGGCAAATTTCTTCTAAATTAAATGCTTGTAATGAATAACGTATTAACTTGGATAAGGATTAATATCATCTTTATGAAAACAACCTCACAAATAATGCTTAATTTTAGAACAAATTTGGTTAGCATAAAAAGGCTATTGTGAGTCAACCTTAAAAGATAGACATATACTGTCGCGGACTTTTTTTTAGAACTTTTAAAGGGGAACAATTCTGTCATACATAATTTTAGCGAAACTTTAACCGTTTCCGCAGCGTACGCAGCGAAAGCTCTCAAAAGGGAAAAAACACCCCGATTTTGAAACATTATTGATTGGAGCTCCGCTCGTATTGAGCTTAGCATGATGTTATATAGCCTAAAGCCTTCCTCGATAAATGGACTATCCAACACAAAAATAATTTTTCAATTCGAACCAGTAGTTCCTGAGATTAGCGCGTTCAAACAAACAAACAAACAAACAAACAAACTCTTCAGCTTTATAATATTAGTATAGATAGTAGTCTGAATATCGCTTATCATTATTTTGCGGAATACATAACTTTTTATCCCTAATATTAATTTGCGGAATATATAATATTTAATCCCTAATCAAACTTAAATGTAAGACAATTAATGTATTTTTTCAAAATATGTAGTCTGTAAAGCTGCTAGGGCTCACTGATGTCTCTACGAATGAAGGTTTTAGTCCCCCTACCTAGCCTCCTGCGGCAATTTGTTCTTCCGATATTCTCACTAGTATACTAGTATGATCCGGCGTGTTCGCCTGTTGTTGTCCGCTATCTCTCGGCATTGAACCTGCACCAGTCGTCACACGGACATAACCTTTTATCGAGTGCAATTTATTGAAATATTATTTAATATTGTTATTTTCCTGCAATTTCTGCCTAACAATAAACCAAGTAATTTTTACCTGGTAAGACATTTATTTAAAATATTATATTTAGTTTTCTCAAAGATTATGCTAAGGACGTAGAGAGGAAGCCGGGGGTCTAAGCTATAGTTTTTATATTACTGGTGTAAAGTATCAACAAACATGTTGTTTACCCTACATGACCTACAGCTAACTCATGCCCTAATGATAAAATAAGAACTAGAACTGATCAAGGAAGTAACATACGGCATACCACATAAACACATAAATGGAAGCAAGCTCCTAATAAAGCCTGTAGGCCATAAGTACATTTCCTTTAAGCGTTACTGTTTATTCATTGCATTATGTTATATGTAGTTTTTTACTATATCTATACCTATATATTATATGTCATGGGATACTCATCCCAACTTACTTGTCTGGTAGTTGTGGTATAGTATACGGGTTAGATATGAGCGCCGCGCCGGCGCGCCGCCGCCGCCGCCGATTTTGTCACGCCGCCGCCGCCGAGAAAATACATCGGCGCGCCGAGTGAGCGAGAGGGATAGTCATAATATGTTATTTCAGTCAGTGACTATGAGTATTATACATATTACCCAAGTCATATATACCCATATAAGCCTTACTTCATTCATGCTTTAAACGAGGAGACGAACGAGGACATACACATAAGTGACACCTATCTCATCAAATAGTTCTGCATAAAAGACAACGTGCTTACTAGAAAAGCAGATCTACTGATTCATCGAGTAGATCGAGCTAGTAGATTACATTGATAAAGGCATTAAGGAATAAGAAGTTTGCGCTATGCACCTTCCTCGGTATTGAAGGCGCGTTCGGAAAAAACTCCACTCTGATCTATTACCCTGATAGCCTGGCTAGTGGTTGATCTACTACGCCAAACAGCAGAGTAGGCAGAGTAGCGTCATCAACTATCATGGGCTTGACGCTCATAGGAGCAGGTTTACCCAAGTATGCCCACAGGGAGGGGTTGGTCGCGCTACTGTCGCCGCTAGAGCGGTCCCTGGTAGTGATCGGGCTGCTAAAAGAACTGAACAAAAGAAGGTTATATGCTTAAGGATACGCTGATGACCTAATAATAATCAAAAAATCAAATCCAAAAATTCTTTATTTTATTTAAAATATAATTATAATACGATGTTGGTGGCTGGTTTTATTGAAACCAGGCCAGCCGTTATTCTAATAGTACCTTAGTATGTGCTCAGTATACATGAGCACACAAGAACTGTCTCTTCCTTTACTCTAATAATCCAGTGGGACGGATAACTAACACGACTGGCGATAGTTCAGGCGCTGGTCCGACTTTTTACTTGCACATCCGATGCATGGATCCCCTTACTGTCAGACAATCAGGTGATCAGCGTAACCATAATGCAATATCCTAACCAAATTTGAAAACAACTTTTTTTGTTGTTCCAATGCGGGATTCAAACCGAGTCGAGAGCCAAGCTTTAATCCGACCTAGCGATACTAGTGGTGGGCAAATGCGCATCAATTGTCGCTGGGCTTATGCAATCAGGTGCAAAATTGGTGCAAAAGGGTCAAGCTAACCGTCAACGCTAATAAGACAGTCTTGATACCTAACACCAATAAAAGGAAGTTGAAGGGACTAAATCCCCCAACACTCTTCGGTAAAATAAGTGAAATCGAATATCTTGGAGTGATCCTAGATAATAAGGGATATACATGGAAAAAATACATCAAGGACATTATGAAAAAGGCTAGATGTGCTCTGTGATCCTGGCCAAAACTTGTCAGCTCTAAAATATGTGACCTTCGATCGAAAGCAATGCTATACTTGGTTATACACAGCTAAAGTGAGGCAATTGTCACACATATAGAAAAAAAGCTATACAGGTCAACTGCATCAAAACATTTAATAGTTTACAGAGGCTAGCCTGTCTGATAATCATAGGTGCGCTCTCATCGGCACCCACCGCTTCACTTGAAAGTTGAAACCCTGATTCACCTGACTCCAATTCCTCTGTTCCTTGTTCATATTATGGAGGCTAAGACGGTTGTTCTCAGGGCCATGACGGCAGGTAGGATAAAAAGGGCCTCCGCCCTACTTGGACAACTGCAACAGTCTCTTGTTGAGAGACCTGTCATTGGACGACATGATCAAGGTGCATAGCTCCTAGAAGCTATACCCAGTATTCATAACTTCTAGGGAGGGCTGGCTCCCAATTAATGTTCACCTTAAGGAAATAATTTGGTTTACGGACAGATCTAGGAAAGACTACCGGGATGGTGCTGGACTACGGGGGCATGCCACTTACAAATATGCTTATTTGGGAGATTTTGCACCGTGTTTCAGGCTGAGATCTCCGCTATTATTGGTTGATCACTAGAGAGCCTACGCAGTAAGTTATATAAATGGCTTCGACGTCAGTTCTTGAAAATGTGGACGTTTATAAAATGAAAATAGAAAAAGACTACAGTGATTACGCTCTTTGGAATCAAAGCACTGTTAACTGCCAATTTCAAAGTAGTCATTACTTTAAAATTGTATCATTACGTTGTCTTTTTCATCACTACAAAAAGTTCCATAAATTGTATTGCATTGTAATTGTATGTTACCCAATAAACAAAGTAAACTACACTTTTTTTACTACCAAGTACAAACTTCAACCCCTTCAAGGTCACGCCGCCGACGCCGCCGCCGCCGACCCAAAATAGTCGGCGCGCCGCCGCCGACCTATCACCCATCGGCGCTCATATCTAATACGGGTATGCGACCCCGGCTTCCCTAGCTATTACTGTCCTATCCCTTGCCCTCCTGGGCGGTAATATCCTACATTTCCTATTTCCCACTCTAATTTACCAATCTTCCTTTCCACACCACCTACCTTCCCTTTCCCTATTCCTACCCTCTCCGCCAATCCGTGGGAACGCAATGGATAATCATAAATATAATTTAACTATCCAAAATGGCGGCGATGTGGTTCGCCACCCATCACGTCTCGTTCTCGCGGAGGCGAAAAGTGGTCCATGAAGAGCCGCTTCGCTACGTTGAATGTAAGAGGAGGAATGGATGGTAAGAATGAAAGAGGATGAAGTGAAACAAGTATATAAGGATCGTAGCAAGTGGAAAGAAATGGACTTTGCCTAGCCCTACGGGAAAGAGGCGGTCTCTGCCTACCCCTATGGGAAAGAGGCGTGATTATATATATGTATGTATGTATGTATGTATGTATATATTATATAAAAGAAAGTCGTGTTAGTTACACTATTTATAACACAAGAACAGCTGAACCGATTTGGCTGAAAATTGTTGGGGAGGTATCTTAATAGTTAATACCAGGAGAAGAGCATAGGATACTTTTTATCCGGTTCCCGAGGGACTCAAAACTCGAGAACAACTGGACCGATTCGGTTAATTTCGGTCTTGAAATAATTGTGAAAGTTCAGGGAAGGTTTAAACAGTGACAATTAATATTGGAAAAGGTTTAGGTTGTAGGAGTAGGTGTTGTAGGTGTAGGACTAGGACGTAGGTTGCACTGTAGTAATTTATTCATTCCAGTTAATTTTTAAGACAGAACAACGTGTGTTGAGAAAGCTAGTCTATAATAATCATATATTTTAATAACAATATAATATTCTGAGTTACTGAAGATGTTTCAAGTTTAATTTTTACTTTCGATGAGGAAAATATAATTAAGCTTAAAGCTATAAAGTTTAATGTTAAATACCTATTGTTTTATATAATTAATTACCCGAATGAAACTTTCTTATTATCACATTATTATTTTTATGATAACCTAATAATTGTGGCAGGAATGCGTGTATGCGTGGTCGGCGCGGGCGCGGCGGGGCTGTGCGCGGCTCGCCACCTTCTCTGCGAGCCTGGTGTCACCGTGGACGTGCTGGAACAATCTGCACAGGTTGGCGGCACGTGGGTGTACACGGAGACCACGGGATATGACGACTTCGGGCTCCCCATACACACCAGCATGTACAAGAGTCTCAGGTAAGGGAGTGAAAAAGTATTTTTTTGTTTTTGTTTAAAATAAACTATGCACAAAAATGTGTAAAAATTACATAATATAAGTACTAACCTAAATAATAAAAATATATCGTTACGTTTATAATTATAAATAAGTGTGTGCCTTATTTGTGAAAATGCTCTTTTTTCTGCAGTCTAGTAACAAAAAAAATAGAAAAAATACATTTCTCACAATCTGCATGGTTATTTTAGAACTTCGTTAAATGAACCAAGGTCCAAGTTTGCACCGTTATTAATTTAAAAATAAACTGTTTGCAAAAATGTTAATCAGTCTTCGAACTTTAAAAAGATAAATTACGTTATGACTATAATAAAATTGAATAAACACGCCTTAGTACTTAATGTTTATTAATTTGTGCAAATTATTAATAAACAATTTGTTAATAATATGCGCAAACAATTTGTTTATTGTTAAAAACAATTTATTTAACACGGCTAAGCTGTTTTCATAGTTCTGTTCGTGTCAGGGGTTATCAGGGCAGCAGTAATGCATAGAAGATATATTTGTTGTTTAGACAGTTCGAGAAGCATTTGTTTGTGTGATGTTTTTATCAAGGGCACCTGGAAAAAACCTTTTCGTGATTTTTTCCATTCCGATTTAATAAAATTGGATCTTACAACATTCGAAACACAGAGTAAATAATTTGAAAGTACTTAGTATAGTAGATTGTTAGCCTAGGGTTGAAAGGAACCAATTCCCGAGGTAATTAGACTATAGTCCGAGTAGGAATTCATTCTTTTACCCGTGGCATACACTCTACTTTTCATTTAGAATATGAGGAAAATAAAACTAGTTGTTTATCTAAACTATTTATTGATAGTAATTTATTAGTAATTTAGTATCCCGGCAATTTGTGTTGACTTTTTAATTTTTAAATATGGAACTTGCAGCTCGCCGCGGCACTCGCGGCTTATTCTCCACTCCACATGAAACTCTTCACAGCTGACAGCAGTTCTATTTTTGAAGTTTTGAAGATATATACAAATTCATTCCGGCCCGAGGGCCGCAATGAATTTGTATGAGTTTTTCCCTCCCTATGAAAGGAAAGTAGCGTTTTCCACCCAATAATCAGATCATAACAACACTACTTTCCGAGTATGAGAAATGAAAAATAATATCCAGGGCTTCCTTATTGACTGCGGGACCAAAAAAAAGAACTATTATTATTAGAAAACAAATTAAACGTTACAAAAGTTTGATCAAAAATTATTCTTGTTTTTTTTTAATAAATATTTTAGGTTACGAGTTCTTGACTCTACATTCCAGAGTGATATAGGATGATGGATATACGACAAAATTTTAGCAAAGTTCGCAAATTATTCCTATTACCTATCTTTTCACTAATATTAAGTACCTATAGGATAGGCTCTAGATACATAGTACCCAAAACCAAAGATGTCAAAACTAAAGATAGAGCCTGACGTGCACTTGATAGAACAAATCTTCATACAAGAAAAAGTGACGCCATCCGGTTTTCACCATACTTCAAATGTCAAAATGGCCCCAAGAACTCCATAAGTGGGACCATTTAAGTGAAGACAATTTTTCTTCAACACGCCTCGTCTATAAAATATAGTCTATGCCAACAACGGAAAAGATTGACGTTGTATGAAATATCCTACCAATGTTTGTTGTCTCTTCGGATAATCACACTTGACTCTTGTCATTGCAGGACGAACCTGCCAAAGGAGATAATGGGTTTCCCGGACTTCCCCATCCCGGAGTCGGACAAGTCCTACCTCCCCGCCAAGGACATGCTCGCCTTCCTGCAGCTATACGCCGACAGGCACGGTGTCACGCCGCATATCAAAGTGAGTAGATAGTAAAATACAAATTATACCTTGATACCTACAGGCTACATATAATAATAATAAATAATAGCTCCCCACACCGATTTCGGTGACGGTGGCTGGTTTCATTGCAACCAAGCCAGCTACGCAGTTATTTTATAGTGCCCAAGTGTGTGCGTAGTACACAAAAGCACTCTCTCTTCCTTTACTCTCGTAATCCAGTGGGACGGATAACCGACACGACTGGCGAGAGACTGATCTCTCGCCAGTCGTGTCGGTTAAATGTTGTGTCGGGCATGTCGTGTCGGGCATGTAAAAAGTTGGACCTGCGCCTGAGCGCAGGTCCAACTTTTTACATGCCCATCCGACGCATGGATCTTTTTTCTTGTCAGACAATCAGGTGATCAGCCTGCATTGTCCTAACCAAAGTTGGATACAACATTTTTTGTTGTTCCAACGCGGGAATCGAACCGACGAGTCCACGACCTCTGAGTCGAGAGCCAAGCTCTAAACCACTGGACCACGGGAGCTACATTTATAGAAGTAACGAATCAAGCATCTAGCCACGCCTGCCCCAGAAATTGCTGTAGTAAAATCATATTATTATTTTTAAACAAAAAATTAAACCGACTTCCAAAGTAAAAATACACAAAAAAGTATGAAATAAAACTTATTTTATAAATAATTCTCCTTTTAAATTTGGCTATTTCTCTACTTAATCTTCTTAATTCTGAAGTCGCTATCAGCCCAAACGATATCCTACAATATTTTATAGAACTCACGTTCATATTTGCTGGTACCGACTTCAAAATTAAGAAGATTAAGTAGAGAAATAGCCAAATTTAAAAGGGGAATTATTTATAAAATAAGTTTTATTTCATACTTTTTTGTGTATTTTTACTTTGGAAGTCGGTTTAATTTTTTGTTTAAAAACAATAATTTCACCCTTTTTAGTGATAATATTGTTAAGTTATTATTAATACGTCTTAAAAACGTCTAAAATAAACGATCGAATGTATAACTGAATACGTGCCAAGCTTCTATTAGATATTGTTATTAAGATGATGATGATGATTACTGTAAGTTACAAAGTGGCATATGCTTGCAGTTCTTTAAACAATACCGAAATTTCCAAACGCGTATCTTTAAAGACTGAGGAGTTCTGTTCAGTGTTTTTGGATCTGGGGTATACCTTGGTTTCAGCATCTTATTTTTTGAGAGCATATGCTTGTGTTACTTCAGTAAAAGTCAAAATCACTATATGTGTCGATATAAATTTCGAGGAGTTCTCTCAATTCCTCATGGATCGCATCATCACGTTTCCACTTTAGTGACTAAAGGATCAATTTCGAATTAAACCCTTTACAACAAAAGAATTTTGCAAATAGGTCCACGGCAGAGTAATGTTCAAAGATCTCCGTGTTAGTGTAAAATACTATGAGAAGTACCTTCTTTATCATCATAATGTGATGATGTATGCTCTGATAGTGGTGGTGATGATGATGATTACTCTAATTGACAAAGTGGCATATGCTTGCAGTTCTTTAAACAACGCCAAAATCCCCAAACATGTATCTATAATGAGTCAGGAGTTCTGTTCTGTACTTTTGGATCCAGGGTATACCTTGGAGCAAAATCTTACTTTTTGGTAGCATATGCTTGGACTACTTCAGAAAAAGTCAAAATCACCATATGTGTCCATATAAATTTCGAGGAGTTCCCTCGATTCCTCATGGATCCCATCATCAGGTCACCAATTTTCTAAAAATGGGACCAACTTCGGAATATACCTTTTACATCAAAAAAAGAATTTTGAAAATCGGCCAACAGACGGCGGAGTTATCCGCGAACATACAAAAAAAAATATATATATACAGCCGAACGTATAACCGCCTCCTTTTTTGGAAGTCGGTTAAAAATCAAATTAATGCTGTAGGCTGTAGCATGATCATACGACATACACTATACAGAATCAGCTTTTGAGATTACGAAATTTGACGCCCGGCCCCTAAAATTCCATAAAATAATACATTTTGCCAAAAAGCAAGCTTTTAAAAAAATACCACTTCTACACTATCGTCACGAACAAGCGTGAAATGAATAGAATTTACCAAGTTTTGTAGAGAATACGTAGGTTTTGTGGATTGAAAAAGATATTGCATAATGTAAAGAATGACGCGAGCGTTAATATAGAGTCCGCATTACTTAGATATTTAATAGAGAATCTAATAATTCATAAGTAGCGTGTTCTTAATACAACTGTCTATGACATGTCACTTTATAACATAATATTATTATAATACGAACAAATTATACTCGTATAACGGTTAACTGCTTATAAATTAGACAGCCTGAACAGTGTTAAAGTAGAGAGGACAGAGGAGCCATTAGCGAGCTACTATTTTCTTATTTTGTACATTTCCATTATTAACTTAATCGGTAATAATTTTATATCGGATTTCACATTTTAGATAAGTGAGACAGTAACTGTCTGACAGTTTATTTTCATTGCCTCCGGAGTATATTTTATCAATTTCCATTTCGTACCACAATATTAATAAATTATTATTGGTTGTTTACGACTATGTATTTTATTATCTATGTGCATACTACGATGATGTAACGTTATATTTTACCCGGGTTATTATGACGAATTTATTGACACCTCATTTATTAAAATCAGACCAGTAGTTTAGGCGCTACCGTGGAACAGAAATACATAATGACTGCCAAAGTCGATTACTTACTACTTTTACTTTTGGCTTCGCCGTAGTAGGGTAAAAACCGCTCTATGTACTGTATGTGTCACTTTACGTACTCCTAGTCCTACTACTATTGTAAATGTAAAAGTTTGTGAGGATGGATGGATGTTTGTGACTCTTTCACGCAAATACAACTGAACGGAGTTTGATGAAACTTGGTATGGAGAATACCTACATACTCGTATTCTCCAAATTATTTATATTATATTGATAACAGTTCATCTTACTAATACAATTGTTTATTTTCCAGTTCCGTCACCACGTCCAGCTCATCATCCCGAAGCCCAGCCCCACGGGTGAAGTCTGGGAGGTGAGCTTCAAGAACCTGGAGACGGGGGAGCTGGAGACCCGGGAATACGACTATGTGTTCGTTTGCAACGGTCACTACAACACGCCGTTCATACCGAACATACCAGGCTTGAAGGAGTTTCAAGGTGTGTTCCGTTATGCAATGTCGTCAGCGGTTTTACCAGCCATACCACAGAGTAGAACATCTTCTATATTTATAAGAATGTTAACGCTAAGAAAAACCTATTTTGATACTTAAAGTATTATAAACGACATATAAGAGCTCCGACAATAGCTTTAGAATCTACTGTGGCGTTAGGAATAAATAATTAAAGTTTCAAGAGGCATAATAAAAATAAAGGAAAAATATATAACTTAAGGTGCTAGCTTGGAGTTTGTTAGAACTTTTGAATAACTTACTCTCAAATCTTTCGGAAACGTAGACCACTAGAACCAATAATTGTAAGGTGTCTGCTAATACTTACAAACGGTTATAGTTCTTAAATGGAGTTAGCCATATACCTTGTACCACCTAACGAGTTCTATGGATCGCTAAGAGCTAAAAGAAAGTTATAGTAGTGATAACTATAGATATTATAGAGCTATAGAAGTTAAAGAAGTGATAACTATAGGTATTATAGAGCTAGATGCTGCAAGCGTCAGAAACCACCTTTAAATTATTACAGGTTGTATAATAGGATTTACTCCCACATTATAAAACTCCAGGTGGCATTAAAAAGCTAGCTATAGTTTTTTTAACACTGCGTTAGGAATAAAAGAGTTACCAGGAATCTTAGGTAATGTAGAATTAACGCCACTAAATAAACATAACCTATAAATTTTTAAAGGTAAAAATACTTGGTCAAAATATTATTTTCCGACTTATTGATTTACATTATTTACTGTTTTCAATTAAAATATACATAGACGTACTGAGAATTTTTATTTACAACCACAACTAAAATAAAAATAAATGCCGTGGCAGTGATTTATTTTACCTAATAATATGAAATGTTGTTTATTTTTGAGGCGCTTCAAAATTGAGATGAAAACTAGTATATATTATCACAGAATACTTATCACCGCAGTGAGAATTCATAATTATGAAACCGATAATGTATAAAATTAATAATTGATGTCGGCCATGAATATGCGCACTGCTATTATATTTTATAAATTTTGACGGTAATAGAAACGTAAAGTAAAAAAATAAAATTGGGTGATGTTTAATACGACTTATTATGCACAATATACAATCGAGCTATAAATAGTATCGTAGGAGCACTCATATGTTGCTACAAAAGTTAATTGAGTGAATTTTATAAATTATTTATTACTAAAGGGTGCAGTTGTAACCTGTGTATAGCCTATAATACACCTAAAATGGTGAATACTACTTCAATAGCACTATTGTAACTCTTTATTCCCACCTTTTTATCACTTTTCTACAAGTATTATGTCACTTTAAGCTCTAAAATTGTGGGCCCAATCCAGGGTTATCAGATAGTTATAGCGCGCTATACCACTAGTTGTTAGACCTTTTATAGAACCTTAGGTTTTTAGGTTTCTCTTAAGTAGCTCATTTAGCGCTTATTCTTATTATCAAAATGTTACTTGGGCATGCATTCAATGTTAACTAGAGTTGAAGTAAATTAAGTGTTTGACAATCAGCACTTTATTTATAGTCTTTGAATAATTAACCAAAACTAGAATCAACAAAACATTAACGTATCTTAAGATTAATTTCAGCATTAAATTCAGTATTTCTATTTAAAATTAGACTTAAACGTTTATATTGTTACATTCGTTTGGACTTAGCTTTGGTACCGAATTCTTTAGGGCGACTTGAGGGCGACATTAACACTTTTTCCTTCATTGTTGACAGCCTTTGCAGCATTTTTTAAATATTTAGTAATGTAAGAACATCTTGTAGTCTTCCTCTTTTAAGTCCGCATCGTAACAAAAAATAAAACATTCATTACTTTAGTTATTTGAGTCGTGGGGTAAGTTGAGCAACTATAGCTCAACTAATCCCAACACGGAATTTTAAAACAAAATTGAGGTTATATAAAAAGCGTAAGAATTATACCCAGAAACTATCAAAAGTACAATAATTCTCTGGAAGATTAACACTTTCCTGGTTGAAAACAGATAACAATTGACTAATACAGACGAAAACTTGCGATAAACGACGTTTTTACTTTTTGGTCAAAAAATAAACAAAACGTACTGGCGCTTCACTCAGTCGTCGAGCCGCCACTAGTGATCGCGTGGTTATTAACCCTCCCGCGACCACAGAATAGATATTAGTTACCACCGCGACCCCTTCTTTCCGCCATACGATGCCTATGCGTACGGTGAATAGTTTGCGAGATATTTCGATTGCCCAACTTGCCCCTATGCTCAACTAGCCCCGCCTTACCCTATGCATGTAGCAGTGCAATAAAATCGAATGCTATGTAGCTGTTTATGTTGTTATTCCTAGGTCCATTGTTCATCTGTTCCTTTTTCTTTAATCTGAGCAACAACGGTCTACGATCCTCAAACCTTCAAGAAAAGAGTATATTTATTTATTACTCTTTCAGTTCTCACGCTATAACTACAGAACGGATTTTGATGAAAGTATGATTGTAGTTTAGGCTCCAGATTAACATATAAGCTACTTTTTATCGCAACAAAATGTACGGTACCCCTGGGATTTCTTTTTCAAAACATCTTAGTTTAAAGATTTAAAGTTTTTTTCGTTCACAGGAGACGTGATGCATAGCCATGACTACCGCGTGCCCGAGATCTTCACGGGCAAACGCGTGCTGGTCGTCGGCGCCGGGCCTTCTGGCATGGACATCGCCCTGGAGATCACCTCCGTCACGCCCCGCGTGGTGCTGTCCCATCACCTCCAGGAGGCTCCCAGGACCGTATTCCCGGAGAACCTGGTCCAGAGGCCGGACGTGGTGCGGCTGGACGGGCGGACGGCGTACTTCCGCGATGGAAGTTCGGAGGAGGTGGACGTAGTGTTCCTGTGTACCGGTGAGCTCGTGTTGGCTTTGTTTGAAATTTATTGTGTCTCTAAAAATCAATTACAAATACTTCAGGCACATGATCCACTGCTTATGTAAAGACGTTTAAGCAGAAAAATAATTGTCATACTCAAAGTAAAAAAATCATCTCATGTACGGATGACTCCGCAAAACGCAAACTCGCCCATATAAAGAAAAAAAGAATTTTTTTTTGCAAGTATGACAATTATTTTTCTGCTTAAACGTCTTTACATAAGCAGTTAATCACATTCCCGAAGTATCCGTAATTAATTATACCAAACCTTACTCGTATATACTAGCTTTGGTCTGGGGTTTCGCACGCGTACTTAAAGTATTCCACGGATAAAAGAAGCCTTTGTGCCTAAACTACTACCACACAAAACTTCATCAAAATCATGTAATTTTGACGAAATTTGATCAAAATTATTTATTTATTTTATTTATTTATTTATTAATACTTTATGCACACAATATGGTACAGAGGCGGGCTTAATGCCTTGTGGCATTTTCTACCAGCCAACCTTTGGGTGATGCAGAAACAGTGTGAGGTAGATGCATAATACTTATTAAAAGAAAACCAGTTCAGAGACTTAAGTACCTATATTATATATAAAATATAATGTAATAATATATAAATAATATAAATATGGTAAATACTATTATAGCGTTTTATAATACACCAAAACATGATATATATTATAATTAGCATACTTTATATAGAATAAACCTACTTAACATTATAGATACATAAATATGATATATAATAATATAATATATAACATAATAAGATAACTAAATTTACCAGATTATTCTATTCTTATTACGTCTATTCTGCCAAAGACCTCAAGTACAGTTCACGAACTCTGCTTTTGAACACATTTTTTGTCTCAGACATCCTTACTTCTTGGGGTAGTGTATTCCAGAGGAGGATGGACTGAATATGGAAGGATGAATGGACAAGAGAGGAGCTATGGGAAGGACAAAGAAGGAGCAAATTATTTGTAGAACGGAGATTCCTATCATGGTTACTGCACAGATATTTAAAATGAGGAGTTAGATAGTGAGGAGCAAAAGGGGAGTGAAGAAGGGAATAGAGTGTACACAGAGCCCGTAGAGAACGACGTTGTCGTATCGGCAGCCAATGAAGCTTAGAGCGGAAGGAGGAGATGTGGTCGTACTTACGGAGGCCAAAGATAAATCTTATGCAATTATTAAGGAGCCGGTCGAGTTTGTTGAGGAGGTCTGCATTAAGGTCGAAGTAGCAAATGTCACCATAATCCAGTATTGGAAAAATGAGGGCTTGAACCAACATTGTTTTTATCCCAGAAGGCAAGAAATTTTTAAGACGGTAGAGAGATCGCAAGCAATTGGTAACACTATTGCTAACATTAGTGACTTGGGTGCGCCAGTCAAGATGAGCATCAATATATAAACCGAGATCTTTAACACAGGAGCTTAAAGGAATAACGTTGCCGTTAAAGAGAATAGGCGGGAGACTATCAGTGTCGACTCTACTTATTAGTCTCGGACTTCCCAATAAAATCGCCTGACACTTAGTGGCATTCACTGACAGTCCGAACTCGGTGGACCAGGTGTGTATGGCATTTAGATCGCGGTTTATATCATCGATGGCAGTGGACAGATTTTCAACTGTTTCTTGAACGTACACCTGCAAGTCATCAGCATACAGATGATACGAAGTGCGAAGAACATAGGAAATTGAATTTATAAATATGGAAAATAAAAGAGGAGAGAGTATTCCGCCTTGAGGAACGCCAGCTTCGAGTACCCGCCAATCAGAAAAATACTGGTCAACGCGCACACGCTGTCGACGACCTCGAAGATAAGAAGAAAACCAGTTTAACGCTTCAGGCGAGATCATAAGATGAGAGAGGACAGCCAGGAGGATATCGTGGTTGACATTGTTAAAGGCGTTTGAAAAGTCAATCAGCACTAAAATAGTGACTTTCGAATCCTCCATGCCTGCCCTTATATCGCTAGTAATTTTTAATAGAGCCGAAGTGGTACTGTGTCCGGGTCTGAATCCAGATTGTAGTGGGGAGAGAACGTTGTGTTTGAACACAAACCGAGACAACTGCCTGTGAGCACACGCCTCGATCACTTTGGAGAGGAAAGGGAGGATGGAAATCGGTCTAAAGTGGGAGGGTTGTGCAGGATTTTGTACCTTTGGTAAAGGACGGATGTAGGCCTTACGCCATAAATCGGGAAAAGCAGAGGACTCAAAGGAGAAATTTATGATGTGGGTAATGGCTGGCAAGAGATGTTCAATGATGGGAATGATCATTTGGCGGCTGATTTCATCACAGCCCACGGCTTTCGAACTAAGTGTCTTAATGATTGTATTGATCTCGCCTGCAGCAACTGGTGTAAAGTGAAAATATTCTATATTCGCTCGTGGTAATCCGTTTAAAAAGCTAATTGTACGAGATTTAGTATGGATGTCTATGGTTATGGAAGTAGAGAAATGGGTATTAATGTCATCCAAACTAATCGCACACGGTAACTCCACTTGACGCGATTTACCTACACCAATGGTCCCAAGGAATTTCCATAAGGTGGCAGATGAAGAAGAGTTATTAATTATATTATGAAAGATGTGTCGGCGTTTAGCATTCCGTATCATCTGATTGCACCTATTTCTTGCCTTCTTAAAATTCTCCCAATTAGTATCGCATCGGTTAGCCCGGTATTTGCGAAAAGCACGGTCCCTACGTTTCATCGCCTCTCTTATCTCCGCCGACATCCATGGTGCCGGAAGGTGCTTAATTTTAATTCTTTTGACCGGCGCATGGACATCGTAAAGAGCAAGAATTGAATTATTAAGTAACTGAACTTTATCATCGACGGTGGTTGCTACTAAAAGTGAATCCCAATTAATTTCCGCAGCATCCAACATAAGCTGCTCACTATCCATGCTTGAAAAACAACGTCTAAACAATATTTTAGGTTGCATCTTAGGGGGTTTTATGACGTACCTGAGGAAAAGGAGATCATGAGATGAGAAGCCGGGGGCAGGATACTGACCGTGGGAGTGGACTAATAAGGGATCGGATGTTAATATTAAATCTAGCCAAGTATCCTCGCCATTTGAATTATGGTGTGTGGCTTGAAGAGGCAAATGGTGCAGACTGATTGATTCCAAAATGTGAAGTAGTTTGAGGGAACGAGAGGATGAGATGTCTAAAAGATTTGTGTTAAAGTCACCCATTATGATATGGTGTTTATATTCAGCTCCCAAAGACTCCAACACTGATTCAATTTGAGTAAAATAATCAATGGAAGGAGGACAATATACAACGCCAAGAACTAATTTCGTTCCCCTAATGCAAACCTCAAGAAAGAGAAATTCAGCGGCAGCAGAATATTGTGGAGGTGAACGAGCAATTATATTGTAAGGCATGTCACTCCGTAAGTAAATAGCTACACCGCCACCACGTCTATCAACACGATCATTTCGTATTAAAATAAAGCCGGGCAGACTATAAGCTGTCGAAAGAAGGTTAGGTTTTAACCAGGTCTCTGAAATAAGGAGCGCATGAACGTTAATTCCCGAAAAAGTGTCTAAGATGTCGTTGAAGTGGCTAGGCACACTTTGTGCATTTATATGACACACGTTAAGTAATTGGCTGTTCAATGAATTAAAATTTTTATGCAAGAGTTCTCCCAAAGTGTTATCATTTACAGAACCAAAACTATCGTCGGCAGACAAATTGATAGAATTATTATTAGCTGAGTAGAATGAATCACTATCAGAAATAGACATTATAATAATATATAATAATATTATATTTTTATAAAATAAATATATGAATAATATAAGTAATATGTAATTATTTTGTGACTAAATATTATGTCGTTTTAGTAAAAATAACTTTTTGGTGGTGGTCATCTCTGCACCACCCGCCAACTGACTATAAAACAGAATAAATTATTTAACACTTAAATAACAATAAACAATATTAAAGACAAATATAAGTCAAAAGCTTTGCAGAATTTTAAAAATGATAAATTGTATAAGCTATGTATGTACTTTTATACATTGAACACTACTATGAGATACTAATTCATAAAGTTTGACATTACAATATCATTATATTATACAAATTACAAATTGTAAACGGTTCAATTAATTTCTGAACGCCACCTTGATGACAAGTGTCAGAGGCCGAAAAAAAAAAAGGACAGTGACAGGTGACATACTGTCAAAGTGACATGTGTTAGCGAAAACCGGGTTGCAAATTTGCAAATTGTTATGTATATTTTTAGATCTATCTAAACAATTGTATACCCTTCAATCTGAACACTCAATAACAATAACGGAATACAAAGTAGAAAGAAGTAGATAGCGAATTTAAAAGTAACATAAACTAAAACATAATTAAACAAAGTACTAAACCTAGCATTAAATTTTGGAAAATAAATTTAGCTGGCATTAAAGGAAGTTACCGATGGTGTTGCCTTTTGGTACTTCATCAAAAGAGGCTGGAGCTCTTCTAAGGTCGTCACTTTGTGCCGATTACCATCGGAACTCTTAACGACAATGGTGCCATCTTGAGTCCAACACGCCCTCAGACCAAAGTGCATCCTCGCCTTACTGAACACTGTCTGCCTTGCCTTAGTTAAAAACTCTCTAAGAGAATATGGTGTACCCTTAAGCTTAGTTTTAGCTCTAAAGACAGCAGTTTTGATATCAGCAGAGGAAAACTTAACCAGTATAGGCCGGCTTTTGTGTTGACTGCTGGGTGTCAAAAGGCTACCCAGTCGATGACATGCCTTGATGGAATTTGCTGTAATGTCTTTCATTGCAAGTTTTTGGTGCACTATACTTAGAACTGAAGACACACAGTTTTCACTGCTTTGCTCGGGAACGCCAGAGATAATCAGGAACTTTCTGCGTGACCTGGTTTCCATGATATCCACGGCCCTGGAACACTCTGCTATTTGTTTCCGGAGCAAATTGAGCATGGAAAAAGTGAGCTCACGAAATGTGCGGAACTCCTCAGCAACTTTAGCTACTGTGTCCTTAGCGGCTCCACCTTGCAACTGTGCCTGAAGCTCCTCCATCTTCTTCATTACACACTCCTCTAAGCTTTGTTGTGCCTTTTGTATGTCGTCTAGTTGAGACATTTTATCTTGTGAACTTGTAAATAGTGTAAATATTTAAGTTGATAATCAGCTGACAGGTGGTGTATGAGTTATATGGTTAATCCTTCACATAGAGTTCTACCAACATAAAACCTCCAAAAAACCGTATGTATTGCACTTGAATTTATTATTACTTAAGCAAATAACTTATTAAAACTAATTAATTTATTAAAGAAAAATGTAGAGACATGTATTAACTTTATTTACACCTACCCGAAAATTATGTGATTTAAAAGCCCGAAATTTATGTGATTTAAAAGCCCGTTCTTTACCTGATTTTCTCCAAAAATCATAACAATATATTTTTACAAAAAGCCCACCCTCTGGTCATTAG
Source organism: Glaucopsyche alexis (assembly GCA_905404095.1). Lineage (NCBI taxonomy): Eukaryota > Metazoa > Arthropoda > Insecta > Lepidoptera > Lycaenidae > Glaucopsyche > Glaucopsyche alexis. The sequence continues at coordinate 2,108,020 of FR990054.1, read as the reverse complement.
TCATTACCATGACCTACAGGCTACGACTATAACCAAGGCTGTGACTATATGCTTCCGGATCATTCGGATTCCGGCGGGCTCGGGATAATTCAGAGCACTGAAAATAGAACTCTGAGCTAATACAATAAAGTTGAAAATCGAAGTGTCGAGCCGTCATGACAGTGACATTTGACTCGACACTCTATTGTCCTAGCGCAGAGGTCTATTTTCAGTGCTCAGGATTTATCCGGGCCCGCTAGATTCCGGATCATATAGTACCATAATAGGTACTATCTTCTCCAGGCTACCTGTACAACTTCCCGTTCCTGCACGAGTCGTGCGGCATCAGCGTGCAGGACAACTGCGTGGAGCCGCTGTACAAGCACCTGGTGAACATCCGCCATCCCACCATGTGCTTCATCGGCGTGCCGTACTACGTCTGCGCGTTCGCGATGTTCGACCTCCAGGTGCGTTATGATCGCCTGGTAACTGGATATTTACAACAGTAGGTTCGAGTTCCAACTGAAACGCTTCACAAACTGTCCTCTACTTGACAGAATGACTTAAAAGCTTCCTAATTTAATAAAGATTGATGCTCTGGCATTATCATCAACCACTATAGACTTCACTTCCATCCCACTGCGGGAGACAGACTTTACGTACTTTGACTTTTAAAATTTATTTCCATTATTTTCTATTTTATTTCAAATCTGTGTTTTATCACAGAATACTTGTATGGTTTTATGTATAAAAAGCCAATGGTGACGTGTCAATTATTTTATTAAAATGGGGTGCTATACTATACTGACATTTTCAGGTGCGATACTATGTGCGGTCCATGAACGGAACATTCAAGTTGCCGAGCGAAGCTGAGATGATAGAGCACTGGGAGAGTGAGAAACAGGAGAGAGCGGCGCGCGGCTACTCGCGGCGACAGGCGCACATGATGGGCCCTGACCAGGTATGTACCAGGGTGACAGGACAGGAGCAGATTTACGATATATAGAGCTCGACTGGAATATTTAGAAGCAGTAGAGTCGAGTCTCTAGAGAGCGGCGCGCGGCTACTCGCAGCGACAGCCCCGCGACCAGGTATGTACCAGGATGATAGGACCGGGGTAGACGTAGACATAGTGAGCACTGGTGGAGTGGCGCCGGCAGTCGCTCAGTTGCTCGAGCCTCGAGGCGATCAGGCGACAGACGCACATGTTGGGCCGCAACCAGGTATGTACCAGGATGATAGGACATGGGTAGAGTCATCGTTGGGGTCTATACACAAAGACAGGCATGAGGCAGCGAATGTCATCTGCTGAAGAGTTAATTATTATTATATTATAACTAAGTAACAAATTGGATATTTGTAGTAGAAATTAGTCATCTATCTACTAAAGATTAATTTGCAATGCGAATGCCACATAAATCATAAAGCAGAACCTCAATTATCGTATTTAACTTACACTAAATAAACGTCTTATCATCAGTGGCGTAGCTAGGTAAACAAGGGCCCCGGTGCATAAGGGAAGAATCGGGCCCTCAATATCATACATGTTTTGTCATCGGAATTTGTTTTTAGCGAAAATGAGTTCTAGCAGAATATGGTACCAGATGGATGAATGTGCGGAATAGAAATAGTAGCATTTGCATTAGTGGCGATACTTGATGAAAGATGAAATAAGGCTGGTGCTGGTAGTAGGGAAAACGAATTGCAACGGTCAGTGACACACCTAGTCGACCTAGCGTCAACTATTATTGTGCATCCAAACCCCAGAAAGTTGAAAACATCGCAATGAATATCATAAATGAGAACTGATGCATGGCAAGAGGGAATGAAAACTTGAGGAAAAAGTTAATATTAACTTTTTCGTCAAGTTTTAGCATGTGCTGTTTGTTATCGTTATTTCAGTTATTTGGTATTTCATAGTTGGGATGAGTACGCCCGTAGCACATTGGATCAGCGATAAGCTCACGTGCTTGATGGTCGTGAGATGAATTCGACAATTCCATACTCCACGCATATGGGAAAACGAATTGCAACGGTCAGTGACACACCTAGTCGACCTAGCGTCAACTATTATTGTGCATCCAAACCCCTGAAAGTTGAAAACATCGCAATGAATATCATAAATGAGAACTGATGCATGGCAAGACGGAATGAAAACTTGACGAAAAAGTTAATAGGGTGGAGTATGGAATTGTCGAATTCATCTCACGACCGTCAAGCACGTGAGCTTATCGCTGAGCCAATGTGCTACGGGCGTACGATGAGTTACTATCAAATACCAAATAACTGAAATAACGATAACAAACAGTACATGCTCATCGAGGACGCTTAGCGCATGTTGAAAATCTTAAATCAGAAGTCTTGTAATTGTTGATGTTCATTTAACAACATTTAAAAAAAAAAGAAAAAAATCGAGTCTTGAGTCTCGAGCCTGCTCTCAAGATTTTTTCTTTCCATTTTTCTTATATGCTCCTCTCTTTTCAAAGCTGAGGCTAGTGGGCCCCTTGAGCTCCGGGGCCCTGGTGCACTGCACCACCTAGCCCTACGATAGCTACGCCACTGCTTATCATAAACTGATTTGAGGGTTTGGACCAATCAAAACGCGTCAACTAACGCCAAACGCGTTTTGATCGGTTCGAACTCCAAAATCAGTTCATGATATCAAGACGATTCATTGAAACGGCCCGTTAAATACGGGAATCGGGGTTCTGTCCACTAGGGCGGCTACTACGAGTCCCTATCGGCCGAGAGCGGGGCGCGGACGCTGCCCCCCGTGTTCACGGCCATACACAACCACAGCAGCGCCAAGTTCCTCCACAGCCTGCAGAGCTACCGGGGCGACGTGTACAGGGTCATAGACGACAACCAGTTCCTGTGTTACGAATGTTAGAATGCGAAAAAACTTTACCCCAAGCAGGAACAATTTGCGGTATCGTTACGTGTACGTAAACGAGAAATATGAAAACCATGAAAGCGCCTCTAGCGGACGTAAAAGTAACTTAATTTTTTATACAATATTCCTCATATTTCTCGTTTACGTACACGTAACGATACCGCAAAATGTTCCTGCTTGGGGTACTGTACATGTAAACTCGTTGTAGACCAGATAACTACTGTTAGAATAATCGAAAAAGCCAGACAAGCTACTGTGTAATCATAGCAAATATTTATAACTAGAAAGTTAAAATTAAACTTAGATGTATCGACGACAGTGGCGAAGGGTTCCTATAACTCCATTCCTATCGGCTTCCCTTGTTACTTACCTTTGCAAACCTTCATAGAAATCCCTACCTATTATACAGGCTCCGGCTTTCCTATGAAGGAGAAGCAGCCTTCGCCACTGATCGACGGAGAAAGTATAATCCAAGAGGATTCGTAAAACAATAATCAAGGTCCTAGGAGCTTAGCCACCATTCTATCGTCAATTACAATGACGATTGTAGTTTATTTCTTCACTTCATTAACGGAAATAGCGATGGACGATGGCATCTTGGCTAGCGAAGGCAGCGAATGAAAAGTTTAGAAAGTTAAGTAATTTCTATAAACACACATTTGATTTTGTATTTTTAATATTAAATGGCTAAAATGTTAAGCAATTTCTTTTATTACTAGATTTTAATTTGACGTTGTGAATACAATACTGTGTGAATATAATATTATGTTATATGGCATGACACGCCAGCCATAGTCCATAAGTGAACGTTAGTTTGATAAACTATATCACAGGTTACCGGGGCTCGCATTAATTATATAATTGGACTCAATAACGTCATAAATATTATCGTTCGATCAATTTATATTTAGTCCTAAGACCTACTCGACTTTCCCGATTTCACCAAACTTCTTTAAACGCGATTAACGCTAAACCAGAACCTCAATTCTCGTATTTAAAGTAGACTTTCATTGTACTTTGAATTTATTATAATTTATAAGTGAAGCGACTAGTTATCATAAACTGATTAAACTGATCTGTCATGAAACTAAAAGGCGGCTAAATGACAAAAAGAGTTTTTGAGGTAGAGTTAAAAAATGTGGGATTATTTTGAAGTGGATGCTAGTGATTTTCTATAAAAACATTAACAATTGTCACAATAAAAATAATCCCGTGTTTTTTAGCTCTACCTCAAAAACTCTTTTTGTCATTTAGCCGCCTTTTAGTTTGAGGACGGCAGTGATGATGTTTCGACCAAACAGAGCGCGTTTCACGCTGGTTTAATTTACGAGAACACCGTTTAACAGTAATGGGACTTGATTGTAATTGTATTAATGCTGATTTTATTTAGCAGAATTGACCCTCTGGATTCGATCTCTCTCTTTATCATTGTTAGCACGGAACAGATAGATCAAAAACCTTAGCTCGGCGAACCTGGTTTTAATATCCTGGTGAAATTCTCCTTACAGCAGGTGATATAGATAATAAAGTGTAAGGCATAGAATATAAAAACAAACATGCAAGAGTTTTTAATAATTTATTCGATACTTGTCACTGGTACCACACAGTAGAATTAAATATATTTTATAGGTACATAAGTAGGTACAGAGAAACAGCTTTCATATAACGAACCAAAACGTTTAATTTTAGGCATATGCCGTATTATATAATATTATATATACACGAACGGTTATCTGAGGAATTAGGAAATATGCGTCACGCATTCAACAAAAATTTGGTACAATCGTCAACTTGAAGCACGAAGATAATGCTCTTCAATCTGTAGGTACGTATATTTTATATGCGTACAGTACAGATTGAAGAGCAATTTCACATTTATCCAATCCGATCTTTGATAGATAATCGTATGAGAAAGACGTGTGTGTTTCATCGGATAAAATATGTGAAAACGCTCGAAGTCTGCCAAATAGCAACTAGCGTGCTGGGTGCTCTACAATCTACATAAATAATTTAATTTCAAATTAAAACAAAATGTCTTACAAATAGCTACGAATACCTAGTATGATGTACATACTATTTTCTAACGCCCCTCAGTTATAAGGCAATTGGTTCAAGTCAAAGATTAAGAAATTGAGAATTTTATAAGACTTTTTGCCCTTACTTAGTTTCCTCTCATTATGTTTTCATTAAGAATTCTTACTCAGGATTATTTACCCTTCTTGGAAGTATAAGTATACTATGGGATTTTTTTTAACTAACAATAATAACTCACGGCCCATCCAGCAAATCCAGCACCGATAGTCGGTACTAATAATATTGTCAATCATTTATAATTTTTGCCTACAAAACGGCGGCCTTGGGCTTGCAGGCTGGATGGTCAGTATGGCCCTTAACGTAAAATTTTGTAAAAATTTTAAAACTATCATCACTGATAAGAAATACAGTCGTACAAGGATCTTTTGGCACTTGGATGGGGGCGTGAGTGTCGCAAATAAGAACAATACTTATTACTAAAAGTGAAATTTTACAAGACGGCGATGTTAGTACTGATTTTATCCACGTGCCAAAAGGTAAGTGTCGCAACTACAAAACAATACATAATACTAAAAGTGACATTTTACAAGACTGCGATGTTAGTACTGATTTTGTCCACGTGCCAAAAGATCCTTGTACGACTGTACTTTAAATTTTGTGTATCTCTAATAAAACAAAAAACGACAAAAATATTTATTTAAACAATAACATTTTTTTAACAATAACATTATTATATTTAACTAGAATACCATAAAATTGCAGAAACTCTCGTTATCCAATAGCGCGCTTACAACGTCTCGATAGTTTCGAGTGATATTGTCAACTGACTACATAAGGCCGGACATTTATTTATATGCTCGTATTTATTAAATCAATAAGGTCTTAGTTACTAGAAGATTTATTATGGACGCGGCCTTCCTATCTATTTACGGCTTATTTACTTGTTATAACCTCGCTTTGTTTTAATTTATATCTACATTTACTAATAAAATCGATAAGATTTAATTAAAATAGATTAAAACAATTTTAATATGTAAATTCTAATTTCTAATGCATAGAAGTTTGATTTTTGAATTTTGACATTGTAGAGTAACGCGACGCCACGCTAATTAATGTTCTTAGTGTTATACCGTAGCGTTTGTATCACATACTGCATACAAAATAATTTTGATGTTTTGTATAAATTGTATCTGCCGCCTTTGGACGCTTTCAGACTACATCAATCTGGTCTCGTGGTAAGTTCTCAAAAAGCTTGTGTTACGGATACCAAACAACGGAAATATATTTAATACTTTTTATACTATACTTATATTTTACATTATATACCTACATATTTAATACACATCCATGACTCAGGAACGCAGAAAGCTTTTTGTTCCCTGGCGGGATTCGAACCCGCGACCTCCGGCTTGAGCGTTAACGGGCTAACCACTGAACTACAGAGGTCGTCAAAAATCTTTTTTTTTAACATAAATCTTGTTTCAGGAGCGATACTACGCGTCCCTAGCAACTGAGGCCAACACGAGAAACCTTCCATCGGTGATAACCAAAATCCGCGAAGAGAGTTCCATTAGGTTCCTCCACAATCTCCAACACTACAGACAGGACAAGTACAAGATTATCGACGATGATACCTACGAGGTCACTAGCAATGGCAAACGGGAGATTCTTTGTTGACCCTACCAGGAGAACATGAAGTTTAGGATAAGTTACAATACATAAGTAGTTTATTAAGAGATAAGTTTTAGGGTCAATTCACATTGAAACGAAACGATACGCGACATAGCACGCCATTTTTAAAATAGCTATTCAAAATTGAAATATATTCATTACATAAGATACACGTTTCATTGTAAGAGTTGGAATGTCAAGTTGCACTGCGTTGCACGGCGTATGTGCAGTGACTGATGTCATATGAAACGTGTACCTTTTGTGAAATGAATAAAGTTCAATTTAGAATAGCTTTATTAAAAATGCGGCGCCGCGTATTGTCGCAGTGTGAACTTACCCTTAGACTTGTAGTTTAAATACTAAGCTCAATTAATTATAAGAATTAAGAAGACTACGGTTTTATGGATATGTTTTTATACTTAAATTGTTGAGATAGGCTATTGCCTACATTGAAGGAAAATGACGTTGACTATCCATAACTATTACTATAGATTGTTTTTTTATGAACTGAACTAGGTAACGAGCAAACAGATCGCCTTATGTAAGCGATTACCGCTGCCCATGGACACTCGCAACACTTTTAACTCCCCTGGTGTTGCGCAATGCAAATGCATTTCTGGTCTCCAAAATCCCCAACCCCCCCCCTTGAGCCTCCACCGGTGACCTCACTCACTCGACGAAACACAACGCCAGCGTTATTTCACGCCGGTTTTCTGTGAGGCCGTGGTATTTATCCGGTCGAGCTGGCCACTTCGTGTCGAAGCATGACCGTCCTACGTTAAAATGTTTTTCGTTTGCTGTGTTTGCACAAAATTACTATCGCGAAAATCGTGATTAAAAATCAACGGCATTTTCTCTTAATGTAAGCACAAGGATGTCTCGAATAAATAAAACGCTCAAATCAGCCGAAAATATTTTATTTAAGCGTATTTATAAACTTTATATTATCAATGCTGATATATTATCATTTCGTTTAAATCTAATAATTATTTTATGGCTTCTCTATATCGTACACTAAGGGTGATTTTACAACAGTCTCAAGGCAAAGTATGAAAGGCTGTGTCGATTTTGATGAAATCACTCCCAGTGAGCACGTGGGCCGAGCACTTTTGTACTTATAAACGATTTAAAAATAAAAAAATGTCATTTCATTTATAAAAATACCATTCGATCTCGCTTTTATATTATTCACACATTTTCAATGTTCCAATATATATTTTATAAACCTAACCTAACTCAAATGAGTAACTTACAAAGTACAACACACGCTTGTTAGCATCGACTTAACTTAAAATTAACATACATTGTAATAATGGAAGAGGGGTATGGAATACTAACATGTAGGTATTTGAAGACTATTACAATTATTGTATTTCATTGGATTGCTATTGCGAAACATATTTACAATTTTAAATATTACATCATATGACTTAAATACATTACAAGAATCAACATGACGTTATATCTCAAATTATTATTCACAGTATTATTTCATAAGTAAGTATATTAAACATTCTGAAAATTCCTAAAATTCTCGTATACAAACATGATTCTTTCAGATCAGTATAAAATATAAATAAGATCACTAAAGCGATAAAAATATAAAAAACAGTACTTGACCGAGTTAAAAACTAAGGGTGATTTTACAAACATTTGGCCACATACAAAACCTACCTCCTACCCTCGACCTACAAACAATCCCTGTCTTATCAGTCCCTTACACTTTGATATGAAAAGATAAAAAGGGCGTAGATACCCTAGAACACTAGAATCGTAAGATGGCAAAAAACATACAAACTTATAACTAAGTTATTTACACTACGGCAAAATTATTACCTAAGAATCTAGCACCATTTCGATAAAGGGTATAACATAAAATAAAAAAATAATATCGAAAAACAATAACGAAAATTTTATATAATATTTAAGAAACAACCGTAAAATCACTGGTTAATTTTGATTTTGCATAGTATTAGTAAAGTTTTATCGAGTAAACAGAAATCTGGAGAGAAAGATACAGACATACAACTCGCTGAGATTACAATACATCCTTATGATGGGACCACACTAACGCGAAACGGCGTTGTCCCGATCGTGGACGTTTAACAATATTTATGTACTTTCCAATTGCAATTATAAGCGTTATCTATCATTGCAACAATCGACGTTTTCCTTTAGTCTGGCCCCAGCGTTACACATATAAATAAAATCACATATCACTCCCCATCTGATATATTGTCTCCGCCAACGTACCAGGCTCGCATGGACCAAGATCCCACTCTTGGCTGACATAACTTATTTTTAACAAATTTGAGGTATTCAACCGACTCAACCGTTTTCAGGGTCACAAAAAAAGACAAGCTACCTTTTTGTCAATACATATCAAACTGATGTCAACATTTACCCAGTCTTGCTCAGATCCTGTGATAAAGAAAGGCGACAGAAAAATTTTGTAGCGACATTTAGTAAGCAATGCTAAATACTCTCGTCTTTAAGTGATAAGTTATGTCCAGCAGGCGTGGAATCATCTATAAAATGTGTTCCAATCAACATTTAAACACACAACGTAACAAGGGTAACTTCAACAAGAACTGTACACAGTCCGTTCAGTTATTTTACCTTTAACAGGACACTTATGCCGGGGACATAACGATCAATCCATGGAGGTATAACAGAAAGGTGTTGTAAGTAGATTTTAGTATGCAATTTTGCGGGGTGAGGGGGTGCCTGACTCCGCCCACTCTTTTACCGGTCAATAGCAAAACTACGAATTACGTTCGTTATCGACATTACTTAGTAGTTTTGCTATCTTACACTAGATGGCACTAAACGCCAGATTACATCTTAACATCTTTATATGAAAAACTAGATATTGCTTTACGGCTGAAAAGTCTTTAGGAAGTACTGCAAAAAAAAACTTTAGTACGCATGATGATCAAAATGATTAAAATAACATATTAATTTTGAGTTAGTACGTATCTAAAAGATATTTTAAATCTCCGTGATCAAAGCTTAAGAACGCCATCTATTGGCCAGTAGAATAATTTCTAATTTAACCGCTGCGTGGGACTTTTCTAGAACAATTATAATAAATTTAGTTTTTAATTACTAACACATGAAATGTAATGCCCACCATGGCATCAAAACGCCTATTTGTGTATTTTTTACATAGATAAAACACAACATTTCATCTTTTTATTCTTAGAAACTCGAAAAGTACAAAATTTATCGAAATCACAGAGGTGTGCACAGAACGAACACTGATTTAGGCCACGCCCATTGTGATGACGTCAGGACCGACTAAAAATCACAGTGCACAGTTGCTTATGCAGTCTCCTCTCTATCAGCTCCATGGATCAATCTCACAGAAACTCCGGGGTAAAATTACTCTGAACGTTCTGCAAGTCTCGCGGACGGCACGAGAATTGTCACATTGAGGCTACATTGTACTTTACATCTGTATACTTCATGCCTTAGACCAGGAATACAGAAAACCTCGCCATACTGCGGAAAATTCACGGAACTAAATTGAAGTGTCTTTAATGTCAATACTTCGAGATTCGACCAATCAAATGCCAGCTTTTCGTTCGTATTGCTGCAATAAAAAAAGAAGAGCACTCAGTGCAATGTTTTTTGTGTCCCGTAACCAAAAACGGGATCCTATTACTAAGGGGCCCCATACATGGTCCGGTCTACCTTCAGTTCGGCCTGAACGGATGCAAAATCGTATCGTGTGTGTGCAATTTCGAGATCGCATCAGGCGGCCGTACGGACTGAAGCGATTCGTTCCAGTGTTGCCAGCTCTTTTTTTGTGAAACTACTCAAAAAAAAACTCAAAACTCAAAATTTTTATTTCCATGTAGGTTATAATATAACACTTATAGAATTGTCCTACATGATGCCTACCACCGGTTCGGAAACTAGCCCGTCGAGAAGAACCGGCGTAAGAAACTCGCACGGGGCCACCTTTTAGCAAAAAGATGGGAAAATTGTTCTTTTCAAAAAATATTTTACAATGTTGTAACTTAATCTATATAACATTAGTCATAAGTACATAGAACATACTTAAGTACATAAAAGCAGCCTTGCATGGGGCCATCTTATTCCCAAGGTGTGCAATCGTTAGTGAAATCACTGACTTTATAATAAGCTTTAGCACACAAACGTTCTTTAACAGCTTTTTTAAATTTATTAATGGAAAGATTTTGAACGTTTTCTGGGATTCTATTGTAAAGGCGTATACATTGACCTTTAAAAGATTTACTTACTTTACTAAGTCTGATCACTGGTATTTCTAACTTGTTCCTATTTCTAGTATTCCTACAATGTGTGTCACTTTTCTTTTTAAAATTCGTTAAATTCTTTCTGACATACAACACATTGTCCAAAATGTATTGAGAAGCAACGGTCAGAATACCTATTTCTTTAAATTTTTCTCTCAGAGATTCAAAACATGACATCTTATAAATAGAACGTATAGCTCGCTTCTGTAGCACAAATATTGTGTTAATGTCCGCAGCGTTTCCCCAAAGAAGAATGCCATATGACATTATACTATGAAAATAACTAAAATAAACTAGCCGCGCTGTATCCTCATCGGTAATTTCTCTAATTTTTTTGACTGCATATGCTGCAGAACTGAGCTTATCTGCCAGATTTGCAATATGGGGACCCCACTGTAATTTACAATCTAGTGTTATTCCTAGAAATACAGTGGTGTCCACTAAGTTCATTTTCTCATCATTTAATAGTATATTGGTTTGTGCCTGCCTAACATTTGGGAGGCTAAACTTTAAACATTTCGTTTTATTTGAATTTAAAAGTAAATTATTAACATTAAACCAATGTACCATTTTTGAGAGAGCACTATTTACCTCGTCATAATTTGACTGTCGTCGCTTCACATTAAAAATTAGTGAAGTGTCATCGGCAAAGAGTACTATCTCATGCTTATCTTTAACTTTAACTAAACTCGTATCGATTTCTACTAAAACTACTAAAAAACTACTAAAGAGGCTACTTAACTTAGGAATTCCTGAAGCCCCCCAAAAACCACTGCATTTTAGGTTTTATTATATTAAATTTTTTTCATTAATTGAATTTGATTATAAATTTTACCATTAAATTAAAATATACTAGGAAATATTACGTATTTAGTAGCTATTTTGCATATCATTACTGTCTGGCTCTTTCCTACTTAAACACTACTAATAACTAAATTTCTACCAAGGAGGGAATAAAATACTCAATTTAGTAAAATTTTGTAAAATAACTAAGTTGGCAACATTAATTCTGGCCTGACCGATCGGCCTGAACGCGCGGCCTGTCCTGACCGTGTGTGGACAAATCGCTTCAGTTCTTGCCCGACCCGCTGCCGTGCGGGCGTGTATCTTGTACAAGCGTTGTATGAGTTTTCGCGGTGTTTAAATACAAAATTGATAAACACGACCGTAGCGCGCGGCAAACCAGAATGGACTGATGCGACTGTTCCGTGTGTGGGCACGAATCAGATCAGGCCGAACTGACGTAAATTGGGTTGGATGCGATTTTTTCCGTGTGTGTGCTCGAATCCGTTCAGGCCGAACTGACGTCAGTTCCAGCTGAAACGATCGGCCTCTCGTCTGTGGGAGCCTTAAGACTTCGCTGTTCGTCCATCTGTCACTATGCTGTATCTGCTTAACCGTGATAGCTAGACGTTGAAATTTTCTTATCCCGCTATAACAATAAACACTAAAAACAGAATAAAAAAGTATTTAAGGGGGCTTCAATACAACAAACGTGATTTTTCTTCTGTTTTGAACACACGAAGTGAACCGAGAACCGACACGAACTTGGCCAGTTTTTTATTTTCCTGGTCAGGCCCTATAATGGCGTATCTAGTTATCTACTGAACACTAACACCGATTACACTAACGTCTTATAGACATTTAAATTCGTTACGGAATCATTATTTACATTTACAGTACACATATGTACGCTGCCGTAATTCTATATTACATAATATTTAAAAAATATTTCAACGCTCAATATCGTTCGATTGCACTATCGTCTTTTCTGTATTGCACCAACACTTTTGTCCCGAATCTCACTCAAATTATGTTCACTCAAGTTTAACTTTATGATGCACAGGATTTTCGATCTGACAGATCGCCTGATAGTAAGAGATTATCACTGCATACAGACACTTTCAATCAGACGATAAAAAAGTTCCTTCCTCATGAACTGCCCTTACTGATTCGGTCACGCCAGTTTTCTCTCAGGCCGCTGTATCGCCTACATCCCACATCGTGAGATCAGGATCACAGAACAACATAACTTAGGAGGCGAACGGCACGTCGGGCTGCATGCGCAGCGTCTGCGGCGTGGGGTCGTAGTGTCCGGCCAGGTAGTAAACATCGTTGTTGTCGTACACCGTGTTGTAGCGCGCCGGGTCGTCGCCCATGCGCGCCTGGTACTGAGCTAGGGGTAGCACCTCGCATTTGTGCGATATGGTCTGAACGTCGTTTTCGTCAGTGTGCGGAGACTCGAAGAGACCACCCTGGAACCACAGTAGAATTCGGTTACATAAAGGCAAAAAAAATATCAAAACATGCCGTAGACTGATCTATTAATGTCGCCGTACAATTATAAAAACCGTTAGATTGTAACAAAACTAGTGAAATTGTAAAATGTTGATAGACTACTGACGCAAATATGCTGCCTTTAACACATTATTTTTCGTTACATTATGAATTGATCTTTCGACATATTTTTACAATCTCGTTAGTTATTTTACAATCTAACGGTTTTTACAATTTTACGGTGACAATAACACATCAAACCACTGAACGGATTGCGCTGACAATATGCGTGCTAATAGCTGTTGGTGACAACAGTTATTACATCGTACAGGCCACGAAGCATAGATATCAGGAGTCCGAACGTAATGTTAAAATAATGGTCTCAATTTATGGGGATAGATTTTTGCCGGTAGAGCCGTCCCAGTCCCAGTAGCACTCGTTTGAAATTACGCGGGAAGTTATGTTGCTATATTGACAGCTCTGGTATTTTTTTTTATGAGAAACGTGGATTTAAATCTAACTAGATAAAAGTTTTAGGAAATTCTTAGAAACTGTTCACGAAGTATAGATACCGTAGAATACGGTAATTGCCTAACGGTAATTAAAAAAATATTGTAATAAATAATAGTATTGGCAACACTCGGTATGTCCTAAATTCTAGCGACTGAAGGACTTTGTATCCATGGTCATGAATAAATTAAAAAAAAAAACCTAAATTCTAGTGCAGCCAGTGGCAGAAAAGAGAACTAAGATCAGGTCCTATTATTGGGTACATAAATACCTACTATGGAAAAGCCTATACCGTTCGGACTCCTGGTATATCTATACTTCGTGGTACAGGCCATCCGCATTACGTTTCCAAATTAAACTTTGAGTGATAGTTTAAATATACCGCCAGCAAATAGCAATGCCACGGGCTTTTACTCATAAGCATGTGGATTGACGTGGGATATACCCCGTGGCGACCCGCCCTAGCTTCGCACAATGAATTACATAATATATGTAAACCTTTGTGGCGGACTAATTAGCGCCACAATCCTGCATCCCGCTATCGAAGTTTTCTAAGATCGGCGCTATATATACAACATCTGAAATCCAACACAGTGGGCTTCGGCCTGACCAAGCATAGCACCTCGCTCGGTCGGAGATCTCCCATTGGGGCTACTACCATTCTCACACCTTCCTCTTGAAATTAAAATCCGTTAAGTACCTAGTATGAAAGATCCAAGCAAACAATAATAATAATATCTATGGACGCTTTCAGACCACGTCAATCTTGCATTCACGACCAAGAAATACAGAAAACTTTTTTGACGAAAATCTTCTACACGCACGCTTGACTTGGGGAGTAAGCTGGCGAATGCGTGACGAGAGTTACGAAAAGTGTGATCGGGTTAGGCGAACGGAAATTGAGAGTGAGATATATAAGTCAGTGAAGAAAGAAAGAGAGAGAGAAAGTTACGTTTCGTATATTATTGTAGGGTCAAGAGAGAGGTGCGAGCACACATTTTCTTTCTCTCATAGCTAGTGCATGAAAAAAGAAGTTTACACATTCGTTTCTGTTTCGTCGCATGATTCGAACCCGCGGCCTCCGGATTGAGCGCTAACGCGCTAACCACTGAGTAACAGAGGTCGTCACAGAAAGCGACTTCATTTTATACTAGGTAAAGATGGTGGTTATAATAGTAAGCAGATTTCTTTGACGTACATTTGACAGAACAAAATATATTCATACAAGAAAAAGTTACGCCACGCCATCTTTTTTTACCACACCATACCACACTTTTGGTGTTGTTTGGGGCCATTTAAGTGGAGACAGTTTTTGCCTCAACATGCCTCGTTTATGTTATATAATATGTATACGTCTATTTAACAGCCTACTATTTTAACAGCCTCCGTGGTCTAGTGGTTACAGCATTGGCTCTCGACTCGGAAATCGTGAATTCGATTCCCGCATTGGAACAACAAAAAATGTTGTTTCCAAGTTTGGTTAGAATAATGCAGGCTGATCACTTGATTGTCTGACAAGAAAGATAATCCATGCGTCGGATGGGCATATAAAAAGTCGGACCTGCGCCTGATCTCTCGTCAGTCGTGTCGGTTATCCGTCCCACTAGATTATGAGAGTAAAGTAAAAGAGAGAGAGAGAGAGAGAGCTCTTATGTACTGCGCACACACTTGGGCACTGTAAAATTACTTCATAACTGGCCTGGTTTCAATGAAACCGGCAACCGTCACCGAGATCGGTGTGGGGGGTTATTATTATTATTATTAAGTATTTACCGGATACTTGAGCGGCTCGCAGCCGTGCGTCTCCTCGGGATGGTAGAACCACTCCACGCGCACCGCCATGGCGCCGCGCGCCTCCCACAGCGCGACTATCCGCCCGATGTACGGCCGGTCCGCGCGGCCCGTGGACAGGAACACCGCCGCATCGCCCACCTGGAAATACCACAAGGACGATTCTGCTAATACGGATGATAATATAATATTACTCAGAAATATTGAGGCATTACCACTTGGTAACTGTAAAAAAATTAGGAAAACAGTTGACCTAAAGGTGTAGGCCATCCGTGCAACTTCCCGCTAAGCGCTTAAATTTTATCTAATGCGTCATTTTTAAGCTTATTGAGCTCAAAAATAAGTGCTTCTATAAATTTTTACTGATAATTTTCTTTCATCAGACTTTTCAGCTCTCCGAGCTCAAAAGTCTGATGAAAGTTTAATAAAACACTATTTTTTTTAATTTCTAACTGTCATAACTTTGGAATGAATAAATTGATTTTCACGCGATTAGCGGCAATCGATGCAGTTTTTCATGTCCTTTCAAACAATCATCAACAAAAAAATTTTTAGATGAAAAATTTCGGAGCTGTTTCGAAAAACACTTTTTTCGGTTTTCTTTCCTTCATGATATCTCTCGAACCGATTTTGGCCGGAATAGCTGCGATCGACGTGGTTATCAAGGTGTCAAGGTTAAGAGTTTTTGTAGTTGTTCGATAAAGCCGTTTAAAAGTTATTCCAAAAAAACCACTTAAAAACAGTTTTTTTTATATTTCTTGAAATCTATCTGTCCGAATTGGTCCAAATTGTATTGAAAATTGAAGTTGGCCAAGCCCATCATCATTCGAAAGAATGGCGCCAGCCGCAATAAAATCGGTCAAACCTTATAAGAGGTGTGTGTGTAAGTACACACACACATTACATTTCTTTCTTATACACACACACACATATAATTGTATAAGCACTTTTATTTTTAAATGACGCATTAGATAAAATTTAAGCGCTTAGCGGGAAGTTGCACGGATGGCCTTTAGGTCAACTGTTTTCCTAATATTTTTTTTGTAATATATGCAGTAAATCAGAAAATATAAATTTGTAGTATAAATCAAAAATTATATCTTTAGGATATTTTTTCACGACATTTATAAAGACGTTTCATGACGTGCAGATTGATAGACTGATGATGGTAATAAGAAAATTACTAATCTACTTTTTATTAAACTTTCTTTTTAAAGCCCCGTTTTAGAAAACGTAAAACGCACCGAAAAAAATATTCTATAAAATCGACTCCACCACCTTGAATTCGGTCACGGAGTACCAGGCGAGCATGAATGTGGAGGCGCTTACGTGCAGTATTTCCTCGCCGCGCTGTATCGCGCGGTAGAATGTCTTGCGTTGTCGCGGGCGCGCGGTCCGCCTGTAGGCGGGTCCGTGCCATCGCCATAACGCGCCTCCGGGCAGGAATGCTGCCATCTTGCTGACTCCTGCGCCCCCGGCCACGCCGTCAGATGAGGCTGACACGGTTCGCCGTTTCGCCTTCTGAAATTGTTTTATTTTTCTAATTAACGTCCATTCATTTATGCATAAACTGTTTTTATTTAATGAATAAATTAATTAAAATGAAGTTATTTCTCATTTTAAATGAGCGTAGCATCAGCTAAAATTATAATTTAATTTTATGATCGAAATTAATGAAGGATATCAGTTTTATAAATTATTATAGAAATTAAACGTAGAACACAGTATCGAAGCTCAAATTATGTACAAATCTGTATTTACTAACCTTTTTTAGAATATCGCTTGTAGATGGCCCAGCCGGACTGTCTTCCTCTAGAGCTATTCCGCTGTCTTTTAAATTGTCTTTTTCTTTCGATATGCTATTGCTAAACGTAATTTTCCCTATATTACTAAAGTCAAGTATTGCGTTTTTAACCAAACTTTTCTTGGGTAGGACTGCTTTTTTAATGACCGTTTTCATTTGATCATTGGGCGATTTCTCAACAGCTATCAGTGTTGATAGTTTGTCATTTGAGTCGACTGAGTCATCGTTAGATTTATTTGAGTCTATGTAATCAGATGACGATTTCTGTCCCTTATCATCACCAGATGAACTAGAAAGTTCCTTACACAAGGAATGGTGTCTTTTTTTGTGTTTCCTGTGTCTCTTTTTATGGTGTCTTCTGTGTTTACAATGTTCTTCGCAGCACTTGTGTTTCTTTTTCTTCTTTTTGACGTATTCAGTCGAATTTGGATCATCCTCGCTTGTCATACGTCTTAGTTTCTCTTTGCGGTGTTTTTTAAGCTTTTTCCTGTCTTTGCTATGTCGGTCTTCGTCTTCGGACTTTGATTTTGGGGTTGTGTCGATCTTTTCACCGCTTGAAGTTGCTGACGTAACCTTCTTATCGTCTGTTACGCTTGTATTTCGTCTTCGTTTACCGAGCGTGAATAACGTGTTTTCGTATTCTGAAATTTAATTTTAGAATGTCTTAAAATCCTCAACTTCAATCTTTAAAAAATCAAATATCTAATAAACATAACATTTTGTTGCATTTAAATGTTAATGTTTATTAAAAATAAAAGAAATATCCTAGGTGTAACAAAAATAAGTGATAATACTTAAGGGCGTGTTTGTGTTCCTTATAAAGAGTTCACTGTGAAAGTAGCAGCGCTGAAAGAGCAAAATTTTTTTTGCGATTTGTATGGGAAAGCGCTCCAGCGTCGCGAATTTCCCCATACAAAAGTGAAAAAAAAAATTTGCTCATTCAGCGCTGCTACTTTCACAGTGAACTCTCTATAAGGAACACGTACACACCCTAAAGTATTATCACTTATTTTTGTTACACCCTGTATAAGCAAAAATATAAAACTACCGACAAAAAACACGGAAAGACCAATTAAATTCATCAATGTTAAAACTAAGACTCACCGACAATCGGATAATTAGGTTCCAAAAACCGGATATCCTCGATGGCTATTCTCCCGGAATCTCCATCATCGAACTCCACAGCCACGAACTTGTCATCGTGAGGGTCTGGGGAGGAAACCGCCACAGTCCCAGGGTACAGGCACCGGTACTGCTGCGACCAGTACGCGCATACACGGGTACCAGATGGTAGCTCTTGCACTGATGACGGACTTACTTCCAGAATCTGGAATAGCAAATAGGTAGTTTGGTATTAAAATGTACGGAAATTAAATCATTTTGGTCATAGTTGGATATTTTTTGCTGGACTTGATTACGTAATATACCTATTACTCATAAAATATTTATATTATAATAATTAAAGCTACAAACTAGTAAAGAGGTTTAAATTTTTCGTTTTATTAATTATCCTAATAATAACTAACATAAAATTAAGTATGGATTAGACAAAAACAAGAAAACATTGAATCTGAAATATAATATGCAAAAAAACTTACGGCGTCTTTCAAAGTTTCTTCTCTCGATAGTATGTGCGGTTTGTTCCCTCGCTCTCCATCTAGAGTAATGGCATATACATCTGGTGCTTGTACTGCACTCAGTTTTCCGGCGTAAAACAGCCCTCCTCTTGCAGTGAGAACTCTTGGCGAAGAATCAATTTTGTCCTCTGTTAACGTACATCTAGATATTTGTTGAGGTTGTGGTTCACTCTCTGTTTTTATTGCATTCTCTTTTTCATCTTTCCTTTCTCCCGATTTTGAACTCTTCCTTCTCTTTTTAGCGTGATGTCTCTCTTTGTCGCTCTCACTTGATGCACTAGCCCTACGGATTGCTAGTTCTATTTCGGAAATATCATCTCTTGAATGTTTTCTGACCAATTTATCCACCTTTTCCCTATTTTTCTGTCTCACTTCATTCAAACTTTCCATTGACGAACTCGCTGATCTGTTAAGGCTCCATTCGTTTTCCTCTTCCTCTGAGTAAGGTTTTACAATCGGTTCCGCTTTTAATTTAGGTCGAACTTTGCTGGTTCTATTCCCATCTTCCCTCGACGGTTCTCCCTTGGAATATAAAATATTGCCCTTTAATTTTCCTTTCGCTAGTAAATAACCTACGAGAGTATTTTTCGATTTAGGTTTCTTAGCCACAATAGTCTCGGTGGATTCTGGACTAGATACTTTTCTAGGTCTACCAACTTTTCTCTTTTTGGACGAACCTCTGTCGGAATCGGGCGACAAGGCGGGGGTACAAGGTGTGGATGGCGTCGAAAGAGGAGGTAAAGGTGGTGTTAAGGCATTCAGTTGTGCCCTCTTTTCGTCGCATTGTCTTTGCAGGTCTTGTAAGCGCTCGCGCATATCTTTCTCGATAGCGTTGACCAGAGCTTGAGCTGATGGTACGGAAGAGTGCGAGCAGTCCTGTAGACCACATGAACAAGTGGTGACCCGACGTAAGCTCGCTTCTAGCTCTCCACCATCCCGCTCGCAATCTTTTCTGTCGCGTTTGTGACGCCGCATTTTCTCTAACTTATGCCTCAACCTCTCTTCTCTGTCACGACTCCGCTTTCTTCGCCTTTCTCCCGATGAATCTTCTCTATCCCTATGTCGCTCCTTTTTAAGATCCAATCTCATATCTCTTGGTTGCTCATTGGGACTGAGTAAAGGCTCTGTCTTGATAAATGATCTCGAAGTAGACGGTATACTTTGGGGATTTACTTCAACTTCCTCCATAAACCGTTGTTCAGCTAACGCACATAACAATCCCAAGCCATCGAGAGAAGGTTTTTCTCTTTCGCTATGATTCTCAGAACTTGCGAATTCAAATCTCCTTTGTGGTTCAGCATCGGTTAATGGTGGTGATTTTGGAGACGTTTTAATATGAATATTTAATTTGTTTGCTGACCTTGTATCTATCGTTAAAGGTATCGGTTCTAAATTCGGCATATTATTATGTGGCGTAGTTCTTTCGTACTGTTCGATGCTATTAGAGAGCAATTCTAGACCACTAACATCGACCGGTGGCCGCTGCGACTGAGGAGCTATGGGAGATGAGGACCTCGCTGTATCTATAACTAAATCATTTGAACCACTACTATTAGAGTTTTCTATGGTTCCGTCTCTTTCCATCACATCGATAGCTTTTTCTACAGCACCCATTACGGCTGAATTCGCGAGACCTTCCGATGAGGAATCTTCAGCACTGTCGATTGGTGGGGCTTGCAACGGTTGCAATTGTAAAACTGGTTCCTCGGGGTAGTGAGCAACACCAACACAAGCGACATCCCGCTCATCTTCATCAGCATGATTGGGCGATTCGTCCTCGTCGTCAATGTGATCAGTTTGATTTGATGCGTCTTTATGCGCAGGGGCCTCCGGGATTTCCGGAGGCGGCGTAGGAGGTGCCGCTGGCGATGTCGCCTGACTTCTACAAGGCTGTTCAGGAAACTCTTGTTGGTAATACATATGAGGAACCACCACAGGTTGGTGAACCGGTTCTGGAGCGAACGTCGGTTGTTTTTCCGTCTGCGGCTCCGGTTCTATTTTTATGAGAGCGTGCGGCGTTATCATCTGTTGCATCATGGGTTTCCGTTTATCGACTGTGTGTGTTGGATGCTGTGGCGGCGGCGGTGCTGGCGCCAGCGTGACGAGGCGAGTCGAGTGCGTGTGCGTGTGCTGTAGCGTCGCGGTGGACGCCAGAAGATCGCCGGGCAGCAGCTGCAGGTGGTGCGACGGATGAGGAGCAGGAGGAAGGAGGAGGGGCGCGGAGGGATACGGCACTCCTCCCCACACGACCGTGTGAGGGAGGTCCGGGGGTGTAGGCAGCAGTATCAGTGCACCAGAAGTCGGTTCTCGCACCAACTGGAAGCCCCCGACCGAGGACATGTTGCCCACGGGACCC
This sequence comes from Glaucopsyche alexis, assembly GCA_905404095.1. Lineage (NCBI taxonomy): Eukaryota > Metazoa > Arthropoda > Insecta > Lepidoptera > Lycaenidae > Glaucopsyche > Glaucopsyche alexis. The sequence goes on along the minus strand of FR990054.1, from coordinate 2,086,785 downwards.
ATGCCGACGCCGCCCACGCCGCCCACCATCATGCTCTCCATTGACATTTGAGCTGAAAGAAAAAAAAACAGTTGAGCCATATTAGCTCACATAAAACACAAAGGATCACGCCGCGCCGAGACGCAGCCTGACCATGCTGTTATAAATAATATGCATTATATCAATCAATCATTCATTTCACAGAATGGTGGATTTACATTAGACATTAGGTTAAAATTACTTAAAAGTACGGACCCTAAAAGGTTCTTTGCACATGTACAAACTCAATTGAGGTAGAAAAAAAACAATTGAACTATCAAACAACTGGGAATACATGAATAGCTAAGTAGAAATAATACTAAATTACGCTGTGCTGATTAGACCTCATATAAAATGCTAATGATTTTTTATTACTCACGCATTTTAATATTAATGTTCGACATTTGACATTTGCTTCTAAATTACAAATATATATCATGTAAATCATGTATTCCTGGTACCGTGGTCGGGGGGCATTTGTATTCCACGGGCCATTTCCGTTGCGAGTCGGAATGTATAGAGTATGGGAACAGGGAACAAAGGTTGTTTGAACAACGCTCAATTTGTGCTTAATTAATTCTTATCGCGTCGTACGGAAAAGTATAAAAAAGTAAGTAAGTAAAAGTCAATTTAAATTATACAATAGTATAAATTAATGTGATAGTAAAAGTGATAACAAAGTCTAGAAATTCGCTGAGAATTTTGCCAACCTTGGAACTAAATCCTATGGGCCCCGGAAAATTCAGAGAATTGAAAATATAACTATAGTTCATAATGCAATATAATTGAAATCCTGCCATACTCTCTGGAGAGTGAAGGAAAATTATTTTGAGCGAAATTGGACAATAACTTTTGAAGTTATTTGAAAAAAAATATTGCGTGTTGATCTTAGTTCATTTAGCGTTGACAGTTACTGAACCCAATTATTGTCAGGATATAGAATCCTGACAATAATTGACATGCTCTTGGTTAGGTTGTACAGTTTGTAATATGTCACCGTAAAATTGAAAATAAGTCGAAAGATTCAAAACTATATATTTATAATAAACTATAAACATTCCATTTTCACTAGTTATATTATAATCTAACGGTTTTTACAATTTTACGGTGACATAATATATACAATACAAATAATTCGGCGCGTAGCTGCAATAGTGTTCGTTATTCCAAACATCAATGTATCATATAACCTTGAACTTGCGAGTTGCAACACACTTGTAGTCATCTCGCGTTCATTGCGAGCGAGAGGGCCACGTATTACCACTATAAGGTGCTTATAAGTGCGAGAGGGACAGAAGACGCCGAATATAGATGGTTTATTGGCTTAGGGTAGGGTGCGAGAACAGGGATGTTGCCCGTTTACAAACTAGCTTTTGCTCGCAAGTCGCGTCTTCGTCCGCGTGGAGTTCGGTTTCCATACAAAATTTTAACCCCTTTTTCACCCACTTCTGGGGCGAATTTTCAAAAATCCCTTCTTAGCGGATGCCGACTTCATTACAACTATCTGTATGCCAAATTTCAGCAAAATCCGTTAGCAGTTTCGACTGTGCTGTGCGTGCGTGCTGTGCGTTGATAGATGAGTCAGTCAGGTTTGCCTTTTATATATTTAGATTAAATTTGTAAAAATAATTGCTGATTGGATACATAAAATAATATAAATTGTAGTGTACCTATACGATACCTAATGCCTTATTGTGTCAAATAAATGTTATTTATTTATTTATTTATTAATTTAATAGAAATAATTACCTATTTAGATTGAAGCAATTAAAAATTATAAGCAAATTGAAAAATAATGCGTCTCCTCGCAAAACGACTTATGACGCCACAATCCGTTATCGCCTTAGCGCTTAGCCATACATTATTTAGTAACATATGAACGCATGACGATTGACGGTGGTAGTACGTCGTGAGTCGTGACGTCACAGGCCGACATATCGTTTTCTATTTTATTGCTTTAAATTGTTTGTATCTTAAATTTTAAAGATTTACAAAAACGGGTTTAACATTGTTTTTTTACAAAGAATTATGTTGTCTAACAATAAATACACGAATTTTTATTAGGTAAGTGGTAACACGCCTATTAAAAGGGGACATTACGATTTACGTGTGATAGCGATCGGTGTTTATAGACGATTCTTATCTTATCTAATTGCTATCTAGTATCTGTGACTAATCGCTATCGACAATCAAATTAGCAATGTAGGTAACATTATTATATACATATTAATAGCAACTACATATTATAATAATGACGACCTCTGTGGCTCAGTTGGTTGAGCGTGTTGGTGCTCAAGCCGGGGGTCGCGGGTTCGAATCCCGCCGAAGGAACAAAAAGTTTTCTGTGTTCCTGGGTCATGGATGTGTATTAAATATGTGTATAATACGAGTATAATAAAAATCTTAAATATCTGTAGGTATAGTGTAAAAGTATTAAATATATTTCCGTTGTCTGCTACCCGTAACACAAGTTCTTCGAGAACTTACCACGTGATCAGATTGACGTGGTGTGAAGCGTCCATAGAAATTATTATTATTTTATAATAATAATAATATTAAGAAATCCCACGGGAACCATACATTTTGCTGCGATAAAAAGTAGCATCTGTGTTAATTCAGAAGGCAGAGCCTAACCTACTATATACCATACCAACTACGTAAAAGCTAAAAAACATCCATACGCACAAACTCTTGCGTTTATATTTTATATCAGTAAAGAAGTAATGGCCGTACATTTGGAACGGTAATCAAAATTAAGAGCCCTCCTATTCACAGACTGTCCTTACTGCTAGCCGAAACGACAAGGACAGCGTGTGACTTGAGCGTCACTTAATTTAACTATCGCGATCGTTTCACTACTCGATCGTAAGTAAATCACAAAATCAGTTTATGATAACAACTTGCTTCACTTACTTATAATACAATCAAAGTAAACTGAAAATCTATATATATGAGAATTGAGGTTCTGGTCAATACAACAGGCAACATACAATATCAAACAGAAATACAATTCTAACCAAACTATAACGTTATTAATGGTAATTAATACAACTTAATATTTTCATCAAATTCATAATTCATATAAAATAATAATAATAATATAGACCCCACCCCGCAAGGGAGAAAAGAAATTTAAAAAACATAATAATAATATCTATGGACGCTTCACACTACCTTAATCTAGCCCCGTGCTAACTGCTAAGTATCCGAAGAACTTGTGTTACTTACAGGTACCAGAAAACGGGAAGTATATTTAATACATTTATGCTATGCATATAGGTATTTAAGATGTTTATTATATTATACACAACATATCTAATACACATCCATGACCCAGGAACACGGAAAAACTTTTTGTTCCTTCAGCAGGATTCGAACCCCCGGCTTGAGCACCAACGCGCTAAACTACTGCCACAGAGGAGCCACATACATAGTTTGATGAAACGGTTTTAAGGCGCTCTTACCCTAGAAATACGCTTCTTTCAAAAATTTTTTGAGACGAATGGATACATTTTAGTGCAGCAAAAAAATATATGTTAATTTTGATCATATTTGCTAGGGGACCTTCGTTTCCAAAACACGTTATCTGAAAAATTTCTCGATAAAAAAAAAATCATAAAGTAACCATTAAAATAGAAATTCTTGGAGTTGTAACAGTATTATTTGTGAACAGAAATGAGAAAATTATTTGCAGTTTCGTAAAACATAATAAAAGGAAGGGAATTGTTGTTTTGATTTTTCGTATAGAATGTGATATTTGTTAGTATTAATTTATTTCAATGATAAATAATTCGTACGAGTTGAATGAAACATCGCGAATGGCGACCTGTCATTCCTTCTCTTTCATATCTATAGAATAAGACAGTACCGGCTTAGGCCTCTTGCTAATGAGACGTATGTCAAATTTTTCCCCTCTTTTCTGCTCAAAAATTATTCGAATTTATTGTTGAAAGTCCGTTCAAATTTATTTTACCCCCTAATGGACCTTTATGTCGTCTGCATAAAGGTCAAGTCGGGGGTAAATATTAGTTTTTCTTTCGTCGTGTAATACTTATAAGATATGCGTAATTTCGCTATTTGACGTAAGACGCTTGGTAGCCCTTTGGCTATTATAATATTAAAGAAAAACTTAGACATTATAAGAATCACAAAAATAATATTTATCTTACCGGGATTTGAACTCACCACCAAAAATCAAACGTAGGTAGTAGGTACGCAAACCGAGCTGCCAGTCAGACTGACGTAAAATAACCGAAATTATTGATATAATTTATTACACGACGAAAGAAAAAACATAACATCAAAATTGACAACATTGATTTACAACAGAATAAGTAAATATATATATATATATATATATATATATATATATATATATATATATATATATATATATATATATATATATATAGATATCCCTTTCCGCACTATGTTGATCATTCGTGCCATATAGGTAGTAATATGTTGATCCGTTTTCACTTGTTGATCCGGGAAGTATTTGTTGATCCATTGCGTTTTCACCGTCCCCATGTGACTCCGTTTGGAGCCAACAGTGTCAGCGAAAGTAATAATAATAATTACGCCAGTTTTATACAAATCCACCTTTTTGACGTTTCAGTACTTGTTGATCCGATACGAATGAACCAATCAGAGACCACCATATTGTGTGATGCTCAGCTATTGGTTGCTGCCGGATCCTTTGTTTGTTTTGTATTACAATTAGATCTTTCATCATGTTCTAAAGGACTAGCTGTTGCCCGTAACTTCGTCGCGTTAATGCCTCGCGTATGTTTGTTCGCGGATAACTTCGTCGTTTATGAACCGATTTTCAAAATTCTTTTTTTGATCTAAAGGGTATAGTCCTAGATTGATCCCGTTGTTAAAAAAGTGGTGACCTGATGATGGTATCCATGAGGAATCGAGGGAACTCCTCGAAATTTATATGGACACATGGTGGTTTCGACTTTTATTGAAGTAGTCTAAGCATATGCTATCAAAAAAAGTAAGATTTTGCTCCAAAGTATACCCTGGATCCAAAGGTACAGAACAGAACTCCTGACTCCTTATAGATATATATTTGGGGATTTCGGCGTTGTTTAAAGAACTGCAAGCATATGCCACCATGTCAATTAGAGTAATCATCATCATCACTACCACTATCACACCATACATCATCACATTATGATGATATAAAAGGTACTTCTCATAGTATTTTACACTAACACGTAGATCTTCGAACATTACTCTGCCGTTTATGGACCTATTTGCAAAATCTTTTTGTTGTTGTAAAGGGTTTAATCAGAAATTTGTCCTTTACTCACTAAAGTGGAAACCTGATGATGCGATCCATAAGGAATCGAGGAAACTCCTCGAAATTTATATCGACACAAGTGATTTTGACTTCAGTAAAAGTCAAAATTATATGTTGCACCAAGGTATACCCTGGATCCAAAAGCACTGAACAGAACTCCTCAGTCTTTAAATATATGCGTTTGGAAATTTCGGAATTGTTTAAAGAACTGCAAGCATATGCCACTTTGTAACTTACAGTATTCATCATCATCATCATCATCTTATTTATAATACCTAATAGAAGCTTGGCGCGTATTTAATTATACATTCGATCGTTTATTTCAGTCGTCTTTAAGATGTATTAATAATAACTTAACAAAATATATCACTAAAAAGGGTTAAATTATTATTTTTAAACAAAAAGTAAGCCAACTTCCAAAGTAAAAATACACAAAAAAGTATGAAATAAAACTTATTTTCTAAATAATTCCCCTTTTAAATTTGGCTAAAATTTTAAATATTTCTCTACTCAATCTTCTTCATTTTGAAGTCGTTACCAGCAAATTTGAACGTAAGCTCTATAAAATATTGTAGGGTATTGTTTGGGATGGTAGCGACTTCAAAATTAAGAAGATTTAGTTGAGAATCAGTTAAAATTTTAGCCAAATTTTAAAGGGGAATTATTTAGAAAATAAGTTTTATTCCATACTTTTTTGTGTATTTTTACTTTTGTTATCTATGAACTGGAGTAACTAAATATTATTATAACTTTGTGCATTCAACTACAATTCCTATATGTTAATGGTAACAATTACACCTTCAACCTACACCTAAACAACCTGCACCTACAACCTACACATAGGAAAATTACCTACAACTTACACCTTCTACCTTCCATTTACACCTATTGCTTACTACCTAGATCTACACCTACAACCACAACCTACATGTACTATCAACCCTTACAACATACACCCACTACCACTCTCTACAATTTGCACCTACAATTAGCGCGCTTTGTGCTTGCGCGTTTCGCGGGCAACATCTAGACTTTAATATAATATTGACCATCTTTCAAACTTGGACAATAACAAGAGCCAGTCTAGGTCAGATCAGTCCGCCGAACTATCAATGCGTCATGGAACAGTTGACCATCAAAAGAACGCCTTCATTGAGTTTCAAGCATTGACAAGAGCCATCCTAGATGTCAAGCTAAGTGCAATAACATCATGCGCTCATATCAACTAGACGACCAAAAGCTTTTGATCGCATCATAAAATAATTATATTTAATTTTAGGGCTGGCTGAGATACATGTATAAAATTGGAGATGATAAATATTTTTTTAATCTTCCCAATGGATTCATGTATCGTCGAATATGTATTTTTGAATAAAGTCAAGGTTTCATACGTCACTTTTAACAAAGTCCGCCGTTTTCGAATAATTAACCTCGAATATATATAAGTTGGTCACTTTGATCTCAAATATTATATCTTCTTTGGTTAGGAGTTCCAATTTCAAATTTATACCCCTATTTACTCATAGACTTCTGTTCCGAAAACCGTAATTCATTTTTTTTTCCTCTTTTGGTTTTTTCTTTGCGTCACTCTGTTTACAAAATAGAAAACTTGAAATATGATATTATTTTCGAGTACGAGTTCCACCGTGGCACTAGTGCTGCATAAACGGCTCGAAGGATTAATGATGTGTATGGCAGCAGTGTCGCAAAAGAAAACACAGTACGTTTTTTTCGATGCGGTTTCGTGCGGTTCGACCGTTTTCGTTATGGAAATTTGACCTGCAGAACAAGCCCCGTGGAGACCAAAGTTAATAATGAAGAAGCTGTTGTGAAAGCGGATCCATCGCAAACCACGTCCGAGTTAGCTGCAGGCCGCAGTGTTAGTGATAAAACTGTTTTAATCCACTTGAAGCAAATTGGGAAGGTGAAAATGGTTGAAAGGTTGAACCTCATGAAACCTCATGAATTGAGTGCAGCAAACCGACAAACGTGCGTCGACTGCTGCGTTACATTACTCAAACGGCTCAATAATGAAGAAATTTTAAATCGAATCATTATCTGTGATGAAAAGTGGATCCTGTACAATAATCGGAAACACTCATCGCAATGGCTGAACCCTGGCGAACCAGTCAAAGCGGGCAGGCTTCAAGTGAAAATTTACTCAAAAAATGCGTTACATTACTCAACCGGCACAATAATGAAGGGCTTTTAAATCGAATCATTACCTGTGATGAAAAGTGGATGCTGTACAATAATCGAAAACACTCATCGCAATGGCCGAACCCTGGCGAACCAGCCAAAGCTTGCCTCAAGCGAAAATTGACTCAAAAATGTTACTTGTGAGCGTTTGGTGGACTAGTGCCAGTGTCGTTCACTACAGCTTTCTTAAATCTGGTCAGACGATTATGACAGATCTCTAGAAGCGAGGTCGGTCATTCGCTCTAGGCCACTGCTGCTTCAGGACAACGCTAGACCGCACACGCACAACAGACGGCTACCGAACTAATGGAGGCGGTTTTAGTGATAAAACTGTTTTAATCCACTTAAGGCAAATTGGGAAGGTGAAAAAGGTTGAAAGGCAGGTACCTCATGAATTGAGTGTAGCAAACCGAGAAACGCGCGTAGACTGCTGCTTTACATTAACCGGCACAATAATGAAAGGCTTTTGAATCAAATCATTACTTGTGACGAAAACTGGATCCTGTGTAATAATCGGAAACACTCATCGCAATGGCTGAACCCTGGCAAACCAGCCAAAGCTTGCCCCAAACGAAAATTGACTCAAAAAAGTTACTTGTGAGCGTTTGGTGGACTAGTGCCAGTGTCGTTCACTACAGCTTTCTTAAATCTGGACAGACGATTATGACAGATCTCTATTGCCAGCAACTGCTAATCATGATGGACAAGCTAGCTGCTAAACAACCGAGGTTGGTCATTCGCTCTAAGCCACTGCTGCTTCAGGACTAGACCGTAGCTAGACCACACACTGCACAACAGATGCCTACCGAGCTAGAGGAGCTTCTATTAGAATTTCAAAGACTTACTCCCCGGACGTTGCTCCAACAGATTATCATTTTTTTCGAAATTTGGATAAATTCTTGCAAGGAAAATGTCAACTCCGATGGGACAGTCCAAAGCGCTTTCAAATATTTTATTGATTCCTTTCCGGATGGTTTTTTTAGTATAAGAATCAATGAACTACTTATGAGAGGGCAAAAGTGCATAGACAGCAGTGGTATATACTTTGATTAGATAAATATATTATGTTAAAAGAAATCGACTTTGTGTTCCTCCATTACAAAACGCCCATTTCATATGTAATGACCTAATTTAATATGCCACAATCATCAAAAGATCATACAGATACTTGTTCTGATATTATTTTACAGCGATATTGATACCTCTGCAAATTTGCTATTCCTAAAATTATATTCATGATTCATATTCATATATTATTTTACGTCAACTGCTACATTTTTCAAACGTCAACTACAATAATAAATCAAACATACTAATTTTCTCTGACAGTCAGGTTGCGCTGAAAGCACTGACTGCAGCTGAAATTTCACCTAAATTAGTTCTGGACTGTGTTGAGACGCTAAACATGCTAGGCCGTAACAACAATATTCATCAGGTATGGGTTCCTGGTCACAGCAATATCCCTGGCAATGAAACAGCGGATGAACTGGCTAGGCTAGGAGCCAAAAGTCTTATTTACGGATCAGAACCAGTTTGTGGAATATCTCCCAGCACTACCAAAGGAGCACTCAAGGAATGGTGCCGCAGGTTAAGCATAAAGCAATGGGCTGCAATCCCGGGCCTTAAGCACTTCAAGGCGCTAATCCCGGCCTTTAACAGAAGACATGCGGAACTGGCGCTATCAATGTGTAGGAACTAAGAATTACTTATTTACCATCCAGCTGCCATTAATAATGTCGAAATTATAGAATGAAGTATAGTTGCACAACGAAAGAAAAACATAAAAACTTAAAAATGTGTGATTTATCAGGGGATAAATCTATTCCCATAAGACCTAGCTTGGACAAAGACATCTGATATTGCAGACATTTCACATACATCTTTACAACAGTTCTTTAAACAATTTCAACATTTCCAAACGTGTATCAAAGACTGACGAGTTCCATTCAATGCTTTTGGAACCAGGGTTATACCTTGACATAATGTCACTTTTTGTACCATATTAGGAATGCTTCGGTTTCCTAAAAATGAAGGTATCGGCGGAAATAATGTAACAGTTGACACACAATATACACATAATGATGATGATGACGGGACTATGCACATGTTCAAAGAAATCGAATAAAAGACTAAGAGAAATACCTATTTCATCATATTATTACGAATACCTATGTATGGTGTAATGATGGTGGTGGTGATGATGATTGTTTAATAGTAACATAATATGCTGGCAGTTCTTAAAACAATTCTGAAGTTTAGACATTTTGGATCCATGGTATACCTTGGCACAATATTTCACTTTTTGGTAGCGTAGTATCTAAGGCTGTGAATGTTAAAATAAATCGATATCGGTGTAAAAGGCTATGAAAAATACCTGTATCAAAATATAATGATGTATAGTGTAATGATGGCGGTGATGATGATTATTATTTAATTACGACATATTATGCTTGCAGATTTTTAAACAATGCAGAAATTTCCAAACGTGTTCTTTAAAGACTGAGAAGTTCTGTTCAGTCCTTTAGGATCCAGGGAACACCTTGGCATAAAATTTCACTTTTTGGTAACTGTGAATGTTCAAAGAAATCGATACCCGTGTAAAAGACAATTAGAAATACCCATATCAACATACAATGTATGGTGTGATGATGGTGGTGATGATGATGATTATTTAAGTGACATAATATGCTTGCAGATTTATAAATAATCCTCAAATTCCCAAACGTGTATCTTCAAATACTGAGGAGAACTGTTCAATGCTTTTGGATCCAGGGTATACCTTGGCACGAAATTTCACTTTTTTGGTAGCAAATGCTCAAGTTACTTCAAAAAATTGGAATTGCAATCTTGTTTTATAATATATAAGATCTACCAATTCTAGTAGGCTAACGTGACCTTAGAGCATGTACACCAATAGCATTCTGGATTCCCCAACCATTTGATGTTTTGCAAAAATCAAATAACTCGAAGTAACATATCGAAAACGATTTATAAATGCAAATAAACTAAAATGACCTATCACTCTTCACTAAAGTAAAGTTGTCGTTAATATGGCGGTGACATGTTGGCTGATATGTCGAGTTGCCATTTAAACCTTGTTTAATTTGTAATTGTACTATAAAATGTTATTGTTATATTCTAAATAACTTTTGAGACCGCAATTACACTTAAATTTCAATTCTTAACACCAGTCCCGGAATTTCTTAATTTCCCAGGAAGTCCCGGTTCTGAAATTGCTCAGTCCCAAAATTTCCGCTTCTCAATATCAGACCGGTTCTTCCATTCCCTAGTGTAGATATTGTGTAGATTCATTTTGAAATAAAAAATGGCGGATAAGTATTTATTTTTCGTAAAATTGATATGGGTGTCGTCTTCGAGGTTAGATAGCGGACATTTATTTTTAATAAAATTAATCTAGGTGTCCTTTTCTAGGCTTAAAGGGATGTTAATTATAAGAAATTTATTTATTTTGAAATTTCAAAATGGCGGATGTATTTTAATTTCTGTAAATTTTTTCTAACTCGAAAACAGTGCGTCCTTCTGAAAAATAATGAAAATTTGCTCCTCTTATTATCTCTACAACCACATATTTTCTTCATGATGGGAGAAAAAGAAATTTGAAATTCCTAAATTTTCAACATTTTATATAAAAAATATCTTTATAAAATCGCTCGTATCTCAAAATAGGCATTGCCAATTTTTTTTTCTTAAATCGCTTCTATCTCGGAAAATAATGAAAATTTCCTCACCCCTAGTAATCCTGTAAGTGTAACTACGTACTTTCTATATGATAATAGATATTTTTTAAAAATAATGAATAATTTACAAAAAATTCTATAGCTTACATAGCTTGTATCTCGAACTAGTTAACACAATGTGTTAATATAATCATCAATCCTAATTAGCATCCTCAACAAATTTTAAATTAGTATTCATGTCATTTTTACGAAGAATGAAAATTCTCCATTTGTGAAATTGAAATTGGAAGATAATTTTATAATCCCCAGAAACCAAGAAAGGACACCCATATTAATTTTAATAAAAAAATATACGTAATTTTTTTTTTCAAATTTTCCGCCAATTTCAAAATATATTTATTTTTCACATAATTCTGCACTCCTAAAATCCTTGAAAACGACACCCATACCAATGAAAAAAAAAACCTCCTACAGTATCCAAAATTGCGATTTTCAGTAGTCGCAAATTGAATTTTTAGATGCCATTAATTTATCAACCCAATCTGGTTTTACAGCTGCTTGCATCGTAGTATGGTTACCAAAACGGAAATTCAGTCTACAACTCATAAATTTCGGTGCCAATTTGGACGACATTTCGCTACTTTCTATCTGGCGATTTTTGTATTTTTTGTCACCTGGATGCTTTCGCCAGTTTAGTAATTTAGTCGCCAACATATTAATTCGCTGCTAAATTCAGTAATACAGTATGCTCATGTGCAGTTGCCAAGTACTTTTTGTTCGCAAGATTAACTTATTAGATCCCAATATCCCATCTTGTTTTCACCATTATTGAAATGTCAAAATGGCCCCAAAAAATTGAAAAGTCTCCGGCCATTTAACTGACACTTTTTGCCTTAACATGCCTCATCTTTAATATATAATACGTCACAGTCCGCGATAGATATACTTAATATTACACTTTTATAGGTAAACTGTAAGATAAAAAAATTTGCTCGGCCAAGCGAAGATATTTATATCATATTTATATAGGATCTTCAAAAGTGGGCAGCGTTTCAGATAGGTTTTAAAAAACATCGGTTGTTTGTTGACAACGTCGCTCCGCGCAGTCCGGCTCGCTTGCGAATTGCGATGTTGCCGTTCCGCACTATACCTTTATTTTACAGGTTTAGGTATCGAAAAAAAATATTGGTACCGTAATTTTGTAATAACGAAAAATAGCGGTACCGTTATTTAAGGTTATCGTAATTTAAAGGTATGACGTCATACCGTTAACCTTTTTTACCGATATTTTTCGGTTATTCAATCCCTGCCACAAACGGCGAAGTAATCACGTAACATACACACAAAAAACATACACACGAATTGAGAACCTCCTCCTGTGTTTTGGAAGTCGGTTGAAAAGAAGATGATTAAAATACGAAAATTATTTATATTATAATATCATCTCACTGCCGTTATTGACATACTTGAAAACCAACCTTATTGCTCACAAATACAGCTTTATTTCGCTTAGACACATATTGTCGGATCAACATATGAAGGTATATTTGGTATATAAAACAGGGCCAACATATCTTCGAGCAAAATATAGTGAAACTAAAAATTATCGAAAAACAAAGAAAAAGATACCAAAACTCGGATCAAACAAGGTTCAAAGTTTCTTAATATAAATGGAGCCACTAAATACCAAAAATTTAATATATATACTGGCCAGATCAACATACGACGTTGTATTTGGTATATAACGGTATATAAAACGGAGCCAACAAGTGCTCATGGATCTCAGAATTTTGTCGGTTATGGAGTCGATTGAGTTCGAAATTCTTTAGAAAATGATGGTGAGTGTATGACTGTCTCATCGAATATATGTGGCCACGTTGCCGCTCCGCGTGCGCCGTTGCCACTCCGACTAGGAAAAACGCATCCGGAGTGGAGCTATGACGGGGAAAAGGTGGAGTCAATAAGGAACGGGAGTCCGGCTGGATCAACTAAGTGCCCGAGAAGGTGTTTATATATATATATATATATATATATGTCGGAGAACCACAGCTGAGAACGGAATTGAGACGTAAAATCTACATCTGATTTGACGAGTTCGGATGCAATTGGCAGTTGACAGCTGGATAGTCAATGTCACTTTTGACAACGATGGAAGAATAACGCTGGTCGACTGGAGGACTGGGAGAGAAGATACCGTGAGCGGCGCACGTATTGCCAAGTTGTTTCCGACTTCGCCACGTCTCGATATTAATCCGTTTGTATAATGTCGTGTGTGAATATTTTAGTGTGAAACTTTGTTTCTCGAACAATATACCGGTACAGTGTATGAGAACTATTATTTCCTGACAACTTGACGATTGAAGACAATCTAAACAACGCCCACAAGGTGCCTACCGCGTTATCAGAATTGGGATGTAACCCCGAAAATCAAGATAGATTAATTATTTAAGGGTACAAAATGGAACAATCAATTTTAAAATTGTGGAATTGTGTAATTTTACGAAAAAAAGTGAGGGTAGTGAAAAAAAAAGTGTAATCTAGCCCGCACAAAAGCTATAAAGTGATAATAACCATTGTGAATGATGTGGATCGAGTATGGAAGTGTGTACAACAAGGCAGCACGCCATGCATATGGCGTAATTGCGGAAAATCGGGACAGCAGCGAACCGAGTGCTGCAAGGCGATCATGTAACAAAGGGTTATTTGTTCGTGGCGAGATTGCAACGGCGCTGACGATGGTGACGTACTGACGGCGGTGACGTAGGTGCTGACAACGGTGACAGCTGCATCTACGATGGCAACGTGGCGACTGCGGTGACGACAGCGACGTGGTGACCGTGGTGACGACGGTGACGTGACGACTGCGGCAACAATGGCAACGTGGCGACTGTGGTGACGTGACGACGACGTGGCATGTCATGAACGTTACGTCTGTGGTGGTGACACGAGCGTGGTGGCGAGGCAACGACAGGCTTTGGTTATGGATTCGGTGGTTTTGGTAAAAGGCGGTAACCAACGTTTTATTCCTCGCAATAATTCTTAAGACCATAGACGTTAGTGATTTATCTCGTGTTTCAAGTGTCCATTAAATTGCTTGCCTAAATCTCAAAATAAACTTTATAGTTTAGTGTTCTGTTGTTCTGCTGTTTTGTTTTCTGTGCAGGTGGAACATATTGCAGTTTGGTGTCCAAGCTGTAATGCTTGTGACGCGACGCGCAACAGCATGCAGTGGTGGTGTCCTGTAGAACGAGACGCGCAGCATCGGAGCGGCTGGTTCCTGTGGCGGGTGGTGATGGCGGCGTGACGGTGACACGCACTCAACGGTGTGGTGGCCGTGATTGTTTGGTGCTGATGGCGGCGGCACACGTGAACTCCGGTGAACTTGGTTATCATGTAAGAGGTTGTAAACGCACTTGTGAGTCTTCTGGTATCGTGAGACTCTTACTGTAATAGCTTTCCTTCATGCAATCAGTTAGATTGTTGAAAGGAAATGAAATTAACTTTATTGCCTAATCAAATCTGATATTTTTATCTGAAAACAAAAGGAAATCAATTTTCTAGCTATTGCAATTCTTGAGATACAGCCTGGTGACAGAGAGACATACAGCAAAGTCTTAGATTTTTCAGTTCCTGTTTTTACCTTTGGATACGGAACACTAAAAAGAATGTAATTGTACATAGTTTGGACAATTTTTGTGCTCTTTTATTTCGTGTACAGGTGGGGTCAGTACGCGAGCGGCGGCTAGCGACGCGACGCGATGCGACGCTACGCGACGAGACGCGACGAGACGCGACGAGACGCGACGTGACGAGACGCGACGCGACGCAGCAGGTGGTGTAGGCCGTGCGACGGGGTGCCGCGGCGGCCAGGGATCTGCACTCTGTACTTCATTGAAGTATCGGATTTGGAACTAAAGATATTTGGTGAGCGTAATTGTTTATCTCGTGACTGTAGTGTGAAGACTCGGTATAGTCTTTAGTAAAATTGTTACAAAAATACGTTTTGAAAAGCAGTAAAGCGGAAGTAAATAGATTTTCGATTCGTTATTTTTATTAATTGAAAATAAGGGACGTAATCAGAGAAAATTTGAAATTTTAAAGAGAGACCGTTATACACTAAAAGCTGTAAATTCTAAGCATACTTACAAGTATGCGCACGACCGTCTGAGAAAGATGCCTGACCATGAGACTCCTGTAGATTGCGAAAATAGCGGTGCAGAATAAGTTGGTTAACCCATTGACCACTATTCAACCAACAATTGCAAATTAGTTTATTGAGTGTAAATTGTGTGAAAGTTTTTGGTGTTGAAATGGTGTTGAGATGAGATGAGAATGAAATGGTGTTGAGATGAGATGAGAGTGACGACTGTCGTGAGATACCGTCATTTGGCGCACCGCGCAAGTGGCATGAGTCCCTACCGCTCGATTTAGGTGGTAGCGACGACTGTTGTGAGATACCGTCACTTGGCGCACCACGCAAGTGGCATGAGTCCCTACCGCTCGATTTAGGTGGTAGCGACGACTGTTGTGAGATACCGTCACTTGGCGCACCGCGCAAGTGGCATGAGTTGCTACCGCTCGATTTAGGTGGTAGTGACGACTATTGTGAGATACCGTCACTTGGCGCACCGCGCAAGTGGCATGAGTTGCTACCGCTCGATTTAGGCGGTAGTGACGACTGTTATGAGATACCGTCACTTGGCGCACCGCGCAAGTGGCATGAGTCGCTATCGCTCGATTTAGGTGGTAGTGACGACTGTTGTGAGATAGCGTGACTTGATGGACTGGAATGAGTTACTATCGCTCGATTTAGGTGGTAGTGACGACTGTTGTGAGATAGCATGACTTGATGGAGTGGAATGAGTTACTATCGCTCGATTTAGGTGGTAGTGACGACTGTTGTGAGATAGCGTTACTTGATAGAGTGGAATGAGTTACTATCGCTCGATTTAGGTGGTAGTGACGACTGTTGTGAGATAGCGTTACTTGATGGAGTGGAATGAGTTACTAACGCTCGATTTAGGTGGTAGTGACGACTGTTGTGAGATAGCGTAACTTGATGGAGTGGAATGAGTTACTATCGCTCGATTTAGGTGGTAGTAACGACTGTTGTGAGATAGCGTTATTTGATGGAGTGGAATGAGTTACTATCGCTCGATTTAGGTGATAGTGACGACCGTAAGGATTGATACTGAGTAGACTGTACGAAGAGTTAAATTAAGAGTAAAGTGGTGTGTGTGAAAAAAACTGGTGTGATTGTATGGTATGTGAATACTAGTCAATGGCCAGTAAATTGTTATTTGATGATTCCCTCTGAACTCTTTTATAGTGTTAGCTAAATTGTGTGAGAAAAAAAGTGTTGATTCCTTGTGAGACTTGTTTCAAGTAAAGTACCATACCCAAGCGAGTTAATCAGGATAGGCCGAGCGAAAGACTTGTGATATTGCAGCTGGGTTTTCTCTTTTTCAGGAGCATCACACGGGGACGTGTGACTAGTCAGAATGGCCGTGTCGGAGAACCACAGCTGAGAACGGAATTGAGACGTAAAATCTACATCTGATTTGACGAGTTCGGATGCAATTGGCAGTTGACAGCTGGATAGTCAATGTCACTTTTGACAACGATGGAAGAATAACGCTGGTCGACTGGAGGACTGGGAGAGAAGATACCGTGAGCGGCGCACGTATTGCCAAGTTGTTTCCGACTTCGCCACGTCTCGATATTAATCCGTTTGTATAATGTCGTGTGTGAATATTTTAGTGTGAAACTTTGTTTCTCGAACAATATACCGGTACAGTGTATGAGAACTATTATTTCCTGACAACTTGACGATTGAAGACAATCTAAACAACGCCCACAAGGTGCCTACCGCGTTATATATATATATATATATATATATATATATATATATATATATATACCTAAATATTATTCTGTTGGTTTGTAAAGTTTATACATATAATTATATCAATTATTATGATCAATTCTAATTCTAATAACCATGAGCAGATATTAGGAACATGTACTTATTCAGTAATCTACGTTTATTTTTTATTAGCTTTTGCCCGCGACTTCGTCCGCGTAAAGTTCGGTTTCCATACAAAATTTTAACCCCTTTGTTACACCCGTAGGGGGCGAATTTTCAAAAATCCTTTCTTAGCGGATGCCTACGTCATTAGAACTATCTGTATGCCAAATTTTAGCAACATCTGTTCAGTAGTTTCGGTTGTGCTTTGATAGATGAGTCAGTCAGGTTTGCCTTTTATATATTTCGACTAGGTGTTGCCCGCGACTTCATGCGCGCAAAAGGAAATCTCGATGGAACCGTACATTTTTCGGCAATAAAAGTATGCCTATGTGCTTCCCCGTTGTCTATTCTATATCTGTCCTAAATTTCATCAAAATCATTCCAGTAGTTTCAGAGCCTATTCAATGCAAACAAACAAACATACAAACAAATAAACCTTCTCTCTGTATTATATTAGTAATAGATTAAATAAAACAATATTTACAATTAATATGATGTAGCCGAAGAGACTATTTGGTTAAACCACAAATGTCAGAAACTAGGTATTTGAAATTGTATTTTTTTTTTGCTGTCAGATAGCCGAAGTTTCATGTATGTAGAAGGGGAATATTTGATATTGAATTTTATTGTGTATTTATGTATTGTATAAAATCAGTCGATAAAATTTAGCTTTGTGTTACGCGAACGAAGTTGCAGGCAAAAGCAAGTTTAGATTTTGTAACCGCTGAAAAATGCGAAATATATAAAATTTTGAAATGTCGTCCTAGGAAGAAACGTCAATGTGTGTGATGTCATAATGTGTATTGTGTAATGTGTTACATGTTGTAGTGCGTATTCCGCAGTACTTCGACCGCATATTTATAATAATACTAGCTATCCCGGCTAACTTCGTACCGCCTTAGAATTAAATTTGTTGACGTACTGACTACTGACAGCAGCGCCACCTACCAGGTCCGATTGCAAATCTAAACCATTCTCGAATCAACCTGAAGACACACAAATTTTTTTATTACTTAATATCGGTACAGCCGTTTAGGAGTTCAGTGACAATAGAGCTTTTTTTTTAGATTTTTTTTACCCTTTAACTACTTACTAAAAAACTTAACTTTCTCAAATCGCAATGGCTAAATTTGGCACAAAATTAGGAATTAGACTTCTTATAATTGACCTAGACAGAAAATAGACATTTTGAAATATATTAAATTGTACTGAGATTTGAACCTAGACGCTACGCTTTGCTTTAGGCGGGCAAAATACCGCTAGGCTATGAAGCACATTACGATTTTATCGAAATTACGCTTTTGTACATTATAGACACATCACTTTGACGGATTTCGCATTAAGTCCCCCGCAGTAACGGGGCGGCACGTCTCCTACTCATCTCCTTCACCCCCTCGAATACTTCATAGTTGACTACTCACAGCGCCTTAAGTTCAAACTTTGAACTACACTCTAGAGCAGTGTTCCGCAAAGGTGTACCGCGGTCATTATTTGGTGTGCCTACTGCCTCTGGAAAATACGGTTACCTTAAAAACTTATTTTTAGTAAATATTTAAAGGTAAGAAAAATACTAAAATCAACTAATTTTTATTTTGTGGTGTAATTTCAAAAACTAATTTTTAATTTGTGGTGTACCTACCTACCTACATCCAAAAATGTTCGTTTTCCTCGATGTACCATGAACCCAAGAAGTTTGCGAACGCTACTGTAGAGCAGGGTTAACCCAACCATTTTTACGCCCCGGAATGGGGGATTATAAATTACTAGCTGATGCCCGCGGCTCCGCCCGCGTAAGTACATAATCCCACGGGAACCGTACATTTCCCAGCGATAAAAAGTAGCCTATATCCTTTCTCAGGCTCTAGACTACCTGTGTACCAAATTTAATTTAAATAGGTTGAGTAGTTTTGGCGTGAAAGACGGATAAACATACACATTCCCATTTATAATGTTAGTATGGAGTATGGATACTTTCATGTCCCCTGTGACATTTTTATAGCAAAACCAGTCATTTCATCAATATTTATTTATTTCCATTCCAATTTATTCCACTATTTTTGTATCTATATTTATTTGGGAACTCTTGCTCTCTAGGATTTATTCACAATTAAAAAAAAAATGTGGCTAGTCATTATAATTTCTTATTATTACGAAAGGGCTAAAGTATAGGGCGTGTCACGTAGGCGAAGAGAAGTGGGTTCGAAACGCGACAAGTATCATTAATTGTGACTAGGAGACTACGAGCGTCGTGGAGGGTTTCGCAAAAGTAGGCACTTCTAATATTTTAATTAAGTACCTACCTTAGTATCTAGCAGGAGCGACGTGTGCATATATAACGTGATTCACACCGGTTTTACGTTTAAGGTAACGTTCACTAGACACTAAGCGTTTTCCTGTGGTTCGCGACTTCGATTTTCAATTTAAGTTTCAGATTCTGTTATATTAGCGCAGAGTTCTATTTACAGTTTTTTTTCTGTCGCGACCACACTAAATACGCGAAATACACTCATAGGTGCGAGCTCTCAGTAAGATACAGTAACTATTACAGTTTGAAACTTCGTAACTTTAAGGCAATGTTGTAACATTGCCTTAAAGATCATGAATACGTTAGTGAACAAGTTCTGCGACTGATCTCACATCTACAGGTTACAGGCTAGAGCATCTCTTTGATGGAGAACCAGCCTTCGGTACTGGTATACCTATAGTAGAAGTAGATATACCTAGGGGAGCGGTGGGGCAAGTTGTTACAGGGGTAAGTTGCACGCCTTTATTATCGGGATTTTAAACTCTTTGGTGGACATACCTAATTGGACTCATTTGTTTTCTTATAACATCACTCGAATTGATTGAACGTTCATAATATCTACCTATATCTACCTATATATCTATCTTTATTTTGTCATTAATTGCCATAAACTATGCCAAATTCGCTTCCTCTTCAATGGCTTCGCCGTAGTCGGGTATAAAAGTAGTACTGAGATCTAAGGGTCATATCACACCGAAACAGCAACAGAGCGGCAAGCAGTACCTTTGTCATATAATTTTTAACTTTCTGTTCTATGCACATTCCCTATACTAGGTATATACCAACTTAAGTTAAGCTTCCTTTGTGGCTAAATAAGAAATACGTAGATCGTAAAAAATAGATTGTTTAAAATAAACATTAAACAAATACAGATTGTTATAAGGTAGGTGTTGTATTAGTAGGTAGGTAGGTATTTATTAAAAAATGTTATTCCTATTCATTTCATCAGAATTTAGTACTTTTTTTTTTTTTTTTGTTTCCGGCGGGGAAAATGCATTACGCATACCACCCAGGCGCAGGGGGCACCCGAGTGGTGATGTGGGACTCCCGTATAGGCTAATGAGACCCACGGTATACCCACTAAAAACCACCCCCCACCTTCCTCCTCGCCGCCCTGTGACGGGGCCACGGGAACGATAAACACATCCGCGACCCCGCCGGCGGCAGCCGATCATAAGCGGCTCCATCCAAGGCCCGAAGGCCCCAGGCGCACCAGATGGTAAGGTGCGCCTCCCTCCTCGGCCTCCACCAGTACTGTAGCAGACTCCCCCCGAGTCTGCTACTAGGAGGCCACGGATACCAGCCTCCACAACCGGTACCCGGTGGCAGATCTGAGCTATGGTTCTGCCACCGACCACACATCGGCCGCAAAAGATAGGGCAAGCGGCGCACCGTAATACCAACTTGCCTCTTCCTCTGCGGCCCCACCAATGCCGTTAACATACGGTACGGCCCCGCCAGCTCGCAGGGAGGTAGGGAGAGTGGCACAACACCACCACGCCTCTCCCCCTGCGATCCCTCCACGGCCGCAGAAGATAGGGAGTACGGCGCACCGTAATACCGGCACTCCTCTTCTTCTGCGGTCCCACCTCAAAGCGCGTCCGCAGCGGACTCCTCCAGCCCGCTGGGAGCGCCCACCTTGGGCCAGCCGTTGGCAAACAAGCCGGCCCTGGTTACCTCTTCGCTTCACCGTGGGTGTCCAGTCCACGGTTACTAAGCCCCACCGCCACGACAAGGCGTGCAACCATCGGGGGGAGAATTTAGTACTACGTCTTTACATTACAACCACTTTCAATTTCAAGGGCTATCAAATCTTAATTATGTCGTTCATTTCGTCGACAAAAACTTCTAAGCCAACAATTAAAAGTCCGCGATCAATCACGTTGTTACTGCTCCCCCTCGAGCCCCCCGCGGGCATCGCGTGAGGTGTCAGGTTCGTAACCGTAAACTCAAAGACTAACTATAATCGGTAAAAAAAACAACAAAACGTACTAATTCACAACACTAAAACGCGGGCTAAGGAGGCGGGACTCCTTCGCCGCGCGTCTTGTGATTGGCTGAGACGGCGAGGAGGCGGGGCGAGCGGGCGGGCCGCGACCGCTAGGGCCGGCGCTAAGCTCGACTCGTTATCGATAAATGTGGTTTTTATGATTTTTTTTGCGTGTTTTTTTCGGATGATGCATAATTTATGGGTTGGGAGTGACACGAGTTCCGCTTGGCGTGTGAGAAGCGATTTGCCGGTGAACGATGGAGCGCGCGCTCCGGTTATTTTTAACTAGTTTAGGTTTATGGTTTTGAGTTGTTTATGCGTAATAATCGTTTAGCTCTAGCCTCGTAATATATTATTCAAATTATTACACACTTTAATGATGTAGCTATTTTATGGACACGCTAAAATGAAGTATAATTTTACACAATTTACTACATTGAGCACTCTAGTATTTTAAAGGCAATTTATATAAATTACATAATAATTCACACTTATAATTTTAAGCACGTAGGTAGGTACCTTCCCCAAATATGTACGCAACAAAATTTTGCGTTATTAGGTATAATATTTTACAATTGAATACAGTAGATAGTAAGTAGATAAACATTGGATTGTTCCTATATTTATAATGCAAAGAGGTTAAACATTTTCAAATTGCTAGTATACTTAGGTACTTACAAACGCGAAAGTTTGTATGGATGTTTGTTACTCTCTCACGCAAGAGCTACTAGAGTAAAACGTACGGTTTCCGCGCGATTTCTTTTTACGCTAACGAAGTCGCAGTCAACATCTAGTTAGTCTATACAAAACTATTGCAATCCAAATTAGTATTCTCGTAAACGTCGAATTACGAGCAAAATGTTTTATAATTCGTTACTACAATTAATTGAACACTTTAATTAGAGAATAAAAGCCAGGAAGTACCTATTGTCTTTGCAATGGCATATCTACGATCGACCGTTGACGAAATACAGTCATCACAAAAGTGAGATCGTTGGAGAGCATCAAAAACGCTCTATACAAAAATGTAGCAGGAGTGACGTCACAGCTGTTATGCCAAAACGAAAATGTATGAAGATAAATACAAAATTGATTTTATTAACTTAAATACTGCGTTTATGTTATATATTATCATTGTTATAAAAATGTCACAAACAACAGTCATAAGGATTTGAACAGTAATTTTCATTTTGCGATCAAAGCAAAGAAATCGTCGTTTTTTTAATCCTGTAACTATTTAATTTAGCAATAATTATACTTTTGCATTTTTCGGTCCATATTTATGTTGCATTTCGGAAAATATAAGACCTTTGCTGATTTAAAACCTTAGAGAATCAATTGAGTTGGATACTATTCATCTGCATCTTCTCTTAGTTACTTACGAGGAACAGCCTGATTTAAACTCATATGTTGTCCGGCTACCTAATTATTAATTTTATCCTGTCCTCCTGAGTACCTATATGACTCCGATAACACTAAATGATGGGTTTTCTTAGCTCGCAGGTTAAACTTTAAACTGCACATCGAACATATTAAAGTCGACGTAGTAAACTCGACGCAAACAGAGGGGTTTTAGGGGCCGTCCATTAATCACGTGACGTTTTTAACAACTTTTTAGACCCCTCCCCTCCCCTGGTGATACGTGGTGAGGTTTTATAGTACCCCCCCCTCCCACCAAAGATCACGTGTATTTTTTTACATAGTAAGCAGGTCATGTTTGAAGAAAAACTTTAACTTAAAAAACAATTTAATCAAATAATTGAAGCAATTAAAAACTATACGAGTCATTTGTCTTGTAAGTATTTAAACAACACTACGAATCTACAACCGATAATTTCGGTATGCATAGACTAGATTCGAAAATTAATACACGTGATGTCTCCTTATACCCCCTCCTCCTCTTGGTGATACTTGGTGATTTTTTTCGGACCCCCCTTCCCCTTTAGGTATCACGTGATTAATGGACGACCCCTTATAAGTTTGACGTGTCTGTTGTCTGTCTGTCTGGATGGTGATGGACGGATGATGATGGACAGAAAACCCTCCAATGCGGGGGCTGAAATACAGGTCAACCTATTTCAGGCAGATACCTACATATTAATGTCTTGTTAGTCCATAAGATAGTCTTTTTTTTTTTTTTTATGAAATAAGGGGGCAAACGAGCAAACGGGTCACCTGATGGAAAGCAACTTCCGTCGCCCATGGACACTCGCAGCATCAGAAGAGCTGCAAGTGCGTTGCCGGCCTTTTAAGAGGGAATAGGGTAATAGGGGAGGGTAGGGAAGGGAATAGGGTAGGGGATTGGGCCTCCGGTAAACTCACTCACTCGGCGAAACACAGCGCAAACACTGTTTCACGCCGGTTTTCTGTGAGCCCGTGGTATTTCTCCGGTCGAGCCGGCCCATTCGTGCCGAAGCATGGCTCTACCACGTAAAGTGTCTAGTCATAAGTACTTGAAATAATCCATTGTAATGCACAAGTATTTGTGTTTTATTTGAATAAATAAGATTTGATTTGAATACATTTTTTAAGAATGAAGATTTATCTTAAATATAACGTCCTAGAAATGTTTGTTTCTGTGCTTTTGTGACATACTCTATTCGTTCATACGTCTATTAAATCTACATCGATAATGAGAGTGTCCATAGATTTATATATCCTAATCCTACTAATTATAAATGTGAAAGTTTGTGAGGATGTATGGATGGATGAATGTTTGTTACTCTTTCACGCAAAAATTACTAAACGGATTTCGATGAAATTTGTAATGGTAGTAGTTTAGGCCCTGGATCAAAACATAGGCTACTTTTCATACCGAGAAACTACAGTGTTCCCAAGGGATACTATATTTATGCGGGCGGAGCCGTGGGCAACAGCTAGTTTTGATAATTCGATAATCGGAATGTCCAAAGTAGGTAGCTGTACAAACCGGAGTGAGTTAGGGTAGAGACTAGAGATAATCGCACCGGAATCCGGAAGGCCGTAGAGAATTCTGATCATTGGAAATAGAAATCTATGCTAATGCAATAGAGTTGAAAATCGAACACATGAGTGTCGAGTTAAACGTCAATGTCATATATGACAGCTCGACACCTGACACTTCAATTTTCAACTCTATTGTATTAACGCCGAGTTCTATTTTTAATGTTCAGAATTCTCTACGGCTTTCCGGATTCCGGTGCATATAGTCCCAGCCTAAGAAATCCAACATCTGGCCCTTTGGCCGAGATGCCAAAATTAGTAATTACAATGACAAAATATGACGATGTTCCATGTTAGAAACAAAGACATCAAAACTCAAAATAGGCTATGACGTACATTTGACAGAACAAATCTTTATACAAGCAAAAGTTACGCCATCTTGGTTTTCACCATACTTCAAATGCCAGCCATCTTGTTTTCATCACACTTACTTCAAATGTCAAAATGACCCCAAAAATCTCAAGTGTTTTTTTTTGCCTCGTTTATAATATAAACGTACCTATACGGTTAGAAATCAAAAATTTAATATTTTAGTTAGAGTCCTTTTCATGAACTTGTTTCTAGACGCGGCGCTGTGATCGCGCGACAAGATGTTGTCAGCATTATTAATGGTTATCAGAACACCTTGATTCTGCTGTTCTGCTTCACAGAACTCTTTAACCTTGAGTATCATTAGTCGGGCAGCACTCCTCCTCTCTTTCTACAACCTCAGGCATTGTAAATAACAATTTAACAAATTTAGTTCCACTAATTGCCGCTTGTGAAAAGGAGCAAACAGCTGACTACTGCCGCGACGTATTGCGCACTATGTGATTCAAGTGACTTGAAATTTATTGAAGAGGAAATGTTTGTTTGTATGTTTGTTTATTTTTAAATAGTCTCCGTAACTACTGGACCGATATTAATGAAATTTGGCATTAATATAGAGAAGAGTATGGGGAAGGACATAGGCTACTTTTTATTGCTGAAATGTACGGTGCAGTGAGAATTACTTCTGCGCGCACAAAGTCGCGGGCAACATCTTGTGACTTGTCCCATAGTATATTTTCAACTTCACAGATCGTCATTGTAATTAACATTGGCAGCCCTCTGTGGCCTAAATAACAACTCCTTAGCGATATAATTACATATTATGTCATCCAAAATAAATCATCCAGATAGCATTCTAGTCAAAGACTTCTAGTTATGTGATGATTATAGTGGCAATGATAATTATTTTTATCAATGATATTTTATCGCGTCGTCGTAAATTACGTGAGCAAAAAACAAAGAAAGGAATTCTCACAGCCGTTCATTCTAAACGCAACGAAAACAAAACTATAATAATAATTGTCGGCCGCGCCCGTAATAAACGGGATCCAGTGGTGGACCCAGACAATTACGTAATTAAATTATTTACGGCACACTATTTAACATTAATTCCCAACTTGAAAACCAAATCAAAGAAACACCAAGAAAAAACATCGTAAACAAAAATCTAATTTCCATTGAAACTGGTTCGAGACGCGACCTCGCGCCGATGACGCAACAGATAAAAAAAGCAAAACAACAAAACCCAACGGGCGAAATCAGTTGCAATGCCGCTACCAGCGCGGCATGACACGGCAGGAGGTCTACGGCGGGCCGTGTGGAACGCGGGCTCCGCCGGAGCGACTCTCCGCAACGCAGTTGGCGCGTAGTTACCAGGCGAGCATGAGTTCGGAGGAGTTACCTGGGTACTGCCAGAGCGGCGCGGAGGGGGCGGGCGCGGGCGCCGGCCACGCCAGCGGGGCGGAGCGGTCGTCGCACAGCACGTTGGCCACGCCCACCGTCATGGCCGCTTGCGCCGCGTCTGCAACGAGCGCCCAATTAAAACTATAACGTTATTTATGATGTAAATGCATGTAATGTATTATTAATTACTGTAACATGTTAGTTGCACGATCCATTTAAAAAATTAACCGTACACAAAACAGGAAAATAAGATAAACAGCCGCGATATACGAAATATTATTTACAAATCAATGACGCAACTGAAACTTTATGAAAAACTAGAGGTCAATTAAAATAAAATAAATGTATACCTATTTAGGCAACAATTTAATATAAGTACAATAAATATTAATATAAATTTTTAGGGTTTAGTTATGGCAAAATTAGTTAGATATGGCTGGAAAGAGGAAACAGGACAGTCAAATAAACTTTGCTCGTTTATAATTTTAGTATCCTCCTAAGTCCTAACCGAGTTCTGATAAAATTGAAATAAAAATAATCACAAAAATATTTATATTACCGGGATTCGAACCCATATCGAATTTTCGGACAAAGCAAAATCTTACATAGGTACGCATACCAAACTGCCAATCTGACTGATAGTGTGGCCATCACTGACTTAATAGGTAGACCGTAGGTACTCGAATCGCGTTTTCGGATATAAATCGCCATTTAATCCGAATAGGGAATAGGTAAATATTTATTATTTATTTAAATAGATAATATTATCTTGTTTGATGAATCGTCCCTACCGTAAAATCCGTTTTACGTTGAAAATAACAAAGATGTTCATATCTTTGTTATTTTTTATTTAAGCCGATGTACATGTCATCGTATTACACGACTTGCATAGTTCATACTAAATTTCGTTTTGCTAATAAGAAATATGTAGTTAAAAAACTAAGAATTTATGATCTTGCTTATTTTTCAACAGATATTGACTATACCTATCTCATGAACCGGGATAGCTATTAGCTAGCTATTAGCAGTTGAAATTTTCACAGATAGCGTATGTATTTCTTTATTTTCACAATGCTAAATTAACGATTTCAGTTAGCCAGCATTGAAGAACCTTCTTCGAGTTTCCAAACTTTATTTAGGCTAAAACTTACTCAACTTGTCTTTCGGACACAATTCGCGACATTGACACACGCCACAGGGGCGAAACTGCAAATGTCAGCCATTTGACGTCAGCTTAAAGTTGACACCGAAATAATTTCAAACGTCGCGTCAGACCAATCTATCATAAATATTAAGAAATTATATTGGCCGAAACGACCAGCGGCCAGCCCCGTGAACGGTAGTCCTGGCTTCCCCCACGTCCCGTGACCCCCGCATACGTCTATCCGCGCACACAGCCGCGAGCTGTTATTTGTGTAATTCATAGAATGACAGACCTTTATTTTTAGAAAATATTTATATTCTTTGATACCTATTGACGCAAATTTAAGGTGATTCAGGAAATGAATCATTTTCTTGAATTCGATTATACCTATTATCCAAAATTTGCGTTACCCGAACATCTATTATATAGATAGGTTATTGAAACCGGCCTTTATGGACTATGGTATGCGACAGCTGTTGTCAATCGCCATTGATACTAGGTACCTACCCACAACCAGAATAGTTAAAAGTGCGTTACTGGTCCTGTTAACCAACAAGACTATGACTTGTTATACGTATATATATTGACCAACAAGACTTATTAGGTATACATATATATTGCCATAAAACCAACGAAAGGATCCATTTCTGATAGGTGTCGTATGGATCAGGCAACTTTGAACGTCTTTACATAAGCAGTGGATCATGTGTCCGAAGTATCCGTGATTGATTTTCGGAGACATTATATACCTTGGTTGACTTCAAGAACAAAAAAGTGAGATCTTAATAGGTGCCAAGTTCAATGGTTAGTCCTAAAATGTATTAATAACGACATAAAATATACATAATGACTTAAAATTTCATTTCTTCTTATACCTAGACTTGGCTAGTTCAATTGACAGTTAGATAAATAGATAGATATTGTTTATTTGCTCAAAACAAGGTACAATTTCAAGATGTTACAATGATAAATTCTGTTCTTGCTTATTCTGCCTTTGATTAGGTTTAGGCGTGCAAATGTTCATAATATTATTATTTTACAACTTGAATAATAATTAGTTTAAACAAAAACATATATTATAACATTTTAAGGTACTTAAGTTACAGTGTAAAAACAGTTATGGAAGAGCTCTAAGTTTTATGGCTAATTTCTACCACCAAGCAAAATTTTCGGAAGAATTAAATAAGAACTGAAAAGCTTTAGAACTTACGAAGGCTATAATTTATAAATATATAAGCTCTCCGAAAATCAATTACGGATACTTCGGGCACATGATCCACTGCATAAGTAAAGGCGTTTAGGCAAAATAATAATAGGCAAGCGAACTGATTTTTTTTTATTGCATAAATGAATAGTACTCTTAAATATGAGTAACTTCTCAGAAGAAACCGTATATCAAAAGTCAATATTTTCAAAGGTACAGCAATTTGTATACAAAATTTCGCGAGTCTATACCAAAAAAATTTTTTTTTTTTGCGAAATTGGTAAACAAAACCTACATCATTAGTTTACTCACATCATATACAGAAACATTCATTATGGTAAGTATGAACTTAAACGCACAAATATCGGAGATATTTATACTATAACCTACAAGTGACGTCATTTGTAGGTCGACTTTAGTATGGAGCGTTTTTAGGAGGCTCGCGAAATTTTTTATACAAATCGCTGTAACTTTGAAAATATTGACTTTTGATATACAGTTTCTTCTGAGAAGTTACTCATATTTAAGAGTACTATTCATATATGCAATAAAAAAAAATTAGTCCGATTGCCTATTGCCGTACTCAAATCATCTCATGTATGGGTGACATCGGCAAACCTCGCCCATATCTATAAAGGAATATTTTTTTTTCTAGTATGTTAATTATTTTTCTGCTTAAAGGTTTTTACATAAGCAATAGATCATATGCCCAAAATATCCGTAATTAATTTTACTGAACCTTACATATTTTTTACACAATAATTTACACATTCACGGTTCGTCAATCGCAACTTATAAAGATCAAAAATTAAAAAACCACTAATCATTAAACGCCTTTCTCACCGTCCGCGGGCTTATTACGTATCTTGAAAATTTCTATATTTTTGCGAAAAAATCGCAAATTCGTATTACTTATCTGCAAAAACCTAGCAGAAGCAACCTAGCGACAGTACGGCCTCTACCGAACAATCGAGGAACTATAAATTGCAATCAATCGTTCGATCTCTTCACTGCTGTCAAATTTTTCGTATTACGTAAGACTTTTACAGCAAAGCGAAAGCAATCAGAGAGCGATTTAAACTGTCAGTTAGCAATAATAAGCGAAAATGAAGCAAAGTGCATTCAAACACAACAACGAGCGAATAGCAATCGATCGCATAGGTAATACGATTTTATTTGACGTTCAGCAATCGACTGCGCGTCTATCGCACAAGATTGTAAGATTTTTGCTAATCGCTATTTTTACGTAATACGGCGGCCGGTCTGCAAATCCAGCACCGGTACTAATAGCCGTCATTAGTGTCAAATAGTCAATAGTGTCAATGATTTACATTAGTTATTGTTTGTCTACAAGTCCACTTCAAGGCCGCGACATTGGATTGGCAGGGTGGACAGTGAATAGGTATAGCGCTTAGTTTCAAATTTCGAATAACACGTTTTTACCCTGGCAAACTGTGGGTTTTTTAAATAAATGGCGTCGGCATATAACTATATCGACGCTGGAAAGGCAACCTTGCTTAAGGGTCCCACGGATGGTCGAGCTCCCATACAAACGTAGTTTCGTTTTCATTTTAAAACGGTACAACCAAACTTCACCAAACTTTGTACACATAATTCAATGCATCATATCTAGTCTTATAATTAGGTTTGGTTAGAAAATACTAACCAAGAACGAAATAAGAGCGAATTACATTTCTGAAAGCAAAAATTAAATTCGCTCTTATTTCGTTCTTGGTTAACATTTTCTAACCAAACCTAATTATAAGACTAGATAGTATGCCTTAAATTATGTGTACAAAGTTTGATGAAGTTTGGTTGTACCGTTTTAAAATTAAAACGAAACTACGTTTGTATGGGATGTCGACCGTCCGTGGGACCCATAAGGATGGGACTATATGCAACGGAATCCGGTAGGCCGTAGAGAATTAAGAGCACTGAAAATAGAACTCTGTGCTAATACAATACAGTTGAAAATGGAAGTTTCGAGTGTCGTGCTGTCATATATGACATTGACATTTGACTCGACACTCGGATGTTCGATTTTCAACTCTATTGTATTAGTGCAGAGATCTATTTCAATGCTCAGAATTTTTACGGCCTTCCGGATTCCGGTGCCGTATAGTCCCGGCCTATGCGCCAAATATGGGAATATACGTTATATATATCGTTGGAATCGTCTGATTTTTCTCTTTCTGCTGATCTTGGTTTTTTATCCCGATACGAGCACTTTTGATGGCTTATAAGCAACCTGTGTTTGCAATTTTTTTGTTAGATAAGCTTGCAACTTTTGATGTTTTAAAAATTTTCGTCCCTTAAGCTACCCTATATTTCACCACTTTGTAGGATGAGCAACTTTGCTTATTTGCGTTGCCTTGTATTTTTGAAATAAGAAAATATGCCTTACCGTAAAACTGGCAATAGTTGATACATAATACAATTTGTCAGATCGATCTTTCCTATATTATGACACTCAAGAAAAATACCCTTGCCGCGTTTACAGCCTATTTTGCAGATAATCAATATTGCCGGGACAACCAAATTATACGATTGAAATATAAGCAATTTTAGTTCGACTCGAATATTTTTAATTTGGTTCATAAGCAAGTTTACCCTGCCGTATTTTACAATAAATATAATTTTAAGAAAACTTGCTTCTCTTTGCTATTTACATTTTTGTCGCATACGTACATTTTCGATACAAAATAATAAACGGCGACTGGCGCATAAGCTACCGCCTTTCGTTGCGATATTGTGTCAGAAACGCAAGGTTATATAGAACATCGGACCGTCCGATGTTCTATATAACCTTGCGTTTCTGACTTTTTCTGACTTATATAACTTTGCGATTCGGACGCGCGGGCGCATCAGTCACTCGGTTGTCATCGGTGGGGACGGTTCGCAGCTGTCGATCGTTAGAAGTGCATTGAGAGTTCGAACGTATGTTCTGTATGGCGATAGTCAGTCTAACTACAATCGTATTTGCAGTGTGCATTTGCCCTTACTGTTTTATCGCATCCATTCCACTCGACTTTTCTTGCCACAAGAGTTTAAAAATATTACTCACCTCTATCAATTATATAAAAATGACTTTTCATCCAAGGGAAAAGACTACGTCGGGGAAAAAGTTTTTAAAAACATTTCTTCTACCGAATTTAACATCACTTTTCATATTCCTAAGAAAGATAAGTGCAAGAATTGCGTGGCGTTCGCCATTGTTGTTGTTGTTGTTCATCAGTTGGGTTATTAACCCAACTGATGAAACCGAAGAAGAGAAGAAAGTTCACTTAAAAGAAGTTGAGGACTCAAAAGCGAGATTCAAATTCCACCAAAATATCACAAAACATGAAACTTACTCCCTTTGTGTTTCATTTGATCTGCAAAAGGTTTTGAACACTCCGTACGGCGAGAGTATCCTCTTCTACTATTTCAGAAAGTACAGTATTTATAATCTTACTTTCTACGAGAGTTCTACCAGGGAAGGTTATTGTTATTTTTGGGGAGAAAGTGACGACAAAAGAGGAGGAAATGAAGTTGCTACTATCTTATTAAAATACATACCAATGGTGGATGACAGGA
Organism: Glaucopsyche alexis; assembly: GCA_905404095.1. NCBI lineage: Eukaryota > Metazoa > Arthropoda > Insecta > Lepidoptera > Lycaenidae > Glaucopsyche > Glaucopsyche alexis. Next base: position 2,054,617 of record FR990054.1, on the reverse strand, counting down.
AAACTATAAAAAATCTTTTACTTTACAGTGACTCATGTTCTGGCCAAAAAAATAAGAATAAAATAGTTTTTGCAGTAGTTCACTCTGCTTTACTAGCTTGTGAACACATAGAAACTATTCAGATGAACTTCCTCCTACCTGGACATACATCTATGCCTGTAGACAGCATCCATGCTGTGATAGAGAACAGCCTAAAAATATTGTTGTTCATGCGCCTTCCTAATATAATTCCTTCCTAATATAAATGGTGATGAAAGTGAGATAAGCATGGATGAAATAGTGAAAGCAGTGAAAAGTATGAGGTTAGGTAAGGCTGCAGGATATGACAGGATTACCGTCGAGATGCTGAAGGCTGGACAGGGCATAGCGGCTAGCCAGCTGTACCACCTTTTTAATTTGTGCTGGCGAAATGGGCAAGTACCAGGAGACTGGTGCAAAGCCGTAATCGTGCCATTGTATAAGGGAAAAGGACGCGGCAGGACTGCATAAATTACCGCGGTATAAGCCTTCTCAGCGTCGTCGGTAAATTATATGCGAAAGTGTTGATTGAAAGTTATGAATGAAACAGATGAAAAATTATGGGATGCACAAGCGGGATTCAGAAAAGGAATGGGATGGTAGTTGCAGGAGATGGTAACTGCGATAAGTGGAGCTTTTACTAGAAAGAGAATGAAGATGAATGTAAAGAAGACGAAAGTGATAATGTTTGAAAGAGATGAGGCAGTGACAGACTGCAATATCGTGATTGGAGATGAACAAATTGAACAGGTGAATGATTTTGTTTATCTGGGTTCAAAGTTTACAAGAGATGGAAAGTGTGAGAGTGACATTGAAAGAAGAGTGAATGCAGAAAACACGGTGAATGGAGCTTTGCACTCCTTTATGAAAAGTCGGAAGGTGTCTAAAAAGCCTCGCTTGCCTGTACATGCGGGGTTGTTGTTTCCGACACTCATGTACGGAAGTGAAAGTTGGGTATGGCAGAAGAAACATGAAAGCAGAATAAATGCAGTTGAGATGAGAGCATTAAGAAGCATGATAGGAGTTAAACTGGGTGACAGCATAAGAAATAGTGAGATAAGGAAACGTTGTGGTCTGAAAGAAGATGTAGTAGTTTTACGTGGTAGAGCCATGCTTCGGCACGAATGGGCCGGCTCGACCGGAGAAATACCACGGGCTCACAGAAAACCGGCGTGAAACAGCGTTTGCGCTGTGTTTCGCCGAGTGAGTGAGTTTACCGGAGGCCCAATCCCCTACCCTATTCCCTTCCCTACCCTCCCCTATTACCCTATTCCCTCTTAAAAGGCCGGCAACGCACTTGCAGCTCTTCTGATGCTGCGAGTGTCCATGGGCGACGGAAGTTGCTTTCCATCAGGTGACCCGTTTGCTCGTTTGCCCCCATATTTCATAAAAAAAAAAAAAGTTACAAAAATTGAGATAGGTATGCTGAGATGGTTTGGCCATGTTGAGAGAATGAATGAAGAACGATTGACGAAAAAAATGTATAATGCGAGTGTGAATGGAAGTGTTGGAAGACCTAGGTAGACCTAGGCGGACGTTCCAAGACCAAATCGGGGACGTCTTGAAAAAAAAGGCCAGGTCAAAAGTACCCTAAACCGAAGAGCATGTACGAAGGGAATAATGAAAGTGGATGAAGCAAAACAAGTATGTAAGGATCGTAGCAAGTGGAAGGAAGTGGTCTCTGCCTACCCCTACGGGAAAGAGGCGTGATTATATGTATGTATGTATGCGCCTTCCCAATGGTCAACAGTATTTACATTAGCGAGGAAAAACCCAAAGCCGTATAATGTGGAAATATTAAAATATTCCGATTTTGTTGCATGGGACTCCATATCCGACAAATATTTTAAAAACAATTTGGCTCGAAAAATAAGTAAAATTCGAGTCATCACATTCAAAAAGAGCGACCCAACCCATGTGTTTATCGAAAATTCCATGGGACAAGAAGCTAAAACTGAAAAAGTTTTTGTTCTTGGAAGGAACAAAATGCCTTCTCAACGTTAATATAAAAGTCAGTTGCCCATTTGTGACCTTAAATATAAAGACTTGGTGAACCACTGCAAATCTTCTGCTATGCCTCATCTGTTTCACGAAGAATACTTTAAACTCACGGAAACGTGAAAGACCATTTGCCAGACACAGATGTGGAAGATAGCGATGAAATTATTATTTTATAAGTAAACTAAAAAAAAACCTCATTAATTCATAAGTACAATAATAAATATATTTTTTTGTTTTTGATTACTTTATGTTATATTTTACTTAAATTTCCGAATATGCCTATCTATTTTTTTATTTTATTTATATAAAGAACATTTTCGGTACCATAGTTGCATGTCAGTTTGGAAATCAGCAATTTAGGAGAGACAGCTTTTAGATAGTTTGTTAACATTAGTCAATTATGCCTACGACATCTTTGAACAAATATAGAGATCAGAAATGTAGCTCAGATGCGATATGAAGATTTTTGGTATATAAGCAAAAAGCGCAGACACATCTTGAGCTGCTCTATGTCTTATCAGAAAATTTGCCTCGCCCTAGGCCAGAGCACTTATTGCTTAACCGCCACTTAACTTTGTTTGTATTACGTTATAACAATATATTAATAGTTCGAGTTAAAGTAACACCTTTCCTTGATGATCTGTCAAAATTTCAGGTTAATGTGACGTAAAATAAATTTTATAAGAATTTTTTTCGAAAATTTCAAACTTTGAATCGCTTTATCTCGAAACCGTCAAATGGCGCATAAGCAAGGTTGCCTTTCCAGCGTCGATATGCCAGTGTAAAGTTAAAAAGGCGGGAAATAGAATTTTCATTCAATTTTCAACACCGCATTTCTAAATCGTCAAGTCCAAAGTCTAGTCGAAGTCCAATTAAATAGTCAGTACAGTCAAGTCCGTCGATTCAATAAAGCGGTAGACGCTTTACAGAAATGTCTTAGGAAGTTTTGGAGAGAACACAAAATAACGTTTTTTTAGGGGGTAACATTTGCCCCCACTTGCACGTTTGACGAAACTCTGGGTTGTACCTGATAGAATTTAGGATTAGGTAATATTAAACGTATTTTCATTTTGACAGACGTTTATTGTTTACGGAATTTTATTCGGCGAGTGGTAGTAAAGTTGTCAGTTTATTGATATAATCAGAGCTATCATTTTTGTTCTATAAGCACTACAAAATTTATATTGTTATTATTTACGTACGAAAAATTGAAACAACTTTTCTTTAAATCGACAGGATATGACGAAAATGAAACAAATCCACGGCGATAAGTGATATCAGAGAGGCAGCAGCAATGAGGAGGCAAAGAGATAGGGAAAGTGAACTACTAGAGCAGAAGCACGTGGCGGTATATCTGTCTCACTCGCACAACACATCTTGTTCTAGGAATCGGTACAGACTGCAAATGCACAGAGATACTCGTAACTTCATTTACATTTAATATTTTATTTATTTTAGGTTTTTCTCAACTTTATAAATACAACAGCAGCAAATAATTAATTTGCGTATTTTTTAAATAAAACTTTCTTACCCTAAAAGTTGTATGAAATAGTTACTTATCAGTATTTCATACAACCAAACATACATAAAACCAACAACCATTTAAAAAAACTATATTTTTAATCAAACATTTTTTATCACTTAAGGGCCCTATACGGCAATCGAGGGTCGGGAATATAAGAGAATTATACAGAAAAAGATACTCCACAACCTTGAAAAAAATCACACGGCTAGTTAATGAATGTTACTAGCCGCTGAAACATTCGAATTTAAGATAATATTTATGGATAAGTGTAAAAAAAAATCTGAATATCACTGAAAACGTGTAAATCGCACTCCCGTATTATAATAACTGAGTCGTAATTATCAAGAATTATTAAACTAATTTTATCAAATAATAAAGTTAAAACTATAAAGAAGTAGATGAAATCTTTATTTCTTAGTAAATATATTCTTAAAATAAGAGAAGTGTTAAGAAATCATAAACTTGCCCAATTTTTTCGCTCAAATTCTTCATACAAATTACTATGAACTGGCGAGTTTCCACAAATACATGTGCGAGCGCCCGCTGCGGTCAGTACGCCACGCAACTCCGAGGAGAGAGCACGTCGCTTTACGCCGCATCCACAGATCGCGATCGAACCACAGTATAATTAATAATAGTAGGTACATTTGTTCTGTTGAGCAAGTAAATATTTCTTTTGGAACGAAGTTCCTTATGGCGCGTTGCAAAAGGGAGACGGAAAAAATTAAGACCAAAAGTTGTAACGACACTTTTTGCCATAATTGTAAGCCGTGCGGTGTGTTTCTCTGTCTCTCTCTCTCTCTCTCTCTCATCATCAATCAACCAAACCCAACAACCCTCCACACCAAAAACCCCACCCCCTATACAATGTAACCCCCCTCCCCCTCTAAAATTTTTTGACCTTACCAATAGCCTTCCCACGAAACCTCCCCCCATCCCCCCACCCCCCAAAAATTCCCCTCGAGGCATATCTCAGTCAACTGGACCCCTAGACCCCTTGAGTCAGGTATCATTGGAATCGCGAGAACGAGCCCTATAATTTGGCTTAATCAGATCCCCTAAATTCCCAACGGGACCCGGGATATACCTCAAAAACCTCAAGAATCCCCCTCCCCCTCTCAAAAAATTTTGACCCCTCCAATAGCCTTCTCACGAAACCTTCCCCCCTCCCCTCCCCTCCCCCTCCCCCCCAAAATCCCCTCGAGGCATATCTCAGTCATCTGGACCCCTAGACCCCCCGAGTGAGGTATCATTGGAATCGGGAGAACGAGCCCTATAATTTGGCTCCATAGATTCCCTAAATACCTCAAAAACGTCAAGCATCCCCCCCGCAAAATTTTTTTTTTACCCCTCCAATAGCCTTCTCACGAAACCTTTCGAAAATTGTTTTTGGACTTGTGGAATGGATTTCGATCAGGACTAGTGACTCGACTTAAACTCGCGACAGGTCAGCAGGACAGAACAGGACAGGAAAATGCGGTCGGCGTTGTGCACTAAGCATGTGTCGTTCGTTCAATTTCCGCGAACCAGTTTTGAGGTTTTTAGGGCCATTTTGAAATTTAACGTATGGTGAAAACACTATTGAGAAAAAAAGTGTCTCCAGTTAAATGGCCCCACTTTTGAGATTTTTGGGGCCATTTTGAAATATGACGTATGGTGAAAACACTATGGAGAAAAAAGTGTCTCCAGTTAAATGGCCCTACTTTTGAGATTTTTGGGGCCATTTTGAAATTGAAAATACTATGTAGAAAAACGTGTCTCCAGTTAAATGGTCCCACTTTTGAGATTTTTGGGGCCATTTTGAAATTTGACGTATGGTGAATGGGGCCATTTTGAAATTGAAAATACTATGGAGGTGTCTCCAGTTAAATGGCCCCACTTTTGAATTTTAGGGCCATTTTGAAATTTGACGTATGGTGAAAACACTATGAAGAAAAAAGTGTCTCCGGTTAAATGGCCCCACTTTTGAGATTTTTGGGGCCATTTTGAAATTTGACTCTCGAAGTCTTTGGGGTATTGGTGACTATTGGTCTGGTCAAAAAATGTATGGTGTTGGGTTGGGACACTTCGTCGATGGTACCTGAAGGTTTACCGGTTCTGCTAAGGAGCAGCAGGCTTAGCATGCACATCGCAGAAACATCGGAGAGTCGACAAAATGAGAGATTGAAGAAACATTAATACCATTTGTAGCAAAATAGGTCTTATTGTAAGGCAGCAAGGTCGATGCATTGTCGTTTGGAAACAATCTTTCTTTTCTTCCCGAATTTTCTCTTTCTTTTCTCACAGAAGATTTCCCGACAGCCATTTTAAAACTAGATAATATGTCTGTTTAGAAATGTTGATTTCTATTGGCAACCTTGTCGCCAAGGATTAAGAACTATTTTGCAACTCACTATTTGGATAAAATATTTCTTCCTTAAATTTATTTCTTCGGATCGCCATGCTAAGCCCGCTGGCTGGTGTTCTTGAAAATTATTATACGAGGTGTGTGCATGCGTGCGGAATTGCAGATTTAAACCGAAACGCGGCACGTTTGTATGCAGATGGTTTACTGTTCTTTATACTGCCGTCATAAGGAAAAAAGACGTTTCTGACATAATATAAAATCGGAGAAAATAAATGTTTTGTAATCCAAAATTAAAATCATTTGCTGTCCTCCACATCATTATATTTTTTATGATATTATGATGTAAAAATATGAGTGTTGTTTATGTCTTATTAATTTCAGAAATGTTTTAGGTACAAATATTATATTTTAATAATTATATCCAATTTTCCTTTTCTTTGTAGTAAAAAAAATATAGAAAAATGAATTATACACACATGAAAAGACGCTTTTGGCTAGATACGCCTTTTCAACTTAGTTATTTCAAAAACATCTTTTCTACCTAGTACGATTACGTAAATTACTTTAACAAAAAGACTCATATATCCATATACCACCTTTTCAACTTAGTAGTATGCCTGATAAGCTGAAAAGATAAAATTCTGGATAGTAAATAAGCCTACTTTGCCTGTCAATATATTCGTTAATTATTTTATTGTGATGAAAAAAAAAACAAAAATATATGGAACATATAACATTTATTATTATTTTCATAGACGTATATTATAGACGAGGCATATTGAGGCAAAAAGTGTCTCCAGTAAATTGGACCCGATTTTTAAATTTTTGGGGCCATTTTGAAATTCGAAGTATGGTGAAAACAAGATAGCCTGACATTTGAGGCTATCTTGACCAAGACAAAACCAAGATGGCGTAACTTTTTCTTGTATGAAATTTTTTCTACTAAATGTACGTGATAGCCTATCTTGAGTTGAAATCTTTGATTATTTTACAAAAATGTGCTTCTCTGACAAAACATTTACATAAAAACAAAAATCACAGACTTCTCTGGCAAAAACAAAAACAACGTTATCACAATGAAATATATTTTAGTAAAACATACATAAAACAACTTTATCTTTTTAAAAATTACTATTAGTAAAAAAAGGAAACTATGTTTTATATAGAACTATCAGTCATTTATAAAAACTAGAAAGTAACACTTAAATGTAAGAACAAACTAAATCACAGTAAATTCTTCTTTATAGCTTTAAGGGAGATCAACATTATTCTTATTAATTACTAGCTGATGCCCACAACTTCGTTTGCGCAGAAGTAACGAAAGCGGAACCCTATTTTTTAAACGGAACCCTAAAATAAAAGTAGCCTATGTTAGACCTTATAACATCAGCTATCTGCTAGTTAAAGTCCCGTGAAAATCGGTCCAGCCGTTTCAGAGATTAGCCGGAACAAACAGACAGACCGACAGGCAGACAGACAGACGGACAGACAAAAAATTTAAAAATTGAATTTTATTGTAAGTACCGAATATACTTTCAGATTCATTATGTGGAAAGCTGTTAATTTGAAGTTACAAACAGACACTTTAATTTTATTTATCTGTATATAGAGTATAGATGAGATGGGTGCTTCTGTTAAATGTTACTTCACACATATTACTTAAGTACGCTCTAGGACTAGAATTTTGTAATTTTTAAGACGAAGAACAGTCTTCAAATTGACAAAAATCATCAAAATTCATGACTTTTGCAGTAATGTTGGTCCTAGTTCTCAAAACTGCTTGATGAAAATCTTCGAAATCATAAAGATGTTTCTTTTTTTTCATTGCCAACTCTATTTGGTGATGATATTCTTCAGCAGACATATATGTATGGCCAACTTCTAAATATTTTAATGTTATAGAATGACAACTAACCTCTGCGGAATTCACAAGATGATTCAGATACGAGTATAGCGTCCAATTTTTATTTTGTAAGACACAATTGTGCCTCACAAAAAACTATGTGTTTTAAATCTCTATTAGCTTGTAAAAAAGCTTTAAAACAGCTTGCTATGTCACTCATTTTACGACCTGATATGGCTTCGTGCTATATAGCATCATAGGTTTGACGAGCTGGGTTTTTCTTTTTGTCACCTATAGCAAAGATTTAAACTCAAGATAGGCTATCACGCACATTTAGCAGAAAAAAATTCATACAAGAAAAAGTAACGCCAGCTTGGTTTTCACCATAACTCAAATGTCAGCCATCTTGTTTTCACCATACTTTGAATTTCAAAATTGCCCCAAAAATTTAAAAATTGGGGCCATTTTATTGGAGACACTTTTTGCTCAACATGCCTCGTCTATAATATACGTCTATGACCTATAGGGACAAAACTCTCATTAAATAGTATGATCCTTAGACAAAAAAGTACAATTTTAAATTCTTCAATACGTGAAAGCACGAAAACCTTTTCTAAATCAGCTGAAAAATATGCTGTTTTTATATCGGTACTAAGTAGAAAAGTCGCATCTACCACATGCGCCTGACTATTTTACTGTATACTAAGATGACAAAACGTATCTACGCAGAACCGTCTTTTTTAATTAGTAGTTTACAGAAACGTTTTTTCATTATATGATTATGTTAATATTTCTTAGAAGAATAAGACGCTTATGAGTAGATGCGTTTTTACAACGTAGTAAAGACGAAAAGTGGTTTTTCATTTTAGTAATACTTTAATAATACTACAGATGAGTCTTATTTCACAGTGGTTTTAACACGTTTCTAACCGAATTTCCAAAAAATAAAAATATCAGTCGATGCGCCTTTTTTTACTGATTCCAAATATGTAAATAACTCAATTTTGAAAAAACTGTTAGATACGTCTTTTTTTCTTATGACGGCAGTATACTGTGGCGCGAGGCTCGATCGTTGTGAGAGTAGCGCTAAAAACCTAAACTTCGCGCGGCGCGTCTCCGAATACGGTCCTTAAGAATCATAATATACCTTTCGATATCCGGTCTGTGATTTAATTATTATAAAATTTATATTATGGTATAAACTAAAAAATAATCGATTTAATAATCTTACTCGTTATTTACAATTTATATTTAATATTTGTTTTGTACCATTAAGCATTTTCATTATCTTATCTGTTTCTACGTACACTGTGTTAATCATTTGACCTTCAGCTGTTTGCACTGCTCTAACTATAGCATTCCACGAATAAGACTGTCTCTTTCGCTCGCGCCGCGTCTTCGTAGCTAGACAGTAGAATATGCGATGCAACGTTCTGACGTATCTCTTGCTCAGCGCTGGTAGCCTAGTAACACGCGCGCTGAAGAAAAGGGTTTATCCGATGTCGTATGGATCCCATTGACCTGTGTGAGTTTTCCGACGCTCCTAGGAATGAAGTTTTTCCTCATGAAACGCAATTTTTCATTATCAATGGTTTGTCAATAATATCGTTTAGTAATCTAATCCATCAATACTTTATCTTTACAGTGCAATCGTTAATTTGTTTACATTGCTTTGATGTTTTCGTTATTTGTTTACTTAGCGTTTTATTATTTTCACGCTGCTAGAATATCTAGGCCACTTCGTCCCTAGAATAGACACCCTATATACTCACTAGTCAGTCCTATAAAATGTATACTCCCCGTACGAGTGCGGTCAGCGAGCTACGTGTAGAATAAATAGAATGACAGATAGCGCGTCGGAAGTCGCGTAAGTTCTAACTCGTGTTAATGCAGATTACTATCGAATCGTGTTTTTAAAACCTTGTCTACTAAAAAAGGTCCTCTAAAGTTCTTTATCCAATGTTGGTTCGCGTACGTTGTCGTTCGTAAAATTACGTTATACTAGCTACAATAGTCGATAAGGCTCAAAATAATTTATTTCATTAAAAGTGAGAGTTAACACAAAAAAGTACCAGGAGAACAAAAATTAACAGAGATTTACACATTATAACAATTCGATGCAGAAAAATTTAGATTTTTTCTACGAATCCAAAGTTCAACTGGATTTTATTAATTACAAACCTTTTCAATTAAATAATTTATGGAATACACTGTATTATTATTTATTATTTTTTTACATCATAATATGCATACCTTGGGATATCACATAGATATACTATATAATAATTATTTTTTAAAAGATCAATATTCCCATCTTTTTGGTAAATGGTGGCCCCACGCGAGTTTTATAGGCTGGATCTTCTCGCTGGGTTTGTTACCGAACCGGTAGTACTCTAGTAGTACTTATTGAAAGTAGGACAATAATTCTGAAAGCATTTGTTTCAAATCTATTCAGAACAGAAAAATCTATTACAAATTTCAGAGTTTAGACTAAACATGAGCATGTAATAAAAAATAAAGTCTTTATTTCAGGAAGATATACCCATAGTAGGTAATCAAAATAGATAGTAAAATTAGTCAATGGCAAAAGGCAATTCCCAATCATCATCACTGGGTCATTTTTTATTCTAGTCAGTGTGGTCCATTGGATTATTGTAGTAGTCATCCGAGAAAGCCGCGAGTATCTCGTTGCTGGAACGGCGCAGTCTATGCCAGAATGCAGCAACTCGAGATCTCATATTAATGGCAAAGAAACGTATAGAACGTAATTTATTTAACTAAGTTATAAACGATAGACGAGTAGACTTTATTTATAAAGGATAATTTATGGAACATTAACTATAGTTAAATCGATTATGAAAAATTACTATACCCGAAGTCTCGAACATACGAACATATACATCAGTGAGGCGGGCTAGACCAAATCAGGTAAAAATAAAAATTTCCTTTATTTATTTATTTATTTATTTTATTTTAGGGATCAGTTATGTTTTCTCCGTCGCGTCGATATAAACGTTCAGGTATTTACTAGGGGAGCATGGACGGACAGAATGTGCTTCCTAGACAAACCCCTGGTCACAGTTCCGTCCCTCGCCCTCCCTACCAATAGTAAGGGACGAATCGTCTCTGTTAGTTTGTCAGGGTTAGCAAAACTAAAAAAAAACAGTTAAGCGAAACGCGCCCGTAAATGTATGTGCTATAAAGTGATTAAAATATGCTTAAACTGCAGCTAAATACTAAAATAGTTTTGAGAGTTGACTGTTACATGTTTGAATTGTATAGACAAGGTTAGAATACAAAATATGTATTAGATTTTAGAACCTTGTCTGAACTCTAAGCTTTGCGATCCAAAACGGATACATTATGACAAATTTATTGCCCATGATAAGTGTTTAACTTCAAAAGCCAGTTTAAATAAGATTCCTGATGTTGAAATGATACACAGATCGTAGTCTAGACTTCTAGAGTCTAGAACTATAGTCTTTAAATAATTTTAAATGTCATTATATATTATATTATCCACTATCTAGTATGCAGCCTGCTAGAATCTTTAAATATATTTAATGACCGCACAAGATTTAATGACATACAAACGATATTAATTCTAGGCGAAAGAACGTGGACGTAGATTAATGAGGGTAGTGCGAAATTATTTATGGTAGCTGGCAGCCCTGAGCCAAATGTTTGTGACGGGATGCTGCGGCAGTGAGACGTGATTAGAAATACCCGAACGGCGTAGCCCCTACTATACTATTTATATTGCATATTCTTTGTTACTTAAAGAATTTGAAATATCAACGAACCAAAAACGCCAAAGTAAAGCAACATTTTGGTACCGAAACTCAGCTGTCGCAAATGTTCTTAGTCCTTACATAAATCACATACATTTTGATATGGTGAAACTGATATTGAAGTTTTAAAAGTTCTATAAACCTGATAAAGTACCCAAGCAAACTTGTAGAGACAAATCTACCAAAACTGAAATACATATTGTAGTTGCGAGACTTTCACCTATCTACGAGCTGATTCTAGAGAGAAGTGACTGAGATTTGAGCTGATCTCTAGAATACTTAGTACCATTAGTGTCTATTTAAATTTCTACTTTTTAGAGACTAGAAATCGAGCTACTTATTATATATCCATCTTCATATCCTCTTGTTCTTCTTCTACCTAGGTGTTCTGATTTCACAACAATTTATAAAGTATCGTTCACGATAGGTATTGTTCTTGAAACTGGATCTGGGTAATCCAAAACATATCACGTTACGAGCACATACAGTCCACCACACTCACGGCAAGGACATCGGCATGCGATGTATCCAATTATCCAAGATATCCGAACAGGTTGACCACAAAAGTCTTTCGAGTTTCGATGTATTCAGTATTTAGTGACGATTAACGTCAAAACCGCGACTCAACATGATAAGCGTATATTTTTTATTATTTTACATTAGAATAGGTCATAGGTATAGCTTTTGATATAGCCTAGATAAAAATCTTGAAAGTTAATCATAGTAGGCAAATCAAAAAGTAGTACGAAATTGGAAACACAAGTTTCATAACAGGTTACGGTTTTTAATAGACGGGGTTTAAGAATCAAAATACTAATTAAGTAGATTCTGGATTCAGGCTCCAGCGTAATAGCTACTAAGCCGTAGAGTAGGTACTCTACAGTACCTACTACTTTACGCGAAAGCCGAATAGCTCACATTTCGCGAAATGTCAAATGCAATTAGCTAGCCCGCTAATTCAGATCGCGACGCGACAGTCTCCTACGACTTCTATGAGGTAAACCGGTGTGAATCGGCTTTAACTGGTTCCGAAAACCAGTAAAGCCGAGACTCGGAGAGTGATTTATACCAACATTTTATTATTTCTCAAAAATGTAACAGGTTTATGCGTAATCGGAAACAATCATTCACATTTAATATGATACTTCGCTTGCGTAAAGGTTTGCAAATTGCAATAATAAATGTGATATTGTTTTATTTTAGGTGGCGTAATTTGTCGTACTTAATTTTATTAATATATTGTGTCTGAAACTCTGAAATCATTAGCAGTGTTTTTGTTGATAAGGTTACCTTTTTATTTTTACGATATTATTTTTACTTTTATTTATTTCTTTTTTTTTTTTACGCATACCTGGAAAGTTATAAAGTCTTACCAAAAATACTTTATTTGATATCTTTACTAAACTTTAATACTTCTTAGCGTGTCATTTGGATATTAAAAAGGACTTTACGACTTCGTTCCTATTACACCTTAAAACAGAACCAAGTTCTTACGGTTAACATTTACGAACAAATAAATCACAAAATAATTTATATTTCTGTCATGAGCCCCAAATGTTGTAGACCACTTGCCGTGGCGTTATTATCTACTCCACTCGTTTTGTTTTCTTTGTTAAGAGACTCGCCAAGCGATTTTAATTACTAGTGCGCTTACACAACATCTATTTTCGTGTGTGGGCCTAAACCTCGGGTCTTCAACAAAGACCCCAACCGCTTCTAACTCATGCGTTCCTGGTAGTTGAAATTCGACCCTATTCTGTTGTGGGCAGAGATGACGCACAGGCGGGGTACGGTTCCGAGGGGTGCCAATAATTGTGTGTTTATTGGCATTGAAGTATAAGGAGGGTCGTACAAAGTGATACGTGCGGATAGTTATTGATTTTCATTTTTGTGACTGTAATTATTTCTCGAATGCTTTTTCTCCCATAGACACGATGCAATGGTGTATTTACTAACCTACACCAACTTACATTATGAACATCATATTTAATGGTTGTTACTTGTTACATGTTTTCGATTGAATTCATAGTTTTTAACTTTTTACGATAAAATGCTTCAACTGAAGTTTATAAAGCGTAACGTTTGTTGAATTTCATATTTATCAAAGAAGACTCCCTTAAAATTTGTATCTTTTAAGTTTTAAGCACATGTTTTTCGAAAATTTGAACATTTTAAAATTTTGACTACCCCTGCACCTTCAACGGCCCACTATTTTTTCACACCATCATCGTGGACACACGAAATCGAAAGCTGTTTATCTCTTATTCTTTCTTTAATCTGAACTGGACTGTGGCCTAAAAGCGGGACGTATGGTCACGTTAATTTGACATATTCCTAAATAATATCCTGTATAGTATTCATCACAGAAAATGAACATAATAATATTATTATGATCAGGTGTATAAACTATTAACATAATATTATCAGATAGCGATCCGCCCCGGCTTCGCACGGGTACAATACTGATACTAATTCTACAGAATGTCACCCACTTCGCAACGGACCGTGCAGCAGAAATCGTAATATTTTAATTTCGCCATAACTTCAAAACCAAACGTCCAATTTTAACCATTCAAAGACCAAATATTATCTACATAAACTGTACTTTGTGATAAAATCATTTATTTTGATAAGGATTAATAGCATGAGTAAAATAAACGCGTTTAAATGTAGTCCAAAAAAAATTCAAGATTTCTAAATAAAAAAATCGTTGTTGTGCCTCACTCGACATAGGTAGGTATAGTGTGTCGCGGACTTTTTTTGTAGATATCTATAAGATCTACAATTAATTAGAACGTTATATGGTTCTATCTTTTATAGTTTAGGCAGCGTACGCAAAATAAGTAACTTTTCTGGTTGATTTTTTACACCTTGTGTCCGAAAACCCCAAATATCTTACGGAACCCTATTTTTTCCAAAATTAAATTTAGCCTATGTTACTCGTGGATAATGTAGCTTTCGAATGGTGAAAGAATTTTTGAAATCGGTCCAGTACTTTTTGAGCTTATTCATTACAAACAAACAAACATACAAAGTTTTCCTCTTTATAATATTAGTGTAGATAACTAGCATCCACTAGACATGAATATTGTAATCTTGAGCAAGAACACTCAAACAGCGTTGTATCCTAATTAATAACGGAGCAAATAATTTATTGCTCATATTAGCATATGCAAAAACTGGGTATCCGTGCGTTATATGCATGTCAAGATTTCTATCATGCAGCGAGCAAGGGTAACAATTATGAAAAACATTAGCGATGCAAATATCGCGTGTAGACCCAGGGCGTTAAAACTAGTCGGTTATTAAAAAAATATATTTGTAATTTTCAGCAACAAAAATGAGGAAATCGCCAAAGATAAAACTTTGCATGGACATGACGTGTATTTACGACGCCGACAAAGTGCTAAAATAAAATCACGAAAAATATTTTTTGGGGATACCCGTCCGTACTTGTAAGTGGGAAGTGGTAGAACTACCAATCTGACTCGTTAGATTAGATGTCTGTTCGAACTATTTTGGATGTGAAGTTCTGAGAAAACACAAATTATGTTTCGTTCTTTAAAAATTCGTTTTCTTTATTCGGATGTGAACTTATTATACGAATATGTCACCGTAAAATTGTAAAAACCGTTAGATTGTAATATAACTAGTGAAATTGTAGACTTATGACGTGAATATTCTGCCTATAATTTAACATATTATTTTTCGGTAAATTCTAAATATATAGTAATGAATCTTTTGACATATTCTTACAATATTGTTAGTTATATTACAATCTAACGGTTTTTACAATTTTACGGTGACATATCTAAACCGTATTGAAGCACTATCGCTGAAAACTGCATCAAAATCCGTTGAGTAGTTGAAAATATCTAAGGCCCAAGCGAATATACAGCAGAAGAAGACAGATCCAATTTGGCACAGATATAGAGCAGGCTATAGGAATGGACATGGGCTACTTTTATCGCGGCAAAATGTACGGTTCCTGTGGGTTTTGCGCTCATGAAGTCGCGGGACATCTAGTTATTAATATAGGTGCATTGTCTCATGTCTGAAGTAGAAACGCGCAGGGAAACTAAAATTATAGAAGCTAACAAGCTCATTAAAGCCTGTAAATTACAAACAGACGGTTTAATTGTACTCGTATAGTGAATTAATGTTACCGGTGATAGTCATTATGACAGGTGATACTTAATAAAACCAATTTCCAATACACATCTATAAAAACGAATGTCATTGGCGATTAGAATACCAAACAGGGTTGGTTGAGTGTGGACAGATGTGGGAAATATTTTAATAAATTAATAAAATAGTAAAATTTAAATTATGTACTTAGTTATTTCAAATTATACAATGATTATGTTATGTATTACTCCTACTGACAAACTTTATTCAGGATAGGATAATAAAACCCATATTATTAAAGGGCATGGTCCAAAATTCTTACTAAAAAAACCCACCGTCGACAATAATGAATTGTTTGCCAATGGATTCACTTTAAATAATACTAGCTGTTTCCCGCGACTTCGTCCGCGTCAACTGATGGAGCAATAATGCACTGATTTCGGCCAAATTTGATTACCAAAAAAAGGTTATAGTGAGTCAATCTTAAAAGATAGACATATACTGTCGCAGACATTTTTTTAGATCATTTAAAGAGGAATAATTCTTTATCACATATTTTGTGGGTAACTTGAATCGTTTACGCAGCGCACGCAACGGAAGCCCTCAAATATGAATAATTTTTCCCGTTATTGCAACATTTTTCACTGATGCTTCGCTCCTATTGGTCGCAGCGTAATGTTATATAGCTTAAAGCCTTCCTAGTTCCTAGACGAATGGACTAACACAACAATATTTTTTTAATTCGATCTAGCAGTTCCTGAGATCAGCGCGTTCAAACAAACAAACTCTTCAGCTTTATAATATTAGTAAAGATTTGATGACATCAAAGAGGCAATTCTGGGATACGCCGGGTATAGAAGTTATTAGCAAGAATAAAATACAAAACCATAGTAGGTAGCTGTAAATGTTGGTGTAGGAACTGCAGGAGTACATATTTATATGTAGTTAGGTTGCAGTTGTAGGTGAGTAGGTATGGATTAGAGTTGTAACGGATCTTTGTTTTCGCACAACATTGAAACCGTAGGCGTAATATGTACGAGTATACCTACAATTTCAATACCAAAAACTACACCTACACCTACTACCTACACCGACAAACATACGTAATACATTACAAATACGCTAGTAATTATATCTTTCCGTCATTTTTCATACATCGTCATGTCTGTCGTTTTCATAGAAGGGCTGATATTATTCTTGCTCATAACTTCACTATCCGGCGTTTTCAGGATTGCCCTTTTGGTGACAACAAATATGATTTAAAGTGAACACATTGGCAACCATTTCGTTGCTGTTCACTCTGGGTAAATTTCGGACCATCGCCTTTTACCACACGAATGTGATAATAACTATATTTTAATGTCGTAAGATTTGTAAGCAATATTAATTTGAACATACAATTAGTTACAAAACATCAAAAGCGGTTTAGTGGTTCCTTGCTAATGTTAGAAACACGAAAGATGTTTGTTATTCTTTCACGCAAAAACTACTGAACAGATTTTGATGAAATTTTGTATGGTAGTAGTTAATACTCTGGATTAGCACATAGGCTACATTTCATCGCAGCAAAACGTACGATTCATGTGTTACTTCTTTTAACGCGTACGAGGACGCACGTAGACAGACCGTACGGACGTAGTAGAGTAAATATTAGGGGTACCTACACAGTACACACTTTACAGTATAACTTACTAGTGTGAAAAATAACTTCATTGTTAATAAAAATAACTTTACTGTAGGATGACGTATGTAATTGTCGTGACTACGCTACGGGAACATATAACTAACGTACACATAGTATATTGCGTCTGATTAGCATATAATTGTCGGATACGACCGCCCTTCCCTCGTAAATCTCATTTGCAAAGGCCAACTTATAGCTAAATTAAATGTCAGCACAGAACCGCACTCGTTATGTGTTCCTGGTAATTTATGTAGCATTGTCTGTTACGCCCGGATGCTTTCCTAATCTAGTAGTAAAAATACCGCACACTCCTTCAATGAAGTCGGTTAAGGCTAGCCGACTACCTTATTAGGCAGAATTTATTGATGTACTTGTTACTTAACTACATTTAAAAAAATCGTTTGCCAATTTAGTGTGATCGATTGACATTTAAGTCTGTATTGGATATTGGATACTTAAACATGAAAAAGTTGACAGTTTAATTAAATATTGTAACAGTTTGAAGTTTATTAGGTAATACATTATTGTGAATTCAAATGTGGGATTATCTATATTCGAACATCTTTGGTAGTGTGTGGTATACCTTATAGTGTGTCACCACCACCAGCAAATAAAAGTAAACTGATAAGACTAATCGCCGATGGCGTATATGATATAATATATACAGAATACAGATGGCGAATATTGGGGACACGACTACACGTAAAATATTTAGTAGTAGTTGTTGCCCGCGACTTCGTGTGCGAAAAAGTTAATCTTGCGGAAACCGTTCAATTTTCCGCGATAAAAAGTAGCCAATGTCCTTCCCCGTGGTCTACTCTATATCTCTACCTTTCATGAAAATCGGCCCAGTACTTTCGGAGCCTATTCAATGCAAACAAACAAACTTTTCCTCTTTTTATGATAATCGGTTTAGTAGTTTTACGTGAAACTGTATATAAAATATCCCACGGGAACCATACATTTCCCGCGATAAAAAGTAACCTATGTCCTTTCTCAGGCTCTAGACTATCTGTCAACCAAATTTCATTTAAATCGGTTCAGTAGTTTTGGCGTGAAAGACGGACAAACATACACACTTTCCCATTTATAATATTATTAGTATAGATTCATTTATGCAATAAAAAAATTCAGTCGTCAAGCCTAATGACGTAATGGAGTATTTAATAACGTAATTTATAGTGAGTAAAGCAAAAATTCCAGCTTGCTATTTATTTATCATTTTCCTCGTTATTTCGCAGAAGTCAGAACTGTAAAATTTATTTGTGGTAATTGCAGGAACCGCAAACCTTAGTATTATGTTACATATAGTATTGTGGAAAATACTCAGAAGGCCAATTATACTGTTATTTAATTCACACTGATATTGAATTTTAAATGAATTAAGATTAGATTATTATGAATGCATTCAAATTATAATGCACACATTTTTCAGCTAGGCTTTACAATCAAATGTAGGTATATCACATAATTCCACAAAACCTTTAATTAAATTCGTTATAACTCTTTGAGTATCCAAGTTGGTTGGATACTCAAAGTTATAACTACTTCTGACTTTATAGTCAATTTCAATCAAACTATGATTCATAAATCACATGTATTGGCTTTACCAGTTAACTTGGCGTATTTTTTCATACTGCGTCAATCTGGCATTGTGCTACGGTAAGTATATTTAATACTTTTATTTATATATTTATATTTATACTATACACATCCATGGCCCAGCTGGAAAACAGAAAACTTTTTGTTCCCTCAGGGGAATTCGCACCCACGACGTTCGGCTTAAGCGCAACGCCATAACCACTGAGCCACAGAGGTCGTTGAAATATCTAAGGTATTTTGTCTAATATCCGCGAAACTCTTTTTTTAAAGTAACATTTAATTGAGGCTGGATTAATACTGCAACCTTAACATCTACTTTACTAGAAAATAAAATAACATATCGCAAGGCTTATTATTGAAAAAAATTACAAGTTTCAAGCGAAACTAATTCTTAAATCGAATTAGTTTCGCTTGAAAGTTGAAAGAAAAAAGAAAAATAAACGAAAAACGTGAAATCGCTTTACAACCAAACAAGGTAAATAACGGAGAATTTTTACGAGTATATAGCGTGGCAATTATTAATAATATTAGTTTCGTAGTTAAAAAAATACACGATTAATAGTGGCGTGATGAAAACGATATACCTAGGTAGAGTTGGTAGAGTCGAGAAAATGCGATTTTTACTTTAATTGGACAAAGAGTTTAAGTTTCCGTGCGCATATAATATTTTGACACAACTTAAATTATAACTGAAGCAATACATTAGTAATATATTATAATATTATATTCTTTGACTGAAGACGAATAGCAGAGACAACGAAATTACCACTACTAGGAAAACGTTACGTAATACGTATTGTCATACATCTTGCCACTTTAGTGTTTTGTGTAAGTCTGGGACTATATTTTTGTCCGTATTTGTATTTGTTGTAAACTTGTAAGGTCGGTGAAAATTTAGAGTACTGAAAATGCGAAATTCAGAGCACTGAAATAGAACTCTGCGCTAGTAAAATAAAGTTGAAAATCGAAGTGTCGAGTATCGAGCTGTCATAAGACATTGACATTTGGCTCAACACTTGTGTGTTCGATTTTCAGCTATATTGTAATAGCGCAGAGTTCTATTTTAAAAATATGAAATAATGAATTTTGAAAATAGAACTAAATTGCGCTAAAAATGCTGAGTTTTCCCGAGACCGCCGGATTCTGGATTTATATATTACTAGATGTTGCCCGCGACTTCGTGCGCGCAAAAGTTAATTTCGTATAAACCGTAAATTTTTCCGCGACAGAAAGTAGCCTATATCCTTCCCCGCCAAATTTAATCAAAATCGGTCCATTAGTTTCGGAGCCTATTCAATGCAAACAAACAAACGTTTTCTCTTTATTATTAGTATAGACTCGATAGAGTATAGAAATTAGATAGTCCCAGTCAAAGCATGGAAAATATCGGATACTAATGTCCACAATTTTTATGTGACGGTTCTTTTAATAACTCATAAAAATATTTTATGACAAACGTATGTTTTTGAACTACAGTCAATATGAAAGTTGCTTCAGAGTCCAGAAGCAAAATAGTATCGCGATTCGCGACCGGCGAACGCAGCTCTCTTGAGCAAAGCAAAAAAAGTTGCGATTTTTTTTATATATCTTGTTATTTTTTATACTATTGCAAAGTTGTAAATACATAGTACTACTAGGCTCACATACAGTCACAAGAGACTGGTTTATCGATGACGCAACCAATAACGGTGGCCTATCGTAAGATAACGCTTGGCCTTCTTCCGCGATATAAACATACGAGTACGCTCAGCGACCGGCGTGCGGCGCGGCGCGGCGTAACCAACACTTATTCTATCGAAACCATTATATGTATATGTCACCGTAAAATTGTAATATAACTAGTGAAATTGTAAAATGTTTATACACTTCGGACGTGAATATTCTGCTCATAATTTAACGCATTATTTTTCTTTACATTATAAAATATATACAGCGTGTCCCGACACCTATATCGGAGCCTTTAGTGGTAAAAAATATGGGTTTTTTTATCGACAAATTCCCCCTTAAATTTGATTTTTCTCTTACGTTTGTGAAATGGCAGCCATTTTATTGTTTGGTAACCAAGACCCGGGCTCTCGTACTAATTTGACCACCACTACTCATGTAAATGTCCTAGGAAGTAGGAACATAAAAAAGGTCTCATTTGATAGCTAAATATGTGGACAATAATTCACAGTTAAAATGTTTTAATTTTCTTTGAACAGAAAAACAAAAAAAGGTAATAAAAAAAATATATAGATTTTTTTGTGATTTTTTTAAATTATTTGCTTTTTGTGAAAAATCTAGGCCATTAACCTGCTTATTTTTTGTTCTAAAACAATAAAAGAGGACGTTTGCTAAAATAAAATACAAACCCCTTTACTCTTAGTGAAATAGTTTAGAAATTATAACAATTTGTTGGAATCATCTCAGGCAGGGGGCCAGCCAGTCGTCTTTTTCAAATTGTTATAACTACTAAACTATTGCACTGAGAGTAAAGGAGTCTAGTATTTTATTTTAGCAAACGTCCTCTTGTACCGTTGTAGAACAAATAATAAGTAGTTATAACAATTTGAAAAAGACGACTGGCTGACTGGCTGGCCCCCTGCCTGAGATGATACCAACAAGTTGTTATAACTTCTAAACTATTGCATTGAGAGTAAAGAGGTTTGTATTTTTTATGTTCCTAGGACATTTACATGAGTAGTGGTGGTCAAATTAGTACGAGAGCCCGGGTCTTAGTTACCAAAAAATAAAATGGCTGCCATTTCACAAACGTGTGAGAAAAATAAAATTTAAGGGGGAATTTGTCGATAAAAAAACCCATATTTTTTACCACCAAAGAATCCGATATAGGTGTCGGGACACGCTGTATAGTAATGATTCTTTCGACATATTTTTACATATTCGTTAGTTATTTTACAATTTTACGGTGACATATACACAGAATCGAAAACATGAATAATGTACAGAATGAGCTTCGAATGAATATGTTGAAATTACTTTGGTCGAGTCAAATATTATTATAACAAGATACAAAACCCGTAAAACTAGAAAGTGAAAAAACCTAACTAATCTCGAAAAATTGTTTTTGACAGCCAAAAACAACTAGAAAATGTTCATTAAAACGTAAATTACATTAAAACAAAATATTTCCATACTAATTCTTAATTATCTAAAGCTTTAGCTTTAAGCACAAATTCGGTTCTAAACTTCGAACTTTTCATAAAGTTTCAGAGCAATGCTTATCAATTATGCAATAATTATAGTCGTGTAAAACATAACAATATTATTATTCCTTAAGGTTTCCACAGACGAGAGGCCGATCGTTTCAGTTAGAACTGACGTCAGTTCAGCCTGAATGGATTCGAGCACACACACGGAAAAAATCGCATCCAACCCAATTTACGTCAGTTCGGCCTTACGCCACCAGATGTCGCTTTGTGTGCGTTAGGTCTGCCCCCTGACGACAGAAAAATATCAAACACCCTCATTGACATTTTGACGCTCATTTGGAGATAATATTATTATCTCTCTCTAAGATAAAATATTATGTCACCGTAAAATTGTAAAAACCGTTAGATTGTAATAATGTGTCAAATTGTAGGCAGAATATTCGCGTCGGAAGTCTATAAATATTTTACAATTTCACTAGTTATATTACAATCTAGCGGTTTTTACAATTTTACGGTGACATAATATTCACAATGGCCTATGTGAAATGTAACGTGAATCGTGTCACTTTTGCCCCAAATATACTATGATATCTATAACTCACCCATATCATGCAGCCTCTGGTTGTCCTTCTGCGAGAGCGCGGCCAGGAGGCCCGCATCACCCACCCTCTGGCGCGCCACCGCGATGCCCACGGGAATCGAACCTGCACAGTGCACACGTTTACTTTAGTTCTGCGGCGATTAGCATAAGAGAGTTAGGACACATGTTCAGGAGCATACTGTCTGGGATATCATTATAAAATCTATAAAGATTCATTAAAAAAAACAATCGCTATAACTGTTTGCTCAAACTAGTTTTCTAATCTTGTCAAATACAACGACTCAGTGTGAAAGCTGTAATTCTTTTGAATGGCTAGCCACACACGTGCAATATTATTGACAGAATAAATTTGTCAATACTAGTCAACACATAAAAAAAGGCAATGTGGTCCGCACACAAGGAATATTATTGTCTATATGAGCATTATTGCCAATAATATTGCACTTGTGCGGCTAGCCATTAGAGGGAGTGAGCCAAGTGACGACTAAGTAATATTATAATAATAATAATAATATCTATGGACGCTTCACACCACGTCAATCTGGCCCCGTGCTAAGTATCCGAAGAACTTGTGTTACAGGTACCGGACAACGGGAAGTATATACATATAATACTTTTATACTATACATATATTTAAGATTTTTATTATATTATACACATATTTAATACGGTTCTCTATTTTTTGGCATAAAATCATATGTCATAATTTTACTTGGCATAATTTCATTTGACCTAATAGTAGTTTCGCATAATATTCATTTGTCATAACTTTCTTAGCATAATTTTTTTTCGCATAATTACTAAAAGCATAATAATTGTTAGGCATACTTATTGTAAGGCATATATTTTTTACGCATAATACTCATTAAGAATAATAGTTTTATGCATAATAATAAAAAGCATAAATATATTTACGCATAATGATATTTAAGCATACTATTTTATTTATGCATACATCTTTGTAGCATCTTTTTCACATACTAATGAGTGATAAATTCTACTGGGTGTGTGAGTTAAGACGAAATAACAATTATAATTGTAATTTTCGACTGATTACGAAATTAAACTCGGACAAAAAACACGAACTGCTATCTACGAACATGCCGAGCTAATTATTTTAAACATGTTAGCGGCTTACGGGTGGCCCAAGGGCCACCCCGCCGCAACTTAACCTACTGTTACGCATGTTACACTAGGTATATGAGTGTAATACCTGCTTTTAATGTTTCATAAATATGCGTATAATTACATTAACCGTGTTTTCATTATGTCGTTCTATTTTATGCATATTTGTGCCTTGTGACAGAATGCCTTGAATTTATTATGACAAAAAAATATGCCCAACGAGTTTATGCCGAAAACAAATTATGCCAAAGTATTATGACAAGAAAAATTATGCCTTACGAGTTATGCCTCATTAAATTAGGACAAACAATATTAGTCTAAATGATATTTATGCCTAATGATGTAGTATGCCAAGAAACCATTATGCCAAAGTATTATTATGCGTAGTAAAATTATCCCAAGTGATGTATGCCAAATGAAATTATGACAAATAAAATTATGCGAAAGAAGAGGATCCCATTTAATACACATCCATGACCCAGGAACACAGAAAAACTTTTTGTTCCTTCGGCAGGATTCGAACCTGCGACCCCCGGCTTGAGCTTGGGAGCACTGAACC
Source organism: Glaucopsyche alexis (assembly GCA_905404095.1). Lineage (NCBI taxonomy): Eukaryota > Metazoa > Arthropoda > Insecta > Lepidoptera > Lycaenidae > Glaucopsyche > Glaucopsyche alexis. The sequence continues at coordinate 2,030,238 of FR990054.1, read as the reverse complement.
ACTAAGCCACAGAGGTCGTCCTTCGCAGAGCGACCTGCCATTATGATATCGTTATTTGTCTTAATCCCTTGTTTAATTAAAAAAATGAATTCGGGCTTAATTGGCTGACTAGCCGCAATATTATTGACAATAATGCTCATATTGACAATGCTATTGCATATTTGCGGGCCATATTGCCGTTATTTTTGTATGTGTTGTATGTATTGACAAATTTACTTTTTCAATAATATTTCGTATGTGCGAGCCAGCCATTGGCAACAATTTCGTCAATATTACGCTACCGATACACCAGGAACGCATGAGTTACGTAGCAACTATTTAGTAATCTGTGGCATGAGCTTACTGTTGTTCATCGATGCGGGTATCGCCGGCTGGTCCTTGGTGCCGGGCGACGCCTGCTCCAGCTTTACCACGAGCTCCGACAGCATGTGCGGCTCGCGTTTGACCTGCACCACGTTAGAGCCCACACCCACCCACGTGACGGGATTTGTCCGGCTGCAGCCGCCGTCTGTGTGGATCACCTGCCACCAAGTCAAAAATTGAATTCCAATAAATTATTAGAAAAGCATCAATTTTTTTTTACATTTAATGTAAAAAATTATATTTTTACTGTTGAGAAACCGCGCGATGTCATATAAAACTTCGTATAGGGGAAAATACAAATATTATCTATCAAGAATTTATTGTGCATTATATTGCGTTGAAACTTGAAAGTTGAAACCATATTAGATGGGTGAAACCGTCACTTTCGAAATGAGGAAGAATTTGCTTAACAAACACCCAGTCAACATGAACACAAAGAGGTAGTTCTTAGGTGAGCCGATGATGAGAGTGTTACGTTAGTATTGTATTCTTTGCTAGTAATGCAGGCGCGCGCTGCTGCCACAGGGTAGAAAATATATTATATTATACTTACGTACAAAGAAACTGCTTTCATAGAAGGAACTAAAAAGATCCAAATTTGAAAACTTTGACGTCCCCTTCAAAGGCCCACAATTTTTCCACACAATCGTTCCACAAAACCGTATGCTTATTATAGTAGTGCAATCAAATTGAAAGGTAACTATGTATGCTTGTAGCTGTTTATCTGTGCGTCTTTCTTTAATATTATGTGCTGCTCAGTCTTGATGGTAAAAAAGGCTGTAAATGCTGTCTCCCTCCAGTGGAAGAATATGCCTTACGTTACTCAGATTACACTTAGATTACACAAAGAGGTACCTTCTTAGGTGAGCCGGTGATGCAAGTGTTGCAGGCGCGCTTCTGCTCAGTCTTGATGGTGAGAGGCTGCATCATGCCGACTCCCTCCAACATTCGCTGATCGGGACAGCAAAGCTGGTCGGGTAAACACGCTTTGCCCAATTTCGACTCATCCATTTTATTCGTGTCCCTGTGACAAACGATTAACTTTTATTAATTAGTTAACATATTGCTAATGACAATCGGCTATCGTCGTTTTTCAATGGAAATGACAAAGAGTGTATGAAAAACGACGATTCCCGAAAGCCATTGACATCCTGGTCGTACTGTACTCAGTTGAGTCAAGACAGCATATTTTGTCGGATCCTCCTATCGATAATAAGACAATGAATACATTCTATCCCAAAGAGGAACTTATCGTCTAGTTCCTAAAACAATAGCTTTACAATCCAGAACCATCTGTGGTCTACCTTCCAAATACAAAGGCACTTTAGTGTCCACATAATTTGTCCTAATTATCGTCTAATTTACTCACATCTCACACAAATGTAAATTAGCTACTAATTTCAACAGTCCCGAAGAACTGTCTGTGCTTTTAAGCACTTTTTTACGTAGTTCAATGACCACAAAAGTTGTTATTAAAAGTAGCTCATAATCAGCGTGAGGAGAATTAAAAAGAAAGTATACAGAGTGTTTCGAAACGCTCATCAATCAATCAAGCTGATACAGATCTGACTCGTGTCTACCATGTGCGACTGAGTCATGGGCTTTTACATATTTTTACTAAACGATTTGGTCCTTATAGTCCTATTTAGGTTTATTGGTAAGGAATGGGTCCTTACCAATAAACCTAAGTATTCCAAGTACATTATTAAACTTGAATGTTCGTTCGTATACACATACATACGTCAGTAATGTTTTTATATTAAAAAAAAATTAAAATAAGCCGCAACACAATCTTACTATAGGTAAATCATTTGACAAGTAACATTCGCGTAAATTGTAAAAATATAATATGCGGAACATATTATATACAGATATAATATAAGCATTTTATACAGTCTTTCTAAATTTTTGGCTGCAGAAATATCGTTGAAGTTTTGTCTGATGATCCTCAATAGACAATAGGGAATATTATTCGAATATTCGAATATTCGTTTTATTCGAATATTCGACGATTTCATTATTCGAATATGACTGGGTTCAATATTCGAATATTTCGAATAAAACGAATAATAAAAATATTTTATTTAATTATCAAAAATATGTTAATAATAGTAATAAACTTGTACATAAACCGGAATATTTCGTTATTTAATACATTACTTTTATTATTTATTAATATTGTCGTCAATAATATCCTAAAACAGATTTTACTACACTGTTTGTGAAAGAATACATACAAATAAAATAATATTTAAGGTGAATATTTCCTACAGGCGTCAGCGAAAGAAATCCATACTCACACGCTTGTCAAAATAACCTAACCAAGAGCGTGTTATGACGTGTCTAAGGAGGGTTCTGTTACTATAAAACGTAATACGATTTTTAGTTTCTTAACCTTACTGTTCAATTTCGTTTAAAATAACTTTCCTAAAGAGAATTTACCATGATCTACCAGGATGGAAAATTGTAAGTTCCTAATCTTCATAGTTCAGAAATGACAGAGAGGGGTGAAACCAATTTGGAGGCCGATTACTTGGAAGTGGTTGACTTCGTAAATGTCATGTATAAAACTTTTCCTTTATTTTAAAAGACATAATATTCAACACACTTGGCAACCGGGATGGCTTTCCATACACGTGAAGTGTTTATAACTATGTAATAAAATTATATTTTTTTATCAAACCAAAACCGATATCTAGACGCAATATAGCTAGAAGAGCAGATAGAAAGAGAGACAAGTGGACGAACAGAGTGAAACGATAAAGGATACCTGTTGATTATTACAGTATTACACTGGCCTGCAAAACACTTGTACTAACAAATCGTTTCAAATTTCATACTTTTCAAAATATTATAACAAGATTTATCAGCTTTCTTTAAAAGTAATAAATTATATATATCAGTATATTATTTTTATCTTTAAACAAAAATTAACCATTTTAATCTTAGTCTTAAAGACTACATTTACTCGTTATATAAAATTGCAGTTTTGAATAACTCCTCGAGGCCTGACAACAACTTGGAGGAGGTTTGTCATACTGAAAACGAGGTTTTAGAGCTAAATTATGCAATATTCTCTCCCATTCTTATATCAGGGCGTGTTATAGTGCTGTGAGGGTACTAATTGTAGGTGATAATTTGCGGCTTCTGACTAGCCTTCTAAGCTCTTCACGGGTTGAGGAGAGGACATTAAAGAGAATCTTTAAGAATCTCTTGACCATATCTTTCTCCGGGTAGAGGTCCAATTGTCATTATGTGGCCACATACTCAGCGCGGATTCCTGAAAGTATGCCAGCCCATTGTATATGTATTATACCTGAGCATACTGGACTCTATCTGAAAAGTAAGCTTGAAGATATCCCCTACCAGGTCACGTTTACTTAGCCTCCCATCAGAAGTTCACTTTAACTTGTGAAGTTAGTGAGTAAATCCACTCATGTGGGACCAAAATTTTGGACCATTCTCGTTCATCTTTTTGTATGTGTTCACGGACGTATCATAGTGTTGCTACTCGATACTAGGGCTCTCGAAGTTGGTCTCGAGGTGAAACCACCCGCCCTTCGCCTCGGTCTTAAGGGATTCAAATTTACTTAAGCAAATCTTCTTCACTGTGCCGTTAGTAACATAGTTCCCTCGGGTCTGCAGAAGTTGTTTCTGAACTTAACTGCATTTAAGTGTTGATTTTCAACAAGTGGAAACAAATGAACGGTCTTGCTAAGCGCTGAGTCTGCCATTCAATCCAAAGTCTTGCCCGGCCTTGTCAAATATTTTTCAGTCTCTTTGTACCATCGCTTCATCTTCTGAACGGTTCGTAAGATGACACACTCTGTTCTTGCAGTACAACGCCTGATGCCTACTTTCAGAAAAACCATCAAATCATTCTTCAGGCTATGATACAATTTTTAAATCTATTGTTCTCTAACTTCCTTTTTGTAATAAGGCTCATCGTTGAAAAATTGAAAACATAAAGATACCAACAACACGGATAACTTGAAAATGGAAAAAGGTTATTTTTGTTTTAAAGATTTTCCTCCCACTTTTTACCAATTATGAAGCTTTGTTATGATAACATAACATTAAAATATTTTTTGAGTGCTTTTTATTTTGACGGTTTATCTTGTTTACTTATTACGGTTTATATACACATGTACCGATTAGGTCTGAAGCAGACCATTATGATAGCACGATACTCGTATGTTTAGAGTTTTCAGCTGCACTATATTAGAACAGAGCACTATTTACAGTGCATTCCGATTTCTGTGCAGTGTTCCAACTCTGCAAATATATTTCTCTCCAATCCTAAACAAACTGATATATAAATAATAAAGAAATATGTTCTGTAATATTCGTGTTTTTTATAGGTATACATTAAATTATACTACCAAACGTCTAATTTAAAAAGCCAGACTGTAGGTCTGACTCTTTAAATCGATTGACTATGTTGAATCGATCAATAGCTTAACTCAATTAAAAACCAGAAAATACGAACCTCTAAAACAAACCCCAAAAATTCTCTCCCCTAGAGGATCTTTTCCTTAATTTTTTGAAGAAACCACTTAGTTGACAACCAAATCCATGGTCTGCCCCAGACCTAAACCGTTCATGTGTTAATAGTTTTAAAAAAGTAATTGCGATTTAGTATTTTTAAGGTACAGTTACACATGCTAGTTAGTAGCATGCTTTTTAGTATGCTCATTAGCATGCTTGTTTCGAGCATGCTCTGCACTTGTCTACATTTGCTAGATATAAGCATGCTAGTGAGCAAATTGTGCACGCGCACCTGCTGCTAACGACTGATCGATACTACCATGCTCAATAAGCAAACCTGTTCACACACGCTATAAGCACGCCCCCTTCCACCCGCGCTGCAGGTAGCATGCTCAATAATCGCACGACCGTCGATTTTTGAGCATGCTCGAAACTAGCATGCTCATTATTAGCAATGTTTCAATACACATGCTACTAATGAGCATTTGCTCAAAAGTAGCATGCTTTCGTGCTACTAACTAGCATGTGTAACTGTACCTTTAAGTTTGAAACTTAAAAGAAGATTTTTTTTATCAAAAAGACGTTGATTTTTTAGAGTAATTTATGAAACATGTCACATTTTGATATTATTAAATATGCAGGTATATATAAACGCATTATATTACTTGTATTTAAAGTTTATTACTAATATTCGTATTATTCGAATTATTCGAATTTATTCGAATAGTGTTTTGCCATTATTCGAATTATTCGAATAGTAAAATTTGTCGAATAATAACATTCCCTAATAGACAATAACACAAGCCTGCGAAGTAGCAGAGCTGCTTACTATATCTATGATGAAAAACAATGATGTGAGACCATATGAATTCAATCAAATAAAAAGTCTTATCAGTGACAATGACGATATCAGAGCACATGGTCAGTTACAATAATGATACTAGGATATCATAAGTTGTGAGACACTCACTTGTCAGTGACAAAGACACGCTGACCCAGCAGTTCCAGCGAGTACGGGGAGTGGGGCGGCGGGGTGGGCACGCCGAACGACACCGAACTGAACAGGCTCTCGGTTACTGCGGACAAACCGGGCTATCAGAAAGAGAAATAGAGGTAGAGTGGAAAATAGATGAGAGATCCGAGAATGGAAGAGAAGCAAGCCAGAGTGAAATAAAAGTGAGTTAGAGCGAAAAGAGAAGCAAGACAGAAGCTGTAGAAGAGAAGAGATCGTAACCACGGTAAATATCTGCAAGAAGCAAAAGGAAGTTGGATTTAATGTGTTGAGTTACATAATAAAAGCTAGTTAGAATAAAAGGAATAGGCAAGAAAGTAAATAAAATCGTTTTGCTGATGAAATGCAAAATTGAAAGAAACAAGGATGATGACGAATCAAGAAGAACAGAGCATACTTGTGCGAAAAACCAAAGCCAAAAATAATAATTATTTACCCCAAAGCTTATTTTCTATAAGAATGAGAATGATAGTAAGAATACAACCATCACCAAGACCAGTTAGTTACATTGATATTTCATACAATATAATATGTCGAAACTATAGTTTATATGTATACAATTTACAAGCGCTTCTACTCTGAATATATTTCACAACGCTTTGTCACAAATTAAATGTTAATCACTAGGAGAGCATAAGTAACGCGGAATTAATTGAAGACGGGCTCATAACGTTTGGCCACATGTGGCTGTGCGCGGGAGTCTGACGACTGACAGCGCAATTAACTCCTAAGTCTTATCCCTCGGGAACCGGCTTAAATATATTAACGGAAAATTTTGAATCAACCTACAGTTTTGAAGTAAATTAGTCATTCTATTTATGTTTATTTTGTAATATTAGACTTTTTGACCTTTTCAATTTTACCGTATCTCTGCTCTTAATCTTTATCTGTAAAAATGTACTATGTAGGTTTTGTATGAACCTCAGCTTAGCTTGACAGGTGTGCAAGATGGCGGTTATTTTGTATTTGTAGATTGGCGGAGCAAAGTGTTACCTTATTTGTTAAATCACGGTTAGAAATTAAATTGCGGTGAGCATTAGATGCTCCTAATAAAAAAATGCATGATTATGAAATAAATACAGTGACAAAAACTCGCACATAGCACAGTTTTTCATCATGTACCTTATGATGACATGCAAAATGCGTGCTTGGAAATTTGTACTTTTTGCCTTATTTGCGGCAAATAAGGTCTATAAAGCTGCGGAATACTACCCGTACGCGGCGCTATGTGTGGGTAACGAATTCTACGTTACCCACCACAGATATATTATATGGATTAGCTAAAATTTGTAGTAAAACCTAGTTCAAATAATTTGTGCGCGTTTTACAAATTTTAGCTGAACACGAAGGCGCAAAAATCCAATCGACGCCAAGAAATGTAAATTCATTCAACAATAATGAATATTCATTCTCGTGAAAAGGGGATTTTATTTTTATTCCTATTTGTAGGTTTGGACTTGGGATTGAAATTGGAATTTTTGTTCCAGGATACAAGGCGCGCAGACGCGGATAAGTGACGTTTCAAGTCCTGCGCGATTTTACGCCCGTCCATCGGATCAACTTCGGCTTCTACGGTGGTCCACACGTCCAGAGTTTTGATACTTTATATCCATCATCAGACCTTTATCAAAAAGGTCAGACTCAGGCCATTTATAAAGTAAACCGTAATACATTATGGTATGGAGGCAGTAGAAACCGTATTATAACTTATGGTTAGTAATCTTCTGCATTTCTACAGACGAAAACAACAAACGATGGGAACATAGTTAATAGAATCAGGCGTTACTTTGCGGAAATCCATAGCATAAAATTAATTAATATTATGATTTAGAGCAATGTTCTGCCAAATAATACCCACAACCTGCAAGCAAATGTGTGAGTGCACGCATAAGCATGCGTAACGCACCTCCCTCCTCCCATACTGCTTATGCGTGCACTCAGATGCAAGATCATGCAAACACCACCACCACACAAGCAATAATGTCAGCAAGACCGTACAAAGCCCCACACCACCATGCAGGTTGCAGGTGGTGTGGGGCTTTGCAGGAAGTGGACCTGCGAACAAAGTTCGTTAGATGCGTGCACTCACACATTTGCTTGCACGTTGTGGGTATTATTTTACGGAACATTGCTCTAAATCAAAATATTAATTAATTTTATGATGGGAACATACTTAAAAGGATACATCGACTTCACCAATAACCCTGTAATGTGTTAACAATTAAAATACAAAAGCATTATATATATTATGTCACCGTAAAATTTTAACCGTTAGATTGTAATATAACTAGTGAAATTGTGGTAGTTGGTAAAATGTTAGTAGACTTCGGACGCGAAATGCTGCCTATAATTTAACACATTATTTTTCGTTAGATTATATATTATATAATATATATAGTTATGAATCTTTCGATATATTTTACAAGCTCGTTAGTTATTTTACAATCTAACGGTTTTTACAATTTTTCGGTGACATATATAAAAGGCACGCGCCACGCGCCGTAGTACGCTCCACTGCAATCGACTCTCAAGTCGCAAGTGGCAACAACATAGACAACAAGGATAACAATATTTTATAATTTCAATATTTAACTTTTATAAAATACTTTTTAAATGTATAAATTTATGATTTTAGACTCGTAGCGCGGTGTTGTACAAAACAAATTCTCATCGAGTTAGAAAAAAGAAAAATAAGTAAACTAAGTTCTCTATTTCATGTGTAACTATTACTACTATTAAACTCTTTAGAAACGGAATAAAAAATCACCCAGTATTTTGTAGTTTATTATTGCAATGAGAAAGCATTATTTTCGTAGCAAAAGCCCAAAAGCAAGAAACAGCGATGTGGAAACCAGCGAGCTCTGTGCTTTATGACAAACCTGCTTGTGTGTAACAAACATCCATCCATCCATACATCCTAACAAACTTCCACATCTATAGTAGTATTAGGATTACAGAACACATACTCATTACTCGTTAACATCAAGAGAGGGGCTGAGGCAAATGAAGTCTACTTGTGATAAGTTGACGGTGTCTTATTAATCTTCGTTAAGGTCAGTTCACACCGAGAAGCGACGCAACGCGACGTGCAATGAAACGTGTATCTTCTTGTGTAGTATATAAAAGACTTGTTTGATTTTGGGCCAGTTCTATGTACACTACATAGGTAAATAGGAAAAAAATATGGGAATATCATAAAAATACGAAAAAATTAATTTGAAGAAGGGTACATGCGTACAAAAATGATTATTTGAAGAGTTTTTATTGCGAGAACACTATTTTTAGGGCGGCCATGACAGTTGTTTTGACTTGACTTTTGACGTAGTAGACAGTTTTACGAAGAGACGACGTCTTGAATGCCATACGTCTTTCTTTGTCAAAAGTCATGTCATTGACAAAATGACATTATTTAGTTAATTTTGATCTTGTTTTGATCTGATCCGCCATGTTTTATTTTACTTTGTGTTGCTCTCCTTGACGAAGTTAATTTAAATGTACATGGAAACGAAGTGAAATTAAACAAAATAAAGAATAGGAAACGGTTACTATATTATGTAGCTATATTTACATATACTGTACGTAGGGCTGGCCCAGGCCTCATACATTTCTTGAACATCGCTTTTTACTAAAAGACAAATTTTTTTTTGGAGCAATTTGCTACGGGATGTAAGCGTAATTACATGAGGATTACAATGATATAGGTCGCATATCTGTGGGATGCGGGGTTAATGAGAAAATGATAATTAAAAATTAATAGCTTCATACATTTACGCGCAATATAACGCACTGCATTAGTCAATAACATCTGGACCGATTCGAAATTCGAATCGGACCAGTTCGAACATCGGATTTTTGTTTGAAAGAGTGTACTCCTAAGTTGGTCCCATGATTATGAAGTCAGGATGTGACGATGGGATCCGTTAGAAATCGAAGGAATCCTGTACTTTTTTAGCTTGTATGTAAATAGTTAAAGCAAATGTTACTAAAAAGTGAGAGTTTGTGCCAAGGTATTACACTAAATACGTAACGTCCTTACTTTAATAACTTTATGGACCTGAAATAAAATGACATCCGAAAATTAAATGTGGATGAAAATAGTACAATTTAAAAGCATTTTGGTTTGTGGTCGCAACTTTTATAAAGCGGGTCAAAAATGCCCAGTGTCTTTATTTAATCTAAAAAAAAAGCAGCGCCGCGTCGCTTCTCGGTGTGAACTGGCCCTAACGAAGATTAATAAGACACCGTCAACTTATCACAAGTTGACTTCATTTGCCTCAGCCCCTCTCTTGATGTTAACGAGTAAGTATGTGTTCTGTAATCCTACTACTACTATAGATGTGGAAGTTTGTTAGGAATTAGGATGTATGGATGGATGGATGTTTGTTACTTTTTAAATGTCAAAACTACTAAACGGATTTTGATGAAATTTGGTATGGTAGTAGTTTGAGCTCAGGGCCCCAATTCTCGTACCTCAAATCTCGGTTCGATTCTCGCGCTGGCTCGCGCTCTCAAGCGTCAAAACATGCTCACGCGAACAGGACAGGTTTATACTATAGTAATATGTATGTTAGTCTTTAAGATATTTATAATATGGGCCTATGCAGCCTGAAATAAATGTATTTATTATTATTATTAACAATCGAACCGACATTGGAGGTACGAGAATCGGGGCCCTGGAATCTGTATTAACACATAGTACTCCTTTTTATCCGGACAAAGTACAGTTTCCCGTGCGATAGGTACCTACTGTATTTACGCGGGCGGAGCCATGGCCGTAAGCTATAGTCTGTACGCTGTATAATATTATGTCTCACCTTTGTGGACCTGCGTGGCGCGGGGTGGGGGTGGGGGTGGGGGTGCGGGCTGACTCGGGAACAGCGAGTACAGCGGGAACCGGCCACCTGAGGACAAAACACTAATAATTAGACATAACATAAGAAAACAGACAGATTATTATTATTAGAAACATAAGTATTGATTAACGTCCAAAATTGATATCCTATCCTACTTCCTTAACAATATAATTATGTGTAAGTTTGTGAGGAAGGATGTATGTTTGTTACTATTTTACGCTTAAACTACTGAACAGATGTTGATGAAATTTGGTATGGTAACAGTTTAGGCTCTGGATTAAAATATAAGCTACTTTTTTGTTGTAAAAGTACCTACAGTATTCCCACGGGATACTTTATGTGAGCAGAGCCGCGGGCGTAAGCTAGAACTATTATAAATGTGCATGTTTGGATGGATGGAAGTTTGTCACTCTGTCACGCAAAAACTACTGGACGGATTTTGATGAAATTTGGCACAGATTTAGAGTATACGACGGGGAAGGACATAGGACTTTTTATTGCGGAATGCAATGTTCGTACAATCCCGCGAGATTTCCTAGAAGTGGCAACATCTACGTAGTAAGTAGTAACTAATAAACATACAACATAGCGTATCATTATGAATAACAATTATCGCAGCAATAAACGTCCGCGTCGTGAAAGTCCGGTCTGTTCGGATGTCGGGGACTTTCTCTATCGCGAGGTCACAGGTTCACTCCTATCTCGTCTGTTCGGTGTAGGGTTGCCAGGTCGCCAAACCTACAGCCGGACAGACATTTGGGTAAAAAGGCCGGACTCCCTACATTCTTGATTTTGTCTCAGTATTAATAAATACAACAGTGAAATAGTTTCTAAAATCAAGCCTTTAAGATCGCCAAAAAAATGATATATAAATAAATCGAATGCCTGTTCATTGGCATCGTTTACGAAATGTAAAAAGCCTGATAAAATCCGGACAATCCGGACACTGATTATTTTGGCCGGACACGCAAACAAACAGCCTAACTACGTCCGGCTTTATCCGGACGCCCGGCAACCCTAGTTCGGTACGAGCTACGAAGCAGAATTTACTATGATAAACATGGTGAATGGTGATATTATGTTGTTAACGTTAATATAATACGCCTGTTTCACAATTTTAATTCTTATCTATATTATACTAATATAATAAAGAGGAAAGGTTTGTTTGTTGGCATCGAATAGGCTCCGAAGCTGCTGGATCAATTTTGATGAAATTTGGCACACATATAGAGTAGACCACGGGGAAGGACACAGGCATGGGAAAAATGTACGTTTTCCACGAAATCCCCTTTTGCGCGCACGAAGGTGCGGGCAACATCTAGTAAACTAGCTTTTGCCCGCGACTTCGTCCGCGTGGAACAATACTATGGGATATCGCAAAAATTTACCCGCGACTTTATTTATGACTAACGAAAGCGGAATCCTATTTTTTTAAACGGAACCCTAAAATAAAAGTAGCCTATGTTAGACCCTATAACATCAGCTATCTGCTAGTGAAAGTCCCGTGAAAATTGGTCCAGCCGTTTCAGAGATTAGTCGGAACAAACAGACAGACAGACCGACTGACAGACAGACGGACAGACAAAATTTTAAAAATAAATGTATTTTATTGTAAGTACCGAATATACTTTCAGATTCATTATGTAAAAACCTGTTAATTTGAAGTTACAAACAGACACTTAAATTGTATTTAACTATATAGATGTATAGATATTATAATGTATTATATTTTAAGATATTATCAATTTGATGCTTATAAAATTACTAAACTATTTAACTAAACTAAACATTAACCCGCACGCGCACCCCGCCTTGGTGACGCCCACTTCGCAACGGGCCGTGCAGCAGAAATCGTAATATTTTAATTTCGCCATAACTTCAAAACCAAACGTCCAATTTTAATCATTCAAAGACCAAATATTATCTACATAAACTGTACTTTGTGATGAAATAATTTATTTTGATAAGGATTAATAACATGAGTTAAATAAACGCGTTTAAATGTAGTCCAAAAAAAATCAAGATTTCAAAATAAAAAAATTGTTGTTGTGCCTCACTCGACATAGATAGGTATAGTGTGTCGCGGACTTTTTTGTAGATATTTATAAGATCTACAATTAATTAGAACATTTTATGGTTCTATCTTTTATAGTTTAGGCAGCGTACGCAAAATAAGTAACTTTTCTGGTTGATTTTTACACCTTGTGTCCGAAAAACCTAAATATCTTACGGAACCCTATTTTTTTCCAAAATAAAATTTAGCCTATGTTACTCGTGGATAATGTAGCTTTCGAATTGTGAAAGAATTTTTGAAATCGGTCCAGTACTTTTTGAGCCTATTCATTACAAACAAACAAACAAACAAACAAACAAACAAACAAACATACAAACAAAGTTTTCCTCTTTATAATATTAGTGTAGATAGTGTAGATAAATAAAAGAAGCCCAAAACGAAATCACTAAAAGGTATTTTTACAATACCTTTTAATTAATAGTTTTTATCTGATTAAAAAAAGGAATAATATAATTTTCATTATTCTAAATAATACTTCACGCGATCGCGTAACATGATAATATAATTTAATATGAATTTATTTGACACTAACCGATGCCCGCAACTTCGTTTGCGCAGAACTGACGGAAGCGAACCCCTATTTTTTAAACGGAACCCTTAAATAAAAGTAGCCTATGTTGATGACCTTATAACATCAGCTATCTGCTAGTGAAAGTCCCGTGAAAATCGGTCCAGCCGTTTCAGAGATTAGGCGGAACAAACAGACAGACAGACGGACAGACAAAAAAAAATGGTATTTTATTGTAAGTACCGAATATACTTTCAGATGCATTATGTGATAAGCTGTTAATTTGAAGTTACAAACCGACACTTCATTTATATTTATCTGTATAGAAGACTCTAGAAACCGCTTTAATGTTATTTAACGAAACGTGTAATAAACCTACGAATAATTAAGTTAATAATCGCGATAAATGTAAGTGGCAACACATGTATAAGTTTGATTAGGAATAATCAAGGAAATAAAATCACAATAATAAAAATTAACGAAGTATGTAGACGTGCTGGAATTTTGCCTTTAAGCCTAGTGAGTTGAGCAGGAACAACTGACAACAACGTATTCGCATTTTAACGAATTAAAATAATTGTATATCATTGATTTTCATATTACAATTATTCTCGTTCGATAAAGTTACGAATACGCTGTTGTCAGTTGTTCGTGCTAACACAAATCTGTCGGGGGCATCTAGAATCTTTGGTTACATTACTGAATTGTCTGTTCCACTCATATTCCATTTTAACACACCGGTCCCCGATAGAGATTTTCCTAAAAATTCCGTACAATATGTTTATCCTACCACTATCTAATATAATGTAAATTTTGTGAAGATGTATGGATGGATGTTTGTTACTCTTTCACGTCAAAAGTACTGAACGGATTTTGATGAAATTTGATACGGTACTAGTTCAGGCCGTAAAAATACAGTGTTCCCGTGGGATGTTTTTACGCGGGCGGAGCCGCGGGCAACATCTAATAGAATATAAATAGGAAGTAGATATTAGGATAGAACCTAGTACCTACTACAAGCAGTGGCTATACTTTTTCTATGCCTACAGCACAGATTACTAAATAGTTACTAGTTACTACTTACCACGTATCTTTTAAGATATAACATTCTAAACTCTAGTGTGTAACGATTGTGAACCCAACTGAGCGACAGTTGGCTTCAAACTGGACTGTCGTTGGGCTGGATCACAGCCGCAACACGCTCGCGTCTAGACCACACGTACCAGGCTCACATACCTTGGTGCAGGTCAGAGGGCGGGCGGGAGCGGGCGCCCCCCGCCGCCCCGCCCAGCATCGCCCCTCGCGAACCACCTCACCACCTGGGAACAAAATAAAATTGTGAGGCTTTTTTCATTGGATTAAACAGAGTGAAGAGAAAAAGTTTTCTCTATAAAAGTAAATGGATAGAAAAATTCTAAATCATTTCACTGCTACTTTAAATATTATGTTTTTAATTTTTAGACGTGAGATTTTTATATTGAAAATTATTTAAATGCAAGTGCACTTAATTTTTCCACATGTAGGAGAGCTATGCTTCGGCACGAATGGGCCAGCTCGACCGTATAAATATACAATACCACTGCCCTCGGATATTAAATTTCTTATTTCATCGAAATCGGAGCAATTTTAAATACATCGTTTTCAAACGTTCATTTAACCCTTATTTTATATCCTCATAATATATAATAAATAGTATTTATAATAAATAGCATGAATCTCAATTTTCATCGAACTCGGTGCAGATTTTTTTAGATTTTCAACACAAACTTTCAACCACAATTTCACCCTTTTAATATGGAATTTTTCAAATTTCCGTCTTAGTGTGCGTCTACATTGCAAATTAAAACTACTGTCCAAATTTCACGTTTCTACCATAGGCGGTTGCGGCTGTGTGCGCGTCTACATGTCAGTTAGTCAGTCAGTTAGTCAGTCTGTCAGACAGTCAGTCAGTAGGGAAGGATATCTATGGAAACATACACTAGTGTCTCTTTAATTTTCGGTTCGATATCAAATATCGTATCGGATGATGGGTAAACGCTGTAAGGGGGCCTCCAGCCTAGGGCATACGTCCCCCTGATCATATTACCCACTGATTGCGTTATGTTCTCCCGGTCACTTATTACATTTATTGCTCAAACATTTTCATGCTGCAGCACAATTTTCAGTACAAATATTGCTCCGGGTATGCATACTAAAATTGCAAGTAAAATTACATAAATAAATAATTTAATATAAAATTTGCAAATAGTAGGTAGTCAGTTAATTGGAAATTTCTTTTTTAATTTAATGTCTAGGCACATTATTATTTACGTTTAATAAAATTTTGATTTAAATCACAAATGTAGAGACTAGAGAGAGACCTTTGGTTTTGATTTCTGATGGAGATATCCAAAAACGTTTAATGACATTGCCCTATATTTAGCTGAATATCGAAACAACAAAATATATTGTTAAAGAACATATTAATTTAGCTTTTAAATACAATATGTTTTTAATTATATATTAATGTTAGGTACATAATTAGGTATTTACAAAGATACCTGTTACCTGCTTCGTTTCAGTATTGCATTATCACATCATTTTCTAATTATAATCCTTTGCCTAAATGCTCATTATAAAACCCTAAAATCATTATAATTATGATAAAAAAAAGAAAAAATACACACCATAGACATGCCATTAAAATATTTCACTTGAAAATTAATCTTATGCCTATAGCCATAAGATTGAGTTAGGTTTAAATGAAAAATGGGTATACAAAAACCGCTATTGTTCCCCAGTGTGAACTGTATGGTATAAATTAACCCATTTCAAAGGTTTTTTTTTTTTAACCGGACCGGTTGTTGGAATTTGACGCGGGTCCGAGTGGCTCAGGTGTGAAATACGGCGGAAACTCGAGAGCTTCGGCTTAGGCATTACCGGGTATTACACGGAACCTCCGTTGGTCTTAAACTCCTTGGGGTCAGTGTGATCCTAGTAATAATAGTTACGCTACAGGCGAATATAGATTATAGTCTAAAAATGCAGCTGAACAAATGTATCAAATTGCTGCACAACAGCTGATATTATACTAAAACATAGTATTGGCTATGTACGGCCTGGCCCTTATCGCAATGAACAAAGTGGTATATCGGCTTGTCCACCCCGTACTAATTTAGCAAAATTATTATAAAATGTACGTACGGTTCCCGAAGATTAGATGTTTATTTTAAAATCTATGCGAACGTAGTCGGCAGAATCAAGTACACGCAGCGCTTTGGATGGTTAAGTTTAGAAATAAAATCTAGAAAGTGCAAAACCACGACAAGATCATTGACTAGATCTAGACTAGTATAGAACTAGACTATAGGAATTTTCTATGTTTAATTATCAGGATTAAGGAAATTGTCAAGTAAACAACTTCAAACATCAACATTTATCTTCAAAGAAGTTTATCTTATTATATTGTCTACGCCTCTACGTCCATCAAGTTCTATGGCATAGTCAAATAAATCGTCATAATATGACAGCATAATCATAGCTGGGCACCGTTAATCAAATAGTTAACTTCGTTAATCGTTAATCCGCTACAAAAAAAGTTAGCTTCGTTAAACGTTAAAGCGTTACATTTCGGAAGAATTAACGCAAGTTAACGTTAATCGTTAATCCGTTAATATGTGTAAAATTGAATTTTTATATCGTTGCGTTAGTTAGTGAACTAATTGTAATTTAATCGTCGGGCATAAGGTGCATATTCCCCTATCTAACTAAATTACACTGCACTCTTCTTTATCAGCACGCAAATTATCACTCATAGTAATTTATTCTATCAAAAACATAAATGTGAAATCAGAGCCAAGTTCAATAATATGATATGCCTTGGTTGTTGACTTCAACGACAAAAGAAGTGAGATCTAAATGGGTGCCAAGTTTAATGGTCAGTCCTGAAATTTATTTATAACAACATATTAAAATATAATTTCTTCTCATAACTTACGTAATATATTGTAGCCTAAGGTCTGACTTGGCTAGTTTTCATATACGAATTATTATGTTCGATGGCTAGTTTTTACCAGCAAGCCAAAGAAGAAGAGGCATTTTTGTATGGAGCCTGTCCCCGCTACTGTAGCACTACAAGACATAATATATCAAATTAAAGGGCTTAAAAAGTATGTAATTTTATTGTATGACGAAAAATCTCTAAACCATGGGAGAAAAAAGTTAATGAGAGTTAAAGATTAAAAAAAGGTTTATACAGAATGTTTTTTTTTCTCAATCTGTGGGTTTGAATCCTGGCTAGGAAAATTGAGTTATTAAAAATCTAATGATGCAGTTTAAGTTTTCATCAAGTCGGACTCGACACTCCATAGGACTAAATTGCTATTCCTAATTTGTTTTAGATTTCTCTTACAACGCCCAGAAGAATAATTCACCATGTAATATGTTTTTTTACTTTTTTTCAGTGCGTAATCGTTTTAAAATTATTTTTGATATTTAATTATATGTCTTTTAATGTAATTGTTTTATCTGCATCATTAGATTTTTTATAAACTAATTTTCCAGGCCAGGATTCGAACCCGCAAATTAGGAAAAAAATACATTCTGTATTATTGCACCATTAGATAACGTCGCAAGTAAGAAACAATTTCTAGAAAGTAATTATGTGCGAAAAAATTAAGGAAATAGCTTTTTTTATCATTTTATTATTATTCCATACATTTCTTCAAAATATGAGGCAGTTTATCAAAATATACCACTTTTATGAAGTTTGCTGTATACCATTACTTTCCAAAAATTGTTCCTTATTAACAACACTATGAAATGGTGCAATAATGCAGGATGATTTTTTAAACTTTTTTTTTAACCTGTAACCCTCATTATTTATTTTCTCCCATGGTTTAGAGATATTTCGTCATACAATAAAATGACACACTTTTTAAGCCCTTTCATTTGATATATGTCATGTAGTGCTACAAGGGTGAGGACGGTTTGCCCCTTCTTCTTTTCGGAATAATAAAATCCCACCAAAAACATTCTGTAAAAAATTTGCCAAGTATCGATGGAGCTGCTTGTTTATCATTACGTGTAAACAAAATTGACTTGTAGCCACTAACGTATAAAGAATGTTCAACGGCCAAGTCACACAACATTAACTATAATAACCTTAGACTTGGCACGGCTTTGTCTAGATTTTATTACTTTTTAGAAATAAACAAGCAGCTCCATCGAGACTTGGCTAGTTTTTTACAGAATGTTTTTGGTGGGATTTCACTTCTTTTTGTAGAAATGTGGGCATATTGATTTATTTTACTAGATTTTAGTGTAATTTGTTTATTTAATTTGTGTAATGTTCGAGTAGAATAAAGTTAATTGTTCGACTATTTCTTCTTGTAAACTTGTAAATATAAGTATCTGTATATACTAATTTAAGTATACTAATAGTTTGGTTGGGCTCTTGTGTTTTCTAATCAGGGTCACCAGGTACTCCAGGTCTTCGAGTATCCTAGTTTTTATAGCTTTCCCTTTATGTGGCTATTAAACCCTAACTCTGTGCCAAATTTCAGCTCTCTGAGTTTATGGGAAGTACTAGTTCTATTCTGATGATCATGAGTAAGTGACTAAGTGAGTTAGTGTCATAAATGCGAAATGCGAATTTGCTTTCGCTTAACTTCGGAACTAAATGACCTACAGACTTAAAATTTTGGATTTTAAGTATGTGATTATAGCTTACTGGATAACGAAAATTTCTGCGTTCTGGTCTTATCCAGAGGTTCTCAAATAGGGGCCTGAAAATGCGGCGAAATGGTTCCAGTAAAGAATTGTACGGCAGTGTTTGCTTCGCGCTCGACTTGGCGGGGACATTGCCGTGCCCCCAGATCGACGTTCTGGTCTTATCCAGAGGTTCTCAAATAGGGGCCTGAAAATACGGCGAAATATTTCCAGTAAAGAATGGTACGGCAGTGTTTGCTTCGCGCTCGACTTAGCGGGGGCACTGCCGTGCCCCCAGATCGATTTTCCTAGTTTTTATAGTTTTCCCTTTATGTGGCCATTAAACCCTAACTCTGTACCAAATTTCAGCTCTCTAAGTTTATGGGAAGTACTAGTTCTATTTTGATGATCATGAGTGAGTGAGTGAGTGAGTGTCATAAATGCGAAACTTTGCTTTCGCTTAACTTTGGAACTAAATGACCTACAGACTTGAAATTTTGGATTTTAAGTATGTGATTATAGCTTACTGGATGAGGAAAATTTATGCATTCTGGTCTTATTCAGAGATTCTCAAATAGGGGCCTGAAAATGCGGCGAAATGGTTCCAGTAAAGGATGGTACGGCAGTGTTTGCTTCGCGCTCGACTTGGCGGGGGCACTGCCGTGCCCCCAGATAAGAACCGACAAGTAACAGGTTTAGAACTTCCGAAGGCTATAATATAATTTGTATATGAAAACTAGCCATGTCAGACCTTAGGCTACAATATATTATCCTAAGTTATCAGGACTGACCATTTAACTTAACACCCATTTAGATCTCACTTCTTTTGTCATTGAAATCAACAACCAAGGCATATTATATCATATTATTGAACTTGGCTCTCACTTCATATTTATGTTTTTGATAGGATATCATTACTTTTTGTACATAAATTATAAGTATTATAACAAAATTAATACCAAAGTTATGTGTTCCTAATAGAATCAATTAAGTGAAAAATTATAATAAAATGTTAAAAATTTACCGATTTCTGATTTATTCCTTTGTATTCACCTAATTACCTATCTGTATGCCAAATTTGAACTTTCTAGGTCATTTGGAACTGGGTTAGAGTTTTGATCTATAGGTCAGTCAGTGATAAAAATGTCGATTGTTGGACGTTAATATCTAAATAACCGTTCGAGATGTGTTTATGAAATTTGGGGCACATAATATGTATCTCGCAAGTCTCAATATATGAGCCAAATTTGACACGTTTATGTGAAATAGTTTTTGAGTTATGAGAGGTCAAAAGTGGCTCCAAATGGTTCGTGTAATATTACACACGGTGCTGCTCGCCAGTTCTGTTACTTGAACTTGACTTGACACGCTACTGAACCTGTTTTTCGCGCCGCGCCGCGGTGCCGTGCGGTAAATAGTAGGCATTGGATTAACGATTAACGGACTTCTCTTCATATTAACGGAAGTTAACGTGTCCGTTAACATTTTTAAAAGTTAACTTAAAAGTTAATCCGTTAATCAAAATGTTAACTTCGTTAATTAACGATTAACGGATTAACGAGTTAATGCCCAGCTATGAGCATAATGTATCCATACGGCAGCCACCAGGGGAGCATAGCCTCGCGTGAGGTCCACCAGTAAATCGTAAACCCATTGTACCCAGACAGTTGTATTTGAATTTGGTACTCTCGGTAGATGGTAAACACAAGTTGATGAGCCACTAGCTAGGTGGTTCAGGCGCGATTTCATTAGGCGTGAGTTTCAAGCTGGCAGTAGGTACCGCGAGATTTGAATAATGAAGTCTGATTCACAAGATCCTTCAGTGAATTTCTGTCCAAGGGCACCGAAAATAATAATCCAGGGCTCTTTCGGTTCGGAATGACCTTTTTAGAAATTTTTTGAAAAATTTCAAGAGGGGCTCGAAAAAATGCAAAATTTATAAACAATTTAGTAAAAAAGGGGGTATAGTTTTATGAAAATATCTCGGAAACTATGAAAGATACTCGAATTTTGAAAAAAAAATACTTAAAGGGGAGGAAATTTCATAAAAATACTCCCACCTTCCGGAACTCTACCTACTTTATACCATTGGACAGAAATTCACTGACATGGACCTTGTGAATCAGACTGGAAGTAAGATTCAGGTTCAAGAAAAAATAAATTCTTAATGCTGATGATTCAGAACCAGTAAAGAAACATCGTATAACAGTGGCGAAGGCTGTTTCTCCTTCATAGGGAAGCCGAAGGCTGGTTCTCCTTCATAGGGAAGCCGAAGGTTGGTTCTCCTTCATAGGGAAGCCGTAGCCTGTATAATAGCTAGGGATTTGGATGAAGGTCGTCAAAAGGTAAGCGGTAAGGGAAGCCGATAGGAATGGAGTTATAGCACCCCTCGCCACTGTCGTATAAGGCCCTGCTTGTCGAATAAAACTTGAAATTTTCGAAGCAACTATTACTTAGTTTCCTAGTTAGTAGCCTTACCGGCTAGCATGATAAAAGCAGCATAATCTTCTCCCGGCCATACCTTCTTTCTTATATATAAAAATGAATTGCTGTTCGTTAGTCTCGCTAAAACTCGAGAACGGCTGGACCGATTTGGCTAATTTTGATCTTAAAATAATCGTATCAGTTCAGGGAAGATTTAAACGGTGAGAAATTTCAGTTCATAGTTAAGGCAGAACAACGTTTGTCGGAATAGCTAGTTATCTATAAACTAAAAGACATATTATAGGCCGTTATATTTAGTAGAGTTGGCACCTACAACATATTGTATACATGTTATGTTGTGCGCTGTCTGCTGTGTGGATGGTTCTTCATGAAAAATTCATGTTACGTTTCCACGCGAAACTTTCTTTTCTATTTTTCATGTTACTGTGTTTCTTTTGGTCATCCATCCAGACATCCAGACACAAAGACAATATTATTGTCTACGTCACGCTATGTGAAGGTAGTCGGTAGTCGCTACTGTGATAGCAGGGTGTTGCTAGGCAGCGCCCTATACCTACGTCAGCTGGAACTTGGAAGCCCGAGAGTTGAGACTGTAGGGATAGAGGAACTAATTGACACTGAAGATTATTATTATTGGTAACATATTTTGATTTCAATTAAGATTTATTAACATGACATAGTAAACGGACTGCCTGATGGAAAGCAATTATTATTATTATCGTCGCCCATGGACACCTCTCTACGTCTAGAGGAGTTAAGGATGTTATCGGCTTGTCAAAGGTTCACTGGCTAGCCGCACACACCATATTATTGTTAATAATGCTCATATTGACAATAATATTCCGTGTGTGCGGGCCCATATTGCCGTTTTTTTTATGTGTTGACTAGTATTGACAAAAGATATGTTCAAGGAATGATGAGGCCTGCGCAAACACTATGTACACTATATGTATATAGCTACATAATATAGTAACCGTTTCCTATTCTTTATTTTGTTTAATTTCTCTTCGTTTCCATGTAGGTACATTAAAATTAACTTCGTCAAAGAGAGCAACACAAAGTAAAATAAAACACAGCGGATCAGATCAGAATTAACCAAATAATGTCATTTTGACAATGACATGACTTTTGACATGACTTTTGAAGAAAGACGTATGACATTCAAAAAGATGTCTCTTCCTAAAACTGTTAGGTAACTACGTCAAAAGTCCAGTCAAAACAACTGTCATGGCCGCCCTAAAAATAGTGTTCTCGCAATAAAAAGTCTTCAAATAATCATTTTTGTACGCATGTACCCTTCTTCAAATTATTTTTTTCGTATTTTTATGATATTCCCATATTTTTTTCCTATTTACCTATGTAGTGTACATAGATCTGGCCCAAAATCATAAATCTCTTTTATTCCGTCAATAATATTGCACGTGTGCGGCTAGCCAATAGATTTAGCGTCAGTTCACACCTAGATATTAATTATTATACTTGTACTTTGTTTAAGAAAAGTAAAGCTTTAATATTAAATCGCGTAACGTTTAAGACGCGTGTTAAATCGTGTCGTTTGTCTGAATAATAGATATCATGCCTTCTCTATTATTAAAACGAGGAACGAGAAAGAGATAACTGGACATTTAATCAACTATTAACGATTAACTTTAACAGGCGTTTTTGAAATAACGACAATTTTTATAAAAAGAATATAACCCGACCACGTAAATAATTTCGCCTATGTTATCCGAACTATTATTACGAATCTATTGAAACCTCGTTTATTAAAATCAGACCAGTAGTTCTGGCGCTACGGGGGAACATACATACATACATACATAAATTACCCTTTCGTTTGGCATCGCTGTAGTCAGGTAAAAACTCTTTTAGCAATATAAATATGTATTAAACAAATGGCAAAACTTGCTTAGAATGTTAAATTGCTTTAGGTACATTTTCTTAATGAGATTTTTTCTTCTTGACTTGAGGATATGAGATTTTAGACAACCCCTCTCAGACGAGTGAAAAAGTTTGGAGGGTGAGTCACTCACGAGTGGCGCGCGGGGCCCCGGGGCCCCTCTTTGGAGTGACATCTCGATAGTAGTTTGGGGCAAGTTATTGAATGTGAAGTTTGAAAACCGGCGAAATGCGAGGCAGACTAGCGTAGGAAGGGTTCCGTACAAAACGGTAAAAATAAAATAGATTTACATCACAGATTCATTTCATTTTGATGTCACGGTCATACTTGGCCATTGTGGGACTCATGCTCATGAGTCATGAGACTCATGGCGGATGGGGTTTTAAAGACTGTCAATGGACTTGTAACTCCTCTGGTGTTGCAGTCGGTTCGCAGTAACCGCTCACCTTGACCGCCAGGTGTAAGCCCGTTTATAGTCCAAGAAAATAGGCTCTGAAATACGAATGTTGAGTTAAAACTTGAATATTTGTGATATAAGTTACTTTGAAGAATTTAAAAACGAACTGTGTAAGTTTCTTTAAAATTCACCCCCGAGAAGGGGTGAAAAAACATAAACAAAGTTTTTATTTTTTTATTTTGGGAAACGGCAAGTGCTATAAAAAAATCTTCAAATAAAAGTTGTAGAGCGTAAAATTTTACATAAAAATGTTCTCATAACTTTTTTCCTAAAATTGAAATTAACTGAGATAGGGTAGCTAGAGGCTAGAGTATGATAACAGGAACTTAAAAAAATCATACTCTAGCTTCTAGCTACCCTATTTATTAGGGTATATTATATTAGAGTATATTCTACTATTAGGTCACATCGAAACGAAACGATACACGATATGGCGCTGCATTTTCAAGATAGCTATTCAAAATTTCAAAATTGATATAGCCAGGTAGCCAGGGGGTGGTTTAGGGGGTTCAAACCCCCCCCCCCCCCCGGGCCGGCTGGTATATATACAGAGATCTGACCCATATACAGAGGCGTAGTTAGAAATGTTGTTATTAGTTAGGCTTAAGGACATAAAATTCAGTACCGACGTTCAGCTTTAGGCTATTGATATTAGTATTTTTTCGCATTACAGTCTTTCAGGGTTTAAAGCTGAAAGGGGTTAAAACATAAGAAAAATGAGGGCCCTTTAATCTAACCCCCCGCGCGAAAGTAATGTACTTTTAGTCGTTTTATTTCCTGGAACCTTTTTTTAAATTACTCCAAAAGTTACTGTCCGATTTGGTTCACAATAATTTTCCTGAAGAGTTTTTAGCATGATCTATCAGCATGGAAATTTGCAAGTTTCTATGTCCTATAGTTTAAAAATGCTAGGGGGGGGGACCAACTTACAAACTACTTTGGAGGCGAACTACTTTTTACGATTTCTCGAAAATTGTCAACTTTATAAAAAAGTAACGTATGAACCTTGCCTTTATTTTAAAAGACCTAATCTACGATACCCCACACGATGGGGTAGAGTGAAAAAATATTTTTCATCCCCACTTCACATGTATGGAGACCACCCCTAAAGTATAAAATTATTATTTTTTTATGATCCCGAAACCGTGATCTATACACAATCTATAACTGCACCAAAATTTCATCAATTTATATTCATAATTACAGCAGCTAGAGGCGCGGACAGACAGACAGACAGACAGACGGACGGACAGAGTGAAACTATAAGGGTTCCTTAAGTATTACGGAACCCTAAAAACGCCCCACCAATGCCGTGAAGGTGCTGCGATCGCTAAGTTGTCTCAAAAAAAGCGGCCAACCAATGCCGTGAAGAAAATTATACTACTTACCGACGGCAGCGCGGATGGAGGCTGAAAAATAGTGTCCGACCGAAAGTTCGGTTTCGGTTTCGGTTTCGGCCGAGTTTCGGCCAAAAATCAAGTTTCGGCGGCAGTTTCGGTTTCGGCCAAAAGTGGCCGAAACTTTTGCCGAAACCGAAACTGATTTCGGAAGTTTTCGTGCACGCTCGCCTAACTTCGTTTCTTGCGGAAACGCTTTGACAACGCAACTGAATTTGAAAACATAATTAAAATATAATTAATGTTTTTTTAATATTACATTAAATCAGCCATACTCAAAGTGTGTTCCGCGGAACCCTGGGGTTCCGCGAGAATTTAGAAAAAAAATCAACAAAACGCTTCTCTCTGGTCGAACGTTTTTACGCGTCATATCATGAGGCGCAGCCAAACGTCGCCAATCACAACAGTAACAGCCGATCGGGCGATGAAGCGACGATCGGGCCTCGACACTCAAGTCAGTCAACGATTAGCGTTTTGAGCGATAAGTACAGCTATCTAGCGAATTGAGAACTTTAAACGAAGTATTTATTGTTCTACTGCTGTATTCTGATTGTATCATTTTTATACATTCATTATTCTTTCTTCAACATTTTACGCAGTAAATATCGTGCGTTATTTTGACCCAACCATCTTGACATTTACTATTATTAATAAACTGATAATGGATCGTTGGCTTAAAGGCGTTAAACGTGTTGCAACAACGTCTTCTAACGAAGCCGAATGTTGCTGCTTTTGAAGCAGTATGCGCGGAGTATTCAGCAATTACCAACGGCCATGGGCGTAGGCGGCCAAGGGAGGATTTTTGGGGGTTCAAACCGCCCCCGAAATGTTCTGTTATATGACAAAAACCTTACATGATAAGTTATTATTTGTCATCTATTTTGAAACATCAGAAATTACACTAATTTTACATTAATTTAAATTACAAAATGATCCTATTTTCACAGTCTTTTAGGATTTAAAGTTTTAGCATATTTTACCTATTAAATAGGAAAAAAAATTTGCTCGCTCGCATTGGCCATAAGGAACATATATTATTTTATAGCCGGTTTATTTTATGGTATTTTTCCGAAGTTCACTGTTATTCAGTGTTTTAGTTTAACGTTTGAACAGGTTTTGACCTATAAAGTGGGGAAAATTTTGCTCGCTCGCTCCGCTCACTCGTGTTTGGCTTAAAAACATTAACAATTTTTATTTTTCCAAATTACAGTTTAAATTCTGGGTTTTAAAGCAGAAACAGGCAAAAACGAAAAAAATGGGGACCCATAATGTGCCCAGGGCTTCTAATAGGTATTTAACCATTTTCACCAGTATTTAATGTACTTTTAGTCATTTTATTTTCTTTTACTTGTTATGAAGTAACTTACTATTAGTACGTAATAAGTTATAACTGTTACATTGTACTTTTATTATGCTTATTTATAAAGAATACATTTAAAAATAATTGATTTATTGTAGGGTTCCGTCAAGTATTTCGCCTTCGAAAAGGGTTCCGTCACCAAAAAAGTTTGAGAACCGCTGCATTAAATAAATAATTACAACGAAATTAATATACCGTGTTTCCATTTCATGTCCTAATTAATGCAGAATAATGGATAAAATACACCAAATTTCAGTATTTTAAGGAATTTTCTACTTGACCACGTGAGTTTCGGTTTCGGTTTCGGCCGAAACTGAAGCCACGGCCGAATATTCGGTTTCAGTTTCGGTTTCGGCCGGAAAACCAGTTTCGGTCGGACTCTACTGAAAAATGAACTAATAAATTCTACAAATTTTCAGGGACTGGCGGGCAATGCGTAGCGATCGGTCGCCTGTTCTCTATGCTCCATAGTGTCAACTGACCCTTTCAGGTAGCCTTCAAACTGAACGTCAGTGGCGTCATTGGCGCCGCGACTGTGACGCCGCGACAGAGAGGTGTTCTATTCAATGTATGAAATTCGAGGAAACGTCATTTGAGCGCAGCGACACTAACGAAGTATTAGTGGGTGTTGTGACGTGTGACGTGTAACGTCACTGACGCTCAGTTCGAAAGTCTACCTTAAGGAGGATACGGTGGTGTACCGTCAGGAGAATAAGCAAAATTTTATGTGACTGTGCAGCTTTACGTGGAATCGTAAAGCCGCCCGTGGTGGACATAACCTCGGCCATCTTCAGTTTATGAGGCTTCTTCTCAGAAACGCATTAAACGTGCGTCCTGAGATTACGCTCAAATTACTGGCCCTTGTGCACCGGAGTTGTGCTGAATCGCTGATGCATCCTTAATAGTTAGGTATGTTTATTGTATAGGATAGCGGTTTGGATGGTGGAAGAGTCGCATCATTCTGCATGATTCTCTAAGTCAGGATCGCAATAAATGGAGATTGGAATTCCGTATTCAAATCACGTTGTTTCCGGGAAAAAGTAAACATGTAAGTATTACTATTGTACCTACGTAATTTCTCATATTTAGGTACTATATGCAGCAAGGCTGTCTCTACAAAAGTACCTATTTTTGACTTTTTTTTATATACATTTAACAAATAGTGAAATATAATTATATATTTCTTTTTCTTTTTACTGAACAATTTTCCATCTTTTTGCAAGATTGCCGGGTCTTCTCGGCGGGTTAGGGTTTAACCGGTGGACTTTCTGTGGACTTTCCATAAAAGGTTGTTGTTTTTTTTTTTTATTTTTAGACGGGACGCGACGTGCCCCTGTATTTTTAAGAAAGTGATTCAAAATTGAACCTTATTCACTACATAAGAGGATACACGATTCATTGCAAGAGCAGCGCCGGTCTATGCAGCTCGGTACAGCTCGAAATTAGAAGTCTTCTTGTGTAGAGAATAAAGTTCAAATTTTGAATCGCTATTCGCTTTCTTATATACAGCATCTCGGCGGGTGCTGACGCTACGAGAACGCCGTTAATTTGTGCGATACTAGTCGCAATTCATAATTTCAAGGGCAATATTGTCTCTTACGAGATTATACCCAAACATCGTGCGCGCAAAATTTCGGGGAACCATATATTTCACCGCGATAAAAAAATTAGCCTGTGTCATTCCCAATGGTCTACTCTACATCTGTGCCAAATTTCGTCAAAATTGGTCCAATAGTTTCGGAGCTTATTCAATGCAAACAAATAAAACACACAAATCTTTCCTCCTTATAATATTAGTATAGACAAGAAAGCGAACATTAAATTAATCATCGATATAAATAACTATATGTTGCCCACGACTTCGTGCGCCCTAAAGGAAATCCCACGGTAGCCGTACATTCTGCCGCGATAAAAATTAGCCTTTGTCCTTTTCCGTGGCCCAATCTATATCTGTAGATACCAAATTTA
The DNA here is from genome assembly GCA_905404095.1 of Glaucopsyche alexis. Taxonomy (NCBI): domain Eukaryota; kingdom Metazoa; phylum Arthropoda; class Insecta; order Lepidoptera; family Lycaenidae; genus Glaucopsyche; species Glaucopsyche alexis. The sequence goes on along the minus strand of FR990054.1, from coordinate 2,001,725 downwards.
ATCAAAACCGGTCCAGTAGTTTCGGAGCCTATTCAATGCAAACAAACTATTCCTCTTTATTATATTAGTAAAGATAATTTTTAATTTATGTAAGTAACCTACCCAGATCCGCGTTTTATTTTCAAAGAAATGTTTACACGGTTTTCTTTTGTCCATTTATTTTTGTCGCGTGCCTATACACTGTATGTAATGATGATTATTAAGCCCCATACCTATGTATTCACTCTTCACTCCACTACTTGCAAGTAGCAACTGAACAGGGAGTGGTACCACATGGTCCGCTTGCTTTCCATAAAAAGAACATTTTTGCGAACGCTCCAAGCAACAGCTTAGTTTTTACTTTTCATTTTCGTTCAACTGTGGGAGAAATGCGGATGTCGTAACGAAATAAACCCTAGTTCTCCGTAACAGAGTTGAAAATGGTTTCTTGAAACTAATTAATTCGCTTAAAGCCACGGCTGGGTAGATAGCTAACAGCATAATTACATATAATACGTAGGACGGGAGAGTCATAAAAACTATGACATATTATACAGTAGTAGTATAGAAATGCCATGGGATACTCATCCCAACTTACCTGTCCGGTAGTTGTGGTATAGTATACGGGTATGCGACCCCGGCTTCCCTAGCTATTACTGTCCTATCCCTTGCCCTCCTGGGCGGTAATATCCTACATTTCCTATTTCCCACTCTAACTTACCAATTTTCCTTTCCACACCACCTATCCTTCCTTTTCCCTATTCCTACCCTCTCCACCAATCCGTGGAAATGCAATGGATAATCAGAAAAATAATTTAATTATCCAAAATGGCGGCGATGTGGTTCACCACCCATCACGTCCCGTTTCTCGCGGAGGTGAAAAGCGGACCATGGAGAGCCGCTTCGCTACGTTGAATGTAAGAGGAGGAATGGATGGTAAGAATGAAAGTGAACGAAGCGAAACGAGTATGTAAGGATCGTAGCAAGTGGCAAAAAGTGGTCTCTGCCTACCCCTTTACGGGAAAAAGGCGTGATTATATGTATGTATGTATGTAGTATAGAAATTAGAAGATGGTAGAATGACTCTAGGGTAGTCGGCAATAGTAGCTAGCTTCTTAAATGTGAATAACATAAACTCATAAACCATAAGTACCTGGGAGACCGAGCTTTGACCCGAGTTAATAAAATAGTTTAAAATAAATATATAAAAAAATAGCAAAAAGAAAAAGAATCACAAACATATTCGTCTGAAGTCTGAACGGGATTCGAACCCGAGACACCAATTTGCCAACAACGCAAAAAGTCCGATGCTAACCAAGCCGCCCACAGGATTCGACATTTAGAAATCGGAATTCTACTAATATTATAAATGTGAAAGCTTGCGAAGATGGATGAATGGATGTATGGATACTTGGATAGATAGATGAATGTTTATTACGCATGGTAGTAGTTTAGGCTCCGTATAAAAACTTAGCATACTTTTCATCCCGAAAAAGTATAGGGTTCTTTTGGGATATTGTATTTACGTGGGCGTAGCCGCGGGCCAACAGCTAGTCATAATTTTTACTACGCGTAACGCGACAGAATGAGTAATAATAACTCCTAATAACTCCCCACACCGATCTCGGTGACGGTGGCCGGTTTGAAACTAGGTCAGTTACGCAGGAGTCATTTTATAGTGCCCAAGTGTGTGCGCAGTGCACAAGGGCACTCTCTCTCTCTTTACTCTCATAATCCAGTGGGACGGATAACGACACGACTGAAGAGAGATCAGGCGCAGGTCCGACTTTTTACATGTCCATCCGACGCATGGAACATTTCTATTGTCAGACAATCAGGTGTTCAGCCTGCATTGTCCTAACCAAACTTAGAAACAACATTTTTGTTGTTCCAATGGAACCAAACCCACGAGTCGAGAGCCAATGCTCTAACCACTAGACCACGGAGGTTGTTGAGAATGAGTAACATGATAGCAACCTTCTTTAGGTTATATGCGTTTCCCAAGAAAAAGACCTAGCCAGATCAATTTTTCTCCTCCAAAACTACCTTCATACTAAATTTCATGGAAATACTTGCAGCCGTTTTCGAGATTCCGATTGTAACATATATTTAGGGGCCTGTTTCACAGTCTTCTAGTAAGTGTCGAATAGCTTAAGCAAAAGTTTTGTCGCCGCTTACTTGATATCGAAAGACGGAGACAAAACATGTGAAACAGTGACACTTATCAGTAGATTGTGTAACAGGAGTTACAGGACCTTAAAGTACTAGGGCAGCTAAATACTGAGCTGCCGTCCTATACTAAAAGGCGGCTAAATGACAAAAAGAGTTTTTGAGGTAGAGCTAAAAAACGTAGGATTATTTTGAAATTGATGCTAGTTATTTTCTAATAAACAATTGTTAATGTTGTCATAAGACATAGTATAGGACGGCAGTGAGGCTGTTTGTCTACCGCCAATGTCAACGGGACGTCAACGAGAACGAGATTATTTCTGGTCGAGATTGTTTCTGGTCGGTGGACAGACGATTATATCGCTACTTCGGTGCCGTCATGTCTTTTGCGGTGCCGATATCTTCCCGTTGACGATAGCCGTGGACAAACGGCGTAAGGTATTTGGAATTACATAGTTCTACTCCGGGTTACGGGGAACATTTTTTTAAATTAATGACTATCAAGCTAATTTTTCGTGAGTGACTTTTTATTGATGAGACGCCCAACTTCCTCTTACAACTTTGGATGGTGGGAGCTAACAGGGATAGCGAGGATAAAATATGTCGATTTAACGAATCCCAAAAATTTATTACTAACTGGGTGTTTTGGTGAATCTATTGACCATAATCTAACCTATTAGAAATTATATCAGTCCTACAAATAAAATAATAATAATTCTGATAAAAAAAGAATTTCAATTAAAAACCAACTGAACATAAAAGTAAACATATTCAATTATTTACCTACCAATTAACATAAAATCAATCTGTACAATCGTAATGTCCGTCCGTTATATAAAAGCGATCAGTTAAAACGAATGGGAGTCCCAAAAAAGGCAAAACAGTTCGTGGGATACAAAATAGAACGGCAAAAAACGACTCTGACAAGAAGACGCGTCTCTAATAGACACGACCGGCTATCGATAAGAACGATTAAATTAAATCAATTACTCTGTTTTACATGTTTAATATTTTAAATTAGTTAAAAAAGATACATAATACAGATTATCTAGTAATAAAAATAATCACTCAAGAGTCAAGTTATCGTTATTTGAACACATTAATAAAAAAATAAAAAAGTTTGTTGAATTTACGGATTTAAAAATGAATTTACGTTGAAAATTTTATAATCATTAAATTAAAAACTACACTACTTCGAATAATAAAATAAACTTAATAACATAGTATTATTTTGTTTCCTGCCTTTCTTCTCTAACTAAATTATAAAAATTTACGACCTGCCACATATTTACATACTATAATATTATGTACTTTCTGTAAAACATTTTCTTTATCTACATTGAGAATCGCAAGTCGCGAGTTACAACACCCATACACACAAAAACGTAACATCTAAATATCTGCCATAAATGTAAAATTATAATAATCATTATTATTAAACTACAGCGTGAAATATTATAGGACTCGGTAATTTCTTCTACTTTATATCTTTCATTTTTTTTTAAGATTTCGTTTTTGTTTATTTGTAAATGTTGCCCGCGATATCTCGAACTGTACATTTTGCCGCAATAAAAAGTAGCCTATGTCCTTCCCCGAGCTCTATTCTATATCTGTGCCACTTTTCATCAAAATCGAACCAGTAGTTATTCAATGCACAAACTTTTCCTCTTTAATATATTAGTATAGAATATTTTTTGTTATTTTATTTTTAAGTAATTTTGTTTTTTACCACTTATTTTGAAGTTACATAAGAATTTGGTAATAAAGAAATACTATCTACAATAATATTATTAAAGACTAACTACGAAACGGCGGTCATACTAATATTAGTATGACCGATTGGCGTATCTTTATGTTTATAAAACAGTATTGTAAATAACTAAATACTTATGAAAAAATGGAAAAAATCGAAAACCCGTTATCCAGATTACCGATACGTTTATCGACATCGATAGTCACAAAGGTACCTCCCTAGAGTTTACAGGCGGCGCTACCTGGGCGCTAGGTAGACGCTTCTCGGAACACTTACTTGATAACGCGATAAGCGTCTTTCCCGCTTATTGCATTCATCATCATCATTCATCAGTGTCCAGTGGGCCACACTAATAGGTTAAACTTTAAAGCGTTCATGGGTGCAAAAGTCGACAGTTGACATGTACACCAAAACATTGAAATCCATTCAATTTTCAACGTCATTTTCCGTATGAAGGATGTAGGAGTACGTGCTATGGGTCATGTATATGGGGCTAGCTGTTGCCCGCGGCTCTGCCCGCGTAAATACAGTATTCCACAGGAATAGTGATCTTTTTCGGGGTTAAAAATATCTTATATTTTTTAATCCAGAGCTTAAACTACTACCATACAAAATTTCATCGAAATCCGTTTTCGCCTTTTTTCATGAAAGAGAAACAAACATCCATCCATCCATCTATCCATCCACACAAATTTTCACATTTATAAAATATTAGTAGGATCTTACAGACTCCAATCTACATAGACGTGCAAAATGTACGCGTCTTCCAGTATGAAACGTAATAATGATTGCACCGACCAACCCAGGTATACAACAGGCCAGCATAACCTTTTAGGAGTTACGTGTTACATGGCGTGGGAGTTGATTGTTGAATAATTTGTTCATGGTGCTTGCTGACTGCTGGCGGAACAACCGACCTTTTAGGCTTTTGAAGCGATCTATATTATCGATCGGTTCAAACTTCAACATGCAACAGGGACGCAGAAATCGAAGACAGTAAACACTCTGAAGTCTGAACTCTGAACATGTGAATTATATGTATATAATAAAGCGTGATTTCGTATTAAAAATAAATCTTTCATACATATAATATTATATGTCTCCATTATTTCTCAAATTTACCAAAAAAAGGTAAAACTCATAGAGTGCCGACAGAACACAATATCGCACAGGCAAGCATGCGGCGCGCGACCCGCTCTACCTACCTCATACTAGATACACCGGCAAAACACCGTTGTCTTCAGTGTCACGAGTTCAATGGTTTTCCCAAATCTCAAAAAATTACAATAAATAGAATAATTATTAATTACTCATGAATGTTGCGTATTTTCATTTGAAACCGTGTCTATTAACCGGCTTAACCATCGTAGAAATGGTCTCTTTCTTAGTAGAAACACTCTTTCTTTGTAGAAGAATGGACAAAATGACAAATTGACAAAGGAAAACTGTCATTATGTCTATACAATCTGTCAGTCAGTAAGTATAATCTTGTGTAGACAGAACGCATTTCTACGGCGGTCATACTACGCGTGCAGAGAACATTTTTAGGGTTCCGTAATAATTAAGGAACCCTTATAGTTTCGCTCTGTCCGTCTGTCTGTCTGTCTGTCTGTCTGTCCGCGCCTCTAGCTCCTGTAATTATTAATATAAATTGATGAAATTTGGTATATAAAAAATAATAATTTTATATTTTAGCGGTGGCTCTCCATACATGTGAAGTGGGGATGCAAAATATTTTTTCACTCTACCCCATCGTGTGGGGTATCGTAGAATAGGTCTCTTAAAATAAAGGCAAAGTTTCATACGTTACTTTTTTATAAAGTTGACCATTTTCGAGTAATCGGCCTCCAAAGTAGTTTGTAAGTTGGTCCCCCCCCCTAGCATTTTTAAACTATAGGAGATAGAAACTTGAAAATTTCCATGGTGATTGATCATGCTAAAAACTCTTTAGGAAAATTATTGTGAATCAAATCGGACAGTTACTTTTGGAGTAATTAAAAAAAAGCATTTTACGCGTTTATAGTTACGGAACCCTCCTTAGACATGTCCTGACATGCTCTTGGTTAGGTTATTTACAAGACTGTTAGCTAGCGGCAATATGAACGTTTGCTTTGCAGATATTTCAAACAGTGCTGATTTTAATGAAATACTGGAAAACTAACAGACAGCAGACGAATACATTTGCAAGTAAGTTTTTAAAGTAAAGACAAAATCCGAGATATTTACCAGAATTCCTTCTGGTAAATATCGCGTATTTTATCTTTACGAATAAAATTCGGGAAAAACGAAATCTCAAGAGGAATTGGGCGAACCAGACCGAACAAATAATAATTAGAATTTAGCTGAAGCCAAAAATAGTCATACAAAACACTAGCGACATTGTATAATTTTTTAAAACAAAATTGAAAATCGTCGTCTTTACATTATTGACTGTAATAACCCCCCTAAAAATTTTGATAAAGTTTAGGGCTCGTTCACAACAAGCGATTCCTATGCGATTTATAAATTATAACACACGCATAACTTTTAGCGTACCCAACCAAACTCATTGCACGCATTGCGAAATGCACATCTGACATCGACCAATCGAAAACAGATTCGGCTAGAGTCGTGTTTTCAAAGGTTGCTTGCAAAGACGTAAGTAAATCTTTTAAGAACCAATGTAAACGCCTATACAATAGGATCCCCGAAAACATTCAAAACCTTTCTATTAATAAATTTAAAAAAGGTAGTCAAAGAACGTTTGTGTGTATAAAGCTTATTATAAAGTAAATGATTTAACGATTGCACACCTTGGGAATAAGATGCAACCCTAAAGCTGTCTCTATGTACTTGTGTACTGACTTTTGTTATATTTAACATAGATTTAAGTTTACAATGTAAAATATATATATTTCTTTTAAAAGAACAATTTTTCATCTTTTTGCTTTTTCTGTTGACTTTCCGAAAATAGCTTGTTAAGTTTTATTTGGAAATAAAAATTTTCATTTTCACTTTTATGGCTAGGTACTGTATATTTTTCCGTCCGTTCAGGCCGAGTCTTGAACTAAAGAAATGTAAACACGGCTATCGAGAGATAGTAAATAATACATAATAACGCGCAAATCGGCCTGGATTTGTTCAGAACTGATCAAACCTGAACCTTATTTCGACAGCACAACGAATCGAGTTCAGTTATCGACGCAATTGGTCACGATATCACCGAATTGGTCACATATTTTACAGAATGCTCGAACATTCTCCTTAATATATTTTAGAATGTATGTTTTCTTTTTCCTTCAAATGTGCTAGCTTTTTGTTTGAGTCTTGGACGTGAAATATAAATTATGGTTTCTAGTTCTGTTGCGATGATAAAAGTGCCCAATAATGTGTTATTCTCATAAGTATAATGTCTTCCATGTAGAGACAACAGTTTGTTACATCTTTACTATAATCTAATAAGTATATAATATAAAATTCTCGTGTCATAGTGTTCGGGGACACACTCCTCCCAAACGGCAAAAAAAAAATTTTTTTGCATATTCGGTAAGTCTGAGAATCGGTCGTAATCTATTTTTTATATACGGCAAAACTACGTTTGCCGGGTCAGCTGGTATAGATATAGATTTAATTTCTTCCCAACGCGACGCGACATAATTGAGAAATATTTAACGCGAAAATATTGACATAAAATAATAAAGCAACGATTACAATCAATAAAACCTAACCAAGAGCATGTCAGGACATGTCTAAGGAGGGTTCCGTAAATGTTGAATGTTGATTAATAATCAAAATATATTTAAGTGAATAAGAATAATTTTTATTCGATTTCGATGATATTTTAAAGAGTTTTTATTAAATTTAATATTCGCTAATCAAGTAATCACATAACATTTGAGCATATTATTAGTCTATTACGATATCGCCTAGGTATCACAATCAAAGAAAATTTCGATAGCGTGATACAGAATTTAAATCCAATAACACAGCGACATCTAGTATTATTTTTCAAAAACAATCAACGATTTAAACAGGAGACTAGCGCCATATACCTAGTTTTCGTAAAGTTACTAGCAAATTGAAGCTTTTAATATTTTAGAGGTACGTATTAAATTATAAAAAATAACAATAATACTATGGAAATTATTAACATAATTATATTAATGTGTTTTCAGTGTTATTAAATTATTGTAATAATAGGTAAAGGATATTCGTAAAATTAATTATTAATTAAAATTTTACGTGTTTCAAAACTTAGCTCTAATTCTGGTAAAGAAACATAAATTCGCAATAATCAATATAATTGTTGTAGCTCAGTTAGTCACAGTGATTGTCCTAGGATGTAGGTTCAAACCCGACAGCATATTTCAATTATTTTTAATTTAAGTTCTTTTTATTAATTGTTAATTTCAGTTTTTTTTTAAATTTTGCAACCAATTTTGAAACATTATTTTAAATAATCATTTCACATTATGTATAATTATTCAGATTTTCTTTATGTTAATTTGTTTTTCTATAATTGCTCTAGAAATAGAAATTATGATGCGATTTCGTTCAAAATAGTTTTCCTGAAGAGTTTTTAGCATGATCTGTCAGCATGGAAATTTGCAAGTTTCTATCTCCTATAGTTTAAAAATGCTAGGGGGGGGACCAACTTGCAAACTACTTTGGAGGCCGATTACTCGAAAATGGTCAACTTTATAAAAAAGTAACGTATGGAACCTTCACTTTATTTTAAAAGACCTATTCTACAATACCCCACACGATGGGGTAGAGTGAAAAAATATTTTTCATCCCCACTTCACATGTATGGAGAGCCACCCCTAAAATATAAAATTATTATTTTTTTATGGTCCCAAAACCGTGATCTATACACAATCTATAACTGTACCAAATTTCATCAATTTATATTCATAATTACAGGAGCTAGAGGCGCGGACAGACAGACAGACAGACAGACAGACAGACAGACAGACAGACAGACGGACAGAGCGAAACTATAAGGGTTCCTTAAGTATTACGGAACCCTAATAAAGCTGCCAATGAGTTATGAAAGGTGTTTTTTGTAACATTACGTTGTACGGAGCGTTTATATACTTGTGTGTCAATAATTTTGTCATTTACTGTCACCATGAAGACAGGTGCAGTTATTTTATTTGCACCTTATCGTTAAGGCTCGGCACATGCCACGCGATTTTACGGGGTTTTTTTTTACTGACAAACGTCTTTTTAACAAGTATAACAGGATCATTCGTTATAATTATAATATCTATGAAATTCAGAATATTGTATTAACGTTGTATAAATAAATATTGTATTAACAGAAAAAAGTTACATTAATTAAACCTACAAAATAATAATTAATAACATAATATATTTTTTTTACTACTTACTAACATGTTTATAAAGTCGCTATAATTGAGAATTAAAAGTAGGGTCGTCCTATCAAAACCACATAAACGCCTAATGAGGACAAACAACAAACGCTTAATTAGAACAACAAACAGATATAATTGAATATACACACAAAACAATTGTTTCGCAATTGTGTACACTTATAATAAGCGCGTTACATTCGCGTCGTATGTAACCGCCCTAAGCTATTGATAATGAGCAATAAATTGCGTAGCGGCTCACCTGTCGCCGGAGTGCCCCCGGGCCCCGGCAGTGCCCCGCGAAGTGCCCCGTCTGCCCCGAGGCCCCGAGGCAACCGAGGCGTGCCCACTTCGTGTGGTACACTTTATACACTTAATTCTTTGCATTTTCCCTTTAATGTACGCCTTTTATAGGTATAATGCACGAGACGTAACAGTACAAGGTAACGTAACGCCGCGCCGAACCGAACCCGTATTTGTGTTGTATAATGCGTTTCAAATGTGAATAAGAACGTCAATGACCTTTTTCTTGTCAAATATCACTTGAAAAGTGCGATTTTCAGAAAAATAGTCTTGCATCGAATTTAAATAATAACGTTAAATAGTAATAAATTATCTAAACATAAATTTAACTATCATAACAGTCTAAATTCGAAACAATATGGCGCCGACTCAAACCTATTCTCATTTAAACTTAGCACGGGACTAGATAGTCGTGGTGTATATATTAATATAGTTATGTATAATATTACTATTTTCAATTTTGTATCTATTATTATAAATGTTATTAGTATAAATTAATTATATTATATATTGTATAAAATATAATTATATCCGTTGTCTGATACCCGTAACACAAGTTCTACTTAGCACGGGATTAGATCGACGTGATATATATATTATTTAATTATGTATTAATAATGTTTGTATATATTTTTTGTGTGTGTGTGTGAATAAAGAAAAGAATATGAATTTAAATCGCATTGTACTTATGGTGTCTACAGACACACGAATTTGGTACGGAGCGTACAGCGGATCTGGTACGCTCCGTACCAGATCCGAGCGTGTGTAGGGCAGTCCGGCGAACATAAGAAGAAGGCGAAGAGTTCGCCGTTGTCCGCATCGGATCTGGTCCGCTCCGTACCAAATACGTGCGTGTGTAGAGCAGTCCGGCGGTTAGGCCGTACAACGGTATCAGTGTTGCCAACTTAGGGATGTACCCCCCAAAATTAGGAAAAATATCTACGGGGGTTTACTAGGGGACAGGATGTTTAGAGTTTTCTCCTTATGAATCAATTTGTATGTAATAATAAAAAATATTTTAATCTGTGTATATAGCCACGGATATGAAAATATTAAGAGTGAAATCAGATTAAAACAAGTTAGTTTTATGTTATTCACACGTAAGTCTTTATGTTAAACACATAACCTTTCTTTCTAGCTTATTATCTCTTAGATCTGTCAATGGTATAAGTATTCAGGGGTAAAATTTGGGGAGAAATATTTTTTAAAGTGTTGGTATCACTACCCGTTATCAATGAATTGCGGGAATCATCGTCGTCGTTTAAAAACAGCACTGTAAATAGAACTCTGTGCTAATGTAATAGAGCATAAAATCGAACACACGAGTGTCGAGCATCACGGTCCACTGCACCGTACCAAATCCGTGCGTGTGTAGCGACACCGAATTTGGTCTCCGGATATGGTTCGCTGTACGCTCCGTACCAAATTCGTGTGTCTGTAGATAGCATTAGTGTGGCAAGGCGATCTAATATCACCATGTCAACGGTCAGTTCTATTTCATAAAAACGTCTTTGTATCGACTATCGAGTAATGACGTTTTTAACAAATAATTATTGGTAATCTAGGTTATTGAAACGGGCCGTTAGACAACAGAGATATTTTACATTGAAATCATTACACGTAATACGATATCTCTACTAATATTATAAATGTGAATGTTTGTGAGGATGGATGTTTCTTACTCTATCACGCAAAGACTACTGAACGAATTGTGATGAATATTGGCATGGTTGAAGTTAATGTAGGCTCTGGATTAAAACATGCCACTTTTTATTCCGAAAATATAATAGATACTATAGTACACGCCACACGGGCGGAGCCGCGGGAAAAAGCTAGTTTTGTATATAATATCTACATTGAACACTATTATTTATAGACTCATACTTTCGAGTTTCAACGTAGATCCTATTCAAATACATCTTTGCAATATTTACAATAACGGAGTTTATCGCAAACGTTATGTCGGCTGTCGGAGACATTTACATTCGCGACTTTCGACATTAAGAAACTTGCAATAATTTTCCGATTGCAACGCCAATTTACAGTAAACCTATTACGGATAGTTAGTACGAGAAGAGCGAGTAAACTTAGGATCGGTATGAAGCGAACCGACGACAGTGGGCCTAGCAGGACATCTTGTTGTCTCTTAAACAAAAACTGCGACCAACGACACAGAGATTTCAATACGTCTATGGTGCGACAGTCACTCACAATATGGGGCTTAGCACGAACATTTGACAGCGGCGTAAACGTAACGTTATTGAAAGAGAACTGTATGAAAATATGTCTGAATCATGATAGCGCCCATATAAATTTCATCTTGCGCGAACAAAAAATAAGTTTGCAACTGCACGTGATCATACTGTATTACTGAATTTGGCAGCGAATGTTGGCGACTAAATAACTAAACTGGCGAAAGCACCAGGTGACAAAACATACAAAAATCAGCATATAAAATAAATAAAAATTGGCACCTAAGTTAAGATTGGGAAACCTTGGCATAGAGTAATGCGAAACAGCTACAATCGATCGCCTGTTTGCCGAGCCTAAAAGCTGGGTGGACCAGGGACCTGTTTGATCCAACAACCTTCGCATTTGACTGGTCACCTACTGGGGGACTGGCGCAATATATTATGGGCAGAAACTAAACCTAGGTGACGAATTGCAAGAATTTCGATTGCTGCTGCAAATGTATAAAAGATCAGCTATGAGGCATCAGCCTGATTTGCTATTTTAATCTCGTGGTCAAATGCTGCCCTAGTTATACTACATCTATTTTTAACCTTCTTCGGGCATATGCGGCCCTAGTACTTTAGGATGTGAACGCTTAAGGAAACATTACATAACATTATATATAGTATGTCGTGAGTCAATCGTGTGTCACGCACGACTAGGCACTGAGTCAGATCCTTAAACCTTTAAATGCTATTACGCAGTATACAGTTTTAGGGTTCCTCGTCGCATAATTGCTGGCGAAACGAAACCATAATATTGTGCCAACACTAAGGGGGTTCGATATTTAGTCGAACGACTCTACACGCTGTTTGCCGACAGTTGCCTTTGTGTTTATATGTAGAAGCCCAACGCTTTTCAAGAAGGTAATACCGGGACTATATTTTCCGGAAATCGGAAGGCCGGAGAAAATTCAGAGCATTGAAAATAGTACTCTGGACCAATACAATAAAGCTCCTATACAATTTTTATTCGATAGACGATCACGTCACGAATACTTTGTAGCAAATTGTTCATGCTTGAGCTTCAGGTAAGTTTAGTACTCGTAGTACCTTGTATCGAAAATATTGTATGATTTTAGTTGAAAGTCGAACACATTAGTATCGAGTTATCATATTTGACATTGACATTCATTCATTCATATCTCCAGTGCTCTGAATTTTCCCTGGCCCGCCGGATTCCGGACCATAATATAGTCCCAGCAGGGACATCGTAATTTACTACTACATGGTTACCTACTATTAAGTATTCTGTGCCATGGAGGAAGAATACATCTGATACGACCTCAACATTACAAAAATATATACCTAAACTAGATTGATTACGTTAACAGTTGAATACTGAAATCAACATTTTGCTAAACAAAGACAACACGTGACTTACGTTAGGAGCCTCTTAACTTAAAGAAGTGTTTAAGAGGTCGGCCGTTACTGTACGATGTTCAAAAATGTTAAATCATTAGGGTGATACCTATATTACGTGACCTGTTTAGGGGAAGGGGGGTCTTCGAAATACTACGCTAAATAGTACGCTGGTCACCCGGTGGGGGGAGGGGGTTTAGGTTTTTATCACGTAGTCAACATCTTCTAGTAAAATCTTGCGCAGCGGCCGTAAGTACTTAGGTATTAAAAGGAGGAGGGGTGTCTCGGCATAAATATAGTAAAATCATTAGAATTTAACAGTGTTTTGTATTTTGGGGGCTTTCGAGGAACTCACATTAAATAAAACTACCTGGGTGACCGGGCTTTGCTCGAAGTTTTAGCAGAACGATCAAATAATTAAAGATATAATAAATAAAAAAAGAAATAAAAAAAACCACAATAATATTCGTCTAACCGGGATTTATTTTTTTATTTTTTTACATACTAAAATTATTACATACTATTATACTAAAATTACGAGCTTCCTGAAACCTTTCTGAAGATTGTGAAATATGCCCAACAGGCTCACTATAAAACAGCTTCGAATAGAGAAAAATCGCATAGTAATTTATGTGTTAACTGTTCAGCATACGAAACCGTCCAAGTTTTTAATAGCTACTTCGACGACAGCTGAGTAAATCTTGTAGAGTCAATATTAGTTTGAATTTTATGCGCTGCTCTTCATGATGTTACAAAGTTCTACTTTTAATGCGTCAATCCGGTGAGTGGTGACTTTACGAAATCGGACGCGACTTGCGACTTCGCTGGTCGGCAGCTCTTTTTGACGACTTTTTTTTAATGAAATGAACGAGGAAACGAGCAGACGGATCGCCTGATGGCTTACCATCATTACCACCGCCCATGGACACTCGCAACACCAGAGGAGTTTCACTTGTACACTCCTCTGGTTTGCGACTTGCGCTCCCAGCCCTTAAAACCGGTAACCACACTCACTCGGCGAAACACAACGCAAGCGTTATTTCACGCCGGTTTTCTGTGAGGCTGTGGTATTTAATCGACCCGGCCCCATTCATGCCGAAGCGTGGTTCCACATTGAACTGTACCAGAGAATTTAACTTTGCTGAGTCAAGTGTATAGTGTTTCCAAAAGTTTTAAAGTAAAAGTGTACGCTAAGCACGAACATTTTGCGACAACGTATTCGTTGATTTATCGATTGTCAAATGTTTGAAAATCATAACAGTTCAGCACCTATACAAATTTTTATTCGATAGACGGTAACGTCACGAATACTTTGTTGCAAATTGTTCATGCTTGGGCTTCAGGTAAGTTTAGCAGTACCTTGTGTAAATAATGTATGATTTTAGTGATGTTTACAGCCTTACAAGGATAATTAAAAAAAAACATTATTTATCGCAGCCACACTAGTAAAAGCGCGAAGATTTGACATTAATGACATTTCAAATTTCAATTTAATTTCGTAATTTTTCGCGACATGACGATTGACTAAGTTTTCAATTTCCTGGTCAAGTTCATACCACCTTTTACCGATTCGCAGCTAAGTTGATTTCAAGGAGAAATTCTGTACCTGAAATAGAAAGTAAAATCATTAGAATTTAACAGTAGATATGTTTTGGGGGCTTTTGAGGAACTCACATTAAATGAAAGTACCTAGGCGACCGCGGGCTTCGCTCGAGTTTTAGTAGAACTAGATAGAAAGATAAAATAATTAAAAATATAAAATAAAAGAAAAAGAAATAAAAAAAAGAATCACAATAATATTCGTCTGACCGGGATTCTTTTCTCTATTTAAAAAGTAATTTTAGTGGCACTCTTTTTTTTAAATTCGTGACATCTGACAGCTTTTTGACACGACAAGGACCGTCGGGCTACCGAGCGCTGCCTGGTGACAGAAAAAGAATCGACAATTCTTATTGACCGGGTTTTTATACCGCTTACGCCACCAGATGACGCGGACGCTTTGTGTGTGTTGGGTCTGCCCCCTAACGGCAGAAAAATATCAAAGGGTCGTAACACCCTCATTGACAAATGACAACTACGTATTCGTTACGTTATCGAACGTCAATTGTAATGGACATTGGGTGTTGTCATGATTTTTATACAAATCTCTTTCGTTAACGTTACAAATACATACCTAAGTAGGTGTCAAATGTCAATTATTCCTGCAGGCTTAGCGTGCGCACCGTAGAAACACCGAAGAATCGACAAAATTATTAGTTTTATTAGCAAATAACTGATGTGAATAGAATAATTCTTTAAAATTATTTCTATGGATCATCATGCTAAACCTGCTGATAACAGCTGCTGCGCAGTGCAGCGACACTCTTGCAACGAAACGTGTATCTTCTTGTATAGTGCATAAAGGTCAATTTAGAATCACTGTCTTCAAAACGCCGCGCCGCGTCGCGTCTCAATGTAAGCTTACCCTTAGACTAGGTTACACGGTCAGTCTGGCATCATTTCAGTCCATCAGCCTGACCCAGACTGACGAAAGAATGATCGTGTAACCGTGTGCTTGACGGACTGACAATTTTTTTATTATGTACTTTCCGGCCATCATTCTGGCGTCAATCTGAGACTGATGGACTAAACTTATGCCAGACTGACCGTGTAACCCTAGTCTAAGTGTGCACTCCACAATCTACTGTCTACACCGGCGGGCTTATTACGTATCTTGCGAAAGCCAAGCAATAGCAAAAATTGCGCAATTTTTGCGCAAAAATCGCAAATTCGTATTACGTATCTGCAAAAACCTAGCAGAAGCAACCTAGCGACAGTACTGCCTCTACCGAACAATCGGGGAACTATAAATTGCAATCAATCGTTCGATTTCTTCACTGCTGTGTAATTTTTCGTATTACGTATGACTTTTACAGCAAAGCCAAAGCAATCAGCGAGCGATTTGAACTGTCAGTTAGCAATAATAAGCGAAAATTTTTACGCTAAAATTTTAAGCGAACGATTAGCAATCGATCGCATAGGTAATACGATTTTATTTGACGTTCAGCAATCGACTGCGCGTCTATCGCGCGATTACTGCAAGATTATTGCTAATCGCTATTTTAACGTAATACGGCGGCGGTGTTGTACCTACATAGTACATACACAATGGTGTGACTTGTGAGGCAACAGTTCGCGGAACGCCCGCGTGAACGTATTGTTTGAGAAACTCGCTATCACGGAGCTGAATCGGATGACATCATCATCATCACACCGAGCCGTCCATGCCTTTGTTGGTCGGATCGGAGGTTGGCAACGTGACTGGAGTGTTGAGTACTGAATAGTTATCACTCAGTACTGTTAGTGCGGTGCATGGAGTTAATATAAAATTTAATTCTCCTGCCTATCTTAAAACTTAGGCCTTTTCATCCGTTATTGGATGATTTATACAGTAGGTTCTAGATTTGCGCGCGGCAAAATATCCTATGTTCTTTCCCGGGACCCAAAGTATGTCTATACCAAATTTTATAAAAATTGGTTCAGCGGTTAAAGCGTGAAGTGGTAACAGATAGACAGACAGTCAGACAGACAGACACACTTTCGCATTTATAATATTAGTATAGATTATAATATTAGTATAGATTCTCCGAGCGAAGTAACCACTCTTGAAATACGTGCCTTGAAATACTGGACAGTTGGTTTTTAAATGTATTGCTGCCCAAGCATACCTATACGTTATTCTCATAACACATTCAGCCTAGTCCAGAGGAATGACTGGTCAATACGTCTAGGGCCAACCATGTGCGGGTTTCCTCACGATGTTTTCCTTCACCGCGCGTCCGTATAATGTACCTGAGATCTGAATAAGTCTCATTGCTACACGCCACAACCGAGGATTCGAACCTGCACTTTCTCGAGTGCAAACCCACTAGGTCACGGAGCCTGCCTAAATTAACAATATTAGTACATACCTGGAAAACCGAACGTTGCTCAGAGCTCTAGCCTTTAGTAGACTAAAAATAAATAACCACCCCACCCATTAGGGATTCAAACTGGAGACAGACGCCTGAGAAATATTTTTGTAAACAAAAACATTAATTCGACCAAATTAATATGACCTTGTATTTATTTACTATCCAGTAATTAAGTGACATTTACATTGGTAGTAACTGGTATTATCATTTATCTATAGTAAAAGTATAATAAAGAGGTGTGTTTGTTTGTTTGCATTGAATAGGTTCCGAAACTACTGGACCGATTTTGATGAAATTTGGTACAAATGTAGAGTAGACCACGGGGAGGGACACATGCTACTTTTTATCGCAGGAAAATGTACGGTTCCCGCGGGATTTACTTTTGCGCGTACGAAGTCATGAAATAATATCAACTGTCGTTACTCGTAGTGTTTACAACAATAATTTAATTGCATTGGATCAGAGTATAATAAACTAGCTGTTTCCTGCGGCTCCACCCGCGTAAATATACTATCGAGTAGATATGAGCGCCGATGGGTGTTAGGTCGGCGGCGGCGCGCCGGCTATTTTGGGTCGGCGGCGGCGGCGTCGGCGGCGTGACCTTGAAAGGGTTGAAGTTTGTACTCGGTGGTAAAAAAAAGCGAAGTTTACTTTATTTATTAGGTAACATACAATTGCAATGCAATACAATATATGACACTTTTTGTAGTGATGAAAAAGACAACTAATAATAGTTAATAGTGCTTTGACTACAAAGAGCGTAAGAATCACTGTAATCTTTTTCTATTTTCTTTTTTGTCGACATCGAAGGCATTTATATAATTGACTGGGTAGGCTCCCTAGTGGACAACTAATAATAGCGGAGATCTCAGCCTGCAATACGGTGCAAAATCTCCCAAACAAGCATATCTGCCTGTAGGTGGCACGTCACCGTAGTCCAACGCCATGCCGGTTGTCTTTCCTAAATCTGTCCGTGAACAAGTCTTGGGCAGGACCATAGAGCACATCTAGCCTTTTTCATAATGTCCTCGATGTGCTTATTCCAAGTAAGTCTCATAATATTTAGGATCACTTCAAAATATTTGACCTCGCTTGCAATCGTGGTAGTTTTCCCGAAGAGTGTTTTAGTCCCTTCCTCTTATTATTGTTAGGTATCAAGACTGTCTTATTAGCGTTGACGGTTAGCTTGACCCTTTTGCACCAATTTTGCACCTGATTGCATTACCACAGCGACTACTGATGCGCATTTGCCTGCCACTAGTATCGCTAGGTTGGATTAGAGCTTGGTTCTCGACTCGGAGGTCGTGGGTTCGATTCTCACACTGGAACAACAAAAAAAATGAGGAAAACAGTTGACCTAAAGGCCATCGGTGCAACTTCCCGCTAAGCGCTTAAATTTTATTTAATGCATCATTTTTGAGATTATCGAGCTAAACATTTTCACTGATAATTTTCTTTCATCAGACTTTTGAGCTCGGAGAGTAGTTTAATAAAACACTATTTTTTTATAACTTTGGAATGAACCAACCGATTTTCACGCGATTGGCGGCAATTGATGAAGTTTTTTATGTCCTTTGAAAAAATTGACAGCAAAATTTTTTTAATGATAATTTTCTAAATAATTCCGAAAAACACTTTTTTCGATTTTCTTTTCTTCACGATATGTCTCAAACGAATCAACAGATTTTAAAGGATTTTAAGGTTTAAAGTTTTTTAGGGTTAAGAGCTGATTAGTTTTTGGAGTTGATCGATAAAGCCGTTTCAAAGTTATTCCGAAAAGACCATTTTAAAAACAAAATTCACAGCCTTTTTGAGATTTCTTGAAATATATCTATCTGAATCGGTCCAAATTGTAGTCAAAATCTAAGTTTAGCCAAGCCCTTTCGAATGGCGCCAGCCGCAATAAAATCAGTCAAACCGTTCAAAAGTATAAGAGGTTTACATACTTACACACACATGCATACATACATACATACAGACATAGTGACTCCTCGACCCTCGCGGAGGTAGTCAGGGAAGCTTCCTGTGACCTCAGAATGTCAAGATCTGAAGAGAATTCGATTTTTGCAAAATGATGTAAAACCAATAACTTCCCGATTTTTGAAAATCTTACATTTTCTTAGCGGGAAGTTAAAAAGTTGTTTTCAAGTTTGGTTAGGACATAGAAGGCTGATCACCTGATTGTCTGACAAGAAAGGTGATCCATGCATCGGATGGCCAGTCATGTCAGTTATCCGTCTCACTGGATTACGAGAGTAAAGGAAGAGAGGTGCTCTTGTGTACTGCGCACATACTAGGGAACTATTATAATAATTGCTGGCATGGTTTAAATGAAACCGGCCACCGACATCGAAATTGGTATGGGGTGCTATTATTATTAGGTCGTCAGTGTATCCTTAGCATAGAACCTTCTATTGTTCAGTTCTTTTAACAGTCCATTCCAGGGACCACTCCAGCAGCGACAGTACCTTCCTTGTGGACATCCTTGGTTCATCCTGCTCCTGAGCGTCAAGCCTATGATAGTTGATGACGCTACTCTGTTGTTTGGCGTAGCTTTGATCCACTCTTTAGTAATTCTTGAAGCCAGGCTATCCAGAACCCAGTCTAGATCAGATTAAGTTTTTGCCGAACGCGCCTTCAATATCTAGGAAGGCGCTTAGTGCAAACTTCTTATCCTCAATGGCAAGATCAATGCGATATACTAGCTCCAACAATTCAATAGATCTGCCTTTCTAGTAAGCATGTTGTCTTTTATGCAGAACTCTTTTGATGAGATAGGTGTCACTTATTTGGATGTTCGTTTAAAGTATGAAAGAAGTAAAGCTTTTATAGGTATATATGACCTGGGTAAAATGAATGCTCATAGTCACTGACTGAAATTACACATAATATGACTATCCCTCTCGCTCACTCGGCGCGCCGATGTATTTTCGCGGCGGCGGCGGCGCGGCAAAATCGCCGGCGGCGGCGGCGCGCCGGCGCGGCGCTCATATCTACTATCGAGTATCCCGCGGGAACACTGTACTTTTTTAGGATAAAAAGTAGCTTGTTTTAATCCAGAGCCTAAACTACTACCATACCAAATTTCATCACAATCCGTTTGGTAATTTTTGCGTGAAAGAGTAACAAAAATCCATCCATCCATCCTCACAAACTTTCACATTTATAATATTAGTAGGATTATTATTTTCTCTTCAAAAAGAATCACCTCTACCGGTTTTTTATCGACGCTCAATCTGCTCCGACAGCCACTGCAGTGATTATGATGTAGATGTCGATTAATTGGTACCGTCGATAAAGGTACATCCCTAGCGATTAATGCCGTCGATACAGGTACGTCCCTAGTGATTAATATGGCGGGAACATGTGGCGTTTTCAATCAGCCATTATTATTGGCGTCGTTTTTTATGCGCGGGCGCCAGACCAACGTAATAAAACCGAGAGTGAGACCAATATTCTCGGTATAAACGTTACTGGCTTAAACTGCGCAGAGTGTTAAGGGCGCACCACTTACGAATTTGACATAAATGGGCTGTCTTTCGGTACATTTTGCGGCCAAATGAAACCGAATTTCACAAAACCAACAATTGTCACAAATAGAGAAGTACTTAACATTATCATTAGTTTCCTCACATCATATACAAAAACATTCATTATGGTAAGTATGAACTTAAACGCACAAATATGGAAGATATTTACAAATATATTCCGGCGGCCATATACTTCATATACTACTTCATATACTATAACCTACAAGTGACGTCATTTGTATGTCGACTTTAGTATGGAGCGTTTTTAGGAGGCTCGCGAAATTTTTTATACAAATCGCTGTACCTTTGAAAATATTGACTTTTGATATACGGTTTCTTCTGAGAAATTACTCATATTTAAGAGTACTATTCATTTATGCATAAAAAAAAATAGTCCGACTGCCTATTATTGGTTTTGTAGAATTTATCTAAAAATCAGTTAATATGATTTTTAGTATTAGAGTTTTATTGGTCCATGGTATTAGGTCCTTACATACGAAATTGGCGTTTTGTCGTACTGACCACATTGATCTCAAATATTAAAATATCTTCATTGGTTAGGAATTCCAATTTCAAATTCATACTGCTATACTCATGCATGTGTTTCGAAAACCGTAATTCATTTGTTTTTTCCTCTTTTGGGTTTTTCTTTGCGTCACTCTGTTTACAAAATGGAAAACTTGAAAATATCGTATTGTTTTCGAGTACGAGTTCCACCGTGGCACCAGTGCTGCAGAAACGGCTCGAAGGATTAATAATATGTATCGCGGCGGTGTCAATATATATTCTTTGGCGGTGTCGCAAAAGAAAACACAGCTCGTTTTTGGTTCCAACGTTTTCGTTCTGGAAATTTCGACCTGCAGAACAAGCCCCGTGGACGGCCGGAGACCGAAGTGAATGAATTGAAGATTATTGTGGAAGCGGATCCATCAAAACTCAAACTCAACTCAATTATTTTGAGCGAAGTCGGACAATAACTTTTGAAGTAGGTAGGTATATCAAAGAAATCCTATTGGGCGTTGATAGTTACGGAACCCTCTTTAGACATTGGTTAGGTTTTTTTAGACTTTTTATGGATTACTTGCCAATTTAAGTTCCTACACCGCCATATCCGGTGCATGAAATTGTACCAGGCTCACATGGAGCCCGAGGTAGTTACCCGGAAGGCTGTGTACTTGCACCGCCATGGCTGGGTGGGTAATTTGCACTGCGGTCGCGGCTTCAGTAATTGATATATGTGGCTTACGCGTGTATGAGCTCCGGGTATGAATTATACGAATTATAATCTTTATTCTTTAACAACTTTTTCAATGCCTGAAATTTTCTTCTAACATACAAATTTCAGGTAAATAATTACTTACTTATGTATACTATTTTACGTATTTATGATGTGTTAATTTAACCTAGATGTTTATTGGTATATCTACATAAATTTTTCCAAGCATAATTTCGACTAGACTTATCCATCTTGAAAACTGAAAACGAAATCCCACCAAAAACATTCTGTAAAAAACTAGCCAAGTCTCGATAGAGCTGCTTGTTTATCTCTAAAAAGTAGTGAAATCTAGACAAAGTCATGCCAAGTCTAAGGTTCCTTACTGCGATTTCTTTATTATTATAGTTAATGTTGTGTGACTTGGCCGTTGAAGGGTACACAATGGTACAAAAGGGGCTCCATGACACCATTGCTCCAATACATGTGTTCTACAATCAACAACAGCCTAAAATGAGACACTACTCACTAGCGTCCAATTACCAATACCAGTATGGGCTATTATCTCGCTTAACAAACATAGGTAGTTACAACAGATATACATTACGTGTAAACAAAATTGACTTGTATCCACTTGTAACGTATAAAGAATGTTCAACGGCCAAGTCACACAACATTAACTATAATAATAAAGAAATCGCAGTAAGGAACCTTAGACTTGGCATGACTTTGTCTAGATTTCACTACTTTTTAGAGATAAACAAGCAGCTCTATCGAGACTTGGCTAGTTTTTTACAGAATGTTTTTGGTGGGATTTCACTTCTTTTTGTAGAAACGTGGGCATATTGATTTATTTTACTAGATTTCAGTGTAATTTGTTTATTTAATTTGTGTAATGATCGAGTACAATAAAGTTAATCGTTCGACTATTTCTTTTTGTAAACTTGTAAATATAAGTATAAAAGCCAGTCTAGTCTTATCCAGAGTTTTCCTTTAATTTTATTTATATGCGTATCAAAAGCAGAAAGGGAGGCATTCGCCCAGCAGTGGAATGCTACGGACTAGATTAAATTAGAAGATGTGTCCCACTTCGCTAGGTTTTTGAAATGACAGTCGATTTTTTTATGTACCAATAGTAGAAGGGGGGCATTACCATATCTCTAATCAGCTGAAACCAGCTGAGGATTCTTCATCAGATACTTCAGACCTTCGATTTTTGACATCAAATGAAGCGGCCCACCACCATGTTGAATATTTTTTGTAAAGGCGGTATGTCGATCTCTAATAGTTTGGTTGGGCTCTTGTGTTTTCTAATCAGGGTCACCAGGTACTCCAGATGTTCGATTATCCTAGTTTTTATAGTTTTCCCTTTATGTGGCCATTAAACCCTAACTCTGTACCAAATTTCAGCTCTCTGAGTTCATGAGAAGTACTAGTTCTATTCTGATGATCATGAGTGAGTGACTGAGTGAGTGAGTGTCATAAATTCAAAACTTTGCTTTCGCTTAACTTCGGAACTAAATGACCTACAGACTTAAAATTTTGGATTTTAAGTATGTGATTATAGCTTACTAGATGACGAAAATTTCTGCGTTCTGGTCTTATCCAGAGCTCCTCAAATAGGGGCCTGAAAATGCGGCGAAATGGTTCCAGTAAAGAATGGTACGACTGTGTTTGCTTCGCGCTCGACTTGGCGGGGGCACTGCCGTGCCCCCAGATCGACGTTCTGGTCTTATCCAGAGGTTCTCAAATAGGGGCCTGAAAATGCGGCGAAATGGTTCCAGTAAATAATGGTACGGCAGTGTTTGCTTCGCGCTCGACTTGGCGGGGGCACTGCAGTGCCCCCAGATCGACGTTCTGGTCTTATCCAGAGGTTCTCAAAAGGGGCCTGAAAATGCGGCGAAATGGTTCCAGTAAAGAATGGTTCGGCAGTGTTTGCTTCGCGCTCGACTTGGCGGGGGCACTGCCGTGCCCCCAGATCGACGTTCTGGTCTTATCCAGAGGTTCTCAAATAGGGGCCTGAAAATGCGGCGAAATGGTTCCAGTAAAGAATGGTACGGCAGTGTTTGCTTCGCGCTCGACTTGGCGGGGGCACTGCCGTGCCCTGTTACGGCGTGGTTCAGGTTTTGGTTTTTAAAAAAAACTATTTATTTGACACACGAAATATATTATATAAAAAAAAGAACTTAGAAAGAGACCTGCACCCGACGGAAGTCCAATTCAATCTGATGAAAAACACTATGTTTTAATTAAACGGAATAAAAATGGTTTCCTATTGCATTAGCAATAATGCAATGGGAAACTCAGCAACTTTACTATACATATGCACCCATGCTACTTGCGATATAACAACCCCCCCGTTAAGATCGATCATCACATCTCAAAGTGATGAGAGATTATGCTAAGATTAACGCGAGAGATTGGACTTTCGTTTGGAGTATACAAAAAAACAGCTAAATTACAAAAATATTTTATTAACTAAAATTTATTCAAAAACTTAACTAACACAAAAATTATTAATTATTATTAATAGAATTTCTAAAGATGTAATTATTACTAGTTCTATTTATCGTATATAATTATAAAAATAAGTATCAATTATTATTGTTAAAAGTTACTGTTTATTATTATTACATCAGCATTAAAATTTTAATTAATTAAACATTCGTATTACAATTCATGATCTTTTATTATATTGGTTAAAACAACATTTCTTTTCAAAGGAGTTGGCGTGCTGATAAATGTTTCCTCCAGCACAGAATCATTTTTAATGCTATTATTATCTTTAAAAACGACAAGAGATGCTGGATGATCAGTGCGAGATTTGGAATTATGGCACTGATTAAAAATTTGAATACAGCAAGGCGATTTCTTACAAGTTATATTTTTACGACATTTATATATCAGATATATTATAAATATAATGCTGCATAATAAGCTTATAGACATATTATAGTGAATGCCATATGTCTCTAAGTGAGATGGATTTTCTAATTTATATAACTCATCTTCCATTGAACGAAGATGGATGCTGGCATGCAATAACGAATCAAGATTGCCAATATTTTTAAATTAGAGTGTGGAAGTTTGGCAAATGTTTTATTAATTTTTGAATGTTCACAACAATCGTCTAATAAAATGTTGAAATTTGACACTACATTTGTTACGTTACCGAGTGACGTTTCGCCAACTGCGGTGAACTGTAATGTTTTATAAAATGCTTTACAATATTTAGGTAAGGTCAGGATGCCAGTTCCGAATAATATAACATCTGAATTTACATCGGACTTTTCACAAGTAATATGACATTTCCCTGGCTCTGACTGAACAAAGATCCAACGATTAAAACTAAGCTTATGGAATACATCTATAGAACCGTGAATTATTTTAGCTACACAGGAATCTGGGAGTTTAGTAACCACTTCACTTAATAAAGTTGTTTCGCACGTAGGGTTGGCTACGACTGAAAACAAGTCGGCGAGCACACACACATAACACTTTTCACTGATTAGTTTACAATTGTCGATGTCCCTTAATAGCGAGTAGAACATGCGATCACCTGTTACTGCTACATATGAGCTAGTCGGCTCGATTAGAATGTAGGTGTCTGGTTTCAATATATCATATGGAACTGGTAATGGTATAATATTATAAAGATTATAGGTTTGAGGTAGGACTAAAGGGATGTGGAGGACAAATATTATTTTATTTTGATGATAATAACAAACTAATTTGGAAATATCTGTTAGTTCTTGTATATTTTGTAGCGTTAATGGTACAGGCAAATCATAATGGCTAGGAAGTTTATTTCTGTGTTTATCTAATTCGTTATATAATTGATAAGGACTCAGTACAGTCGGGTGTAAAACATTAAGTTTTGCAAATAAAATAGCATTATTTATGTCATCGATATCGAAAGATGACGTTAGGATTATAGCTTCTAAGGAGTTAGATAAGGAATTGATTTGAGTTTTTAATGCAAGCTTATCATTTGTGTTAGAAACTGAGTCTAATATTTTATGTAATATTTCCATATTTTCTAAGAGATGTTTTTCATTTAAATTAACTTTAGATATAGAATTATTAAATGATGAAATGGTAGATTGTATAACGTGAATATTATCTTTCATAAGATGAGCGAGATGTTTTTCATCCGTCTGTACACTACTTATAGCTTCCGAATATTTGATAGCATCTTCGGCGTCCAATGTGCCGAAAATAGTTTTTAGGATGGATCCTCCTAAATCAATGAGACCTCTTTTAAAACGCTCTTTAGTTTTATCATTGTGAAGCAAATATGATACAGAAGAAAACTTATTAACATTAATGAGATGCTGATTTTTCAGCGCCGAGAGTGAATTAGTGCAGTCCGACTGTATCTTTGATGACGTAAGAGAATTACAAAATATATTTAGCTTTTCTAATAAAAACTCTATTTTATCTAAGTTAGGTTGGATATGACTTATATCTAAATATGCTAAGACTTTCCAGTCGTTATTAGTAAACTTAAGATCTAAGAGCTTATCGAAATAAAGGCCCGGACTACTAATGATGGGCGATACGTAATCTGATCTAGCTAGCGGCGACAGCGCGCATCTGAAATAGAACGAAAGGACTTATGTTACGATTATATTATACATACTTACTTTTATTTATACTAACTTACTGACCTAGGACACTATGCCGTGTCGTCACTTACCGGCTTTATTTCGTCGAAATGATGACGAACGTGCTTACGATTAATTAATAGCGTTGCCGTATGATTACCGTTTAGTTTTATTATTTTATACGGACCTTTCCACACTGGGGATAAGGCCTTGTTTTGTTTATGATGGCAACGGACATACACCATATCGCCAGCATTGTATATAATAGGCTTTGTTCGAACGTCATAATATTTTTTAGATTTTTCTTTAGACGTCTGAATATTTTGTAGAGCCTTTTGACGGCTATAATAAAGACGATGATTAAGTGCTCGAATATAATCTGTATATGTATTGTTATCGAGGACGTCTATACTAGATGGTAAATAGGGTTTGAAGCCAAATAATAGTTCTAATGGGGAGTAACCTGTCGTATTATGCACATTTGAATTATAAGCTATCATAGCGCTTGGGATGTAAAGGTCCCAAGTGTTTTGATTTTCGTTTATATAAGACCTCAAATATTCCTTGAGAGTGGAGTGGCTCCTTTCTAGCGCGCCACAAGTTTGGGGATGATATGGTGAAGCAAAAATGTGTTTTATACTAAATAACTTTGCTAGTTGTTTAAAAAGGTCAGAACAAAAGTTCGTGCCTTGGTCAGAAATTATCATTTTAGGTATTCCCATGTGTGAAATATAATTAACGAATGTTCTAGCTGTGTCTTCAGCTGAACATGACTGCATAGGATAAGCTTGTGAGAATTTAGTGAGGTCATCTTGTACGGTAAGTAAAAATTTATATTTATATTCATATGTTTCAGGAAGTGGACCGACCAGATCTAGATAGATTTTTTCGTTGGGTCGCGATGCTGTGGAAGTTATTATCATTGGGGCACGATTTGTTTGTCGTAACGGCTTATTAATTTGACATGAGCGACAATTTTTTACATAGTCCTCGATGTCTTGTCTCATATTTTTCCACCAAAATTGAGATTTAATTCTTTCCAGCGTACGAGAGATACCTGGATGTCCAGCGAGAGGTGAGTCATGATTATCTTTAAGAATTTGTTTGATTTCGCTCGGTGTTGGATATTTTATACAATTATGATAAATATGAATTTTTATATTAGTAGTATGAAAAATAAACGCAATAATATTATATATTTTTGTAAATAAAAGTTTAGAGAATGGATCTGTGAAATCTGATAGTGCTATCTCTTTCTCTTCGGAATACCAGTATTTTATCATGTCTCGGTATTCGCGAAGGACATTAAATATATCTTTGTAAGTCATTTCATCAAAATGATTTAATTTAATAAACAAATGTGTGAATACATGGTTATCATTGGAAGTTGAATAATAGGTATGGAGTTCGCGTTCAATATTTCGAATATTAGGATCGCTAGTAGATGCATTTATGATATCACTACAATATGGAATAGATTCGTCTAAATCAATTGACGTTGGATACGCGATTAATTTTATTTTAGTTTTTAATAAACTTTCGTTATGTTCTTGAATGACGGTGTCGAAGGTAACACCGGGTTGTTTTGAGATTTGCAGAAATTGATCATAAGTTTCAGATATTGACGGGAGATTATGAGAATCGATGTCACTTCCGGGTGACAGTGTAGGGTTACATATAATCGAATTATCAGTTTTATCATCTAGAGCAAGTATTGGATAGCGAGATAATGCGTCAGCGTTTGCGTTTAACTTTCCTTTTTTATATACGATTTCGTAATCGTATTCTTCTAGCTTAAGACGCCATCTAATGAGCCTGGATCCGGGATCTTTAACGCTAAACAGCCACACTAGCGGTTTGTGGTCTGTTATGATTTTAAATTTACGCCCGTATAGATAAGGGCGGAATGTTTTTACCCCGAATAAAATGGCTAAGAGTTCTTTTTCTATGGTAGAGTAATTACCCTCGGCTTTGTTTAGAGTTCGTGACGCATATGAGATAGGTTTATCTTTGCCTATTTCTCCTTGCGATAATATGGCACCTACCGCGTAGTTAGAGGCGTCGGTAGTTAATAAGAAAGGTTGATTAAAATCGGGATATTGGAGTAGAGGTGCTGACGTCAATTTATCCTTTAGATTTGTAAAAGCTCGTTCTTGTTCATGAGACCATTGGAATATTGCATCCTTTTTTAAAAGTGATGTCAATGGTTTTGTGATTTGTGAAAAGTTATTTATAAAACGTCGATAGTATCCGACTAGACCGAGAAAGGATTTTATATCCTTTGGATTTTTAGGTGTTGGGAATTGAGTTACAGCTTTGATTTTCTCTGGATTTGGACAGACACCTTTGTCTGTAATTATGTGGCCTAAGTAAGCAACTTCGCGCCTTAAGAACTCACATTTGTCAGGCTGTAATTTTAAATTAAATTTACGTAAGCGGTCAAAAACTAATTTAAGTTTTGAAATGTGACTAGGAAGGTCGTGGCTATAAATGATCGTGTCATCGAGATAAATGTATGCATGCAGCCCTTGAAGACCAGAGAGAACTGTGTTCATCAGTCTCTGGAATGTGGAAGGGGCATTTTTCAGCCCAAAAGGCATTCTTGTGAATTCGTAGTGCCCAGAGACACTCGAATTTGTGTTAATAGTGAATCCCGTTTTCGGGGCGTCCTTTGGACTCATTTTGACTTGATGGAAGCCACTGGATAGGTCGAGGGTGCTGAAATATTTACAATGTCCTAATTGGTCTAGAATATCGGTGATGAGAGGTAGAGGATAACTTTCCGATACAGTGACGTCATTTAATCGACGGTAATCTATAACTATTCGCCACTTCTTTTTACCTGAGGCGTCCATTTTCTTAGGGACGACCCATACCGGGGCATTCCAAGGTGAAAAAGAAGGACGTATAATATTTTGGTCGAGCATTTTTCTAATTTGTGAATCGACCTCTTCCTTATGGCATTCCGGGAAACGGTATGATTTTACGTGAATAGGAGGCGCGTCTCCTGAATCTATGGTATGTTCGATTGCAGTTGTAAATGATAGAGGTTCACCTTCCAAATGAAATATATCAGTGTAATGTGAGCAACATTCTAAAAGAGTTTCTTTCTCTTCGTGATTTAAATGTGAGCAGCGAATAAGATCAAGTACTTTTTGTACTCTATCCGAATTAGAATAAGAAAAAGAATTGACGATTTCTGACGATAAATTATTAGAACTAATTTGTGGTTCAAAAGGACTTAATTCTACGGCATAATCTTTAATTTCAATAGCTGAATTAGTAGTATTTAAAATTGTTAAGTTAATTCTTTTATTAGATTTTATTGTGACAATACAATTAGCGAAATAAATGCCATTATTTAAAGTATGATCTAATAATAATCCTTGATTGTTCGGAAAACGCTCGGCTGAGTAATTTGATACCGCGCACTCAATGACGGCTTCGGAACGAGCAGGAATTATGTAAGTTGGCTGAACATAGTTCATATTCATGGTTTGCTCGCAAATATTAATTAATTTAGATTCATAGTTAATGTTAGCCTTAAAATAGCCTAAAAAATCACTACCGATGATGCCGTCATACTCTAGACTTACATCATCATTAAAGATATGAAATTTAT
This sequence comes from Glaucopsyche alexis, assembly GCA_905404095.1. Classification (NCBI taxonomy): domain Eukaryota; kingdom Metazoa; phylum Arthropoda; class Insecta; order Lepidoptera; family Lycaenidae; genus Glaucopsyche; species Glaucopsyche alexis. Next base: position 1,971,649 of record FR990054.1, on the reverse strand, counting down.
AATTATAAGTGTTATTAGATAAATAGAAATTTACTTGACATGTACCTAAAGATTCAGAACAATGTTCGATATTATTGATCCCTTTTATCTTAACTATTTCGCGGGATAAAATATATTTTTTATCTATACTGGATTTTTTTATAAGGCTTATACTTGCACCAGTATCTATTAAAAACCGTAAAGAACGCGTAGATAATTCGGTCTTTAAATTAATGTGAGGCAAGGATATTTTTGTAATAAATGAATTTATCTCGTATATTGGATTTTCATTAGCGTTATAATTTTTGATATGATTTTTTAGAGATCGGACACTTATTTGGGGCTGGCTACCCGTGTGTTGGTCCGATGATTTTGAATTTTGGACACTTATTTGGGGCTGGTTACCCGTGTGTTGGTCCGATGATTTTGAATTTTGGACACTTCTTTGGGGCTGGTTACCCGTGTCGTGGTCCGATTTTGAATTTTGGACACTTCTTTGGGGCTGGTTACCCGTGTCGTGGTCCGATTTTGAATTTTGGACACTTCTTTGGGGCTGGTTACCCGTGTCGTGGTCCGATTTTGAATTTTGGACACTTCTTTGGGGCTGGTTACCCGTGTGGCGGTCCGATTTTGAATTATGACTCAACGATACAGAGGTTCCTGAAGGAATATGTTGAGGCGAATTATTTGATTTAAGATTAGAATTAGTAGATTTTTTAGGAATAGATTTAGTGAAAAACTTTAACTTTGTGCCTAAATTAGTCGGAAAACGACGGCACTTTTTCGTAATCCGATCGGCTAGTTTAAATCACAGTCGCCGACATTTTCACATGGAACTTCATAAGGTGTCGGTGACGGTGGCGATGGCGGCTCGTAAGAAATATGATGCGCGTTCGCGGACTTATTATAATTATTAGAATGATTATTATACGAATTACGATTTTCATTATTATATTTCCTTCTACGACAGTCTTTTATGTCGTGGCCGCCCTTTTTGCAATATCTGCAGAAAACATGGGAATTGGATTGATTATTATTATTATTATAAGATGTTGGATTTTGAGATTTAGAAAAATCACGTGGCGGATGTGAACGTCTCTCTGTACGATAACATTCCGATTCCGTATGTCCTAATTTTCCGCAGGTTTTACATTTAGATTTGGTAGTCTTATATAAAAGATTTTGTATTTTTTCCTCTTCGAGGGCAATATTGATTGCATCATTAAGAGACTTAGGATTTCTACATCTAACATTATTACTTATGCGCGGATGAAGCCCTAAGGAAAATGAAAATAACGCTAAATCCTCTGTCATAGCGATTCGACCAGATAAATCTTTCTTTAAAGATTCAGAATTATAGATTTCGGACTGTAAATCAGTAAGACAGCTTTCAATACGAAGCGCAAATTGTGAAACAGGTTCATTTAGTTGTTGCTTACACGACTGTAGATCTAGCAATAAGTGATTGTAATGCTTTCTTTCACCAAAATTTTGTTTAAGGAAACATTTTAATTGGTTAAAGTCTTCGAAAATTTTATTGGAACAAGCAATTTGTGCTTTTCCCTCTAGACGCGATAAAATATATTTATTTAATAATGTTTTTTGAGATTGAGATGCTAGATCTAAGGCATTTTGGCAATTAGTAAGAAAAGCGGTTAGAGTTTCACGATCTCCTTTATAGGGACTAATGAAATTACATAATACATTAATAGGAAATTGTTCAGTAAGTAAAATTTCTGTTTTCTTGCTTTCGGTCGTCATTGTTAAATAAATTTAAAGAATACCTAGATAATAACGGTATGTATGAATATAATTTATTTGGTATTTATAGATAATTACTTATATTATTATGAGGGATTAGAGATTGGTAAGGAATTTGGTAAGTATATTGAAAGACACTCAATTGAAAAAATAGCTAAAATGTAGCAATAACAAATAATAATATGTTTTACTCACAGGGTTGACAGGATCACCAGGAACTTGAGCGGCATTACAGCAGCGACGAATTAGCAGCAGGCAGCGGCGGCGCGTTTCCAGTAACGCAACCAACGTCAGGAACAACAGGAACAGCGGCAGCAACGGCGGCAGGAACGGCAGCAGGAATGGCAGCAGGAACACCAGCAGAATGGCGGCAGGAACGGCGGCAGAACGGCGGCAGGAACGATGACGGTCGCGAAGTTATGTAGCGGCTGTGCGTATTTTGCGCGAGCGAGATATCGGGATGCAGGACACTGGACTGGTCTGCAGGCTTACGAAATAAGGCTGACTGTCGAGACTCAGTATGCACAAGAGTTTGACGAAGTGGACACAAAGATTATTTGGACACTGTTCAAGATCACACTCCGGAGATGAATTGGTTCATAGAGTTATTTTTTTTTTTTTTTTTTCACAGCACAGTTTTTTATTTTTTCGCGAACCGTTATGGAATACCAGTGGAACGAAACCGGATAAATCAACACTGGTATCCCACTTCTGACACCACTGTTACGGCGTGGTTCAGGTTTTGGTTTTTAAAAAAAACTATTTATTTGACACACGAAATATATTATATAAAAAAAAGAACTTAGAAAGAGACCTGCACCCGACGGAAGTCCAATTCAATCTGATGAAAAACACTATGTTTTAATTAAACGGAATAAAAATGGTTTCCTATTGCATTAGCAATAATGCAATGGGAAACTCAGCAACTTTACTATACATATGCACCCATGCTACTTGCGATATAACAGCCCCCAGATCGATTATCCTAGTTTTTATAGTTTTCCCTTTATGTGGCCATTAAAGCCTAACTCTGTACCAAATTTCAGCTCTCTGAGTTTATGGGAAGTACTAGTTCTATTTTGATGATCATGAGTGAGTGTATAAGTGAGTGAGTGAGTGTCATAAATGCGAAACTTTGCTTTCGCTTAACTTCGGAACTAAATGACCTACAGACTTGAAATTTTGGATTTTAGGTATGTGATTATAGCTTACTGGATGACGAAAATTTCTGCGTTCTGGTCTTATCCAGAGGTTCTCAAATAGGGGCCTGAAAATGCGGCGAAATGGTTCCAGTAAAGGATGGTACGGCAGTGTTTGCTTCGCGCTCGACTTGGCGGGGGCACTACCGTGCCCCCAGATATTGAAGAAAAAAAATAGTGAAAGTCGATGAAGACTGTGAAGACTGAAGAGTGTGAAAGAACCGTGCGAGCGGGACAGTAGATCATGCTGTCCCGGTCCCTCGGGAGCGTTTGACCGATGAGTAATGTCCCGGTCTATCCCGGATTATGGGATAAGCCGTAAGTCCCGGGAAATGGTCCCCGGCCGGGTGTCGAATTCGACACCGTTAAATATTGTTCAAGAACTTGATGTTAATTTAACAAGATTTAAACTTAGTGTTAAAGTGTGTGACGAGTGACGACTTCTGTGGCTCAGTGGTTGAGTGTGTTGGTGCTCAAGCCGGAGGTCCCTGGGTGAATCCCGCCGAAGGAACAAAATGAGGGGTGTTATAGTGCGATTCAAATGAGAATAGGATCGAGTCGGCGCCATATTGTTTCGAATTTAGACTGTTATGATAGTTTTTATGTTTAGATAATTGATTATTATTTAACGTTTCTATTTAAATTCGATGCAATGCTAATAATATTTATGTGCACAAAAGTTTTTCTGAAAATCACACTTTTCAAGTGATATTTGACAGATAAAGGTCATTGACGTTCCTATTCTCATTTGAAACGCGTTATATCAGTTTGACGTGACTGTCTGTTCGTGGCATCGTAGCTATTAAAATTAGTGTTCTTCAATGAATAAAACTGAGAAAATCTACTTATTTTGTTTTATTATACGATTGCACAGTAAGAATACAAAAATCATATTTTGACAGATAAAAAAGGCCATCTTTACTATAATATGTAAATTGTAAAACTATGGGAAAAGGATTCAGCCATGATTAAAATTTTCAAATATCAAGTTAACAGTAGCTCCTAAACGACAGGACCGATGAAGATGCAGTTTTTTTTGTTTCAAAGCTGACGTTATCTAGAGTGTTTAGCTATAATAGGCAATCGGACTAAGTTTTTTTATTGCATAAATTAATAGTACTCTTAAATATGAGTAACTTCTCAGAAGAAACCGTATATCAAAAGTCAATATTTTCAAAGGTACAGCGATTTGTATAAAAAATTTCGCGAGCCTCCTAAAAACGCCTACAAATGACGTCACTTGTAAGTATAGTATATGAAGTATATGGCCGCCGGAATATATTTGTAAATATCTCCCATGTTTGTTCGTTTAAGTTCATACTTACCATAATGAATGTTTTTGTATATGATGTGAGTAAACTAAATGTACCTACAGGTTTTGTTTACCAATTTCGCAAAAAAAAAAAATGTTTTTGGTACTTTTTAAATGTATTTAATTAGTAAACTACATATAAAATAATATAGTTTCTTACATTTACCAGCTAGTAATGCCTCAATATTTCTGAATATATTAACGAAACTACATATTTCAGATGTAGTCCGATCCCCTATTCATGATCTCACTCACTGCTTGACAACTCGGGGTTTACTTACATTTTTCAAATTTGTTATGTAATTTGTAAGCTTCCAAATCCATCCATCTTACACATATTATCCATTATCTTTAGTCACCTCGCCCTATCTGACGATATAATGGGAAAACAATAAGCAAATCATTTGCAGCTCCCACCTAAACTAAACATCGTTTAGTAAACTGGTGATAAATAAACCATCGGTTAATCGGCCACGGTCGTTTGAAAGTTAACCGGCGGTTAGTATTGTAACTCGAGGTTACCACGATCATTCATTACTCTAGCATCGTTTACCTAACTTATGTTAAGCGTCAGGGGCTTCAAGTAATCATTATAATATACATATCATTATAATATAACTAGCTGATGCCCGCAACTTCGTTTGCGCAGAACTAACGGAAGCGGAACCCTATTTTTAAACGGAACCCTAAAATAAAAGTTGCCTATATTAGACCTTATAACATCAGCTATCTGCTAGTGAAAGTCCCGTGAAAATCGGTCCAGCCGTTTCAGAGATTAGCCGGAACAAACAGACAGACAGACCGACAGACAGACAGACGGACAGACAAAAAATTTTAAAAATTGTATTTTATTGTAAGTACCGAATATACTTTCAGATGCATTAAGTGAAAAGCTGTTAGTTTGAAGTTACAAACAGACACTTCAATTTTATTTATCTGTATGTATGTATGTATGTATAGAGTATAGATGTATAGATATCATACAGTATATTATTATTATATAGTGTAGTGTATACGTGAAACAAAAACAAATGAAAAATTTTAAGTAGCCGAATTGTCAAGCAGCGAGCGGGTTATAAAATATATATATATTATTAGGGTCATATCAACCTTTAATTAAATTAAATAAAAACTAGATCCGTCAGTATAGTATCAAAATCCGTCCATCCGTTTGGGAGCTACGAATACGATGCCACAAACAAATCCGTTCATCCGTTTGGGAGCTACGAATACGATGCCACAAACAAATCCGTCCATCCGTTTGGGAGCTACGAATACGATGCCACAAACAAATCCGTCCATCCGTTTGGGAGCTACGAATACGATGCCACAAACAAATCCGTCCATCCGTTTGGGAGCTACGAATACGATGCCACAAACAAATCCGTCCATCCGTTTGGGAGCTACGAATACGATGCCACAAACAAATCCGTCCATCCGTTTGGGAGCTACGAATACGATGCCACAAACAAATCCGTCCATCCGTTTGGGAGCTACGAATACGATGCCACAAACAAATCCGTCCATCCGTTTGGGAGCTACGAATACGATGCCACAAACAAATCCGTCCATCCGTTTGGGAGCTACGAATACGATGCCACAAACAAATCCGTCCATCCGTTTGGGAGCTACGAATACGATGCCACAAACAAATCCGTCCATCCGTTTGGGAGCTACGAATACGATGCCACAAACAAATCCGTCCATCCGTTTGGGAGCTACGAATACGATGCCACAAACAAATCCGTCCATCCGTTTGGGAGCTACGAATACGATGCCACAAACAAATCCGTCCATCCGTTTGGGAGCTACGAATACGATGCCACAAACAAATCCGTCCATCCGTTTGGGAGCTACGAATACGATGCCACAAACAAATCCGTCCATCCGTTTGGGAGCTACGAATACGATGCCACAAACAAATCCGTCCATCCGTTTGGGAGCTACGAATACGATGCCACAAACAAATCCGTCCATCCGTTTGGGAGCTACGAATACGATGCCACAAACAAATCCGTCCATCCGTTTGGGAGCTACGAATACGATGCCACAAACAAATCCGTCCATCCGTTTGGGAGCTACGAATACGATGCCACAAACAAATCCGTCCATCCGTTTGGGAGCTACGAATACGATGCCACAAACAAATCCGTCCATCCGTTTGGGAGCTACGAATACGATGCCACAAACAAATCCGTTCATCCGTTTGGGAGCTACGAATACGATGCCACAAACAAATCCGTCCATCCGTTTGGGAGCTACGAATACGATGCCACAAACAAATCCGTCCATCCGTTTGGGAGCTACGAATACGATGCCACAAACAAATCCGTCCATCCGTTTGGGAGCTACGAATACGATGCCACAAACAAATCCGTCCATCCGTTTGGGAGCTACGAATACGATGCCACAAACAAATCCGTTCATCCGTTTCGTTTCAGCCTGATGACGTCCACTGCAGGAAATAGGCCTCCCCCATAAATTTCCAGTGCGACCGGTCGCTCGCGGCCTGTATCCACCGACTCCTTGCGACTTTTCTCAGGTCATCTGTCCACTTGGTGGAAGGCCGTCCTACGCTTCGACGTCCAGTTCGTGGTCTCCACTCGAGAACCTTTCGGCCCCAGCGGGCATCGGTTCTACGGGCTATACCTATGTCCAGCCCATTGCCACTTTAACTTGCTAATGCGCTGGGCTATGTCGGTAACTTTAGTTCTGCAACGGATTTCCTCATTTCTGATTCTATCACGTAGATAAACTCCGAGCATAGCCCTCTCCATAGCTCATCGAGCGACACGAAGCTTCTAAATAAGTCCCGTTGTGAATGACCACGTTTCGGCTCCACGGTCATCACCGGTAACACACACTGCTCGAAAACTTTTGTCTTCAGGCACTGAGGGATTCTTGACGAAGATGTTTCTGAGTTTCCCGAACGCTGCCCAGCCGAGCTGGATTCGACGGTTGACCTCTTTTTCGAAGTTGGACTTACCTAACTGGACTTTGTGCCCCAGGTATATATTATAATTATATAGTCGTCAACAACTTCGAACGTAGAATTTCCAACGGTCGCTTAGGTGGGTACTGGGTACAACATGGGCATTAAACATAATTTTTGTCTTATCCATGTTCATACCAAGTCCCACCTATTGTGAAACTCTACAGAGGTATAACATCATGCTAAGCTCAATACGAGCGGAGCACCAATCAAGAATGTTTCAAAATCGGTGTTTTTTTTTCCTTTTGAGAGCTTTCGCTGCGTACGCTGCGGAAACGGTTAAAGTTTCGCTAAAATTATGTATGACAGAATTGTTTCCCTTTAAAAGTTCTAAAAAAAGACTGCGACTGTATATATGTATACAGTCGCAACCTTTTTTTTCTATGTCTATCTTTTAAGGTTGGATCACAATAACCTTTTTATACTAACCAAATTTGTTCTAAAAGAAGCATTATTTGTGAGGTGTTTTCATAAAGACGATTTCTCTTTCTATGTAAATGAAGTCGCGGGTAAATTTTAGCGATATCCCAAAGTAACTGAAGTCGCGGGCAAAAGCTAGTTCATTAATAGTTACAAATTAATACCGTTTTCTGTCAATATATAGTATAATTTACTGACAGAAAATGGCCCTCTGGTCTCCCATCTTAAACTAAATTAAATCTTAAGGAAAAAAACTATAAGGCCGAGTTCACACGCTCTGCCGCTGTACGGTGTACACTCGGCCTAACAGTAATCTCATGCAGATATTACACTAATTCACGCGCCCCGCGGCGACACCTGTTCACCATATTTTACTCTTGACTGTACTCGCGCTAAATTAATATAGCCTGTATTGCAACGGCATAGGATTGAAAACTGCAATACATGTACACTAAATATAACTCGACGACTGTACGACGAGCTACTGTGAATCCTATTTTAAAGGCGTAGAGTTCGAAACTAAATGTAGCAATGAAACCCATAAAAACCCAATATACGTGGGATAATTAAGGAATGATAATTGAGTCAACATCATGAATATTGTGCTCTCGAGTTGTGTCCAAGCACAAAATTATTACTATTATTTTGTAGCTCACCGTATCATCATCATCATCAGGCTATCGCCGTCCACTGCTGAACGTAGGCCTCCCTCAATGGCCAACCAAATCTTGGGCAGCCCGCATCCACCCGCTGCCAGCAACCTTCTTCATTCGTCGGTCCATCGTGCCGCAGGACGTCCTACACTACGTTTGCCTAAGCGTGGTCTCCACTCTCCACTCTAATACTTGTCTGCTCCATCGAACGTTTGTCCGTCTGCAGACATGGCCGGCCCACTTCCACTTCAGCGTGCTAATTCGTTGAGCAATGTTGGTGACCTTAGCTCACGGTATGAAGTATCCCAATTCCCATTGGATCGCTAGGAATAAGGTAAGGATGCTTCTTTCCCAATAACTTTTCGAACTCTGAATCATGCGAAGAACGAACGGCTTTTCGGGCTCCTAGTTCACGTCTCGTTAGGTTGAATTCATAATCAAACAAGTCCGTCCGTCCGTCTGCGGCTTACTGTCCAAACGGTTAGGACTTAGGAATATGTGAATATATAGAACTCAATGACTGATGTTTATTTACAACAAGTGCTTTAAAATGAAATCACCAAAATGTATATTTTTTGTAGGCGAGGGTATCCCCTACACGTTTGTGGGGATGATTATTTTTTTGTGTGTAAACCATAGTGTGGGATATCATTAGGTATTTTAAAACACTGAGAGGTTGCTAAGACGATTTTTTGATTTAGGTATCCATTTGCAGGGCGGCTCTCCTCTGTAAAAGCTAAATACCTGGCTTGAAATAAAAAAAAACATCGCGGTAGTCCACGTGATCACCTTTGATAGAAAACTATAACGGCTTATATAACTTTGTTAGTTAACAAAAATAACGAATTAACAAATATTAACATGTAATAGTTTTTATATCGATTAGAAATGCAGTCAGAGATGACACAAAACGTTACCAAATACGTAGAGACGCCTCAAAATATTGAAACACAAAGGAAGTGACCGCAACGACTGCAAACGTGATTGAACTATATATTCAACGGCGCTGTTAGCGATTTTCATCTTATTCCATGTCGAGCGGCCACTTGTTCGATTATAGAAAGTTTTATAACTAAAAATATGCTTGTTAGTATATTGCCATAGTGACAAGTAACGCATCGCCATTGCCATATCGATTGACGACAGATCATTTTGTGACAAAACATTCCCGTAATTTCGTATAGCTACCAGACGCGTCGTCTTATTTCTTACTTTAACAATGCTTATGTTTTACCAACATTTGATTGGGAGTTTCAAGATCAATAGCATAATTAGGATGGGTGTTTTTATCTCCCGAGCATTCCTGTGCCCCTGGTCCCATTGTTAACAACCACTTTACATATTCTGCCATTTCTTGTGCTATGGTCGTGCCAAAATTTTATTACCATAGGCACTTGCGAATAAGCGACAAAGTCCTAATATTTGCGAAATAATTTAGTACATTTAAACTTTCCAATGGTTCTTTTGCCTTTTAGATACGCAATAAAAATATAAAGTAGTGTAAGCATAGTGTGAGTTATTAATCTGAGGTAGTGAGTGTATGACGTGTGTAATAAAGTTACCTAGTTTCTAGCCCTAATGCTGCCCTTACACGCTACGGTCCACAGTAACTTGCGCAGTGCGCAGGAGACCGCAACGTGTGTAGGAACTGGGAATAGACCTATGCTTTATTGAACCTGCGCAGGCGACTGGAGCGAGGACGTACGGTGTACCTGTGCGTGTATTTCAGTCGTCTGTGCAGGTCGCGCCTACAAAAGAAATAAAAAAGCCACCGCGTCATCATCTTCAATCGATGCCATGCCATGACAACATGACATGAACTGAAGACCGCACCGGAAATCGGAACGTCTCCATAAGAGTGCCCGCCCACGAGCGATAATCGGTGACCGATTTTTTGTAGGTAAAAATTAAACATACTGATTGCAATAGTGCAACGTACACGTCATACAAAAAGTCGGTCACAAAATCGGTCATATTCTTATGGTGACAAAATCTGAGGAAAAATCGGTGGAGAAATCGGCCTACAAAAAGTATGACGTGGGCGGGCAACCTAAACGCTACCCGCGACGACACATACGCAGGCAAACCTATACAGATAACTCTCCTCTCCGAATCTCCGATAGACCGTAGCGTGTATGGCGTACTTAAGGTATTAGTTATTATTTTTATTATTTGATACAAAATTCTTAATTAGTATAACTGAGTCAACTAACTACATAAAAGTCGTTTACCTACAAACCAAAGCACCAATTAAAAGTGCACGTGATCAAATTTTCCAACTCGTGACGAATTTCAAACTGAACTTAGTTCGTGGAAATTCACTGGACGCCCGAACGAAATCACGTTTACTTTTATTCAACTAAAATAGTCACGGCAAAAGTTTGTTTTATTGATCAGATTTCGATGCCTAAACGAAAGCGTATTTTTCCGGCTTTATATTTTTGGACGGTTGATTGGGGCAGGGCAGGCAACTATACTTTCTTTTCAGGATCAAACACTCACATTTCTATGGCTCATGGCACTGGCCCATGGGTTATGACTAGGGTTGCCACTGGCCAGGTGTCCCGATTTACACGGAACCCGATTTTAAGGAGTCTGTAGACGCGTCCTGATTTTACCCTGAGTCTAAGGGGCGATTTCACCATTCGCAATAAAAACTTCGTTTTATAAAACTTAGTTCTCACTAAGCGAGTTCATGCGTCTCGTTTTACGTCGAACGGGTTTCACCATATTTACGCTAATCGCGATAACGAAAACTGAGTTAAAATATTAAAGACATAAAATATATTTGGAAAAGTGTGTTTTTCTAGAAATTCGATTTCTGTGAACTACCTAATGTGATATTAAACACAAATGAATACTGATTTTATAAATACAAACATGACAACTGTTATCTTATGACACTTCGTACATAATAGCTCTTGAACGCGTTCAACGAAGTTAAACTGAAGAAATCCGGCGTTCAGAACCTAAACTCAGCTTAGCTGGAAACGTGTTTCGTTTACGTTGGTGAAATGCAATTCGGAGTTATAAGCGCGTTTAAACGCGCAAAGCGAGTTTATTGTATACTGAGCGCGTTCAATTTCATTGGTGAAATTGCCCCTAAATGTCCCGATAAATCGTAATAATCAAAATATCGTATAAAATAAATAAATGTTCTGTTTTACGCTTTTGATTTTATTGTTAGTAAAATTGGAAAAAAATGTAAAAGATATTAAGCGACCAATAAAACATTATTTTGCCTACGTTCCTTTTGAAAGTCCGACTTTTTTTTGGTCCCGGTTTTATTTGTCTTACTTTCACGCAAAAAACTGTTTCGGATTTCGATGAAATTTGACACAAATATAGAGTAGTTTACGGGGAATGACATAGGCTACTTTTATCGCGGAAAACGTACATTTTTCCGTGATAATAGAAGCCTATGTCCTTCCCCGTAGTGTAGTCTATATTTGTGCCAAATTTTATCAAAATCGATCTAGTAGTTTCGAAGCCTATTTGATGCAAACAAACATACAAACCTATTGCTCTTTATTTATAATATAAGTATGTATAGAAGTATAGATATCGGTGCACATAACTTTCAGCTACCGATATCAGTACAAATTTTGACGTTACTTGCCTGTATCTTTATCTCACATTCTAAGAAAGGGGATTGAAGATTGACTCTCATAAAGATCGTAAAATTCGCCGTAAAACTTGATGCTAATAAAAGACCTAAAGAAACGAAACTACAAAACACTTCGCAGACATTTCAAGATGAGTGAAAATTTTAAGTATTGTTCGTTTTTGTCGTTACAGTTTTAGGTTTTTAAATTGTTTGTATGTAAATTGTAATGGATAAACTCAGATACATCTACAATACATCTAAGATAGATTTACGTTCCACTAGCCACTAAAGTCCTTTACGAAGTTACTTGCTTTGGTTAGTACCTTCCAGATAATATTATTGTTTCCTAAATACATAGTACTTTATAAGTACATGTATTTAGGAAACAATAGGAAATATATAATTAAGCTTTTCCAAGAAACGTAAAACTCAAAGTCGAGGCAAAAAGTGTTCACCCCTTAACTGCCCTACTTTTGGGCTTGTTTGGGGCAGTCGATGTTTGACATTTGTCATCTTGAAATTTTGATATTTGCCTTCCGCAGTCCGCATTAAATTGACAAAATCTTCTGAAACGACGTAGGTTTGATATTATTGCATATTATAATATTTAAAGAAATTATTTAGTTTAGAGCTTAGAACGTATATTTTTCTTTTCCTGTTTCATATTAGACAAGACAAAAGGATTCGGGGATATTCAGACCCATACAGTACCTCAGGAACCCTGGGACTGACGTAGGCCGCAGGTGCTTTGGGTTCATAGCGCATGCGCGGACCTACATCCTACCACCAACCACTACTTCCCGGTCTAATTTAAACTGCTGAGCTATATTCAACTCTAATACCTAGGGCGTACGGTGTATAGATTTTTTGTTGGGCGTATAACTTCACCAACTTTGGCTTACCTTCATAAAGAACGACGGTGAGCGAATTTCGACTCTACTGACTAGGACATAAGGTGGGTACACTTTTTGAAGGGTGTAAAATGTAAAATGTGTGTCCCTCCGTTGATGCGGTATGCAAAATTCAGATATCAGCTCTCGGTTCAGCGGGTACAGGCATCGGATACTCAAAAAAGACCATCGAATATTCCAGAGCCTGCATTAATATCTGGGACACATAGGTATCATACAGGGAACGATGAAAAATAATACACACCCATTTTACAGAATTCACCAAAACCATTTTTTTAAAAGGCTGATTGGAAACATTATGATTTATGATAGAGTAACAGACAGAATAGGAAGTTTATATTATATACCTAGTACCTACCTGGGTAACCGTAACTGAAATATTACAGTATCTATGGACCCTACCTCCTACAGATAATATGTGTAACTAGCTGTTGCCCGCGACTTCCTCCGCGTCAATTTCTGTTATTATTTTAAGTTTTATTTTCTTGTGGCAGAAGAACAATATTATGAAGAATTGGATCTTGCGTTTATGCAGCGCACGCAACGGAAGCCCTCAAAGATGAATAATTTTCCCCGTTTTTGCAACATTTTCAACTGATTCTTCGCTCCTATTGGTCGCAGCGTAATGTTATATAGCTTAAAGCCTTCCTCGACAAATGGACTATCCAATACAAAAATATTTTTTCAATTCTATCTAGCAGTTCCTGAGATCAGCGCGTTCAAACAAACAACGGCAGGCCTCAAAGATTAAAAAAAATCCCCGTTTTTTCCACATTTTCCACTGATTCTTCGCTCCTATTGGTTGCAGCGTGATGCTATAATTATAGCCTTCCTTGATAAATGGACTATCCAACACAATAATAATTTTTCAATTCAAACCAGTAGTTCCTGAGATTAGCGCGTTCAAAAAAACAATCTCTTCAGCTTTATAATATACTAAGATGTGACTTTATAATATGCCGTTGTAAATTGTAAATTGTAATCCAGAAGCAATAACGCTTACGTCTAACCTAATTTGTCTTTGGCCGCCTTGGCAAGCCTTGGCCAATTGCCCCACAGCCTTAGCCAATACATGAAAAGCCTTTACAAGAAGTAGTCAACAAATTAATTAATTCACACAAAGTACAAGTGAACACAAGTTGAACTTGTAAGTGTAACTTAAGTGGAGTATCGACCACTGAAACTTGCAACTTTGTTTCATACAACTCACTTCAATGAGTTCCAAGATCCGACCACACTTCACTGCGAAGTTTTGACTTATATCGGTAACGTAATATTTGCTTATTTTTCGCCAGTCAACCTTCGAAATATATAGTTACCCGCGACTTTGTTATAGAAAAAGACATACCGGCTGGCCTATCAATGTGTTAAACCGTGTAACTAAGTATTTATTTTTAAATACTTAGTCACAAAAATAGAATCTACCTTAGAAATATAATGTCTATAATCTAACATTCGTACTTTTACCTTTCTATAGTGTATGAATTATGAATGAACGAACGTACAAATAAATGAACGAACTCAATCCAAAGATTTTATAATTATTATAACCAGAGTTCGCCCTGTGGTCGAAATTCACCCATAATCCATACAATTTTTGAACTTTTTAAGGGATTTTGCCTCATTTATAGAAAAATGTAAATATGTACTTGTTTTTACAGATTGACAAACGTGAACGTGTTACAAAATTGTAATATCAAACGCCTCTAGGTTTAAGATTATTCAACAGACTTCCTCCAGTACACTATACCTTTGTTTATTCATAAAACCCACTCAGAAAGCAGAGTTCGTCACCACTCCCTGACATTGGCGAATCACTATGGAGCCATTTTTACCCGACTGCCGGGAGGGTTATGTGTTTGGCGCGTATCTTGTATGTATGTATGTATGTATGTAATATTCTTTATTACCTTCTATCTTCAGAACCGCTAAACGGATTTTCACATTTGAGGTATCGTTAGATTCGTCTTAATAGCCCAAGTGTTCTTAGATAGGTGACATTAAAAAAAAAAAACAAAATGGCGGATGTTTGACGCCATATTGTGAGGTAAAAAAAAAAATATCTAAGTACCAAGTATATCGAGTGGGGTATCAAAATGAAGGATTTTAAACACTGATTCTAAATATGTATACCTATAACTTGCAGTTTTATATTAAATATAACGATAAATAATAATAATAAAAAACAAAAACCCGCCTGCATTATACTACAATAACAATAACTACGATAACTTCAATTCAAAAGCAACTGAAAAGACTGAAATAAAATAAATAATTAAAAAAATAAAAAAACCCGACTGCAAAAAATACATATACCTAAGCAACGCACTAAAAAGACCGAAACAAGTTTGAGAAAACTGACTAGGCGGGGCCCATATATTTTTGTACGATTTATAATTTGCGAATGGGTCCCGCCTGCTACCAAACATAACGTCAATTATTTCACTTAGGGTTTCAGCTCATAGTGTAGTCAGTTTTCTCAAACTTGTTTCGGTCTTTTTAGTGCGTTGCTTAGGTATATGTATTTTTTGCAGTCGGGTTTTTTTAATTTTTTTAATTATTTATTTTATTAAAAAAGAAGATATCAAACGCACGGTAGTGTGTGCTTTAAAGGTGTTTTATATAAAACATTATTTAAAAAATATTAAGCTTTTTAGCTCAACTTAAATATTATCTGTGCCAAATATCATACTCCATCGTTCGCACAATAAATTCTTCAAGTAAAACTTGCTCCATCCATTAATTTCAATTTTCTGTGGTAAAAAAAATAAAAATAAGCATAAAGCACCAGGCGAGCATAACAAGCGAAGTGGCGGAGGCGATTCGTTTCGGAGTTTTGTTTAGTCTAATGCCCGTTAATTTGTATTCAGTGTAGTAAACTTTTTGACATTGTATGAACTGCCGCTGGGAACTGTCGCTACATTACATTTTTAAGTAATTTAATTTATATGTACATTAGTTACAACTAAGGGTCAGATCACGACGCGACGCGACGCTGAAGTTCATTCATACATTAATTACGATTAAGGGTCAGTTCACACTCAGACGGTGCCTTTTTAAAAGCATAGCTATTCAAAATTAGACTTTATTCGCTACACAAAAAGTTTCATATGAGTTATGACATTAGTCAAATCAATTTTCATCAGTGAGTTCAATTTTGAATAGCTATCTTAAAAATGCAGCGCCTTAATATAGGTATTCAAAAGAGTTTACCATATTGGCTAGCCGCACACGTGCAGTATTATTGACAGAATAAATTTGTCAATAATAATCAACAATTACCTACCTAATACAAAAAAGGCAATATGCCCGCACACAAGGAATATTATTGTCAATATGAGCATTATTGCCAATAATATGTGTGTGCAGAATGCGGATAGCCATTAATAAAACTCGTATATTTAAAATATTTCATGTACATGGACATAAGTTACTGAAAATTAAGTTTTCATAATAGCAGCTGTCAATATTTGCGATTTCTTTATATTCACCGATAACTCGTGGTCATAAAAGTCTATCACCCAAAATCATGACAATTAACCGTACTGTCTTTTTGTATGGGGGCGCCGATTAAACTGGATTACAAACGACATTAAGGGGCGATTTCACCAATGAAATTGAACGCGCTTAGTATACCCTAAACTCGCTTTGCGCGTTTAAACGCGCTTATAACTCCGAATTGCATTTCACCAACGTAAACAAAACACGTTTCTAGCTAAACTGAGTTTAGGTTCTGAACTCCGGATTTCGTCGGTTTAACTTCGTTGAACGCGTTTAAGAGCTATCATGTACGAAGTGTCATAAGATGACAGTTGTCATGTTTGTATTTATAAAATCAGTATTCATTTGTGTTTAATATCGCATTTGGTAGCTCTTACAAATCGAACTTCTTAAAAAAACACATTTGTCCAAATATATTTTACGTCTTTAATATTTTAACTCAGTTTTCGTTATCGCGATTAGCGTAAATATGGTGAAACCCGTTCGACGTAAAACGAGACGCATGAACTCGCTTAGTGAGAACTAAGTTTTATAAAACGAAGTTTTTATTGTGTTTGGTGAAATCGCCCCTTAGCAATACTCTGGCCCCTGGATAAAAAGTGAACAAAGCTTATATTCTAAGCCTGAGCCATGACGTCACGGTAGGCGTTGGCGCGAAACAAACGACCGAGATTATCAGCCTCGTATGCCCATTGTGTACCAACAGTGTATCAACATAAAAGAATTGTCTGGCATGTCTACTTCACAAGTGAAATAAGTTACCAAACAGTTGCTTCAAATTCGGCTCGAAGGACCAACGGTAAATGTGTAGAATGACATGAAAATATAACGTATCTGAAAATCAATTACGGATTCTTCGGCCACATGATTCACTGCTTTGTGTAAAGACGTTTAAGTAAAAAAAGAATTGTCAAAGTAAAAAATCATCTAATGTACGGATGACTCTCCGCAAAACGCAAACTCGCCTTTTATAAAGAAAAAAAGTTTTTTTTAGTATAACAATTATTTTTCTGCTTAAAAGTCTTTACATAAGCAGTAGATCATATGTATATGCCCAAAATATCCGTAATTGATTTTACCGAACCTTATAAGTTATATTATTTCATTAAATAAATATTATTACACTATTAATACGTTGATCAAAAACTTTCAGTTTTACGAGAAATGTGCGAACGGAAGAATATGATATTTGGCAAAGTTAAAGTTTATGTACAGAAAGCCAACATTTTTTTATATATATTTTTTTCAATAATCCTTTATACATAAAATTAACAACAATTGACACACTACCTCACATTATTAACACACTACCGTGCGCTAGATAGATACAATTTGGTTACACGTTGACATTTGTCAGTCTGTCGAAACGTTGACATTTATTTCTTGGCAAAAGAACCATTTTACAGTTCAAATTAAAAAATATATATTATTAATAGGGCGACCTCTACTATAAATTAAGTTACAGGACTTACAGGTAACAGGTTAAAATATGACATTTGTAGATCAGTATCTATCTATCCTTATATTTAATTTGTAATTTAGTATAATAAATACCCATTATAGGTAATTTATGTTCAATACGTAGCCGGTAGCACCTTCTGAATTAAAATTTTACTCACGCCTAAACCATGTTTATTTGCTTCCCATAATTTAAAATGCGCAGTTCGATCTAACGTTATTTTACGAAAGGCAACGCATTGTATAAAATTTAGCTAACTTAAGTTTAATAACCGTGAAAACTGAAAATGATACTTGAAAGTGAACACCTTCAATAATTAAATTTAGTAGAGAAATAAAATATAAATCGTGAATTTGAGCCTATCTTGGATCTCAACCATTCTCTGGCTAATATGCATACAATGCGCGTTATGTTTCCAAGTTTGGGATTGATAGCGAAATAAACTGACCGTTGTTTATTTATTACCCGTTTATGTTCTCCTAGTACATTCGACTTAATGCCGCAGAGGTCAAGAGCGTTTGAAAATGTTAATATTGAAATACCCATGCATATAAAAAACTGACAATTATTTACAGAAACATGTTACTTTAAATGAATGTGTTTTTAACATGCAAAAGGGCAATAAAATTGTTAGCAGACGTGATAATAGATAACTAACACTACACCGAAACTCACGCTAACGAAGAAAGTAACTAGCAAGAGTAAATAATAATATAATAATATGTTACAGTATCAAGGCAAGGGATATGCCACAAAGCACGCATAAAAACAACGAAAACAAAAAAAAATGCCTAGATTTAATAAATTAAGCAAAAAACTTTACTAGATTCATTAAACAGTCAAGTCAGAATTGCTCTTATTCTTATAGAAGGAACTCATTGAAAAATTTATATTTTGTCTAAAGAACGCCACGTATAAGGTACATCTAGGTACGTACAAGTTTGACCCTTCATCTTGATTTAAATTATATTAGTTTAAAATAACTTGAAGTAATTAACAATACGAAATTACCTACGTATTGCTATTTGCTACAATTTATTTGGCAGCAATCTTCATTAAAAGCTACTATTATAGCATTATAGCCATAAATTCTATTTTTATTTTACGTTGTATGTAACATACATTACATACATATTATATTGTGTTAATTGCAAATACAACTCAGGCCACTTTACCATTAGAACTGATAGCCAAAGATTAACTTAGGATGGGCTATGACATGTTATGAAAAAATCTTCATAGGTATGGATATGTTACCGTAAAATTGTAAAAACCGTTAGATTGTAAAATAACTAACGAGATTGTAAAAATATGTCGAAAGATTAAAAACTACCTATATATTTATAATCTAACGAAAAATAATGTGTTAAATTATAGGCAGCATATTCGCGTCGGAAGTCTATCAACATTTTACAATTTCACTAGTTTTATTACAATCTTAACGGTTTTTACAATTTTACGGTGACAGGTACCTACAGGAAAAAGTTACGCCATCTTGATTTCAGAAGATTTTGGATTGCGGACTGATTAAACCGCAACTGCGGAAAGCAAACGTCAAGATGAAAAATCGGTTCACAGACGGCGAAGTAATCGGCGAACATACAAAAAAAATACATACAGCCGAAAGTACAACCGCCTCCTTTTTTGGAAGTCGTTTAACAAATTATGTCATACCTCGAGTCCTCGACTGCCCAAAACGACCCCAAAAGTAAGTTTATGTGTGAACAATTTTTGATTTTCGCCTCGACATGGCTCGTCAGTCGTCTATAATATTCTACTAATACATGAGAAAGTTTGTAAGGTTGGATGGATGTATGTTAACTCTTTCACGCAGAAACTACTGAACGGATTTTGATGAAATTTGGTATGGTAGTAGTACTAGTAGTTTAAGCTCCAGATTTAATATCCATCTAATATCTATGGACGCTTTACACCACGTCAATCTAGTCCCGTGGTAAGTTCTCGAAGAACTTGAGTTACTGACAACATAAATATATTTAATACTCTTATACGTTGTTTGATATGTGTCGAGGGTAAATAGTAAATACGACAGTGACAATTCTGATGCGCCTCTTCTCCCCTATGGCGTTTACACTTTATACATAGGTATACAATCCCCCTATGACATAGTGCAGACATTCTATCGACACAATATATACAGTACTTTGTGGTACAGTAGGTACACAGGAAGCCATGATATATTCTCGTATCAACAGCCGTTGAGGTTGAAATACTTATGATAGCTCAGCTCCACATCCTTTGATTTCAACCACTTTCCTTTAATGACTGAGATCCCAGCCACGCCAGACTCCCCTTATATTCTTACTGATAAAATGTATATTGTATTCTAGTATTAGTGAATACAATGACCGTATGTATACCCGCTAGTTTGCGCGGTTTACCAGTTCTCAGGTACAGGGCACCAAAGGAACAAAAAAATTGTACCACCTTTGTTGCATAACATTATAATTATTTAAGAATATGTTATGTCAGTGCCAAACTTTCTAATGTCATGTAGATGCCTATGATAGTTTATTTAGTTAGCCGAAAGGCTATGTACAGCTATGTTATATGAGTTGTATATTAAATGTATCTGTCGTACGTGTATGAATAAAGAAGCATATTGTAATATAATAATAATTGTATCATTTGTATCTCCATTGTAACATAAGAAGAATCCCCAAGAGATTCAACGTGGACGTCCTGGCTGAGGCATAAAACAAACTTTTGATACAGCTTTTGAAATGATTCTTACGTAGTCATGTAATAGTAGAATAATGACAATTAAATATTTAATAGTTTTATTTACACCGATTTGTTTTTATGTTGTAGTTTTCATAAAAATAAAGAGATTGAAAATCATCCATCTAAAATTAAAAATCATTAGGTAAACTTCTAACCTTTATATCTCTGTTCATACTAAAATTAGAGAAAAATTACTTGAATATCTTTCGTTCCTTACGTAATACCTACGTTATTCTAAAATATAAAAATAAGATGTAACATACTTTATCATGTAAGTCATAGACTAATCACTGATCTCGCTGGGCGCTTTGGTTCTCGAGCGTAGCGAGACCAATCAAATATCTTTGATGTGAGTACAATTTTCTGCAACTTTAGAACCGTGTACTTACTTAAAAATTGCTCAACACGGCACAATAGGGAATATGCATAAAATATAAAAATAGCTTAAAACATAATAATATGATACTAGACTAAAAAATAAAGGAAATGGCGAGAAAAATTTTAATATCTGTTGATAAATGAGCAAGATATGAGCGGTCAAAGTTTGTAATCTATCTCTTTCTAGCAAAACGAAATTTAGTATTAACTTTCTATGAAAGTCGTGTTATGTGACGTCACGGTACACGTCCGATCTCTCTGTCTAATGTCTACTTTAAACGTTCATATATTCGTTATTTTTAATGATATCAAAAAACTGATTTTACCATACGGTTTACCAAACAAGATACATCTATATAAAAAAATAAAAAAAATACGTGTATATTCCCTATTTGGCGGGCATGCATACGTTCATTGTACACACTAATACTACAATATCATATACATTTTATCAGTAAGAATATAAGGGTAGTCTAGCGGACCTGGGATCTCGGTCCATAAGGTTTAGTTGTCTGGGCTGACTTAAAATGAATTCCGTTTAAATTTCGTTAGCCGGAGATGTATCATGGACTATTCCACTGATTCACTATACGTTGTACATCATATGCCTGTTTTAGTTTAAAATTTAGATGGAAATATTTATTTTAATTAAGATCAGAACATGTCTTCACAAGTAACATTACAACCACAGTTATCAGTAGTCGTATTATGTAGTAAAGTTACTGTATTATATGTTAATCTTTCTACCTGTCGTATTCACTGTTCAATATTAGAACATTACTCAAACTCAAACTCAATTTTTTTATTTCCATGTAGGTTATAATATAACACTTATAGAATTGTCCTACATGATGCCTACCACCGGTTCGGAAACTAGCCCGGCGAGAAGAACCGGCGTAAGAAACTCGCACGGGGCCACCTTTTAGCAAAAAGATGGGAAAATTGTTCTTTTCAAAAAATATTTTACAATGTTGTAACTTAATCTATATAACATTAGTCATAAGTACATAGAACATACTTAAGTACAAAAAAGCAGCCTTGCATGGGGCCATCTTATTCCCAAGGTGTGCAATCGTTAGTGAAATCACTGACTTTATAATAAGCTTTAGCACACAAACGTTCTTTAACAGCTTTTTTAAATTTATTAATGGAAAGATTTTGAACGTTTTCTGGGATTCTATTGTAAAGGCGTATACATTGACCTTTAAAAGATTTACTTACTTTACTAAGTCTGATCACTGGTATTTCTAACTTGTTCCTATTTCTAGTATTCCTACAATGTGTGTCACTTTTCTTTTTAAAATTCGTTAAATTATTTCTGACATACAACACATTGTCCAAAATGTATTGAGAAGCAACGGTCAGAATACCTATTTCTTTAAATTTTTCTCTCAGAGATTCAAAACATGACATCTTATAAATAGAACGTATAGCTCGCTTCTGTAGCACAAATATTGTATTAATGTCCGCAGCGTTTCCCCAAAGAAGAATGCCATATGACATTATACTATGAAAATAACTAAATCCTATCCTCATCGGTAATTTCTCTAATTTTTTTGATTGCATATGCTGCAGAACTGAGCTTATCTGCCAGATTTGCAATATGGGGGTCCCCATTTACAATCTAGTGTTATTCCTAGAAATACAGTGGTGTCCACTAAGTTCATTTTCTCATCATTTAATAGTATATTGGTTTGTGCCTGCCTAACATTTGGGAGGCTAAACTTTAAACATTTCGTTTTATTTGAATTTAAAAGTAAATTATTAACATTAAACCAATGTACCATTTTTGAGAGAGCACTATTTACCTCGTCATAATTTGACTGTCGTCGCTTCACATTAAAAATTAGTGAAGTGTCATCGGCAAAGAGTACTATCTCATGCTTATCTTTAACTAGATAAGGAAGGTCATTTATATAGATGAGAAAAAGAAATATCTAATATTGAATATTGATACCGCTCGTAAAAAGTTTAATATCCAGTACCTAACCTAGTTTTCCGGCAGAACCATTTTCTTAATATTTACTTACGACAACATACTTACTTTATAACAATTTGATACACTCTTTAACAATCTTTAAAAAACATAGAATACTTTTTATCCCGAAAAAATACACTATTCAAGTGGGATACCAGTTACTATATTTACGCGGGCGGAGCCGCTAATAAAGATAGTATATATTTCTGTAACTTATAATCTATACTATAATAATATACTTAGTAAAGAGGAAAATTTTGTTTGTTTGTTTGCATTGAATAGGCTCCGGAACTACTAGACCAATTTTGATCAGATTTGGCAGAGATGTAGAGTAGACCACGGTGAGGGACAAAGGCTACTTTTAATCGCGGAAAAATGTACGGTTTCTGCGAAATAAGCTTTTGCGTGCACGAAATCGCGAGGAACGTCTAGTATTTCATAATCGAAAGTGTTTCTTAAAGATTTTGATCTTTTGGTAAAGTGGGAGAGTTAGGTAATTATCTGCAAGAAATTTAAGTTTTATTATGATTTTAACCAAAAAAAGTTTGCACATAAAGAAACAATAATAATGTTTTGTAATTATTATTGTAAATGGCATACTTAATATGTTAACTGTTAAAGAATTATTATCCATGGACCATGGTCGTTATTATAATGAAACATGAATTGCGTCCATATTCATCAATAATGTCCAACTCCTAGCCAGTTTTTCTATACTAATATTATAAAGGTTTGTTTGTTTGAATCGAATAGGCTCCGAAACTACTGGACTGATTTTGATGAAATTTGGCACAAATATACAGTAGACCACGGGGAATGGTCGGGGAACGGGTTGCCGGTGGTTTATATATTATGTGCGTACGAAGTTGCAACATCTATCCTACTAATATTATAAATGTGAAAGTTTGTGAGGATGTATGGATGGATGTTTGTTCCTCTTTCACGCAAAAACTACTGAACGGATTTTGATGAAATTCGGTATGGTAATAGTTTGGGCCCTGGATTAAAACATAGGCTACTTTTTATCCCGAAAAAGTACAGTGTTCTCGAGGGATACCACACTTACGCAGGCGGAGCCGCGGGCAACATCTATCAATAATATTTATGTAGCCATTTGAGTCACATACACGTCTCTATATTATTTACGAACAGTTTTATAGCCAATTAAAAACTGGCGAAATATTGTTAAAAGCTTTCTAGTTAATAATTGAGCCACAGTTAACGATATCACTATTATTACTGCAAAAAATTGTTAGGATGGATGTTTGTTTGATAAAAACCTTTTATAAGGATAAAATAACCGATTATTATTGTTTAAAAATGTAATAAACATTTACTAAACATTTTTTTAACTAACATTTCTATACATCATAATATATTACAGTGTATCCTTGCTTTATGTTATTACTTATTATATACGGTCCCGGTCGCCGGCAAGCCGGTGCATCATTAGAATCTTATTACTTTACTAGCTGTCCCGACAAACAAAGTTCTGCCTATGGTAGGTTTAAACAATGAGAAATTTCAGTTCATAGTAATTATACTATGAACTGAAATTTCTCATTGTTTAAACCTTCCCTGAACTAATACGATCATTTTAAGATCAAAATTAGCCAAATCAGTCCAGCCGTTCTCGAGTTTTGCGAGACTAACGAACAGCAATTCATGTTTATATATATAAGATAAGAAGAAGAGAAGGAAGAAGAAGAAGAAGAACATTATGTAATATCAAATTAGTGAAAACTGCTGAAAACTAAAAAAAATATGAAAACGAAATAGCTAACTCTAGGTATTCATAGAACTCATAGACAACAGCCTCTGTTAATTTATGAACTCCTGGTACTCGTATTAGAGAGCAACCGTTACCAGTACCGCGTAGCGTGAAACCAGTTTCTAACTGAACTCGGTTCCTAGAATAAACGAGCTTCAAAATAAACAAATTTAAATCAAGTTTGATTTTGACACCCGGTTGATGAGAAAATTACAGAATTATTAGGAATTCTTTTTGAAGTGGTCCTCCAAATACATGTAAATCTTACAATTTTTGTGTTTACGAGTATTGTTAGATGTAAAAAACTTAGATATAATATTATACTCGGTAGTTATAATAGGTTAGAAGTCGGTGTTGACCTAACGTAGAAAGAACTTATGTTTCAATTTTTACTAGCTTTTGGCCGCGGCTTCGACCGCGTAAATAAAGTATCACAATGTAAAACTGGCAATGTAAAATTAGCAACAAATTCAGAATATATTTATTTTAATTTTCGCCGATTGTTCATAATATTGCAAGCCAGCTTACATCAAGCTAACATCGGCGGCGATTTTTCGAAATCGACAAGAGCAACAAAATCGATTCTTTGGCAACAAATTAGCAACAAATTCAGAATATATTTATTTTAATTTTCGCCGATTGTTCATAATATTGCAAGCCAGCTTACATCAAGCTAACATCGGCGGCGATTTTTAGAAATCGACAAGAGCAACAAAATCGATTCTTTGGCAACAAATTCAGAATATATTTATTTTAATTTTCGCCGATTGTCCATAATATTGCAAGCCAGCTTACATCAAGCTAACATCGGCGGCGATTTTTCGAAATCGGCAAGAGCAACAAAATCGATTCTTTGGCAACAAATTAGCAACAAATTCAGAATATATTTATTTTAATTTTCGCCGATTGTTCATAATATTGCAAGCCAGCTTACATCAAGCTAACATCGGCGGCGATTTTTCGAAATCGACAAGAGCAACAAAATCGATTCTTTGGCAACAAATTAGCAACAAATTCAGAATATATTTATTTTAATTTTCGCCGATTGTTCATAATATTGCAAGCCAGCTTACATCAAGCTAACATCGGCGGCGATTTTTCGAAATCGGCAAGAGCAACAAAATCGATTCTTTGGCAACTAATTAGCAACAAATTCAGAATATATTTATTTTAATTTTCGCCGATTGTTCATAATATTGCAAGCCAGCTTACATCAAGCTAGCATCGGCGGCGATTTTTCGAAATCGGCAAGAGCAACAAAATCTATTCTTTGGCAACTAATTAGCAACATATTCAGAATATATTTATTTTAATTTTCGCCGATTGTTCATAATATTGCAAGCCAGCTTACATCAAGCTAACATCGGCGGCGATTTTTCGAAATCGGCAAGAGCAACAAAATAGATTCTTTGGCAACTAATTAGCAACAAATTCAGAATATATTTATTTTAATTTTCGCCGATTGTTCATAATATTGCAAGCCAGCTTACATCAAGCTAACATCGGCGGCGATTTTTCGAAATCGGCAAGAGCAATAAAATCGATTCTTTGGCAACTAATTAGCAGAAAATTCAGAATATATTTATTTTAATTTTCGCCGATTGTTCATAATATTGCAAGCCAGCTTACATCAAGCTAACATCGGCGGCGATTTTTCGAAATCGGCAAGAGCAACAAAATCGATTCTTTGGCAACTAATTAGCAACAAATTCAGAATATATTTATTTTAATTTTCGCCGATTGTTCATAATATTGCAAGCCAGCTTACGTCAAGCTAACATCAGCGGCGATTTTTCGAAATCGGCAAGAGCAACAAAATCGATTCTTTGGCAACTAATTAGCAACAAATTCAGAATATATTTAGGTATTTTAATATTTTCTGATTTTACATTGCCAGTTTTACATACCTCGGGAATACTGCACTTTTTGCGGATCAAAAGTAGCCCATGCCAAATTTCATCGAAATCCGTTCAGTACTTTTTGCGTGAAAGAGTAACAAATATCGATCTATCCAACCATACATCCATCCTCAGAAACATTTACATTTAAATAATATTAGTAGGAGTAGGATCTGGGGGCACGGCAGTGCCCCCGACAAGTCGATCGCGAAGCAAACACTGCCGTACCATCCTTTACTGGAACCATTTCGGCGCATTTTCTGGCCCCTATTTGAGAACCTTGGATAAGACCATAACGCAGAAATTTTCGTCATCCAGTAAGCTATAATTACGTACATAAAATCCAAAATTTCAAGTCTGTAGGTCATTTAGTTCCGAAGTTAAGCGAAAGCAAAGTTTCGCATTTATGACACTCACTCACTCACTCATGATCATCAAAATAGAACTACTACTTCTATCTGGGGGCACGGCAGTGTCCCCGCCAAGTCGAGCGCGAAGCAAACACTGCCGTACCATTCTTTACTGGAACTATTTCGCCGCATTTTTAGGCCCCTATTTGAGAACCTCTAGATAAGACCAGAACGTCGATCTGGGAGCACGGCAGTGCCCCCGCCAAGTCGAGCGCGAAGCAAACACTGCCGTACCATTCTTTACTGGAACTATTTCGCCGCATTTTTAGGCCCCTATTTGGGAACCTCTAGATAAGACCAGAACGTCGATCTGGGAGCACGGCAGTGCCCCCACCAAGTCGAGCGCGAAGCAAACACTGCCGTACCATTCTTTACTGGAACCATTTCGCCGCATTTTCAGGCCCCTATTTGAGGACCTCTAGATAAGACCAGAACGTCGATCGGGGGGCACGGCAGTGCCACCGCCAAGTCGAGCGCGAAGCAAACACTGCCGTACCATTCTTTACTGGAACCATTTCGCCGTATTTTAAGGCCCCTATTTGAGAACCTCTGGATAAGACCAGAACGCAGAAATTTTCGTCATCCAGTAAGCTACTTCATCACATACTTAAAATGCAAAATTTTTAGTCTATGTGTCATTTAGTTCCGAAGTTAAGCAAAAGCAAAGTTTCACATTTATGACACTCACTCACTCACTCAGTCACTCACTCATGATCATCAGAATAGAACTAGTACTTCCCATAAACTCAGAGAGCTGAAATTTGGTACAGAGTTAGGGTTTAATGGCGACATAAATGGAAAACTATAAAAACTAGGATAATCGAAGATCTGGAGTACCTGGTGACCCTGATTAGAAAACACAAGAGCCCAACCAAACTATTAGAGATCAACATACCGCCTTTACAAAAAATATTCAACTTGGTGGGCCACTTCATTTGATGTCAAAAATCGAATAAAAAAAAATCTTCATCCCAGATGAAGAACCCTCAGCTGGTCTCAGCTGATTAGAGATATGGTAATGCCCCCTTCTACTATTGGTACATAAAAAAATCGACTGTTATTGCAAAAATCCAGCGAAGTGGGACATATCTTCTAATTTAATCTAGCCCGTAGCGTCCCACTGCTGGACGAATACCTCCCCTTCTGCTTTTAATAATGCATAAATAAAATTAAAGGAAAACTCTGGATAAGACTAGACTAGCTTTTATACTTATACTTACAAGTTTACAAGAAGAAATAGTCGAACAATTAACTTTATTCTACTCGAACATTACACAAATTAAATAAACAAATTACACTAAAATCTAGTAAAATAAATCAATATGCCCACGTTTCTACAAAAAGAAGTGAAATCCCACCAAAAACATTCTGTAAAAAACTAGCCAAGTCTCGATGGAGCTGCTTGTTTATCTCTAAAAAGTAATGAAATCTAGACAAAGTCGTGCCAAGTCTAAGGTTCCTTACTGCGATTTCTTTATTATTATAGTTAATGTTGTGTGACTTGGCCGTTCTGGCGATCGGAATCGGTAGGCGGTTCTGGCGACAGATTGGTGCAATTGTGTCATGGAGCACCTGGTTTTGAACCCTTGTGTACCCTTCAACGGCCAAGTCACACAACATTAACTATAATAATAAAGAAATCGCAGTAAGGAACCTTAGACTTGGCACGACTTTGTCTAGATTTCATTACTTTTTAGAGATAAACAAGCAGCTCCATCGAGACTTGGCTAGTTTTTTACAGAATGTTTTTGGTGGGATATAGTAGTAACGATTACGTTTTGTCCGTCCTCTGGCTAACTCTGGCGTAATCCGGGAGTGCGGGGGCCGCGGGGAGTAGGGTATTGCGTGTTTCGTAACCCGGGATCAATTATTATGTGCGATCGGCTTGACGCGCGCCAGCCGCCAGGACTTACCGACACCGGTATAACTTACGTATAGCCGATTGTGGGCCTTAACCTTTTGCTGCTATGGGTTACTTACTAACTTACTAGGGAATGTTCAATGTCACCTAAGGCAGCACCTAATCGCGATTTCTCGGAATCAGCAAGGCAAAAAAAAAACGATTCTTTGGCAACTTATACGTAACAAATACGTTTCACGCAAAAACTACTGAACGGATTTTGATGAAATTTGGTATCTTAGTAGTTTAGGCTCTGGATTAAAACATAGGCTACTTTTTATCCCGAAAAAATGCAGTGTTCCCGAAGGATACTGTTTTTACTAATACAGTATGTATTTATGCGAGCGGAGCCGCGGACAACAGCTAGTATTATTATAAATGTGAAGTTTGTGACGATGGATGTATGGATGTTTGTTACTCTTTCACGCAAAAACTGCTGAACTGATTTTCATAAAATTCAGTATGGCAGTAGTTTAGCCTCTGGATTAAAGCATAGGCTACTTTATATCCCGAAAAAGTACAGTATTCCGGTGGGATATCAGATACTAGGTATATTTGTTGTTCTGAAGGCAACTAGCACTCTTCACACGTAAAGTTCTGACCACGGGAAACAGCACGCGCCGTTACACCCTCGCTCCGAAACGAGCATATAGATGCGTGGGGCTCCGATCTGGTATGTTGATGGGAGCACATTTTTCAATTTTATCCGCGCATCACGTGTGAACGCAAAATAAAACATGTCGGTTTGGAACGTTGTCTTACCTACTGCTGACAGCAATACCTTTAAAATTTATTACGTTCCACGCTTCAGTCAAAACTCTTGATATCACATCTACACGCACTGTTTGGAACGTGCGCCTAAATATTTCAGATCCGTATGCAGTCGAAACCGTGCGCGCATTTATATACGTATTTTAATATTTAACCGTTATTCCTGCAGTCTATTCCGCAAAGATCGATCCGCGGTTAAGATCTCTCTCATGCACATTCCAAACTGTACCTTGTGGAGCGCGCTAATGGACGAAAAGGGCTAAAATTCTTCGTATTCAACGCAATTTGCTGTCGAAAGCTAGTCTATACTTTGTAAACAAGCTCGGGTTCTGCCGTTTATAATTTCTTAAACAGTCGCACAGTCAGCGGTGTCGGTTTACTGTAAACCTGGGTCAGGCGGTAACAATAATATTCGCCTTCATACCATTGTAATCGGACCCCCCACGTAATGTTTACGTCCTCTTACCACCTTCTGTTCTCCTAGTGGATGCATATGACTTACAAAGGATTAGCTGCTTCTTGTTCTGTTATTCTTCTGTTATACACCTGATGGAAGTCGATTATTTACTGCCATGTGTGCCCACAAAAAAGGAGTAACACGTTGCTGGCCTTTCAAGAGAAAATAAGAACTCTCTTTCACATTTTCTTTGAAGGTTTGAACTTTGAAGTTCGTTTAATGGTTGGAAAATCCCACTGGCGACAGTTTATTCCAATATTTTACTGTGCTAGTAGTGTGCAAGGCAAAAATAGTCGTTCGTTGTGGACGAATTTCGATTCTCGTCCACTAGGCGACCTCTAGTATGTAAAACATGACAAACACCTAAAATTA
Organism: Glaucopsyche alexis; assembly: GCA_905404095.1. Lineage (NCBI taxonomy): Eukaryota > Metazoa > Arthropoda > Insecta > Lepidoptera > Lycaenidae > Glaucopsyche > Glaucopsyche alexis. The sequence goes on along the minus strand of FR990054.1, from coordinate 1,941,175 downwards.
AACATTACCATAATTTACTTGGCTATCGTAACAAGATCCGCGCTATCGGTGCGAGTGCGAAGGGACGCGGCTCCTCCAATCTGGGCGCCCATTATATGGAAACGCTATCCCTTATCCGTCGGAAGTGATCCATCAGGGTGTTATCTCGACGGAAACAGGGTTTACTAGTGTTTCCACCTATACCGAGCTGCGCAATTATCACACGTATCCCCAGGGCGTAAAGTTCAAAATGTGCATATGACGTCATTGTCGTTGACCAATATATCTGGATTGTAGAAGTAAATTATTGAGCTTAAAAAACACGAAAGGATTGGTCTGATTTATTGTTCCACCTAAGAACTGGTTCCTAAAGATAGCCGTCCCTTATACTGAGATATGTGGGAATAGGTCATGGGATCAAGGAGCATGGTAAGTATATGGTAACTCAGGAGTCAGGTATAAATCCTCTCCCCTTGTGGTGGACCAATTAGCGCCACAATCCTGAATTGCGAAGTTTTCCAAGATTGGCGCTATATACTTATGTAACAACAGCTGAAATGCATAATATGCGGTATAAGGTGAATCTTAATGCCACATGAAAATTTTGTCTAGAGAGCAGACTTATGTTTTTAACAAATATTTTTTTTAAATATATTTTTAAATCAAAATATGTAAGGTAATCTGCTATCTTAGAGTATTTTTAAACAACCAAAATAAGCTACATATGAGCAGAAAAATTATCCTAAACACGATCTCTTATTGTAAATTTTGAGTGAAGATTTTCTGGAAAATTGAAAAGGAGACAATATTATTTATTGCGGATAAAGCAATTAACTTCATAAACCAACTATTCAAATTTCAAACCAACCTATTTCTATTGCACTATTGTGTTTTTGCCAATAGGCAATTGAAATGATTTTGTATGGAAAGTGACTTCTCAAGTACCTATTACAGGGTTCGATTGGTATCACAATGCGATATTAAATGTAATAGTTAATATTACTTATGTGCATACTGCATGCCCCGTTCGAACTTGACTCGCCATGCGGGTCATTACAGCGCAAGTTGGTTGGGTGCCCCATTCGACAGCATTTAGCGATTTATTCCCTATTTCTGGAGCTTTTATCGCAAGTTTATATTTTCAACAGCGTTTTTGATTGCATAACGCATTTGCGATGACCAAATAAAAGCGCTATTGTATAGATAAACTCTCGATATAAACCTTAAGTAACCGGGCATTAAAGTGTTAGTTTTGTGATTGACGCCACAATTTGACTAAAAAATCTCGAGTCCCATGCGGCACCCTGACATTCCGCCAAGCAGAGACTGTGACAGCGGGCAGCCAGGGTTTTATGGGACAAGCGTATAAGAAATTAAGTCTAGAAAAGATGAAGAAACGGACGCCCAAATGGGAAAAAAATGCGTTACCATCTTTGAAGACATAAAAACAACCAAATCTACGATTCAATTACTAAATCTAAAAAAAATCGCTACTTCCTAGCGTGGATAACATTGAAAAAAGATTAAAACTATTAATATTATAAATATATTTTGTATTTTGAATTTTTTAACACCGAATAAGTCTCTTAATAATATTTGCTCAAAATTTTTCATATTACATCTATTATTATCTATATAGGCCAATAAATAAAGGAAAGGAGAAGCAAGATATATGTAGATGGAAGATATTTTCTTTTTCGTCGCTACATCTCGTACCTTACCCCACACTCCAAAATAAATAAGTTTGGAGCGCGAGTGCGGCGCGCAGGGAAGGGAGGAGTGGGGGATATAACACGACGAGTTGTAAAAAGCGCCAGGACGCTTTATATCGCTTAATGGCAGCTGCGTTCTCGTAATTTGCCGCATAATAATATTTAGAAATCACATTTTATTCAGCAAAATTCAACTAAGTACGGGTTCAGTTTACTTATCCTAGATACAAAAAGTTTGTGTTTGTTTAATGATAATGAAATTCGGAATGCACAAAATCTTTTAATTTAATTTACAGAAGTAAGTAGGTATATTGGCGGAGTACTCAGTAGGTAAAAGGTAGAACATATAAAAAAGGGTTTTGTCAAGAATAAAGAATTAAGTAATAATGGATTGAAATGCCTACAAAATGACTAAAGGTTATGATTGCTGAATATTGGGCATGAATTCAAACCCTCAACAGTTAATATTCCCAATAATTTACCAACGCATGTTAGTATTAACGGTTTGTCTAAATATCTACTGTTTATTTTTTTTTAATTTATCAGAATTCTTTAAGTTACCAGGCACTTTTTATTAGTAAGGGAAAAAGTTTAGGGCGCTACTTATAGCCATAAGAAATTGTTCCCTCTGATCGAATCAATTCGCAATAATTGTCATTTAGATGCTACACACGATAGTGATAGTTTCCTATCAGATCATCTACATTAGATTCCATTGAATCCTCATACTTGCCTCGTCATTTACACATTCTAAGAGATATCGGTTGGAACCGGTCTTAATGGAACCCTATTCTATAAGACCATAGAATAGGACAAAACTGATGAATCATAAGTTTTGGCCTTTAGAGGCTGACATTTCAATATGAGCGAGCATCAGGCAGACGATACTGAAGTCTGCAGTCCAATTGCCTATAGACGCGACGCGAAATAAGTCGATAATTATTAATCTCTGACTCTCCTGCCGAGATGGCTGAAGGACTGGTGCGCGTTATACTGCGTCCAGTTTGTCTACGAGTCATAACTCATACCTAAATGTCAACTGTGCTGGAGCCAGAAGACTGAAGCATGTATTAAATATGGTAGATTTCTGAATCCCAATTCTCGTAATTAACTAAGGCCCACTTGCGCAGATCTGGGTTAAAGTTTCTCTTACGTGAATACGAAGAACGATAGAAACTTAGGCCATTTCGTTCGTTGATGGATGATTTATACAGTATTCTCCGAGTGAAGTAACCACTTTTGAAATATTGTAGTGCCTGGGACAGTCGGTTTTTAAATGTCGTAAGGTTGCCCAAGCACATACGGCATTCTCACAACACAGTCAGCCTAGTCCAGAAGAATGACTAGTCAATACGACTGAGGCCAACCGTTAGAGCGTCCGTATAATGTACTTGAGATTTGAAAAAGCCTCATTGGTACACGCCACAACCTGGGATTCGAACCTGCACTCTCTCGAGTGTGAACCAAACGGTCTACCCACTAGGCCACGGAACTGAGCTCGAAGAACGAGAAAGATGATATTTAACCCAGGTTTAACTAAAACCCGGTTCTGCGCAAATGGGCCTTACGACTTGCAACTAGATGTTTATCGGTACTTCGTACATATCGAGAATGCAACGAAACTGTATTATTTAAGATTTAATTAACAGAATAGACATGCTGATTGCTGGCTAAATGTATTGACTTTATCTTTACGGTTTACCCGAATAGATACATGAGTCGTTGCAAATGAATCTATTTTTACCGTCGACATAATTGTCGCCATACTACTTCCAGCGTTTTCTCTTACGCTTAAAGCAGTTTAGTTCGCCTTTCTCCCACTGATTTAACAGAAGCCGATGCAACTGAATATCTCTTTTCGGATGTCAATGTGCATTCGTTTTTGGTCAGTTAGGTAACGTACAGGGATGTAATCCGTAAAACTAGTTATATTCTAAGACGAAATTTTACCCGCGGCTCGGCCTGCGTCAATACAGTATTTAGGAACACTACTTTACGGGATAAAAAGTAGCCTGTGTTACTACTTACTCCATAGTTCAAACTACTGCCATACCAAATTTCACCACCTATCCATCCATCCATCCTCACAAACTTTCACATTTACAATATTAGTCGGATGTTTTGCAACTTTCAAGGGGCGAAATACTGAGCCTCCTGCCGCTTAATTAACAATTATCTGTAATCCGCTAAGCTATAATAGCGTACGGCTTCCACGATTAAAAGACTGACTTTGTACGTGTAATCTTAGATACTTAACGAAATTATTCGATAGCTACTTGTCTGCTGTCTGATACGACCTATTTCGTAATTTGTATCGCATAACCACAGAGTACAAAACTACGTACAGAAAAAGCTTTCATAGAACGATCCAAATCGATCCAAATTTTGATGTCCCCTTCAACAGTCCACGATGGTGGACACACCGTGTGCTTGTAGTAGTGCAATCAATCGAAAGCTAACAATGAGACTGTTTATCTGTTCCTCTATCTTTAATCTGTGACATAACGTGCTTGACAATTTAGAAAATTCGGTATCCCGTTTGGAAAGATCACTAGATTCATAAAATCAGTCATAGGAAAACCATTGTAAGATTTTATAAAATTAAGATGGTCGCCATTTGTATTTATAGTACGTATCGTGTAGTATAACCACGTTGCTAACGCCCCTCGGCAATCTGTTTTCCATGGAAACGACAGACGATGTATGTATGTAATATGTATGTACGTAAAACGATGATTGTCGAAAGATCGACAGAGATCGTGTCGTACCGTTAGAGATTGTAATAATATATAATATATATGTATAACTAGCGAGATAATAAAATGACGACAGATTATGAAATAAACATCCTGCTTTAAAATTTTACGCATTATTTCTCATTATATTTTATAATTTATCGAACTGAAACTCGTCAAATTGTAAAACGGAATGCAACTAGCGCGTTGATTGGTTGAACGGCATATGCCGCGCGCCGGCATTTTATTTTTCCTTATTCATTTTCAGACAACGGCAAGTAAAGGAGACTGAACATCGTGGGCCAAAATGTAATGGCATGAGTATGGTTTAAAAAAAATCGTCATTTTTTTGTCCTAAAATATAAAAAATCTGCGAAATTCTCAATCTGGGAGCCGAGAAAAATAAGAAAGATGTTTAGGTTTCGTGATATCTTCCATATATATATATATACTTAATTTAATTGATTTCAGTATTACAGTAAATACTTTTGCACTAATCATATTTTATAATCATTTTATAATTGACAATTTGTCACAGGCCGTTGACGTTTTAACTTTTGAGTTTTGATTCACTCGTTTCGTGTTTTCTATTGCGGTTTGAGTGCATTCCTAAATAGGTAGTTTTTTTTCAACGACCACTGTTTAATTATTACAGAATCCGGGCCACAAACTTTTAGTCATCATAATAATCATTAATTATTATATATAAACAAGAAATATAATATTAAATAGCCTCTTATAGACTATATAAATAGACTTTTCACGCATTCTCCACATACAGTGTTAAAAAGTTTTATTGGTATTGAAATATAACCTCACTTTTACTAAACAGCTCGTAACTTTGTTCTCAGATTGCCAAGTTACACAATTTTCCACAAGGCTCTCATTAATCTAAATCTATCTAGGTATATATATACCATTTTCATTTTATTACATTCTTTGCCCAAGGTTGTATGAAATAGTTTAAGTCTCCTTTAAACCTTTTATAGGTACCTTTTATTTACATATAAATTATATTACAAATATTCATGACCCAGGAATTTTGAAAACCTTTTGGTCCCTCAGCGCGATTCGAACCCGCGCCCTTCAGCTTCAGCTTGAGCGCCAATTACACACTGAGCCACAACTCACAAGGCTCGTCTAGCGATTCTGCAAAGATTTTTTACTTTTATCTAATTGCGAGTATAGTTAAAGCTTTTACCATTTAGTATTTACATTCTACCTACTTTGAAACTACCATGGAGTCCTATAGTTTTCTTCAGTTAAAAAATGAACTTATGCTGTTCCAGTAACACGCTATTAACGATTTCCATTAGGTGTCCTAGTTCGCCACATGTGGTCCCCGGGGAAAGGTGATGTCACACGCGGCCATCATGATTTCATGGTTGTGGTATTTTGAGGACGTTAACTACTAGTAAGTAGTACATAGACACGTCTTATAGAAGTTATAGGAATTCACATAGGGTGTCCAAAAGATATCAATGAATAGTGGACGTTTAAAAAAAATGAGAGATTTTTTTTTTGTTACGTATATGGGAGAGCTACGCTTCGGCATGAATTAGGAGGTTTCCGGAGACTTGGGGTTGGGGATGTTAGAGACTGAAGAACGAAAGTCACAACACCAGAGGAGTTACAACTTACGAGTGTAACTCCTCTGGTGTTGCGACTTGCGAGTGTCTATGAGTGTCTGCTCGTTTCCATTAAAATATGATCCATTTCATTAAAAAAAATCGAGTAAAATCCATTCAACAGTTTTGAAATGTAGGTACCTAATATCCCCTTACTGATAAAAATATTTACACAACGGATAAGCAATTCAATATTACTGACCTTCATGTTGATGATGTTGATTTGTCTGATACGTTGGAAAAGTCACTTGACAGACAAAGCCAGCTACATAGAATGCTTATCCGTTGTGCAAATATTTTTACAAGGGGATAAGGTAAGCATAATTAGGTAGCTATAGGTACTGATACAATTTGATAAATTGATTCCATAGAATATCTTACTATATCCTACTAAATGTGAAAGTTTGTGAGGATGTATGGATGGATGGATGTATGGATGGATGTTTGTTACTCCTTCACGCAAAAACTACCTACTGAACGGATTTTGATGAAATTTGGTACGGTAGTAGTATAAGCTCTGGATTAAAACATAAGTAGGCTACTTTTTATCCCGAAAAATAGTGTTCCCGAGGGGCACTATATTTACGCGTGCGGAGCCGCGGGCAACAGCTAGTAGATCATAATAATCTATACTAATATAATAAAGATTAAAAGTTGTTTGTTTGTTTGCATTGAATAGGCTCCGAAACTATTGGACCGATTTTTATGAAATTTGGCACAGATATACCTAGAATAGACCACGCGAGATTGATTGAGAGATAGAGATTGCGGAAAAATGTACGGTTCCCTCAAAATTTCCTTTTACGCGCACGAAATCGCGGGCAACATCTAGTTTTGGATATTATTATTATTTATCGGAGCGCGGAAGGATAAGCAGTATATTGGAGTTTTCAAGGCAAACATATGCCTTGATAGGTACATACATAAAATATATGTCTAATATTCATAAAACGTCCTCTCAAACTTTCGCTGTTTAACATGATCAAACCTCTTCATCAACATCAACTCTTTTCTCGCCTGTGCTACCTTAGAAAGTTCACCACTCTAGCATTACTAGTTCAAATAATTACAAACAAACATACATACATGATAAGCGCGAAAAACATAACCCAGTCGGGTAAAAAGAACAAACAACCAAGTATTGTCACCACAGTCTCTAAAACCACCAGGGTCGCATAAGCATTAAGCACACAACACGTAGAACTGGTCCGTAGATGGTAGATAGGGCGGACCTATGAATTATGCATGCGATAGCCCGCGGCCTTTTAATTCCCTCGTATACTAATTAACAATGCTGTACTGTTCTAATGATTATCATGGTACAGAATATTATCATACTACATTCTGTGATCATCATTTTAGCTATAGGCCTTTCTCTAAAATGTTTAGTACTGTCTTTTCGTTGTGTAGTGTTACGCCCAAAACGACGCGCGACGCCGCTTCTGTGGTCCAATTGTTTAGACCAGTGTTTTTCAACCTTTTTCATGATGCGACCCCCCTTGCATGAAAAAATATTTCGCGACCCCCCGACCCTTCGCTTTTTTATTATGTATGTATGTGTATGTTACAGTGTTACAAATATTCATTCTATACGACGTTTTTATGCGTCTCCATAATAAGGATTCGGATATAAGTACATAATATATGTAGTACATTAAACACATTGTTTTACAATTAAATACATCGATGATATCGATGATCGATTTATGAGTAGGTATATCCTTTTATTAAAATTCTTTTACTTAATAAATCCATCTTTAAATCTTTATTGTTTTTTTACTAAAGTTCTCTCGACGTCCGGCGACCCCCCTACAGAAGCTTCGCGACCCCCCAGGGGGTCGCGACCCACAGGTTGAAAAACACTGGTTTAGACCTTAGCTCTCGTGGGTTCGCTCCCCGCGTTGGAACAACAAAAAATGTAGTTTGGTTAGGACAATACAGACTGATCACCTGATTATCTAGCAAGAAAGATGATCATCCGGGCATGTAAAGAAAGAAAGTCTTGCGTATTGCGCACATAAAAAATAACCGCGTAGCTGGTGGTATGAAATTGGCCACCATCTTACTTCATATTTCTATTATAACTGTGAAAGTTTGTAAGAATGGATAGATGGATGTTTGTTACTCTTTCACTCAAAAACCATTGAACGGATTTTGAAGAATTTGGTATGGAAGTAGGTACCTAGTTTAAGCTCTGGATTAACATAGAACGGAAGAACAAGCATTAGATTTAGGTACCTATTAGAAATATTCTTAATTGGAATAATCTCTCTGGTAATACTGATCTTTTGGACGCGACATCGTCTCAATTCGAAAGCTTCTCTTAGTTTTCTGTTCGTAATAGATGAAGGCAAGTGAAAACTACAATAAACTTAGTTCTGACAATAGGGAATATGCACGTATTTATATAGATGATATAAATACGTGCATATCTATCTATCTATCTTGTTTGGTAAACCGTCTGGTAAAATCAGTTTTATGGATATTGTATCATTAAAAATAACAAAGATAATGAACGTTTAAAGTTGTCTATTAGACAGAGATATCGGATGTGTAACGTGACGTCACATAACACGACCTTCATAGAAAGTTCATAATTTAGTTTTGCTAGAAAGAGATAGATTCAAAACTTTGACCGCTCATATCTTGCTCATTTATCAACAGATATTGAAATATTTCTCGCCATTTCCTTTATTTTTCAGTCTAGTATCATATTATTATGTTTTAAGTTGTTTATATGTTTTATCATATTCCCTATTGTCATCGTGAATTTGCCTACGTTTATATTAGTAAAACCATCATTTTCGCTAAAACAGCTTTTGCGCATACCGCATAGGCAACATTAAAAATCCTATTTAGATAAACATCTGACAATCTAATACCAACATTACAGATAATTTTGTATGGCGATATTTGTACGTATGGCTAAACCGCAGGGGAGAGAGAATTTTAGAAAATTTAATACAACTCGTCGCTACGTAGGGAGCTGACATCACTCTCCCGAGGGGCACGCGCGCCCGAACAGCTGATTGCGAGCCGAACACCATAAAAAACCTCATACAACACCATACAAATAATAACCAACCCTAACTCCGGTAGCGCACGGTCGAAACTCCTCCGGGCCGCCCTCCCCGACCCTCACTTCAAGAGCGTCACGTCAATTTCGACCCTAACACTTGGGTTCAAGTCTCATTTTCCATCACTCGAGATCGTCATCAAACAAGTCATCTACGAAATAAAATTATGCGTGCGTGCGATTTTCAGCTCTACGTCCAGGGTGTAAGATAGTTTTCGGGTTGCGGTGGCGCGGTAACGAGATAAAACCGAATGGATTTTGTGCATTTCACTCGGATGGAGGCCGCTAGGTCTCGGCTGCAGCCGCCGGCCGCCGGTTCAGGTAATAAATGAAAATATTTCAACACCGAAGAAGGATCGCTTCGAGTTATCTTTGCACTTTTGGAATTTGATATTGATACCTAGGTAGGTACTTGTTACTGAGCGATATCGGAAAGGTAGACATTTTAAAAAAACCTGGCCCGATGCGAGTCGGACTCGTGAACTAAGGGTTCCGTATAAAACGGTAAAGAAAACACGTTCATTGTACGTAGCTATGGGAGCCCCCACCCACTTATTCTATTTGCTGTTATAGCAGCAAACAGAAGTAGGTACATCATCTATGAAAATTTCACCAACCTGCCTATCTTTCACGGTTCATGAGATCAGACTGACGAACAGCGGAGTCTAAGTAATAGGGCACTTGGCCGGATTTTTTATACTTCGTCTGTGATTTCCATAGAAAAACGACGACAGTGTACTTTATGTTATTTGTTTATGACACATCTTTCCACGCAGGACATGAAGTTAAAAAATGTTCTTCTTTCCATAACGTTAATTAATGAAATTAACATTTACTTTAAGGTGGTTCGTTTCCTATACAAAAATACAATGGACATTAATTAGGTAATTTCATACTATTACTACATAAATTTATATGCATATCTATTTATTTTGCAATACAATTGTCGCAAAATATATTTAAAATACTTTATTTCACACAGAAGTCACATTTTTATTGAATTTTCGACATAAAGTGACATTTGTAACTTATGTCACTTTTTGTCGAAAATTCAATAAAAATGTGACTTCTGTGTGAAATAAAGTATTTTAAATATATTTTGCGACAATTGTATTGCAAAATAAATAGATGTGCATATAAATTTATGTAGTAATAGTATGAATTACCTAATTAATGTCCATTGTATTTTTGTATAGGAAACGAACCACCTTAAGGATCAGTGGCCAAGCCAGAAGCGTGTGACTGTGGTTTGATTCTGCCCATCACACAACTTACTGTGACAACTTACTTAGATGGCTCCACCGCCCCCGTAGATATGCCATCAAGTATCCCGAGGGAATAGTGTACTTTTCCGGTATCACTTGTTGCCATGTTTTAATTCAGAACCTAAACAACTAAGTACCATACCAAATTACCTCGAAATATTATGTTCAGTAGTTTTTGCGTGAAAGAGTAACAAACATCCATCCATCCATCCATACTTACAAACTTTCACATTTATAATATACTTAAGTACAATATTGTAGTTAAAAACGCTGTAACGTGTCGTAGGGTAAATACGCTAAATGTCGGCCACTTACGGATTTTCTCACTTTATCGCTGCGGATCCATCAGTTTGCAACGAAAGGATAGCTTGTTATACGGTTTTAGACAGGTTGATAAATCTATTTTATATTTATAGGCATATGGTTGACTTTTCTACTAAACGGAAGAAGTATTAAGGTTTAAATGCGTCGAGAACGAAAAAACCTTAAAGTCGGCCGTTCACGGCCCAATGGTCGGTCGCATTTTTCCCAAATGTCGGCCGGGCATAGTATGTAACCTATTATACTATTGATAAATTATATTAATACATAATTCAATTTTGAGACAGCAAGTTTCATAAATAAATTGAAAAATGACTACCCAGTACCTACACAAACAATGAAAAATACAAAAGTTTTCAGCCTGTACAGTAGCACTCGATTCTTAGGCTGGCCGACATTACGATCTTTAATATTTCCAAAGTCGGCCCCTGTTTCGTATAGCTTATTTCTCGAGATTCAGCTAATACCACCCCGGCCGGTATTTGGCGATTGAACGTAAAATATATTTATTAACATAAAAGCGTTACAAATTTTACTATTAAGACAATGGAATACGTAGTATTGGACTTTATAAAACAGACTGCATTTATCTTAAGTCGGCCCCGGCCGAGATTCCGTTTTTTAGTCGAAACTGGTATTCTAATGGCGGCCCCCTATTTATCCCTAAAACCAATACGCAAAACGTTGAAAAATATATCTCAAAATATAGTAAAAATACCCTAACGCAAATATGAAGTTTAGGCTCGGCCCCGAAATTAAGGCATGGGCCTGTGCCTAGACGCCATCTTATTTAGTACGTCTAGTAAGTACCTACTACCTACCTACAATGCGAGCGTTCTATTTCCTAGTGCTACGTTTATAAAATACCAAGAAGTTTAATATTGCGTCGTAATCATAACGTTTTCTATGAAATAACTATTTCCAGTCAATTTCTACGTTGAACATTTGCATAATTTGCAGCTCAGGTTATGCTAATTCTTTGCAAATCTTTAAAGTAGGATGAATATAAGAAAAACAAAAATAGTTGTCAGACAATAAAATTCCGTGTAGAGGTAAAAAAAACCTGCCGTCACTATCCTCAACGGAGATGGTTGGATTTTGAGATTCACCGATATATGGTCCGAATATCCAAATGAAATGTTAAATTTTAATTAAGTATGTTTACAGTATAGCACATTATTAGCGAATGATACCGGTGGTAGGCATGTAGACCGACGCGACACGACGTTAAGAATAAGATGTTTAAAAATACAAAATTTGAAAAAAAAAAAAAAAAAAAACTTTGCAAGTTACAACCTACATGGCTGCCGTTGAAATAACTCATCTGTAACTGTGTACTCTCACGTTAGCCTCCTGCTTCCTATATCGTCTCTTTGAACTTTAGCAAAAGTATACTTGAACTATGCTTCTAGCGGGGACGTGGATTATAAAACAAAATGGCGGTTCCCTCGCATTAAAACACCAGCATGTCATAGCTATAAAAAGATGCATAGTCCCACATCGCTAGAGAGACTAGAGAACCATAAATAAGAGTCTATAATTAATTGTGAATAACGATTATAGGACATCATCGCATTTGTAAGCGCGGCCAAAAGGCGGGTCCAGTCATATTTCACGACTGTTTCGGTCCAAGTCCAGCCGAAATAATCGTTACATATGGGTTACACAGAACACTAGGGGCCGTCCATTAATCACGTGATGTTTTTAACAACTTTTTAGACCCCTCCCTCCCCCTTCGTGATACGTGGTGAGGTTTTACACTACCCCCCCTCCCCCACCTAAGATCACGTGTATTTTTTTTACATAGTAAGCAGGTCATGTTTGAAGAAAAACTTTAACGTAAAAACAATTTAATCGAATAATTTAAGCAATTAAAAACTATACGAGTAATTTGTCTTGTAAGTATTTAAACAACACTACGAATCTACAACCGATAATAATTTCGGTATGCATAGACTAGATTCGAAAATTAATACACGTGATGTCTCCTTATACCCCCTCCACCCCTTGGTGATACTTGGTGATATTTTTTCGGACCCCCCCTCCCCCTTTAGGCATCACGTGATTAATGGACGATCCCCTACGTATAAACTAGGTAGATGTTGCTCGCGACTTCGTGCGCGCAAATGTTAATTTCGCAGAAACCGTACATTTTTTCCGCAATATAAAGTAGTGTCCTTTCCCGTGGTCTACACTATATCTGTGCCAAATGTCATCAACATCGGTCCATAAGTTTCGGAGCCTATTAAATGCAAACAAACAAACAAACTTTTTCTCTTTATTATTTTAATGCTAGCTTTTGCGCACGACTCCGCCTGCGTAAATACGTTATCCTGCGGGAACACTACTTTTTCGGGATAAAAAATATCCTGTCCTTTCCCGGGACCCAAAGTATGTCTATACCAAATTTCATAAAAATCGGTTCAGCGGTTAAAGCGTAAAGAGGTATAACAGAAAGACAGACAGACACACTTTCGCATTTATAATATTAAGTAAGTATAGATAGTATAGAATATATATATATATTATAGATAACATAAGTAGGCTTATTCTGTTTATTAACTGAGCCTAGTTTTCAGGGTTTCGTAGGTACTCAAAGTGTAAAAACGGGTCACTAACTATCTGTCCTCGCTGTCTGTTCGTCTGTCTGTCACCGGGCTGTATCTCCATAACCGTGATAGCTAGACATTTTCACATTTGTATCTCTGTTGCCGCTATAACAACAAATACAAAAAAAAACAATAAAATAAATATTTAAGTGCGTCTCCCATACTACAAACGTGATTTCCTTGTCGTTTTGTACGGAACATTTCGTGCGCGAGTCTGACTCACACTTGGCCGGTTTTCATGGCAGTGGCAAACGAGCAAACGGATTGCTTGATGGAAAGACAGTCGCCAATGTGGCGCACTATCAAAGAGGCGTCGCCGGTCTTTCAGATCTTATACTATACTAATATTATAAAGCTGAAGAGCTTGTTTGTTTGTTTGAACGCGCTAATCTCAGGAACTACGAATGGTTAGAATTGAAAAATTATTTTTGTGTTGGATAGTCTATTTATCGAGGAAGGCTTTAGGCTATATAACATCACTAGCTTTTGCCCGCGACTTCGTCCGCGTGGAATAGTTACTTTGGAATATCGCTTAAATTTACCCGCGACTTCATTTACGTAGAAGGAGGAGCGCTTGCCCGACTCAGGAGTCAGGACTGCCCGCAGCGCGCCGCACATCATTTTGCGCGCTGATTATTGTATTACTGCGATATCTTCTAAAATACTTATTGAAATCAAATGATGTAAATGGCAAATTTCTTCTAAATTAAATGCTTGTAATTAATAACGTATTTATTTGGATAAGGATTAATATCATCTTTATGAAAACACCCTCACAAATAATGCTTAATTTTAGAACAAATTTGGTTAGCATAAAAAGGTTATTGTGAGCCAACCTTAAAAGATAGACATATACTGTCGCGGACTTTTTTTTAGAACTTTTAAAGGGGAACAATTCTGTCATACATAATTTTAGCGAAACTTTAACCGTTTCCGCAGCGTACGCAGCGAAAGCTCTCAAAAGGGAAAAAAACACCCCGATTTTGAAACATTATTGATTGGAGCTCTGCTCGTATTGAGCGTAGCATGATGTTATATAGCCTAAAGCCTTCCTCGATAAATGGACTATCCAACACAAAAAGAATTTTTCAATTCGAACCAGTAGTTCCTGAGATTAGCGCGTTCAAACAAACAAACAAACTCTTCAGCTTTATAATATTAGTATAGATGCTAAGCTCAATACGAGCGGAGCACCAATCAAGAATGTTTCAAAATCGGTTTTTTTCCTTTTAATAATACCTAATGTACGCGCGCAATAATAATGTACGGCGCGCGGCGGGCAGTCGTGAAGGCTACGTAAATGAAGTCGCGGGTAAATTTTAGCGATATCCCAAAGTAACTGTTCCACGCAGACTAAGTCGCAGGCCAAAGCTGAATGAATGAATAAGTAGTAAGTGTTTTCTTGCCGACAACTTGTCACTTTTAGATTTATTTTACTTCGATATGAAATTTATTTTGCAACTCGTAATAAACAATATCTGACGCACTGCACACGCCTAATGATTCGAGTCATGTGATAAGAACAGGATGTCAGATAGCATTGAAAGCCTTGCATTCAAAGTGTATTATGAGTAACGCTCACACGGAGTTAGTGCTGTTGCACACGTTCCGGTTGCCGGGTAGTCGGTCGCGAAATGTATTACGTAAAAATAGCGATTAGCAAAAATTTTGCAGTCATCGCGCGATAGACGCGCAGTCGATTGCTGAACGTCAAATAAAATCGTATTTCCTATGCCATCGATGCCTATGCCATGCTAATCGCTCGCTGTTGTGTTTGAATGCACTTTGCTTCATTTTCGCTTATTATTGCTAACTGACAGTTTAAATCGCTCGCTGATTGCTTTCGCTTTGCTGTAAAAGTCTTTAACGTAATACGAAAAATTAGACAGCAGTGAAGAGATCGAACGATTGATTGCAATTTATAGTTCGTCGATTGTTCGGTAGAGGCAGTACTGTCACTAGGTTGCTTCTGCTGGGTTTTTGCAGATACGTAATACGAATTTGCGATTTTTGCGCATAAATTGCGCAATTTTTGCTATTGCTTTGCTTTTGCAAGATACGTAATAAGCCCGCGGTACGTGTGAAAGATGTCATACATGGACATACACTTCGCGACCGGCTACCCGGCACCCGGAACGTGTGCACGGCACTTAGTACAATACGGCCGATGTATCTTGGCGAGTCTGAACTTCGTGCAGAAGGTTGTGCATTAGCTGTTTCTAAGTGTTTTCGTATTTATTTTATTTGTATTAATTGGTCAACTGTATTGGGGAATTTTATTAGTACATAGGTATATAAAAATAATACAATAACAGTTTTCTTCACGAGTTGTACATGCGCTAAAGTTCGCAGAGCCTATGTTCAGACCCGTCAAGATACAGCGGCCGTAGTGTAGCGGCGACGAAAATGTGGCCTGTTTTATGTCTGAAGGTCAATTCTGCTAAATAAAACCTGCAATAATACATTTACAATCAAGTCTCGATACGCTAAAACTGCCAAATGGCATTCTCGTAAACGTCAAACCAGCGTGAAACGCGTTCTGATTAGTTACTTATAACTTAAACTTAAAACATTAAACTTATAAAATCCGTTTACGATAACATGTCGCTTCACTTACAATAAAATTAAAGTACAGAGAAAGTACTTTAAATACGAGAATTGAGGTTCAGAGCCGTTAAGGCCATACCAAATTTCATCACAATCCGTTCAGAAGTTTTTGAGTGAACGAGTCAGAAACATCCATCCACACATACTTTTGTGGCGGACTAATCAGCGCACAGTCCTGAATCGCGCTATCGAAGTTTCTGAGCTCGGAAAGTATATATACGAGAGCTGATTTCTTTCATAGTAGATTTCTGAGATAAAAAAGACTTGGTCGTGATAACACGCGTCAGTGTGGGGTTGGATTTGGAAGCTATTGATGATTAGGATTATTGTAAGACGACCTCTGTGGCTCAGTGGTTAAGCGCCTCACTGCTCAAGCCGGAGGTCGAGAGGCGAATTTCGCCAAAGGATAAAACGTTTTCGATGTTCCTGGGTCCTGGATAGCAGTCCATTCGTGTATTAAGATGTTTAAATTTGAATTTTAAAGATATTGACAATAAAATAATGTTAATATAATGTATAGAAGAAGATACTTTGAGTGGTAAGAAAGCTATTTTGCACTACTTTTAAAACTGTATGATAATAATATAGTCTGTTAGTTGACTGTTTTATTTTTGTCATACTATGTGCATTGTGCAAATAAAGAAAATAAGTCAGAATGACGATCTACTACTAGCGTATCTGTTGAAAATAAGTTTGGATTAAACTTTTCTGATCCTAATAGATTTTAAAATTGGTAATTTAATTTTAACCTTTTAAGTTTAAACTGTATTATAAATTGCTTATTAATTGTTTTAAAAATATCATAATAATAATGTGATATCGTCAAATTTAAATGAAATGTAACTAGGTATACTAGTAACTTTTTTTATACTAAGTAGTAACTTTTTCAATTGTAACACCTAGGTGTTTTATGTGAATAAAGATATTGACTGATTGATTAATTGAAATAATTAAGGTAAAAACACCTGTATATAACATCATCTACCTACTCCTTACTACCTATACTTTAATACCATAAATGTGAGTTTGTTTGATTAGTTGTTAAGCTTTCATGTAAAAACTACTTAACCTATTATCATGGAATTTGGTACAGATAAAGAGTAGACTACGGGGATGGACATAGGCTACTTTTTATTGTGGGAAAATATATTATGATTCCGTGGAATATCATGTATTTACACAAAGCCACGGGCAAAAGCTAGAAAAATAATAATTTATGGTGATCATTTTGGAAAATAACTTTAATTTAAGCTGGTTATGACTTTCAAACAAATCTTTTGCAAGACATATGTTGGTACTTGGTATACACAACTACCTACCTATGTGTACTATATAGTTTTAGGAAACAGTATTCAATTGCTTAGATAAAACCACTGCTGCAGCTTATCAATGGGATTCCCAAAGTGGTTTATTGGAGCCTATGGGTTCCATAGAATAGTCATCGAGTTCCACCGAAATAATTTATTATTAGCTGTTAAATAATACCAAGATTAAAATATTATTTTGAATTAAGTAGCACCTTTTTTATTGATTATATGAAAGGCTGGAAAAATCAACATTTGCAGTAATTTGATATGAGGTTCTATAAAAAAATTCACTTAAGTACCTAGTTGATGTTCCATTATCTTTAAAGTTTAGAAATAACTGGCTGATCATACCCTTATTATGATTATCTTGTATTAGGTAAGTATTTTAGTTATTTCTTAGGTGAAAGAAATATAATTATTATTGTATTTACTATTGATAGTTATAACTTATATTTATTATACTTACTATAAACTTTAAGAAACTTTTATAAATTGTCCAATAAACCCCAAATTAAGAACTTACATAAAATGAAACAAACCACACTCTGTAAACAGTGTCTTAAATAAATAAATAGTATTAGTTATTATTCCCTAACAGATAAAGCGCACCAAAAAAATACAAGATGAATAAATTGTTGTATGAACTTCAATTTAAAAGTGCACTGTAACTTTTTTAAATTACCTAGCTACCTATATGTTAATATAGAGCCCAAACAACACCAAAACCAAATTTCATCAAAATTCATTCAGCAGTTTTTGGGTGAAAGAGATCTGATGATGACTTTGTCGAAACCGGTTATATACTTAAGTAATATATTAAAATTAATGTAAAATACTTATTAAAGTGGAAATAGTGCAAGAAGTATTGTGTATTATTAGTTATTACTGTGAAAGAGTCACAAATCCATCCATCCATCCATCCTCACAAACTTTCACATTTATTAATATAAAATGTAATATAATTATTACATTTAATTTATGTAGCATGAGAGGAAAGATAATTATTATTAGATTTATGCTTATTTAGTATTTGCCCTGCTGCCCAAGGGAGGGAAATGCATTTTAGTTAGAAAATGTATTATAATTTATACCTAATAAGAAAAATATTAATTCTTGGCACACAATGTAGCTTAAGCAGCATGATTATAGGTTGAGAGGTCTTGTTTGATCTTGAGTTTTGAATATTACATATTTGTTTCCAACAATTTATGTTACTTATTACTTACATACTCAAATTAATTATATTTAAGAACTTACTTGTTGAACATTATTATGAAACAAAGTATAAATTATTTATAAGTCTTTAAATATGAAAAAACAGAGGGAGATAAATCCCCTAAAATTATGGGATACTATACAATTTTTTTTCTGACATGGGGTATTTTATTGCGGAACAATTAAGTAACAACCAAAGATAAAATGAGGTTAGATGTAATTGTGATTGCATCTGTATTACAAAGGCATAGGTCACATAATATGAATAAGGTGGTGTGAATACTATGATCTTTTAACTCGTTTCAACGAATATTCATATTAAATATGATTAACAATTCATTATTCCCACAACTCCACGGATCTGAATTAAAAGAATAACAGGAAATTAAATGTGAATGAAAATTGTACAATATAATAATTTTTTGGTTTGTGGCTACAACTGGTAAAAACTCCCAAACATCTTTTCCTCCATAAAACTTACCAAAAACTTGGTGTTTAATTTGGCAGAACCAACATCTGAGTTCTTATTTAGATAACTAATTAGTTCAATAATATTTTACCAACCATTTCCTATTAAAATTAGTTTTCTTGTACCTAAGTACCTATTTTAAGATATCAGAATTAATAAGTTATATACTTAATTATGGACATTATAATTGAAATTTTAGTTTAAAATGATAATAAATAAATAAAGAAATTAGAAATTTTGTATAATAAGTAGGTATACGTATTATGATATTATTTTATAGTGCAATATACATAATAATATTGCAGTTAGACACTTTGAACGATAATTTATCAAAATCAACGCTATGTAACGTTAAAGCACAATAATGTATAGATTAGTTTTCATTTTTATTTTAAGTTAAACATATGTTTCTTTTTAAATAAGATTTAGCAAACTAATTTGTTTCTAGAAACTTGAAAAGTTAAGATCGGCGGACGCTATAGGCCTAACGCGAGTCAACTTGTTTATAGAATGCAAAATACAGTCTAAATAATGATCTAAGTAGAATATTGGAGTAGGAACCCACCTTGTTTCCAGTATTAAATCCACATCCACGTTTATAATCCGAAATTATGATCACGAAACACTCAATTTTGAATACACTCAGACACTCTGAATTGAATAGTTGAACACTACGTCGTGTTGTATTTCAACGAAACACTGTTTTTCTTCGAATAATAAGCACTTTCAGAGCAAATGTATTCACACTAGTAGATTTCCACAACACTTTTCATTGATAAACAATTCACTGGGTATTATGAAACTCGTAATATCCGTTGCCCGGCTCAAACTACACGAATTACTACAAACATCCTCGCATCTTTTTACACTTATATGTTTTTAAATAACTTATATTCTGAAATTACACAAACAGGGAAGAGAGGTAACGAATGTGTAGGCCCATCTTCCCTATCCTGCGAACAGCTGTTCCCGACTAGTGACGTCGAAAAATCGATAACATCCAACCACTACAAATTAATCGTAATCGTGTACACGATTACACGCGATTTACGGTTTTTTTAATTGTAGTAAATAATGTAATTGAATGCATTTTTGTTGACTTTAAACTGATGAGATTTGTAATTACCGTTTAAAACTTAAATTATTTAAGTAACATTTCGATTCGGAATGCGTTTATAAGAATACAACTTAGCACTAATTGGATTTATGTGGCAATTTGGATATTTTGTTGAGCGCATTAGTATTTTCATGTTCCGGATTTGGAACAAACACACGCGTTCGCGCTCGTACGCGGACTGCGGAGTGTGGCACGAGTGGCGCGGGGGGCGCGGGCGCGGCGCGGTGGGGGCGGGGCGCAGGCGGGCCCGCCGCGCGGAATGCTATTGTAGGCGAACTTGCCCGCCACTTTTTTTTCTCTCAATTCTGGTCAAACAAGTTTTGTATACAACCTGCATTGTAAGGATTCCGCCATTCTTCGAACGAGGCAACGGTCTCTAAACTTAGAAAAGCATAAGGTTTCGCTTTAAGCTGAGAGCTTTGCCTTATATAGCCCTAAGTCTGGTCCAAACTCGATGCCTATAAATGGTTGCTAAATTAAAAGAATTAAAACAATATTTTATAGATAAAAACCAGAAACCAATAATTTTGTAATTTGTTACATAAAAATGGTTCCGTTATGAAACCAAAGAGCTTTTATTAGTTTGGGGCCATCCACATATTACGTCACGCAAAATTTCGACTTTTTGAATTGATTGCGTTAGACCAGGCCTGTCCCACTCCCCGTGTAGGTATAAAAAATGTAAGTACGTGCGGCGGCCTCCTTAAACGGGCCAATTACTAGGGACTCGCGCGCGAGCAGTGAGTGACGTATGCGTGAGATTTGTTCGTCGCAATGTTTTATGGATTGGATTTAATACCTTACAATCTGTGCATATAATATTACAATAGGTACTGTGTAAGTTAGGTAAAAATCACCCCGCCAGCTATAACTATAATACCATAACATAATATACCAATATTTAAAAATATAGTTTGAGCTACTACTGCTACTGCAATTACTTGATAACCAATATTTAGTGTTTAGGTGTTGGCTCCACTTGAACTATCTGTTCGCGTCTTATGTTATTCCGATGTGATACGATTTGAAGAGTCATTTGTTGACAAAAGTACCTAGTACTTAGTACTTACCTAGTAGTAAATATAAATAAAAATAAGGCGGCGTGATTCAACTTCTTTGAGTAATATCAGGCCGTGAAGGTATAAAAAATGCTTACGTTTACGCATAAGTATGCAAATACTTATAGGGTATGCGCGAATTTATTACAATTATTACAGTACTATTAACACCTACCTTAGGTTTATTTGGAAAGCAATTTGTTCAGTAAAGTACAGTAGGTAGGTACTAGAAAGTAGGTAAAAAAAGTTGTAATTAAATATGAAGACAAAATATATATAATACGTATAACCGCCTCCTTTTTTGGAAGTCGGTTAATAATCTTCTAAAATGAGACAACCCTAATGTCAATAGAAAGGATAAGAATTACGCGATAGAAAGAGACGAAACTTCTAGGTAAATATAATCGTAGGTAATCAAGCGTTGTGTTAGCTGAATTGAACCTTATCGCATCGCAGAAAGAGTCCCTATTTCTTCAAACCATTTGTCGGAGTGGTTCTTCTGTACCTGTAGGTACTATTATTTATTCTGTGGTTAGACTCAGAACCATGGAGGAAATAAACCTTTTTTAAGCTCCCTGCTCCATGGTCTGAAGTCAGAACTCAGAAAGGTGTGTGTTATAAAGTTAGCAATAAGAGATGGAGTGAAGTTATAGGTAAGTGAAGTGAGTTGAGTTTAGTTATTTAATTTTTTGACGACTTTAGTAGTTAATTCAGAAAAAACATGAAAATTCTTATTATACTCGCGTAGTCAAAAATATTTTTAATAAAAATATAACCGTAAAAGTGCTTAGATTTAATTCTTCGTTTAAATTTTTTGGCTTTGCAGCCTTGCGACACTAGCGCCACCCCTATTCAACACTTTTTACGGACAGTTTTTCATGTATACCCTTTACTCTAGTCTCCATGCTGTGGGGTTTATATAGCAGTAGCCCAATCTGGAACAATTATTGACAATTACGTATTAATAATTTTGAAACAATTATCTTTCGATAACGTTACGGTTTTTGAATATGTAGTAGTCAATTGTTCCTGCTTATTCTACAGGCTGGAAGAAGAAAAGCGTGAATTGTGATACGTATATGTACCTATAACTTTCGCCAAAAAATAAAAAAAACTTTCTTCCCATCTACTAAATCTAATTTATAAAACCTACTAAGTACCTACTAGATCTCTGCGACGCTCGAGTAATGTACACAATTAGCATCATGGGCTCCCTAGCTGTATAGGAATTATGGAAAAGTTAAAGAGTTATTAATTTAAAAATTGCCTGCGGCTTTGCCCGCGTTAAATTAGGTCTTAAACTTTTATCCCCTATTTTACCCCCTTGGGGGATGAATTTTGAAAAATCCTTCCTTAGTGGATACCTACAAAGTACGACATAATATGTATCAAGAATACGTGTGCAAAATTTCACTATCTTTAAGGGTTTGGCCTGTTCGTTGATGGACCTCCAATCAGCTTTGACTTTTATTTATATATGTCACCGTAAAATTGTGAAAACCGTTAGATTGTAAAATAACTAACGAGATTATAAAAATATGTCAATTTTAGAGATATTTCGAGATTCAGAACTATAGGTATATTTATAATCTAACGAAAAATAATGTGTTCAATTATAGGCAGAATATTCGCGTCGGAAGTCTTTAAACATTTTACAATTTCACTAGTTATATTACAATCTAACGGTTCTTACAATTTTATGGCGACATATAGATTACATAAATGTCATTTTGTATGTTTGTTGTTCACTTAGGCCCACTTGCGCCAATCCGGGTTAAAGTTAACCCTGGGTTAAAAATCATGTTATCTCTCTCGTCCTTCGTATTTGTGAAAAGGAAAGCATGATATTTTAACCAAGGTTAACTTTAACCCGCATTGGCGCAAGTGGGCCTTAACAGTTAAGTAAGTAGTCAGCAGAAAAACTAAACGTTGACGTTTATAAAGCTGGCCACAGGTACAATACTGAAAAAATGCGTATGTAATGTTTAGATTAAATACGATTATCGTTGTAGAGTCACTGATTATTATTATTAAACAATTAGGTACGTACATACTTCGTAAGTAGAGTCCTTAGCTTCTAACCATAAACCAACCACCCACTTCACAAAACTGGAGTGTAAGGTTTATATACCACAGATGTTGCCCGTGACTTCATATTATGTTTTAATTTAATGTTTTAATTACGCAGAAACTGTAAATTTTTCCACGATAAAAAGTAACCTTCCCCGTGGTTTAATTATTTCTGTGCCATATTCCATTGAAATCGGTCCAGTAGTTGCGGAGCCTATTCAATACAAACAAACAAACTTATCCTCTTTATTATATTAGTATAGAGTATAGAATAAAGATGTATAGATCGGCGTAAGACGGGTTGGGACTTGGAAGACTTCACGATCACGACCCACAAGGCTTTTGATGGTGTTATTCATGCATTAGACATGCAAGGTCTGTGCTATAAAAGAGCCTGTTATAATATATCGTCAAACAGAATCATCGCTGAACAAAACTGCATGACAATGCAACCCATGCTGTGGTCACCATAACGCATGACACTATATTCTAGAATGATCTACACAGAAGACTGTAATGACGCGCTAGGCAAACTGATAAAGGGAGTTACAAATGCAAACATCAAAGAAGTCCTGGGTTACAACCTAAAGATAAATAATATACAGAACTAGCTGTTACCCGCAGCTCCGCCTACGTAAATACAGTATCCCAAAGGAACACTGTACTTTTTCGGGATAAAAGTAGCCTATGTTTTAATCCAAATCCTAAACTACTACCATACAAACATCCATCCATCCATACATCCAACCAATTATCCAAATCCATCCTCACAAACTTTCACATTTATAATATTAGTAGGATAGAGATCAAGATAGAGAAGATGACGAGCCAAAGGCCAGGATAAAAGCCCATATTAATGGAACCGCACACAGCACAGCATCTCAGGCGGAATTAAGGAACAATTGACACTTAGAAGATAGAAATTACAATAAATTGAAAATAATTGGCATGACACGACGCGGAGGATTTAATTTTTAACAAAATTAATCGTCGTGCCTTATAATAAAGAAAAATTACATGTCTATAAATAATACGGACCAACGCCAACCAATTGAGAGAAAATAGAACAAAAAATATATATGCAAGTTTCTTCACTTTCGTTTAGGCTTCGTACCCTCTACCCAGTGCCGGATTTACACATTTGTTGTGTGTTGATAGGTAAGTATAGTTATAAACGTATTTCTTTGTATTTCTTCTAACTATAACAACGACTACGAAGTCGTTCGAAGATACGAATCTTAGTTCGATTCTATCCACATCTTTTTGTTGTTTTTGTTTTATTTTGGAGCTTTTTTTAAATCTTTTTTTTTTAATTCACTCAAGCCCTTATTTCTTAAAATGAATTTAATCTACCTATATTATGAGCCCAAAGTAATTTTTAAAGTATTTTTTAAATAAGACGTAAACAAAACATTATAAAAGCTGAACCCCAAGTCCTAAGCGGAATTCCGACATTCAAGGTTAAGAGGGAACTTCCAAATGTATTTGAACAGCGATAAGCGAACTAGCGTGAATAATACGGAGAAGAGGGACAGCTTCCCAACACTTTGGTGGAAAAGAGACGGTATAGTATGTTTTATTTATTGGCATATCAAGTAACGCACCCAACACTAGTGCAAGCGAGACCGACGATTTTTGTATAGGCTGTTCAAAGATTTAATTAGAGGATTTAAAAATTGTCACTTTAATTAATTTACAAGTTATTCGGTGTACTTCAACACCGCCGGCAGACTTTATTAATGTAATTTGACTTATTAATGTAATTGAATCGCAATGTCAGGAAAAACATTTGCTTTTCATTTATAATTTTTTAATTTTAATTTGAGAAACAAAATATTGTTTTCCGACCAAAAATTTGTAATTAATTTTTAAAAAATCTAATTTTATTCATAATAAGGATCTTGGTCTTGGTCTTTGGAGCCTCATTACCTCAGTCAGCACAAAATTTGTTGAAATTTCCTAAAAAAATACCAAAGTAGGAAGTTTTATTTTATCTAACTTAATTTTGGCAATAGACAATATGGCTTTATATTTCGTTGGAATTTTTCAGTTTTTATTTTAACAGTTTTTCGTTCTTTAATAAATAGTGATGTGCTTATCAAGTCTAGTTTAAATAATAAATAAATAAATAAAGCCTTTATTCACAGACCATGATACAGTTTAAAGCTTACTTATATATAATAAACCAAACTTTTCTAATTTTAGTCTTCCGACCAAACTTTCGACATAGGCCTCCACCATTTCCTTTCATTTGTCTCTATCTCGGGTTATCCTTCTCCATCCTTTTGGGAGGACGTCCTCCCAACGTTTGATCTGTCGACCTTTTTGTCTTTTACTATGTCTAGGGTAGGTACTATTCCATTACATCCTCCGTCCATTTTTTTTCCACTCTCCGTCCTCATTATGTGTCCAGGGACCAGTCCAGTTCCATTTAAGTTATCAAGTCTAGAAATCGTATTTAAAACTTCGATAATTATAGTGTCACACACCTCTCAAAATTATAAAAACTAATTAAAGTTAGTATCTAATAAAGGCTTTTCTAAAAGTATACACTAATTATTATCATTTATTTTTGAACTCGATCTTACGTGTTTTCAAAATTCTTATAGAAAAAACTTTCCCACAAAATACAAATGTTTTTCTTTTATTACAAGGCAGTAAAAAGGTATTGTCAACTCACAAGTGACGTAATTATACGGTCGTACTCGTACGAGACCGGTCGTCAGTCGACACACCAACAGGTTGTTCCCAGAACTGAAGAAAAATAGCAGATCTTTATCTAAGATGTTTTATGTGGTTTTTTTCTAAAAGTAATGTAGCAATGTTTGACGCAAATATTTAGGTACTTAAATTATTTCTAGGTACTTAAATTATTTTTAAGCAAAAAACTAGCAAAATTACCCAAAATATCAAATGGAACATTTCATATTTTTTTGGAAGAGTTCACAGTATTTTATCACCAATTCGAAAAACTTTGCATTCGTAAATGTACGATGAAATAAAATATTAACTATAAATTATTAGACGTTTTACCACAGAAGGTGTTTTACTTTTAAAGTTATTAGTGCCGTTAAGTGTCTATATTTACTATCGAGTTATCGACGGAAACCACTTTATATTAAAATTTAAAATCACAATTTGATATTCGTATCATTAAGGTACTTAATACTTACTCGAAATTCAAAATAATATGATACATTCATATTAATTCAAATCATATTCAAATCTATGATTTTTATGTCTTGTTTCGATTTTATCGATGAAATTCTCATGATTTAAATAAACACACTTTGTAAACCTGATATGCTAACATTATACTAAGCCATGGTAAATGTTTGGGAGAAAAATAAATATAAAATTACCTAAGAGAAATAAAAAGCATAATATCATTTTGAATTACATTCGTTTTGATTAGGATTGTACAAGGATTACGTCTACTGTAATATTGTGACTGTTTCATGTAAAAATATCCACCCTCCACTTTAAAAATATTTGGAATCAAGAATATAGTTATATATTATACATTAATAATAATTTGTACAACGTACAATATGTTCCTGGTTTATGCAAGTTTTAGGAGGATTATGTGAGCTCAGTAATTGTTTGTGGGCGATTAGCGGCCGGTATCTTAATTTCGGTCCCCCGGCACTGTGTATTTTTTGTCCAAAAAATTGGCCATGCCTTTTTTTTTGGAAATCTCATACAGAAATGTTATGTAAATAATTTATTAGTATTTACATGCGTTAATATCTTATTATGAACAATAAAAAAACACTTTTTATTTTTTTTTCAATAAAATTAAAAATTGCCATAATTTTTTAAATATTTACTTAATTGTCTTCTTGATTATTCTGATCGACAATAATCAAAAAACACACAATTTAACCTGATTTACATATTTCTTAAATAAGTTTTTAAAGATTTATTTACGATTTATGTTTTTTTTTCTTTAATTTTTTATGAACGTATTTCTAAATATTTGGATTTTATTTTTATACAGAATTGTTACTTAAATGTACTAGAATTTGTGTAAAAAAAAATTAGGTCCAAATAATAAAGGGCACTGAAGTTAGAGGCTTCTAAAGTTTTCTATGGTAACTATGGTTTAAGGGTTGTCAATATTTCTATACCAATTTTTTTTATTCATTTGAACTTTGTTTTTTTTTTATTCCTGACTAATACTTAAACAGAAGGTTAGAGAAACTGCATTGAGTCACTAAAGTGACTCGATAAATCGAGAAAATATTTTATTAATGCCGTGAAATATTTTTGAGCAGAAACAAAAAAACGATTACTTTTTATTGCAGTTTTCATATTAATTTGACATGTCAATCCTACAATACTGACTTGGAATTTTTTTAACAAATTAATACTTTTCTAATGTACACATGGTGACACATTTAAAATCTTTTATATATTTCCGGTATAAAATGGTTTCATATAGGTTTAATTATAACCGGAAATCTATTGTTTAATAGGTAGCCAGTGCAGACCGGGTCCGGTTTCGGATTTTATTACCTGGTTTTAGCTGTAGCCTAACGAACCCCTTCCCTGCACCACATATTACCTTTCATTGGATTTTAAATAGAATGCCCGTCCGTCTGTTTGTTTTGCTTTTGACTAAATTTTGAAATGGTTGCATGTATTTTTAACCGTGACTTTCACTGGCAGACCGAATTATCAGCATATTTGTTGTAGAAATATTAGGTATTTACAAAGCCGGATAATAATTTGTATACAAAATATTAAAAATTATCAGACTTACATTGAATTTAAAATAAATCTTTAGTATTAAAAAAAAAGGATATAATTAATCGAGCGAACAAAAAATAAGTTGGCGGCTGCACGTGAGCATACTCTATTACTGAATTTGGCAGCAAATTAATATGTTGGCGACTAAATTACTAAACTGGCGAAATCACTCAGGTGACAAAAAATTCAAAAGTCGGCAGATAAAAAGAGGCGAAATTTAATCCAAATTAGCACCGACATTTATAAGTTGGTGACTTAATTTCCGAGTTGGTGACCATTATACCATATAAGCAGCTATAAAACCAGATTTGGTCGATAAATTAATGGCTGCTAAAAATCCAATTTGCAGGCTACGGAAAATTCTATTTTTGGATACTGTTGGAGTATGTTTTTCTTTGGCATGGGTGTCATTTCCTAGGTGTCTGGGGGTGCAGAATAATATGAAAATAAAATCTGTTTTGTAATTCCACAATGGCCTACATTTTTGTTATTAAAATTAATAAGGTTCCGATTACAAAATTGTCTTCCAATTTCATTTTCCAAAATGCAGAATATTCAATCTTCGTAAAATGAATATAAATACTAAATTAAAAGATCTTGGGGATGCTGATTAGGATTAATGATTATTATTACAGTATGTTATGTAGTTCAAGGTACCAGCTATGTATGGAAATTTTTCAAAATTCAGGATTCATGAATTTTTCTGCTATTCATGAAGAAAATATGCAATTTCCAGGTTTATTAGGGGGAGGAAATTTTCATTATTTTTCCAGTAGGATGCACCGTTTCTGAGATAGAAGCGATTATAGAAAAAAACGTAAATGCTGTACATTGAGATACGAGAGATGTATAAATCTATGTAGAAATGTTGGAAAATTCCGGATTTTCCAAATTTTTTTTCTCCCATCATGAGGGAAATATGATGTTGCAGGATTCCTAAGGGGGACGAAATTTTCGTTATTTTTTCAATAGGATGCACCGTTTCCGAGATAGAATCAATTTTATAAAAAAAATGTAAATGCTGTACATTTGAGATACGAGAGATGTATAAATCTATAGAAATGTTGGAAAATTCCGGATTTTCGAAATTTATTTTCTTCCATCATGAGGAAAATATGATGTTGCGGGGTTCCTAAGGGGGACAAAATTTTCATTATTTTTTCAATAGGATGCACCGTTTCCGAGATAGAATCAATTTTATAAAAAAACGTAAATGCTGTACATTGAGATACGAGAGATGTATAAATCTATATAGAAATGTTGGAAAATTCCGGATTTTCGAATTTTTTTTTCTCCCATCATGAGGGAAATATGATGTTGCGAGGTTCCTAAGGGGGACGAAATTTTCATAATTTTTTCAATAGGATGCACCGTTTCTGAGATAGAATCAATTTTATAAAAAAAAACGTTAATGCTGTACATTGAGATACGAGAGATGTATAAATCTATATAGAAATGTTGGAAAATTCCGGATTTTCGAAATTTTTTTTCTCCCATCATGAGGGAAATATGATGTTGCCGGGTTTCTAAGGGGGACGAAATTTTCATTATTTTTTCAATAGGATGCACCGTTTCCGAGATAGAATCAATTTTATAAAAAAAAATGTAAATGCTGCACATTGAGATATTAGGAATGTATAAAGCTATAGAAATGTTGGAAAATTCCATATTTTCAAATTTCTTTTTCTCCCATCATAAAGAAAATATGAGGTTGCGGGGTTACTAAGGAAATTTAAAATGGATGACTTTTTTGTTATCAGCACCCCCAGAAACCAATAAAAGGACACTCATATTATTTTTATAAAATTAAGTATGTCCGCCATATTGGAATTTCAAAACGAATGTCATTTTCGTAATCCAGCACTCCCAAAAACCTTATAAACGACACCCATATCAATTTTACGAAAAATAAATATCAGCCATTTTTAAATTTCAAAATTAATCTACACAATATCTACATCCCCCTAAAACCGAGAAAAATTAAAAATTGGATATTTTGTATGCTCCTTTATGTTTTTTTTTATGTATCCTCGTTTTGCTGCTTGTATGTTTTTTGAGTTACCTACATCAGGGAAAATATATGTGCCTATTTTTAAATTAAATGTGCACTCAAAAATTGTCGCCAAAATTCAGTGGTATTATTTAGTCACCAGATTTGTAATTTTTTTGTTCCTTACATTCTTTCGCCAACTTGGTAATTTAGTATTCAATATTCGGTATTTTCACATCCAAAATTTAATTGTTTTGTCGCAAGTAAATACATGCCTAAAAAAATAAGTGTCTGTTTCTGATACCAAAACGATCAAATTAAGAAGGTGCAGAGAAATTGAATGTCACGCGAGCGAAGCCGCGCGCAACTGCTAGGTAATTGAATAAAACTTTGTTTTCACTTGAAATTCCTGAAATATTACTCTACCAACACACAGTGTTTCGACTAGTACATGCGAACAAGACAATATATTTTTTACTTATTTATATTATTTATGTATATTCAAGGCATGTTAGATTTTTTATGCTGAAATAAATCTGAACACTTAAATATTTAGATCGATACTTCTTACAAATATGGAACACGGCGGAGGTACATCATATAATATGCAGTATAATAAACATAAATAACCAAAAACAGAAAGGTTCAAACCAAATAGTGACCTTGAGCTTCTCAGTATCTCACTGACTTCAATATAAGAGTGCAACAGCAGTGAAGCAAAAGGGAGCAAAGGTATAACGCGAAGAAAATGTAAACTATGGATAACATAATGAATTTCCACGCGGGCGGAGTCGCGGGCAGCAGCTAGTAAGTAAAAAAGACTATTACTATTAATTGTTTTGTTGAAGTTACGAACTTCATTAGAAAAATGAGCATATAAAAACCTACTTCAAATATTCAACTATGCGGTGACAACCCTATCCAAAATAATATAAAATTGAATAACTCCGATGCCCCGCCTCATTTGGATCCCATTTTTTTTTGGGTTATAAGTATCAATAAAAAGAATATTTCAGTCTTAGTTTCAAATCCAAATATGAAACGGCATGGCGTTAAAAAAATTAAAACATAAATTTACAAAATCAGTCATAAATACGTTATCTTGAACAAATAAAGCCTGGATGTTTTTCGCTATCGTAGGGCTTTTAAGACACTATCTAGACCAATTAATAAAATCTTAAAAGAATATCAAACTTTTGAACTATAACTGTTTCTTTGTTTTTTCTGGAAACCATAGAAAAATGTTTCAAGTACTAATTTGCATTCTTCTATATGAAATGGGCAGTCGGGTGTTCTCGTCCTGCATTTATAATCACAAATCCTATAAAATTAAGTAATAAAAACGGCATGGCCAATTTTTTGGACAAAAAATACACTGTGCCCGGGTGATAAGATAGTGGAGCGCCTTTGAATGACGTTCCCACTGCTCAGGGCCTGTTTGTCATGGGGTCTTTACAGGAGGTATATTGCTTGTAGTTTCGTGTTATGTTAGTGTCATGTTAGGTGCAATTTGTGTGCTAGGTAATGACTGAAGTGTAAATATGTTTAATTAGTAAGGGGAATATAGTATAAATACGACACGATACGAATACATAAGCATAACTCTTACCTCAAATATTAAAGGCCTGTTCAATGTACAAAAATTGTCTACATCAGCGCGGCGTGACGAGTGACAACTCAATACTTCGCTATGCGATGAAACACATCCACATTAAAAATAATTTGACGTGTTATTCATTGTAATATTTGGCCAAATATAACACAACATAAAGGATCCGGAAGCACGCTTGCTACAATGAGTGACAGATTGACGCGGCCTCCGTGACAATAGACGAGACAAATGGAACGTCTTGGCTGAATAGACCGGTCTCACCCCTCGTACAGCGGAGTAATTTCATTACTGATGCCCCTAAACGGCTTTCAAAATCAATGGCATATAGATTGAAGGAAAAATCGGGTTTTGAAGAACAAAAAGGGAAATTAAAAAGACATACATACTCGTACTGTACAAAACAGAAAATGCTTACAGCTAAACTCTTAAAACTTTCCATAACTATGTACTGAGAAGGTACCTTGAACCTTTATAATATGTAGAAACCAAATCTATCATCTGTATATGAGAATTTACTACCGAGTAAGTGGTGAATTCTAATATTCCTGCGTCTAGAAATCGTGACCAAATCAACATTGGTAGTTCAACTAAGAAGTGTAATTTTGTTGTAAGCCACGTCAACTGTAATAGTAACTGTAGATTCTAACCCTACAGTTTAGAGCTGTTTCTTATAATTTAAACATAAGGACAGGTAAAAGTATATCTTAGAATAATAACATTAGCTCAGAAATACGTACTAAAACAAATAACAATAGCTTTCACGTAGCTAATATGTATTTTAAATGTGTGTCACTCATAACAAACAGACAGATCGCAGAACTCAAACGATGAAATTATTCAACGATAATGCATTAAATAAAATATTTTTATTATTTGTTTTTCTCATATTTAACAATATGTAGGAACGTAAATTCGTACTAAACTATGAAAATACATAATTTCGATAGTTTGTACATCACTAATTCTATTATACTATCCTGACGTATATAATATTTATTAAAAGTAAGGGAAAAATAAATAAGTGGACTATTATAAATTGATAATGAGACACAAAAAGTAATTACATAATATTATGTACCGATGGAAATTCGAATTTATTTTTCGCATAAAATATCTAACAATAAAATAAATATTACTAAAAGAAAAAAAAAAACGTAAAATTGGATAGTATAGACTTATTGCGATTTGCGAATCGCGATAAAGCGATTAAAAATCGTCAATTTACGGTAATTAAGCTTTTAGTGCTTCACTACTGCAAGTGCGGCGGGGCGGGGGCATCGATCCGCGACGTTGCCGCTCCGCGCGACGTTTGTTTGGGTTGTTCTCGCTGCACCGACTGCGACGTTGCCACACTTCGCTTAAAAAGTTCGAGACGTGCCGTAAAACAGTAATTTTAGACAAACAGACAACTGTAACTTAATCGTATTATAGCGTAAAAGATTGGAAGTGCATTTCTGATTATACAATTATAATATTATTATTATTCTATTTACTTATTTCAGAAGCGAAGATATTGAATCTAAATAGAGCTTACCTGCATCTCTCTGCAGGTGCAGCTAAGTTCGACTTAGATTTTATATCTTCCGACTGGACAGTTTTATACCTACATATTCTAGGAATATAACATACATCCTACTACTACCTACGAAGTGTACAAACAAACAAACAAAAACACTAGTCTGATAGTCTCTACTTATTCTGCCTACATAATTATTCAGTTTTTGAAGAAGGCTAGTTTCTAAAATTGAGTACAGATAAAAATGTCCAGTGGTAAATGTAAAAGTTTGTGAAGATGGATGGATGTTTGTAAAATTACTATTTACTCAAAAAAAACTGCTGAACGGATTTCGATGAAATAGTAATACGTATGTAGTTTAAGCTCTGATTAAGACATAGGCTACTTTTTATCCCGGAAAAGTACAATATTCCCGCCGGATACCCGATTGTATAGTTACGAAGGCGATGCCGCGGGAAACAGAGTAAGTTACTAGTCAGTCAGTTCTGCAACTTGTTGGACTAAGAGTCAGTGAACCCAGATCTTTGCCATTTTCTTCATTTTTAGTGTTCCGTAATACTTGAGGATATTATATTACTAGCTTAAAGCCCGCAGCTCCGCCCGCGAAAATACAATATCCCACGGGAACACTAGTTTTTTGGGATAAAAAGTAGCCTATGTGTTAATCCAGAGCTCAAACTACTACAATACAAAATTTCATCAAAATCCGTTCAACAGTTTTTGCGTGAAAGAGTAACAAACATCCATCCATCCATCCTCACAAACTGTCACATTTATAATAGTAGTAGGTAGCTCAATAGTAGGATGTAATAAAAGTTTGAATTAACGCTAACTGCAGAATTTGTTTCTTCTTCTGAATTTAAACTTCTGTATTCCGTGGATTTTGTCCACTAAAAAGTTGCAGGAATTAGGAACAATGAAACAATGAAATAATTAAGTTTAACTTCACATTTATTTGTTTGTGCTTTAAGTTTAGCAGAATTAACAAAAATTTGCTCTACCTACTTGTTGCCCATAATAATACGGGCAACAAGTAAGAGCACTAAGTAACAACTAACAAGTAGTAATATTATTTTGTACGATCATAAAATCGTACAAAATAATATTACATTAACAGACCTTATACAAACTAACGAAGAAACTAATAAGAGATAATTCACATTATTAAAATTCTAGAAACTGCCAAATATTTACGTAAACTATACAGACTATACAGGCAATTTTCGTCTTTCTATGGAACTGACAGACGATGTAGGACCTATGGGCTATGAATATGTAAACTTATTCGACATGTAGCAATAATTAGGTAAGTACATGTTATGCTCTCTAAAAAGTTTGAAATAAAATGCAAAATTAAAAATATTGAAAAAAACAGACGACGCGCGACGGTCAAAACAAAATCGAAAAGGAATAAAAAATTTAAAAGCGCATAAATAATCTATAATAGGTTATTGAAACGGACAATAACCTATCTACCAATCACTATTTGTTAAAAACATCAAATTTTTATCGCAAAAAACCGGCAAATGATTGAATGGCGACTGTTAGACTCTTAGTAATACCATGGATGATAAACTATAATAAAATTATAAAATATCTATATATCTGCTCCATGGAGGAGTCAGTCTTTTTCCCTCGGGCTTCTTGTATCATCACTTACTCGGACAAACTCAATGCGTTATTTCTACCGCTTTTCTATGTGGCCGTGAAGTCTATCCCATTCATGTCTTATTCGCGAATTTTAGTGTCCATAGTGACCATCGACTTACTTATACAGACATGCTATTGCAACATTTAGCCTAAAACTTTCTTCACCAAAAAACACACACACAACACAGTCAGCCTGGTCCAGAGGAATAACTGGTCAATACGTCTGGGGCCAACCATGTGCGGGTTTCTTCTCGATATTTTCCTTCACCGTTAGAGCGTCCGTATAATGTACTTGAGATCTGAAAAAGTCTCATTGGTACACGCCACAACCTGGGATTCGAACCTGCACTCTCTCGAGTGCAAACCAAACGGTCTACCCAGTAGGCCACGGAGCTCTTCACACAAGGAATCAGTAATGCCAAATGTTGAGAATTGATCGGACTACGATGTAAGCGATCAAACCTAACACTAGGGTTAGGTTACACGGTCAGTTTAGCATCAGTTCAGTCCATCAGTCTCAGACTGACGCGGACGCCAGAATGATGGCCGGAAAGTACATAATAAAAAAATATCAGTCCGTCAATCACACGGTTAAACTATAATTTTTTCGTCAGTCTGGATCAGGCTGATGGACTGAACTGATGCCAGACTGACCGTGTAACGTCATAGTGTTCAGGCACACACTCCTCCGAAACGGCTTGACCGATTCTTATCATATTTTTTTTTGCATATTCGGTAATCTATTTTTTATATATGACTAGCTGTTGCCCGCGGCTCCGCCCGCGTAAATATAGTTTTTTCGCAGTCGCGGATATGTGACTGATGCAAAAAACAGATAAAAACAATCCTTGATGCGGATTACATATCATGCTAAAACTTCAGCTCGATCGGTGCAGAACTTTTTGAGTTTTTGAAGCGTACACAAACCAACATAACTTTTTATACATATAGATAACATCGCTTGTCGGGTCAGCTATACCTATACCTATAATATTAATATAATCTCGTCATATTTTTTACTCGTTTGTCGTAATTTCGCAGCCTTTTACAACGCAACCTCTGTATTGTCCAATGTAAAACTAGAGTGCCCCAATGCGGCCCGTCTCTAATATACAAGTCTAAGGTAGTGACTAAATACTACGTTTGCGAGTTGAGCTCCTCCAGTAGCAGCTCCTGTATCTTGTTCCTCACTGATAACTTCTTAATCGGCCTCAACGCTCTGAAATACGGCGCTAGAGACTTCAAAAACATCATGTCGTAATCGTCGTCGTCTTCTGTCTTCGTTCTCTTTGCTGCCGGTTCTTGGTCGAATTCGTCGTCGAGTCTATCCGATAAAGCGTCTTCGTTAACGAAGAACACTGCGTTTTCAGCTTTGTCAGCTGGTTCCAGCTTTATGTATTGTTCTTTGTCGTTGTTGTTGATACTACTCTCGTTGTAACTTCTGTTGTTGTCGTCGGTGTTGTAACTTTTGTCCATGGAGACTTCCTCGGGCCTGTACAGGAACCAAAGGCTGTGGAAGTATTGCCAGGTGCCCTCGTATTCTTCTAGTTTGCTCATCGGGCGTTTGTGAAGTTCTTTTCTGAATACATCCTTAATGTTCTTCCATTTCGCCTTCGCTGTGGTTTCTGTAACAATGATTGAGAGTCAACATTTATAATTCAAAGTTGGTATTTTAAATACACTTTCTGAACGTCGGTCTACATGATGTCTACCACCGGCACCGGTTCGGGATCTACCGACCTAGCCTGGCGAGAAGAACCATGGAGCAAATATAGATCTCTATTATATTTCTATAATATCTGCTTCATGAGAAGACTGAAGAACCGGCGCGTAAGAAACTCGCGCGGGGCAATTTTGAAGTTGAAAAAAATAAGAATTATGCCTACGATAAATTTTATAATACCACAGTCCACAGTATAAAATAATACGGTCTGTTATTATTTTATTTCGTAAACTTTGTAGGGATTTAAAAGCATAATATGTACCTATATGTCACCGTAAAATTGTAAAAACCGTTAGATTGTAATATTACTTGAGATATTATAAGATGACAGATTGTCAAATACAAATTTCTCCTTACAATTGTACGCATTATATTTCGTTATAATTATTATTATGAAAAAGCAAACAAACATGGCGGCGCGGGGCACATACCGATTAACCAATCGGCACGGTAAATATTACAATATAACGAAAAATAATGCGTACAATCTGTAGTAATATTACAATCTAAGAGTTTTTACAATTTTACGGTGGCATATATTAAAGTTAAAGCTGCTGGATGGTTTTAAATGGTCAAGCTTGGGTTATGACTTATGGGTCGACGGTCGAGCTCGACTCGAGCCAAATCAAGCAGATACCTAGTCTGTTCAGAGGTAACTTAATCAAAAAGTAAACAACAGGATTTAATTCGACCATATTAATGTGTCAATCAGTTTTTTAAATTAATTTCTGCTTTTAGGTTAAAGAGAAAATATTAGTTAGAATTATAAAAATAAAATATTAAATCTA
Source organism: Glaucopsyche alexis (assembly GCA_905404095.1). NCBI lineage: Eukaryota > Metazoa > Arthropoda > Insecta > Lepidoptera > Lycaenidae > Glaucopsyche > Glaucopsyche alexis. The sequence goes on along the minus strand of FR990054.1, from coordinate 1,903,976 downwards.
TCTACTTATATAGGTAATAATAATAATAATAATAATAATATCTATGGACGCTTCACACCACGTCAATCTGATCCCGTGCTAAGTTCTCGAAGAACTTGTGTTACGGGTACCAGACAACGGAAATATATTTAATACTTTTATACTATACACATATTTAAGATTTTTATTATATTATACACATATTTAATACACATCCATGACCCAGGAACACAGAAAAACTTTTTGTTCCTTCGGCGGGATTTGAACCCGCGACCCCCGGCTTGAGCACCAACACGCTCAACCAACTGAGCCGCAGAGGTCGTCAGATTATTAAAGGCAAAGCTGTTTGACCGATGTATCAACACACAGGCTAGAAATTTGAAATTTTGCACACGTATTCCTTATATGACGTAGGCATCCACTAAGGAAGGATTTTTCAAAATTGGAGTTTCCAAGGAGTTAAAAAAGGTGATAAAAGTTTGTATGAAACTTTTTATTCCTTGGACATAATATCATGATATTTCGTATGAACTGAGTACCTACGAACAAAATAACGAGTTACGTATTTCAGCGTTTTCTAAAATTCAGTCCCTAGGTGGCTAAAATAGGGGATGAAAGTTGAAAACCTAATTTCACGCGGGCGAAGCCGCGGGCAATTAATGCTAGTAGGTATGTATCTAATACATTATTACAAAAACAGCTAACTAGCAGTTGCACACGGCTCCGCCCGTGTAAATTAATATAGTATCCCTCGGGAACACTGCACTTTTCCGGAATAAAAATCCTATGTTTTAATCCAGAGCCTAAACTACTACCATACCAAACATTAAAATCCGTTCAGTAGTTTTTGCGTGAAGAAGTAACAAACATCCATTCATCCATCTTCACAAACTTTCACATATTTATTATATTAGTAGGATGATACAATTCAAACAACTAGCGCCATCTGTTAAGGTTATAAGAATTTACGTAGTGCAATTAATTCTTACAACATCGTATAGAGGTCGCTTTACCTGGGATTTGTAGCGCCTTCGCAATTGCTCTCCACGCTTTCGACTTCTTGAATTTGTTTTTGTAGTCTTCGTCCTCTGGATTCCACAACAGCTGATGAGGCCTAACACTGTCTATTAATGACTTTATGCCCACGTCGCGAACAGTTATTTCCGCCATATTTGGCCTTGCACTTGCAGTTAAATTACAAGCGAATTGCGACAAGCGTCACTCGCAGCGATTGTACGGCGACTGGAGTAGTTGAAAGTATGGGCGAATTGGTGTTGACACCTCGTGAAATACAACAGTTCGCTTCTACATATATTATACTAATTAATTAATAGTTAAAAAGAAAAACAAAAAATGTAAAACATTTTGTGTATGGTGTATTGGAACTTGTATTTGTATTGGTACATATACCGCGATCGCGAAGCTGCTCAGAATGACTACTTAGTGCATTTTGGCTTGGAATCAATACTTAATTAATCTGGAAACAGAATCGCTCCAAAATTTTGCCCCAGGAGTCAAGACAAGAAAAACGACATCATAGACGGGAATGACTTAATTTTCCAAAAGTTTTACTAAATACCTAATTACTGTTCACATTTTAGATACCCCGTATCTCAGCCCTGAGTCAATTTCTAAGTTATCAAAACTCATAAACTCTTATATGACACACTCACCCAGAATAATTAAAATCCTTCAGTTTTTTTAAAGGATTTTCAGTATCCACAAAATGCTCAATAGCTCTAAATTATAAAATTTATTTATACCCAAGTGGCGAATGTATGTTTTCAGATTTTTTGTCGCTGCAAATGGCAAAAGTCTCGGCTTGTGGCAACATTAAGTCGATTATCGACGATGACGTGCAGCGAGCGGGACGCGGGTGTCGCGGCGTTGCCAACTCGCGCGTTCGTTCGCCGCGTTTCGCGTCGCGGTCAAGGCAGCGTACATACAAGAAATATCAACAGTTGCTATCTCTTTCATTACATGAAAATTGCGTATGCTAGAATAAGAAAAGAGATGATGTGGTGTTATTTCTTTCCAACAAATGTAACTTCCATTAGTTAGAACAAAGAAGAGCATGTTCGTGTTCGATGGGGAAGTCGTTGAACGAAACACTGGGCTAGTGGTGGGTCGTCGACGCTTTTTCGATCAACGAAACGAGACCGTTTATCGTTCAACGTAAACTAGTTGAACAAACAGTTTTTTTTTCGACTAGTTTACGTGTTCGACGAATACTGAACTGAGCAATAGACTATGACAAACAAAGTAGTTTTGTTGAATGAACGACTTTCAGCATTAACTGTTTTGACAAACTTGTTGTCGTTTGCTGATCGACGCGACTAGTGATGACGACGAACGACGAGACGGTTTAATCTGTGAGCGGTGGAAATTGTTAGCTTACTTTAAATTTCATTTTATTAAAACACCGCCCACTCAACGAATGTAATTATTACATAGACTAGAGCACGTCGTCGGTTGTAAAGAACAGAGATAGACGTATTGCTCGTGCCGAGTCGTCGTGCCCCGCGCCCGTCCGTCGATCGTGTCGTCGCGTCGCGACGAACGGTCTCTGTCGCACGCACCGTTCCGGCATATGGCAACCGTTCACGCATAGACTAGTTTATCAGTAGACGCTAAACTAGTTTACCCGTTCATGACAAATAAACAGTTTAATAAAACAGTTCGTTCATTCAACGCCCATCCCTACACTGGGCACTGCCTCAGGCACTGCGCGGGCCGCGGTGCGCCCTGCGGTATGTTGATGTTGTGGTTTAACTACGATTTATAAACAACAGTTCCATGTTGATAACAAAATGTTCCAAAATATTCGCTGCCAATACTATGGTCTTGCTAATAGCGTCGTTTGGAAATATAATATTGTGGACGACATTGAAAAGAAAGCTGTATAGGTTATTGCAATTTGCAATCACGAAATTTCATATCTATCTATTAGTAGGTAACATTTAAAATCTTGTTTATTCCAAAAGCTTCAAAGCTGTTCGAGAGAAGACGAGGGCAACATCTAGTAAGTTATATTAGTATTTACCTAGTTGTGCAAAGCATTTTGTGATATAAAGTTATGCTAATTAAGGAGTGTTTAAGTAATTATTATGGTCGCCGAGAGATCATTTACCACTTTCCGATCATATTGCCATTTGCCAGAGTAACCCAAATGTGGTACACCAGATGTACACGACATTAAGCTGTTAATATTGTAAAAATGTGGGCATCACGCTTGAAACTCCTCAGGTTGCAGGTGTTCAAGGGCGATTGTACCAACAGGCGATCCGTTTATAAATTCTGTATTTCTTCAATAAATTTAAGTTAAGTGGAAGTGTCGTTTCAATTGGCAGTAAGTGGTCCTACATTCCCACACTCTTTTAATGTATACCTAACTAAACATTTTTTGACGAAAAAAATGGGGATGGAATCCAATTCTAAGCTATGGTCTCAGCATGAATTTAGAAAGTTAATAACGATACAACATAAAAATTAAGTTGTGCGACCAGTGTAAATGAACGGATAAAATTAATTAAGCTCCATGCCAATCATTAATTTTATTGAAACTTAGATTTTTTTTATTAGAAATTTAAAAAAATCTAATAATATTTTTTAATTTACAATAAAGCTTAGTGGTTATAATATATAACGCGTTTCAAATGAGAATAGGAACGTCAATGACCTTTTTCTGTCAAATGTCACTTGAAAAGTACGATTTTCAGAAAAACTTATGTGCATATAAATATTAATAGCCTTGCATCGAATTTAAACAAAAACGTTAAATAGTAATCAATTATCTAAACACAAATTTAACTATCATAACAGTCTAAATTCGAAACAATATGGCGCCGACTTGATCCTATTCTCATTTGAATCGCACTATAACATCAAATATGTAATTTTATTATTTTTTAATTTTTTCTAAGAAAATTTCCTGTATCTGGTTTCTAACTTGTAACTTTCTAACTGGACTCAGTGATCTCATATAAGGTGCTAAGGATTTCAAAAACATAATGTCATAGTCATCATCATCGTCATCAGAGGGCTTCGTCTTTTTAGTTTTAGGCTCAGAGTCATCATCAAAGTCATCATCATTGAGTCTATCAGACAAAGTATCTTCTATGTTCCCATTATTGACATAGTCGGGGCCCACTTTGATGATGTACGCCTTGTTATCGTCTTCATCTTCGTCGTCATACGTCCGATCCATCACATCGTCCAAATATTGTGTCTCAATACGTTCCCAAGGTTTTATTAGAAACCAGAGGCTTTTGAAGTGTCTCCAGCGGCCCCTGTAGTCTTCTGGACAAGATAGTGGACCTGGTATCCTGCGCAGTTCTCTGTTAAACATGTCTCGCATATTTTTCCATTTCGACCTAGCCACTTGCACTGAAAAAGAATAAGTAATTGTTCTGGATATAAGTTTGAACACAGGTATAAGTTTGAAGTGGAAACTACGAGCTCATAAAGGGCCTAAAGGAGTTTTTAGTAATTTTTTTTTACTTTATAAAAATTACCATAAAGGGCTTAAAGCAGTTTTTAGTAATTTTTTTTCTAATTAAATAAAATTACCTAGATACCTAATTAATTATTCAAAACAACATAAAAATTTTCCAAAAGGTACAATGCGTTTCAAATATGAATTAAAGGACTTGTAAATGACCTTTTTCTGTCAAATGTCACTTGAAAAGTACGGTTTGCAGAAAACTTAAATATTGCATATCAATATTAATAGTCTTTCATCGAATTTAAATAAAACGTTAGATAGTATTAAATACCTAAAATAATAAGTTTTTCCGCAAACTGCACTTTTCAAGTGACGTTCCACAGATTAACAGTCCTATTTTTATTTGAAACGCATTGTAGGTACATAATTCAAATTACTTATTATAAATATCATATTATCAGCGCCATCTATTATTTCATTTGGGACTCACTACATTATTCGAGCTCATTCTAGTTCGTGTATCGTCGTATAGATGTCTCTGTAAGTCTTTACCTGGAATCTGCATTTCTTCGGCTACTTCATTCCATGCTTTTGCGGCCATGCGTTTGTCTTTGTAATTGCTATCTTCTGGTTCCCACAAATGCCGACGCTTCCGGACACAACTTATTAACTTCTTCATCTTCTCAGTACCCAATTTTTCCGGTCCCATTATTGTTAATTGCACTAGAAGCGACAAGCGACAAGAATACTCGCGGCGACAGTTGTGACGCAACTAAACAAAAAAATCTGACGCGCGACTTTGTGCACTGTGTTGCCAATTAACGAAACAAAATTCGCCACGAAACTGTTACAGAAGCTTTCAGTTGCGAATTTCGATGAAAGTTAAATTGATATTATATTATATATTTATAAATTGTATATTTATTTACACCAAAAGCCACGTAAATCGCATAGAAGTAGCTTAGTTTCTTTTTACTGCATAAAATAATGTTATTCAACATAAAAACTTTAGGAATCATATATTTTTTTAAGTTTTCATATCTTATTTTAGTGCCTTGGTTTCTCTACATTACATTCAGTATTTCATATTTTATTTATTATAGTATATAATTATGTATCATATTTATTAATTTGAACCAATTATATTATCACGGTTAAACCAATAAACATTAATTATAATAATAGTTAATATTATTATAATATATAATGATTTGTATCTTTATGTTTTACAAATCGTGATGCAATGCGAGAAGCCTTGTTGGCCTTTACGCAACTTGATAAGCAAATTCTAAGTAGTTTATAAAAGTTGCTTATAATAATAATTAAAATGTGTGTTATAGGTCTACCAGAATCTGATGGCATTTTAAAAAAAATAATAAATGTGATTTTCATATGGCAATGTCAAGTATGACCCGTCAAATCAAAGTACGTGATCTGTCAACAGCTGTTAAAATTTTGTGATTATGTTCTTGGAATTTGTTGTTTTTGTGAAAATATCCAAAAAGGCAATTCGATCTCAAGCAAGAAATATTGTTTTCTATGTCTATAGTAAAATACAGAAAGAAGAAGGTGTAAATCGAACTCAATCTTATAATTTAAAGCTTGTGGTAGAGTTGACCGGTAAGTTAGAGTGAGCTGTTTTGATACTTTTAGTTTTTTTATATTTTCTTAGGTAATTATTGTGACTTCTTTAAATGTGTTTCCAGTACTACTATAAGGTGAATCGTAGCTGATGGCACATCGAATGATGGTTTGTTTTCCATGCCTGGTAAAAGGAGGAGAGGAGGAAAAAAGAAAATCAATATAAGACAGTTTCGATTTATAGTTGATTAAGAATTAAGTAAACGAGTTCTATACAGTTCGGAAGGAAATAACAACATTAAATTAACTGTTGCTAATTTAATTGTATGTTATTCGTAATAAATAAGTATATAAAGTAATTCACGATTGATTTATTTTTCATGAAATATCATTATCATTACATAGTATAAAACAAAGTCCCTTTTTTGTCTGTCCCCTATGTATGCTTAAATCTTTAAAACTACGCAACGGATTTTGATGCCATTTTTTAACAGATAGAGTGATTTAACGGGAAGGTTTTTAGGTATGTAACATGCATAACATAGTAGAGGTACACAAATAATTTTAGAGGTTTCTAAAGTCCTAAAAAATCACATATTTTGCGCTTACATTGAAAATGCTGGCTGAACACTACGAGATAGATCAAAATTATGTACTACAGTTGTATTCATCTTTAAAAAGCCTACAAAAAAGTCCGCGATGGCATATGTCTATCTCTTAGGGATAACCCACAATTACCATTTTTTTATCCTTTACTTTGATTTTAAATAGCTTATTTACAAAGCGATTTTAAGCAATACAGTATTAATCCTTATCCAATTAAGTACCTTAAATACATTGTGCATTTAAGATAGATCAATACTGCCCTTTACGGCATGTAATTTAAATGAATATTTTCGAAGATATTACAGATTTAAAATGCAGGGATATAGTGTTGCTGCGCGGCGCGGGCGCTCGCGTTTCTACATCGCGCTATCGAAAACGCGGGACGTATACAGTATAAAGAGGTTCACGAATATTTTGAACTGCAGCACAGAATACATAATAGTAACTGCAGTTCTTAATTCTTATGGAATATCCAGAGGTGGTTTGTCAGTTTTGTTGCAATGTCAAATAACTTTACTTACTACATAGTACATAGTATTTATACTATGTACTATGTAGTAAGTAAAGTTTGTTTTAACAAGTCGCTTTATCTGTCTGTCCCTATGTAGGTATAGTATATTGTATAGGGCATCGAGACCGGTTTTACCCGAAACCGAAAACCCGGGTTTTCCCGGGTTTTCGGGCCTACAATAAAACCCGGTTTTCAAAATATTAAAAACCGGTTTTCGGTTTTTTCGAGCTTTTTTTTCATTGTGAAATTCTACAACAATTTATAACAGTAAAGTCACAAACCGAACGTTATAGTGGCTTGTGATTGTCAATGTAGAATTTTAGAACAATAGTTATAATGTTTTCATGTTGTATGTAGTACATTTGGGGGCACGGTAGTGCCGCCCCGCCATCCAGGACGAGTGAGCGAAGCGCAAGGGACCAGACTACCTTTTCTCGAAGCGATTCGTCGATTTTTTGGACCTTCATAACTTGGTATAATTTATTATTCGGTTCCATCAGCGCTCAGTGCGAATTGCTCTCCGTTCCCATGATACCCAAAAATCGAGTGGACCTAACGGAATCCGTCCCATTGTGTTAAAAATGTGTGCTCCAGAGTTGGCACCGGTCTTAACGCATCTTTTTCGGCTCACCTGCTCTTATGGCACAGTCCTGGCATCTTGGTAGACAGCTTTGGTATGCTATCGCCTGCCCTGTTCATACTGCATATCAATGATAATATTATGTGATGACGACAGTATGGGTGATGCCTTATATACAGGTCGCCCGAACATCTCTCGGCAAAACATCATTGAGAGTCGAAACGAACTTGTCTCTTAAATTAAGAATTCATTGGAGAAGATCTCTGAATGGGGTAGACTTAACTTAGTCCAATTCAACACCTCTAAGACACAAGTTTGCCCGTTCATCGCTAATAAGTAATAAGTTACCGATGGACGTATGTCCTCGTTTTGAAAGCATACCCATAACTGTCTCCTCCAACATCGGAATACTTGGTGTTAGCATATCGAGCGAGGTCTAGTTCCGATATCATCTGGAGGTCAAGGCCAAGTTAGCCTCCAAGAAGCTTGGTGTTCTGAACAGATCAAAGCAGTATTTCAGTCCGGTCCAACGCCTACAACTCTATAAGGCGCAAGTTCGGCCTCACATAGAATATTGTTCTCATCTCTGGGCAGGAGCGCCAAAGTACCAGCTTCTCCCTCTGGATCGTATCCAACGAAGGGCCGCTCGAATTGTCGACTGCCATAGTATTTCAAACAGGCTTTACTCCTTAGAGCTACGTAGAGATGAGCATCGCTCTGCATCATATATCGGTTATATTACGGGGAGTGCTCCGAGGAATTGTTCGGACTTATACCTGCTGCAATTTTTCGCTACCGTTCGAAGGGACAAAATATTTATCATCCTCATCACCAACTGTCGCCAACAGTATTTCCGGACCATTACGACCTGCACACCTTCAAAAAGGCAGCATATTCCCTCCTAAAAGGCCGGCAAGGCACTTCTGTTTCTACACGCCTTAACTCTACAAGCCTAACTTTACAAACTCTACACTTTAGTCAAATTATGTGGCATGGCCATTTCGTCAGGCAACGTATTTTGAATAAGGTGCAAAGTTTGTGAAATTATTAATTACCTACTTTACATGAAAATGTTTATGGTGGGATCACATTTTAACAGTATTGCGTTGTTACAACAGAAAGCAGCTGATAAAAGTTAATTTTAGGACATTCCTAACAAAATTCTACAAAATCAACAAAAAACCCGAAAAACCCGAAAAAACCCGGGTACCCGGTTTTGAAGATGGCTGGGACCGAAAAACCCGGTTTTTTTAAATATGACCGGTCTTCGATCCCCTAATATTGTATGCTTAGATCTTTAAATCTACGCAAATCTTTAAGTATTTAGTCTTTAAGATTATGGTAAAATTTTTATTCAAGTGCCATAAATATAATATTATGTAAGTATATTATCAAGTGGTCGCGCATGTCGTGTCGAGGTTATAGGGTCCCATTTGTAACAATTTGCATTGGGCAAACCTAAAAGCATTTTCAATATTGTATCAGAAGTATATTGCTGTAAGAAGGTAGAGCGTAGTAGTTTTTTCTCCAAGAACACTATTCCACGCGGGCGAAGCCGCGGGCAAAAGCTAGTTTTCTTTATTATACACCGAACATTCTTCACACAGTCTTATTATAATACATGTTCAATAATACTAAAGACATAATTAAAAATTAACCAGTATCAAGATCGTTTAATCCTGTTTCCCCAGTATTGCACACTACAAAATTTTATTTCCCTATTTGCCATGAGATTCTGGTACACCTATAAACATTTAAATTTAAAACTGCAGCATAATATTTTAATTAATATCAGACGGTGGTTTTTCCACGTAATTCAATACCAATGTACCTTACTTAAAAATGGCTTCTATTACCAGTTCCTGTTAATTATTTATTATTTGAAAGAACAAACAATTTCTCAAAAACTAGATTTGCAAAAAATCGCCACAAATGATTATCGTCGCCTGTGCGTGGCAACACTAAAGCTAAGATCGATGAATTGACCGGTGCACGGAGGTCGCGTGACGCGGCGTTGCCAGCTCGCGCGACACGCGAGCAACACGACTTTATTCGAAATGTCAATCTCAAAGACTTTCAATTTTTAATACAGCTGCTAATTTAGCTCTATTTTAAATTTTCATGAAGAAATAATATATTGTATTGAATAATGTATTGTCAATATTTTCTAACTAATCTAGGTAGGTACTATTAATGTTTATTTTCAATGGCATACAAGTACTGTACAAACCACAGTTATTATCAACATTTAAATAACTAAAAAGCTATTGTTATGTCGCAGCACTGTCCACACTGGCGCGACGCGACGCGACGTTGCTGCTTGGTTAGGTTGCAAATCGCGCGAAAAACAGTCGCGTTGCACAATTGGCAATCGGACAATTTTTTTTTATTGCATAAATGAATAGTACACTTAAATATGAGTAACTTCTCAGAAGAAACCGTATATCAAAAGTCAATGTTTTCAAAGGTACAGCGACTTGAATAAAACATTTCGCGAGCCTCCTAAAAACGCTCCATACAAAGTCGACCTAAAAATGACGTCACTTGTATATGAAGTAGTATGAAGTAGTATATGAAGTATATGGCCGCAGGAATATATTTGTAAATATCTCCGATATTTGTGCGTTTAAGTTCATACTTACCATAATGAATGTTTTTGTATATGATGTGAGTAAACTAATGATGTAGGTTTTGTTTAGCAATTTCGCAAAAAAAAAAACTTTTTTTTGGTATAAAGACTCGCGAAATTTTGTATACAAATCGCTGTACCTTTGAAAATATTCACTTTTGATATACGGTTTCTTCTGAGAAGTTACTTATATTTAAGAGTACTATTCATTTATGCAATAAAAAAAATCAGTCCGCTTGCCTATTAGGCTGGGACTATACCTATGCACCGGAATCCGGAAGGCCGTAGAGAATTATGAGCATTGAAAATAGAACTCGGCGCTAATACAATAGAGTTGAAAATTGAAGTGTCAGGTGTCGAGCTGTCATATATGACATTGACGTTTAACTCGACACTCATGTGTTTGATTTTCAACTCTATTGTAATAGCACAAAATTCAATTTTCAATGATCAGAATTCTCTACGGCCCTCCGGAATCCGGTGCATACAGTCACAGCCTTAGAGTCAGCACTCGGCTCACATCGTAACCACAAGACGAAGCGTGTAGTGATTCAAAATTGAATTTTTTACATAGACTCTTCTAGAGTATTCAACTATTCACTACACAAAAATATAGGTAGGTACACGTTTCATAATAGGGGATCGGACTACATTTGAAATATTTAGTTTCATTAATATATTCAGAAATATTAAGGCATTACTACTTGGTAAATGTGAAAAAATGTATTATTTTATGTGTAGTTTACTAATTAAATACATTTAAAAAGTACCAAGTTTTTTTTTTAATTAGTAAACAAAACCTATATCATTAGTTTAATCATATACAAAAACATTAATTATGGTAAGTATGAACTTAAACGCACAAATATCGGAGATATTTACAAATATATTCCGGCGGCCGTATACTTCATACACCTAACACCATAACCTACAAGTGACGTCACTTGTAGGTGAAGTCTAGTATGGAGCGTTTTTACGAGACTTGCGAATTTTTTTATATAAATCGCTGTACCTTTGAAAACATTGACTTTTGATATACGGTTTCTTCTGAGAAGTTACTCATATTTAAAAGTACTATTCATTTATGCAATAAAAAAATTAGTCCATTTGCCTATTCATTGCTAGAGCCGAGAACGACAACGACGTCGCATTGCGCAGGGCGGCGCAATGAAACGTGACTATTTTCTTGCGTATTAAAGTTGTAAACCAAGGTTCTAAAAATGTTAAAAATGCAACGCCGAGTCGAGTCGCGTTTCATTTTGGTGTGAACTGACTATTAAAATTAAACTAATAAACTTCGTTTTGTCCACTAAATACCTACTATTTAACGTCCTAGTCATTGACAAACCTTAAGATATGTGTACCACTTTTGGACCTTATATTATATTAGGTTGGGGAAAAAGTTTCTTCGCATTTTATATAAAAATTCAAAAGGTTTTTTTATAAAGTTTATTTACAAGTGACTAAAGTATATAGGTGCCATTTTGTTCGATAACTTTTTGCCATCTTGTTGGTAGGTACATGATCCCATTGCTATAAAATTTTTGGGGCTTCTGATGAAAAAACTGCGACAAGTGGTTTTGGCAGTCCTCTTGTGATGTCAACCTGACACTGCCTAAGGAATTCTGCAGCGACCGAAACAGGCGGATATCTGAAGGTGCAAGGTCAGGACTATACGGCGGATGCATTTACACCTCCCAGCCAAACTCCCGTAATTTTTTCTGAGTGGCTAAAGATGTGTGAGGTCTAGCGTTATCATGGTGAAAAACCACACCCCTTCTGTTGATTAATTCCGGCCGCTTTCTCTCAACTTCTTGCTTTAATCTCATCAGTTGTTCGCAGTACAGTTCAGAATTGATGGTCCTGCCTGGCGGTAACAGCTCATAATGAATAATGCCCTTCCAATCCCACCACACACACAGCATCACCTTGTTGCGAGTTAACCCGGGTTTCGCCACAGTCTGTGAAGCCTGACCGGCCTTTGACCACGATCTTTTTCGCACGTTCTTGTCGTACGTGATCCACTTTTCATCACCAGTTATCAGCTTCTTCAAAAATGGTTCGGTTTCATTACGTCGTAATAAAGAATCACAAATGAGTACACGGTTCATTAGGTTTCTTTCAGTGAGCTCATGAGGCACCCAAATATCGAGCTTTTTTGTGTACCCAGCTTTTTTCAAATGCGCCAAAACCGTTTTGTGGTCAATCCCCAGTTCTTCAGCTACATCGTAACTACTAATATGCCGATCTTGCTCCACTTTTTCAAAAATGGCAACAGTTTTGTCCGTAACAGGGCGACCAGAGCGACGTGCATCTTTGATATCAAAATTTCCGGATTGAAAACGCTTAAACCAAATTTGCGCTACTCTCACAGATACTGCATTAGGTCCATAAACATCACAAATTTTTTTCGCGGCTTGTGTTGCATTTTTACCTTTTTTGTAATAAAATTTTAAAATGTATCGAAATTCTTCATAAGAATCACTCATTTTAACAATAAGAAAAACAAATGAAAGTCTCAAATTTGCCTAATTTGAATTTGGAATTGTCTTCTGTAAAATTAAAACTTTTTAATGATACCAAAATCAGCCAGATACAATTGGTATAGCCCAAGATATTTTATGACAAGTTCATACATACTAATATATAATGCGAAAAGACTTTTTCCCCAACCTATTATTTTAGTACTAGCTGTTGTCCGCAACTTCGTTTGCGCAGAACTGACGGAAGCGGAACCCTTAAATAAAAGCAGCCTATGTTAGACCTTATAACATCAACTATTTGCTACTGAAAGTCCCGTGAAAATTGGTCCAGCCGTTTCAGAGATTAGCCGGAACAAACAGACAGACAGACCGACAGACAGACAGACAAACATTTTAAAAAATTGGTATTTTATTGTAAGTACAGAATATACTTTCAGATGCGTTATGTGAAAAGCTGTTAATTTGAAGTTACAAACAGACACTTCATTTTTATTTATCTGTATAGACTATGGTCGAAATGTGGCACACCGGATCCGTCGGCGACCGTACATGTTGCACATTACAAAATAGGGCTCCGGTAGTACCTGCAGTTGTCATCGGCGACCGTACATGTTGCACATTACAAAATAGGGCTCCGGTAGTACCTGCAGTTGTCATCGGCGACCGTACATGTTGCACACAGGGCCGCGCCGACCGCGAAACCCATTATGCGCCTCTTATTTTTACGAATCTTCAAGTTTCGACGTATTTTTTTAACCGACTTCCAAAAAAGGAGGCGGTTATACGTTCGGCTGTATATATAAAATTTGTATGTTCAACGATAACTCCGTAAAGGGTATAAATACCAAGTTGATCCCGTTGTCACCGAAGTGGTGACCTGTGAGATGGGATGGGATCTATGAGGAATCGAGGGAACTCCTCGAAATTTATATGGACACATAATTCCGGGTGTTTTTTCAGTCACTATCAATGGCGTGGGGTTCCTATAACTCCATTCCTATCGGCTTCACTTACCACTTACCTTTTGAATATCCTCAACCAAAACTCTGCCTATTGTACAGGCTCCAGCTTCCCTATGAAGGAGAACCAGCCTTCGCCACTGGTCACACACAGATTTTGCACCGAGGATCCCTGGATCCAAAACTTCTGATCCCATATACCTACTACACGATAGGGATATAATAATTATAAATAAAACAAACAAATTCTGTCCACGTTTTATTCAGAGACATCGGTATAAAATATATTGAGATATAAAACAGCACAGTCATAACTGATAAGGTCGATGACCCCGTATACACTTACATCAGGTGCCTACGGGAACGTTTGTGGAGACTAACGTGAGAGTGTAATATATCTTGGTAAAATAACTTAGTAATATTAGAATTTAGGTAATAGACAATAAGCCTAATTTTCGCAACCAATACCTAACAATATCACAATATAAATAGTGTATTATTATGTCACCGTAAAATTGCAAAAACCGTTAGATTGTAATAAAACTAGTAGAATTGTAAAATGTTGATAGACTTCCAACGCGAATATGCTGCCTATAATTTCACACATTATTTTTCGTTAGATTATAAATATGTACATAGTTTTTAATCTTTCGACATATTTTTACAATCAAGTTAGTTATTTTACAATCTAACGGTTTTTACGATTTTACGGTGACATATACATAGTAGCGGAACTCAGCTGTGTCCTACCACTCCTACCTACGATTGAGCGTGGCGGCGTGACACTTCCGATTCGGGCGGTCTTGTATGAAGATGGTATACTGTACTTTATTTATATTGTGACAATAGCACTTGTGCAAATACGGCAGCATGCTCTGTCCCTGGAGCTACATTCAAATTGTCAAGGTTTAGTTACGAAAACTGGTCCTAAAGCGTGCCATACACGGGAGGGCCGATCGGTTATGTGCACATACACGAAAATGTCGCTTCAGTTCGTTTTTGGTTTGCTGCGAGATGCGGCCGTGGTTTTTGGTTCTACTTTTCTTCAAGCTGCTAATTGTAATATTGCGGTTCACATACAAAATTGAATTATTATTAGGTGATGCTATCTTAGTTCTATAGTTACTTTTTCTACTCTAGTATAATAAATAACAATCGTTTCACTTCGTTTTATTATTTTAATAAATGGATTTTATTAGCAAAAGCGGCTTTAAATATTTAAATTAAACTCCAACATTTTTTTAGACTACGATGCCAATTTTATACAGCATGTAAAACTGAAGTGCCGCCTCGCCTCAAAGTACACCACAATTACACACAGACAACACGATTTTGCATCTGTTCAGTCCGAACCGAAGGTACCGTATATGGCCGCCTTAAGATTTTCTGCCAAATCTGTGGGTACATTTTTACTACAGTGAGTTCATTTTTAACAGTACCCATAAAGTAATTTTTAAATTGATGTTCTATAAATGATTATAACACAATTATCACATTAGTCTCCACGTACACTGATTTAAAACAAATAAGAGATGAAACGACCATTTCACTGTGATACTCCCTAAAAGTCCATAACTAACAGTTACTTTCGATATTCAAAGTACAACAGCTGATAACTAACCGTTATTCATTAAAACCGCCAGATGACAAACTTTTAATTCCTTATTCAAACTAAACCGCTAGACAAGAAATACCGTCACTACCGGTATTCAAAGTAAACCATTTGATTACAACCGTAACTCCCTTTTTTCAAAGTAAACAATCTGATAACTCCCCGTTATTCAAAGTTAGGGTTGCCATCCGTCCGGGTTTCCCCGGATTTGTCCTAGTTTAAAGGGCGTCCGGGGAGCGTCCGGGCCGGATTTTATTTGCTATCCGGGTTTTTGTAGGCAGAATTAGGAAGGCCTAAGTTTTTTTTTTGATTTGCAGCAATTATAAATCTTCCTTTCTTTTTGACATTGCCGTAGTAGTAGGGTAAAAATTGTTCTATGTCCGGGTTTCGTACTCCAAAATCCGGGGTTTTCACGCGTCTTGTCCGGGGAGTCATATGTAAGATATGGCAACCCTATTCAAAGTAAACCATCTGATAACTAACCATTAGGTACTCCCCGTTATTCATAATACTAATATCGCTTATCACAGTGAATATAGCATTGGCAGGTAGACTGGGAATATCCGAGAAGACCATCGGTAGATATGTATCAGCACAATACCTTACCTTAGTTGGTAAGTATGAAAATTCGCCTTTGCAAACTTCGTTGACAAAAATAACGTAGTTTAGTAGGTAGATAGTAAATTATTAGACTAAGGGCCTGTTTCGGCTATAATATATTCAATAAGTGTCGGATAGCTTATTTCGAAGTTTTATCTTACTTCCACAGAATACAGAACATTCAGAATGAGTGTCCGATCACATTTGTACGCAGCGCACTGTAACCAAAACCATGGCGAAACACCGCCCCGCCCGCTTGTTACTTTACTCTTTACACTCAAAACAAATTACGTTATAATGTTATCACGACCACTATGTTACGACAATTAGGTATTCAATAAAAATTAATTGAAAAAAAGTTGCGTAAAATATTCCGTTATTCTGTGGCAACATATTATGTGTGGAAAGCCACTCCAATTTGGAGTAGTCGTCACGGCTTCACTTTCAAGCGCGTTGACGGTCTCTGGATGATTTCTGTATTCTGTGCTTACTTCATATCGAGCGACAGAGACAAAACCTGCAAATAAGCTATGTAATACTTATCAGCTGATTGAATATACGTACTCAAGATAATAAAATAAACAGGTGATTATTAAAGTCAGTAAAGACAATAAAAGTTAATAGAACATTTATCATTTCATATAAGTGAACAGTTATTAATAATTGAAGTTAAGTACTTATACAGTTAATTTTTATTTCTGTACTATTTAGTATTTTTATTTCCCGGGTGGAGTATCATATTCTCAGTACATTCCCAGTCCCCATGGATGACCAACAGAACGAAGATATACAATATATAACTACACATTAATATACTCTTAATCTAAACACTTATTAAATTTTATGCGATAAAAAATATCATACACATACAAAGCAACGCGGAATGTATGTTACATTTAAACAAGACATCAATAGTTGTTATCTATTTAAAGTTAAAACATTAATAGATCCACAAACAAAAACCACATAACTTATCAAGAACAAACAGATACCTTCATAATATACAAAAATATTCATCGTTTCGACGATTTTAAAAACAACATACAAACATGTATGTTGTGTTTCATAAATAAATTAACTTTTGGCACTGCAAATAAACAGACGGTTGCTGACGCCAGGAAAAGATATGACGGTCCAATCATATTAAACTTATATGATCAATTTAAGGCAAAAATTTGGCTCTAACGACATGTAAATTATAGAAAATATGCGTAAATTTGGCAAATATAAGTCGCTAACGCTGGCTTTAAATTAAGCTTGCTAATCGCTTAAACCGAGGTTAACCAAACCAATGTTTAAGCTGAGCGTAGCCTTACAATTAATATATTATTTAAAATGTGTTAAAAGACACACACATTCGTAGACAATATACACGTTCGATACAACAACGCGAAGAATAGCTATACAACCTTACCCTATAAAAATAAACAAATGTATGTACCAATTTCCAGATAAAGATTAAATTTTGGACCCACGGGAGTCTTAGCAGCTGAACTCTGAGACTATTCTTGACTAACAAATTCATTGTCTTGTGGGATAAATATTATTACCTACATAGTTAAATAATTATAAGTTGACTGTGGACCCGAACTCGAAAACCGTTATAATATTATAATTTAGTACGACATCAACAATTCTGACAAAGAGACTTAAATTTTTGTACAAGACTTTTTATTTTTTATCCTCTATGTTAAGTCTGGAGCCCTGGTACATCAGCTACATTATTTTTTTGATTTAAATTTAATACAACTAAGTATTTAAAAAGAAATCTAGCAAACCGTGCGTAAACTCAAGTAATTAAACGAAATGTATTTGTGTTTTGTTTTAGAACACTCGTCAGTCTCATAAGATTAAAATTCTAAGTTTTACAAAAATGTGAGAATCTAAAACTCAATATATTTTATAAGTTGAATCGATACATAATATACATCGAAAACCCTAAAAATGAAATTCTTACGTTTGTAGTCCTGTATTATATTAAACAGCGAACGACGACACTTATTACATCGATCTATGTAAATGATTCTATATTATATACTCGACTAGACACGACCAGAATACACAAATAACTTTGTCATAAAACCATAAAAAACCTACAGTAAAATTATTGTAACATTGTAAGTTGTGTGAGTATTCGTTAAACGACTTTTGCTAGAATAATCCAAAATATTTAGAACAGTACATTAGTAAACCTAAATAAAAAACTTGAATACATTTTGAATAGACTATCTATAGGAAAACTAGGTAATGTTTAAGCTAACAACAAATACGTACTATCATTCATGCCCGGTTTGTGAGGCTTTTTGTCGGTACTTTATATATTCAACAGCGCTTTTGGATGACGCAAACGCGTTAACCAATCAAAAGCGCTATGGGGCTATCCATAAACTACGTCACACGTTTCGGGAAGGCGTCGATGAAGTGTGACATTGTGTGACAAGGGGGTGAGAGCGTCCTAAATTTCGTGACGTCACATTAGAAAATCTATTTTAATCTATAATTATATAATAATATATAATATAATTTAGGTGTTTAGTAAAAAATGAAACGTTAATTAAGTAAGTGACACAACGAATTTTCCTGACAATAACAACCCAAACAAGAACGAAGTGGCTGCTATGCCAGTAATAAATAATTTAAGGAAGTGAGTATAAATTCCATGGACTTAAGATAATTTAGTTGTGATCTTTAATTAATATATGTAATTAATCGTTTTTTGTTTTGTTAATTTAGGAAGTGGGAGGGGTCAAAAGTCATGAAATTCGTGTGACGTAATTTATGGATGACCACTATTGAATAGATAAACTACCGACAAAAACCTCAGAAACCGGGCATGAATGTCGTACTTTATTGAAGAACGATGAATCGTTATGCATTATAAGTGTTACGGCCCAATATTGAAACGCTAATTAAAATTAAGAGCTCTTCTATTCACAGGCTGTCGCTGTCTCTGCTAGCCGAAATGACAAGGACAGCATATGTCTTAAGCGTCACTTAATTTAACAAACGTTCCAGTATTCAGCCGTTATACTATATTGTTGGATTAAAAGATAATGCACCGAACAGTTTCCAGCACTTTAAATAAGGTATTCGATATGTATAAATGTGACATTAGATTAACAAGCAATACATATTATTTTAATATTGGTAAGTTGCAGGATAGTTCAAAAAATGCCATAATGCTTTGCCACAAATAAATTTGTATAGATCTGTTTTTTCCTGCGATAGATAATAAGCTCTTTGCTCTGTTAAAAAATACATAAACTCTTTCGTAAATATGAATCTGCAATAAACTCTTCAAATTGGAATAATTAATGTAGTGTAGTATATTTTCTGACAGACCTTTGTGCCATATAACTTTATATTTGAGCTTCTGAGTTCTGTTGTAACGGACGGTTGGTGGTTTTGAGCGCAGCAACAGAAGAAGGTTTCGGCGGAACCCTTCTATAGATTCGGTTTATATGGAACCACTGAAATATCGTTGCCCCCCAAATAAAAACTAGCTACGCCCCTGATGAGTTGAAGACAAAATGATTCCGACTATTCTAAATATATTTCCTCCTAAATAAATATAATATAATTTTCTTATTTGTAAAATTTTCAAAAATACCGTATAGGATACCTAGGATAAGAAACATCAGTGAAAATAATGATTGGAAATCCGAATTGATATGTAATAAATATATTTTAGTTAAAATTAAATGTTTTTATATTATGTATGTTGTGATATATACACTGACGAAAATGAATACCACTACTGTATGTACGTTAATATTTATCAGACAGTTTTAAAACTTAGATTAATAATGGATATCTTGGAGTAGTATGGTTAGACTCGCTACTCATTTATTTCGACTGTGTGTTGTGTCGACAAAAAAACGTCAAAATTTTGTTAAAATCTTCAAGACAATAGTTTCAAATTGCATTTATAAAGGTAACATTATTCAAATAGATTGTAACAGTGAGATAAAAATAAGATGTTTGTGTTATTTTTTGTGTGTTGAAACTTTGATATTTGAATATTTTGAAAACGTTATACCTTTTAAAATATGTTTCCCTGGTATTTCTTTTTTGTTCAGTTATTGTGTCACATAACCTAACTTATTGGTCAGTTCGTATGTAGCGATGAAAACTAGAGTTAGTGAGACTTAGAATTTAGGTGTCGCTGACCACTGACGGCTGTTTAATGAGATCCACCTCCTGAGCCAGGCTGCTCTGCGACTTGAGTTTGGGTTTCTCGAGTTTGTCATGCTTCTCGAGTTTGTCGTGTTTGTCGTGCGCGGTGCCCGGCTTGTGGCTCTCGACGACGCTGACGCCGTTCTTCTGCGTGGCCCTGACAGCTGGTTCCTCATACTCTTCGCGGTATTTCATGCTGTGCCAATGCAGGCAGACGCATCTGGAAAATACCGAAGATATTAAGTTAAATAGCATTACATAAATTAATATATTAGAGGACCAGGTGTTAAAAAACTGGCGACCACAAACAATGCAGTCAATCAGGGTAACTTTGAATCATCATCGACATATTTTTTAAACAAACTTTTACTATGTTAAGAATTAGTCAAAAGAGTTTAGTTAATCTGTGCTCTCAGGTTGGCTTTCATGCTATAAAGTTTTATAACGTCTTTAAAAATGACTAATTATATTAAAAACTGGCAATTTTGTCGTGTGTCAAAGTTACCACCTGACTTGGGTAACTTTGACACAAACTAACTTTTAATTATTTTACAGCTTCAGGATAACATTAGTTTATGTTTTTATCAAATATTGATGTAGTGGGGTCATAGACAAGTCAAAAAAATCATAAAGTTATTACATTGCATTATGTTTTATATACTTTGATAGCAGCAAAGTTAACGAGATTTTTTTTAAAAGTTTTGCACTGATTTTTACCCATTATGTTGCGCGCGGTTAAAAACAAAAGTTTTTGATATTATCTTCTTTTGACAGCTGCTTTTTTTTTTAGATTTCGTTTACGAAGTATGTTACGTACACGAATTGTTGTTAAATTTTAAGCGCCAATTGTTTCCCACATAAAACAATAGAAAAGAATTTTGTGAACAAACTGTCAAAGTTACCCTCGTGATTCAAAGTTACCCTGAATGAGCGTACTATTAGATTCTACAATTTTCATTCAAATTTCAGTTCCCATAAATATTTTGATTATGATCCATAAAGAAGTGATTATAATTGTCACCGTACAATTGTAAAAACCGTTAGATTGTAATATTACTAGAGATATTATAAAATATCAACAGATTGTCAAATAAAAATTTCTCCCTACAATTTATACGCATTATTTTTCGTTATAATAATTATTATTATGAAAAAGCAAACAAATATGGCGGCGCGGGGCACTTGCCGTTTAACCAATCGGCACGGTAACGAAATATATATATAACGAAAAAAAACGTGTAAATTGTAAGAAAAAAAAATTATTTGACAATCTGTCGACATTTTATAATATCTCTAGTAATATTACAATCTAACGTCTTTTACAATTTTACGTTGACATAATCAACAAAGACTTACTATTAAAAAAACTTACTTACTTACTATTAAAATGTGCTACTGAGCTACTAGGACATCAGAACTCTGTAGGTACCTGAGCACGGCGGCCAGTACTCCTACACCCACGAGCGCGGCGCC
Source organism: Glaucopsyche alexis (assembly GCA_905404095.1). Lineage (NCBI taxonomy): Eukaryota > Metazoa > Arthropoda > Insecta > Lepidoptera > Lycaenidae > Glaucopsyche > Glaucopsyche alexis. Next base: position 1,882,343 of record FR990054.1, on the reverse strand, counting down.
GGCGCCCATAAGGTAGTAGCGGTGCTGCGCCGCCTCGGCCCCAGGCGAGAGCTGCACCAGCCCCACCACCAGTACAACGATCCCCAGCAGCAGGGACCCCACTATGGCGTGCAGAACTGCGATCTGGAAGAACAATCGAGAATATTAGAAACTTTCAATAGGTACCGAAGTTTGTTAGCTTTCGATTCGATTCGATCGAACTACAAGCATACGGTGTGTCCACAACTGTGTGGAATATTGGTGGGCCATTGAAGGGGACGTCAAAATTTTTTAAAGGCTCGATTTGGATCGTTCTATGAAAGCTGTTTCTCTGTATATAAGTATATAATATATTTTTCACCTCAGCAGCTCAAACATGCGCTTTTGCTGCAAGACAACTGTGAACAAAACGCGACTCACCGTTTAAACCTTCCCTGATATTCCACAATTATTTCAAGACAAAAATTAGCCAAACCGGTCCAGCCGTTCTCTTATATTGAGTCCCGCGGGAACGGGATAAAAAGTATCCTATGTCCTTCTCCTGGTTTTAAGATACTTCCTCACCAATTTTCAGCCAAATCAGTTTACTCGTTCTTGAGTTATAAAAAGTGTAACTAACACGACTTTCTTTTATTTATATAAATAGATAAGATATGTTTAATTTATTATTGGATTTTTATAAAAATAAGTCTAATTAATAGTATAAAATTGGTATTTAACCAATACATTTTTATTTTAATCTATTCTTGTTCATTTCTATGTCCCCTAAGTAATATATTGTGTTCTCACTGCTGAGGTGAAATGTCATGTGTGCTACACGAGAGCAAAGTTTTTTGCATCTCGTGCTGTTGAGTCCCTCACTACGCTCAGGATTCTAACTTTGAATCACTCGCTACGCGATTCACGAAATTAATCATAGAATCCTTCACTTGCTCGGGACTCAAAATCAGCACTCGAAACAAAAAACAACTTTGATCTCTTGTTGCACAAATAATTATTGTACTTTGTATTTATACCATGTACCTACTTTATTTCACACTAGTGATACTCTAATTTTAATTGACATTTAAATGATAAAAATAACAGAACACTTCCGAAGTCTATTCTTCAAATTTTTCAGTTTAAAGATGAAAGAGGTTGAAATAGTAGATTATGCACCAAGGGAATAAAGCAGTGTCTTACGTCACGGGCAGCATATTGGACCCTGAGCGTAACGAGGGACTCTAGAGTTAACTCCCGAGCGTAGCGAGGGTGTTAAAACTTAACTCCCGAGTGAAGCGAGGGAGTTATGTAGAGTCCTGAGTGAAGCGAGGGGTTCAAGCTGCCCAAGACGAAGACAGGCTTTATCCCAGAGGTGCATACTCTACTTTTCATACCTACTGCGAGGCAATAAAAACCCAGGGCTACAAAAATAAAACATTTATTTTGTTAAAAATTAATATTGATATTGGACACATTTGTCCAGTTATGGAGGGACAGAGTAATATTTTTATCAGGAACATTTATGGAAGTTGTGGTGGAGTTTATTTGAGCAGTACTTAAAGATTCAGGAACTTGTGGCTGACGATTTTGACACGTGATAATGTTAAAATTATAGGTGGCCAGTTCGATTTTCGAATAAACTTATTTTAAATATTGAAAAGCTCTATGATAGATACGTATCTATTAGGAGTTATCATACGAATTTTAACGTTCCAAATTCAAATCACTTTAATCCCTTGGGACTTGGGAGTTTCATACAACATTATCTCCCTTGGGAGTCAATGACATGCTTTACGTTGAGATTGCGTGGTATATATCCGATACATTGTCGAGCAGGCGGGATGAAAAAAATTTTTTCATACCACCTGCTCGACAATGTCCGATTATTATATATCACGCAATCTCAACCTAAAGCAAGTAATTAACTCCCAAGGGAGATAATGTTGTATGAAACTCAATTCCAAATCCAATTATGCACTTGCGATTTTTTATGATATTGGTAAGGTTTCATACAGTGTCGCCAACGTTCCCGCGGCCGAGGGACAGCTGCAGCTGCGAGGGCCGGTGGCCGAAGCGCCTGCTGTGTCGCCACATCTCACCTTGCCGCAGAAGTACAGCTCGCTGCGGTAGCGGTCGGGCGAGGGCGTGGCGTCGTCCCCGCGGCCGAGGGACAGCTGCAGCTGCGAGGGCCGGCGGCCGGAGCGCCTGCTGTTTTGCCACATCTCACCTTTCCGTAGAAGTACAGCTCGCTGCGGTAGCGGTCGGGCGAGGGCGTGGCGTCGTCCCCGCGGCCGAGGGAAGCTGCAGCTGCGAGGGCCGGCGGCCGGAGCGCCTGCTGTGTCGTCACATCTCACCTTGCCGCAGAAGTACAGCTCGCTGCGGTAGCGGTCGGGCGAGGGCGTGGCGTCGTCCCCGCGGCCGAGGGACAGCTGCAGCTGCGAGGGCCGGCGGCCGGAGCGCTTCTCCGCACGCCGCCGCTCGTGCCGCACCGCCACTGCTGGCATTGCACCAATCATTTTCGCTGGAACCGGCAAATGTGATTATCTTTATCGATACATTGTCATGTGCCCTACATGTGAAAGGCGCATATGTGGATAGCCTTAGGGAGCCTATCGGTAACTGTCAGGCTGAGTCATTTTTACATTAGGACGGAACGCGGCGCGCTGGTAGTAGTAATAGTAGGTATAATGTAGTCAGTAAAGTTAAATTTTTTGAATGTCTCTCTTATAAGTGTGCGCCGCGTCTCGTCTCGGTGTGAGCTGACTCAGGGACAACATTTTTATCCGAAAACTTCTGGTAAAAATTGTAATTAAAACCTGTCCCACCTGTGAACTTGTCCATTTTTGTGAGGTGACCTGCAATTACCAACTTTAAATTGAAAGTAATGTAGTTCAGGAATAACAAATTAATTACTCTATGATACTATAATTTTTCGTAAAATAATTTGCTTTGAAAAGAGGAAAATATAGTGACGCGGTCTTCTTTGCACCATTTTTAAAAAATTACAAAAGGTATAAGGATTTCTTTTTCTTAAACAAAAGAAGATTTACCAGGAAATGAATTTGAAACAAAATGCGTTTCGGAAATTGTATGAAGTCTTCAGCAGCGTGATACCTACACAGTGGATTCCACACAAATTGAATGTAAATCCATAAATTTGTGTGGCGTCTTTCATGAAAGTGTATTTTACTTATAGCGTGTTCGTGTCTGTATTTATTTAGTTACTTTACTGTGATACTAAAATGTATAATTTTGTTATATTTAATAGCAAAAAGCGGTGGTTTGTGACGGTTTGTGAAATTTTATATAATAAAATTGAAGTCTATAATTTAAAACCCAATGAAAGCTAACTATTTAAACAAAAATAACGTCGTGTTATTGAGATTTAATAAAAAACAGATTTAAAAAGAAGCTATTTGTGAATTTTGCTAGTGAATTTGTTGAAGCTTTCATTTGCTTTCAGCTTTCTTGAGCTTTCATCGTGAACTCTGTGAAGCTATAAGCCGTGTAAAGCACTTTTTTGACTACTATTTCGTGACCTACTTTCGTGTTTTACCAACAGTGTTTTTAAGGTAAATACGAGCAATATTCAACTGCTGCTTAAATAAAGAGGCACTCAAGTCACATGCTGTCCTTGTCCTTTTTCCAAGCAAAAACAGCGACAGCCTGTGATTTAAGAGGCCCACTAATTTAAAATATAGGGGTCCCTTAAATTACAGGTCACTTATGCTAATTTATAAGTAGCATTTGACAATTCGACGGTAGTGCCAAAGATTTCAAAACTAAGGATGGGTTATGCTATGACGTAAATTTGACAGAGACAATCTTCATACAAGAAATAGTTACGCCATACCATATTTGGTGACCATACTTAAAATGTCAAAATGGCCCCAAACCACCAAAAGTGGGGGCATTTAAGTGGGGACAGCTTTTGTCCCATCTATGTCAGTGCATAATATTTATTGTGCAAAATCGAATGCAGTGATTCAGACCGTCAGTTGGCGTGGTAACGCGGCGATGTAACGCATCACCACGCTAATGTCCATTTAAATAATTTTGTTTTGCATCTACCAGGCATTCAGAGGCAGCACAGCACTTCTTTTAGTTTTAAGGCATTTCTGCTGCTTTCGTGGCAGTAAGCTCTGGTGCTGTTAATGTTGTTTTCCCTCTCACCTTCTGTTTGTCGGTTGCTGGTGTTACCATTCCTGCCGGTCCGGTTGCCTTCTGAATAACAATTACTTTTACTAAAAAGGGAATAAAATATTTGAATGTGTGGATGTTTGTTAATTAATAACGACAAAAAGACTGAACGCTTCTGAACTATTAGGTCTACTAATAAGGATTTATGACAAAATATTAGAATCTTTACATTGCGAAGCGAGAAGAGTCTTGAATTCTTATGCGGTTCATAAACTGTATGATCATTTATTTATTTATAACTAGCTGATGTCACCTGCGACCGGAAAGGATATCCCGCAGGAACCGTACATTATGCCGCGATAAAAAATAGACATGTCCTTCCCCATGTACTCTATATTTGTACCAAACATCAATATCGGTCCAGTAGTATCGGAGCCTATTCAATGAAAACAAACAAACAAAATAATTTTAATATTAGTGTAGATTACATATAAGAGTTACGATGGGACTGAGATATTCATTTATTCATCCTTAAAATGGAAGTAAAAAAAAAACTGAATTAACTATTATGTTCGATGTTATAGTCAATATTAATTGCAGATAAGTTATTTAGGGCCAGTTCATATGAGACACAACGTGACGATGCTTTAAGATGTTTTATGTAACATGGATAAGTCTTATAGAGTCGCGTCTAGATGTGAACTGACCCTTACAATCGATTGAGTGAACGTCAATGTTATCAAAATGTAAAGTATCTTGATAGGTTTCCGATTGGCGATCGAGTTCCCGTCTCGAAATAATCAACAATCAATTTATTACTTCAGCCTTGTAAAGTGGTAGAGCCATGCTTCGGCACGAATGGGCCGGCTCGACCGGAGAAATACCACGGGCTCACAGAAAACCGGCGTGAAACAGCGTTTGCGCTGTGTTTCGCCGAGTGAGTGAGTTTACCGGAGGCCCAATCCCCTACCCTATTCCCTTCCCTACCCTCCCCTATTACCCTATTCCCTCTTAAAAGGCCGGCAACGCACTTGCAGCTCTTCTGATGCTGCGAGTGTCCATGGGCGACGGAAGTTGCTTTCCATCAGGTGACCCGTTTGCTCGTTTGCCCCCATATTTCATAAAAAAAAAAAAAAAAAGTGGTTTACGATAATTTCGATACTTATCAGGGTGTTTCCCTACAGGAATATTGATGTTGGATGTTCTTAAGTCCAAAATAAATCTGAATTCAAGGAATAATGACAGTAGTGGCCCGTTCAAAGTGTTTATTGTCATTAAAATATAGAAATGTTTACACAGTTTTATAAAGTTCGAAAAGTGTACGGTCAGCGGTTATACTAAACAAGCGTTAATGTACGACTCCGCTCGTACACTATTTTATTGGACTTTATAATTTGTTTTCCCTTCTTCCTTCCTTATTAGGTTTGTTGAAAACCCTAGAATTATTTGTAGGATTTTTACTAACCGAATACATCGTACGGATATTAAATTATTGTTTCTTAAAATCCAAGAATCATTTTCAGTTTTTTTTTTCATAAAATATCTTGAACTTAGGCCTTTACATCCGTTAATGGATGATTTATACAGTATTCTCCGAGCGAAGTAACCACTCTTGAAATACTGTGGTGCCTGGGACAGTTGGTTTTTAAATGTCGTATGGTTGCCCAAGCACATACGGCATTCTCACAACATAGTCAGCCTAGTCCAGAAGAATGAACTGGTCAATACGTCTGGGGCCAACTATGTGCGGGTTTTCTCACGATGTTTTCCTTCACCGTTAGAGCGTCCGTATGATGTACTTGAGATCTGAAAAAGTCTCATTGGTACACGCCACAACCTAAGATTCAAACCTGCACTACCCACTAGGCCACGGAGCTCTAAAAATATCAAAACATCAGTAAACATCATACACATCGCCTACAACTGGGCGAGAGAACAATTTTTTTCTTTATTCTAATGCGTCAGTTATAACATAGAGAAAAGAAAAAAGTTACATTAATCGTAGAGCTTATCTCGTAGCGGCTCTACGGACCGTAGCGCTACACGACCCGTTACGCATCGTAGCATACATAATTTATTTAATAAGTAGAATATTTTCTTTTTATAATATTTTTTTCTCTTTATTGTAGTTAAAAGTAACTTACAATCTATTTACTTGTGAAATATGTTATGTTTGACTTGTATTAAAATGTTTTAGAAGTAATAAATTAATAGGTTGAACTTTGAAGACAAAAAATGGAATGAGGGTCCATGAGTCCTAAATTTTGAGTTGTGATAATATATTCTATTTATTATTTAATATTGAGCTCCGTGATCTAGTGGGTAGATCGTTTGGTTCGCACTCGAGAGAGTGCAGGTTCGAATCCCAGGTTGTGGTGTGTACTAATGAGACTTTTTCAGATCTCAAGTACATTATACGGACGCTCTAACGGTGAAGGAAAACATCGTGAAAAAACCCGCACATAGTTGGCCTCAGACGTATTGACCAGTCATTCCTCTGGACTAGGCTGACTATGTTGTGAGAATGCCGTATGTGCTTGGGCAACCATACGACATTTAAAAACCAACTGTCCCAGGCACTACAGTACTTCAAGAGTGGTTACTTTGCTCGGAGAATACTGTATAAATCATCCATTAAGGGATGAAAAGGCCTAAGTTTTTTTTATTATTTAACAATCTTATTATCATGAGGTAAACCATGTTGAGTCTCAATTTTGTAACACACGAGGTAAACCACGTATACTTAATAACGCCGGAGCAGATTGTATGTGACAACGGCGGTTAATATTATCGCGTCAGAATTATTGTATTGACGTACCATACTCGAGGACACCGCACACAAATTGGACCAAGAATGTCGACTCTCTAATAAAATCTTGCAATAACACAGTTACGATTCAATCTCGATATGTTAAAACTACAAAATGGTATGCTCATAAACGTCAAGCATCGAACCTGTTTTGATTGGCTCTAACTCCAAAAATCTGTTTATGTTATCAAGAAGATTAATTTATCTATACTAATCTATATATATAAAAGAAAGTCGTGTTAGTTACACCATTTATAACTCAAGAACGGCTGAACCGATTTGGCTGAAAATTGGTAGGGAGGTAGCTTAGAACCAGGAAAAGAACATAGGATACTATTTATCGCGGGAAAATGTACGGTTCCCGTGGAATACTGTATTTACGCTTTTACGTAAAAACTACTTAACCGATCATCATGAAATTTGGCACAGATATAAAGTAGACTAGGAGGAAGAACATAGGTTACTGTTTATTGCATAAAAATGTACGGTTCCCGTGGAATACTGTATTTACGCTTTCACGTAACTACTTACCCGATCATTATGAAATTTGCTATAGATACAAAGTAGACCACGAAGAAGGACATACGCTACTTTTTATTGCAAGAAAATGTACGGTTCCCGTGGAATATTGTATTTACGCTTTTACGTAAAAACTACTTAACCGATCATCATGAAATTTTGCACAGATATAAAGTAGAGCACAGGAAAGGACATAGGCTATTTTTTATTGCAGAAAATGTACAGTTCCCGTGGAATACTGTATTTACGCTTTTACGTAAAAACTACTTAACCGATCATCATGAAATTTGGCACAGATATAAAGTAGACCACTGGGAAGGACATAGGCTACATTTTATCGAAATTGGTAGGGAGGTAGCTTAGAACCAGGAGAAGGACATAGGATACTATTTATCGCAGGAAAATGTACGGTTCCCGTGAAATACTGTATTTACGCTTTTACGTAAAAACTACTTAACCGATCATCATGAAATTTGGCACAGATATAAAGAAGACTACGAGGAAGAACATAGGTAACTCTTTATTGCATAAAAATGTACGGTTCCCGTGGAATACTGTATTTACGCTTTTACGTTTGACTTACCCGATCATCATGAAATTTGCTATAGATACAAAGTAGGAAATAAAGAAAATTTGGCACAGATATAAAGAAGACTACGAGGAAGGACATAGGCTACTTTTTATTGCTAGAAAATATACGGTTCCCGTGGAATATTGTATTTACGCTTTTACTTAAAAACTACTTTACCGATCATCATGAAATTTTGCACAGATATAAAGTAGAGCACGGGAAAGGACATAGGCTACTTTTTATTGCAGAAAAATATGTTTGGGGATTTAGTAAATAGGGGATTTAGGGATTTACAAATAATGTGATTTACGCGACGATACTCAAAGGAAAGTTCTCATTCCGAAGATCCCGATGATCCCTACCGAATACCGATATGCCGTTTGGGTTCAAAAGCCTTCAATTTCCGATCCGTCTTGCATTCGCCATGACCATTAATAAGTCACAAGGCCAATCCTTGAAAGTTTGTGGTCTGAATCTACAAAATCCATATTTTTCACCTGGTCAATTATATGTGGCATATTCACGGATCGGAAGACCATCTGCGTTATTTATTCTTGCGCAGGACAATAAAACGAAAAAAAAAGTGTAAGTAAACGTCTATTACAAGATGCTTTACTGAAGATTGCAAAACATGCACCAAAATACATGGCCCATTTTAACAATCATTAAAATAATTGATTTCTTTTTAATTATATCTATTAACCTAATGAAAAATTGCACTTAATGAAATCCAAAATCTGCTTATTTATTGCCTCTAAGGTAGAACAAAGTTTGCCGGGTCAGCTAGTATACTTAATAAACAGGAAAAGTTTGTTTCTTTGCATCGAATAAGCTCCGAAACTACTGTACCGATTATGGTGCAATTTGGTACAGATATAGAGTAGACTACTGGAAAGGACATAGGCTACTTTTTATCGCTGAAAAATGTACGGTTTCTGCGAAATTAACTTTTGCGCGCACGACGTCGCGGGCAACATCTAGTAATTCATTAAAAGAAATGACAGTGTAAGATAATAATTAATTATTACGAGAATCAGGTTTGAATACTACATAACATAAACCAGCGGAAATTTTATAAAAAACGCAACGTCTCTACACGCTATACGTCGATATACTTGGGGTGTACCCCCCTTTACACTCCCCGCCTCCTCACACCCCTGTATCGCCCGTCGTGTAAGGCGGAGTGTATTAAGTCGACTAATTGAGCGACGTGTTCAGTGTATATTGTGTTACTTAACAAGTAAGGGTGGTGTTTATGGGGGCAAACGAGCTGTTAGATCACCTGATGGGAAGCGTTGCCTGTCTAAACTTCGCGGTACCAGAACCCAGAAGTGTTACAAGGGCGTTCTTGGATTTTAATGTTAAAAACATTAAGGCCTGTTCCACTATCGCCTAGTAAGTGTCGAATAGCTTATACGGAACTTTATAATGAGAGACAGAGACAGAACTTGCCAATAAGCTATATGGCACTTATTAGTACATACATACATACATACATATAATCACGCCTCTTTCCTGTAGGGGTAGGCAGAGACCACTTCTTTCCACTTGCTACGATCCTTACATACTTGTTTCGCTTCGTTCACTTTCATTCTTACCATCCATTCCTCCTCTTACATTCAACGTAGCGAAGCAGCTCTTTATGGTCCGCTTATCAGTACTTACCAGTAGATCGTGAAAAAGCCTTAAGGTACTAAATTGGGAGTCACGGGTGATGATAATATCCATTGATTTACTATACACAAGATTTAACATACATACCGAATACATAAACCGACTGTGCGCCTAAGTCCACTTATTCGCATTTTAAGCACTTGAGTCAGATATTCAGGATACATTTTGAGCGTTTGTACATAGTAAATCAATAAATTATGTATAACGTCTCTGAAAATTAATTACGGATACTTCGGACACATGATTCACTGCTTATGTAAAGACGTTTAGGTTAGGCCAAAAAATATTTGTCATACTCAAAATAAATAACCTAACCTAACCTAACCAAGAGCATGTCAGGACATGTCTAAGGAGGGTTCCGTAACTATAAACGCGTAATATGCTTTTTTTAAATTACTCCAAAAGTTACTGTCCGATTTGGTTCACAATAGTTTTTCTAAAGAGCTTTTAGCATAATCTTTCAGCATGGAAATTTGCAAGTTTCTATCTCCTATAGTTTAAAAATGCTAGGGGGGGGGGACCAACTTACAAACTACTTTGGAGGCCGATTACTTGAAAATGGTCAACTTTATAAAAAAGTAACGTATAAAACCTTGCCTTTATTTTAAAATACCTATTCTACGATACCCCACACGATGGGGTAGAGTCAAAAAATATTTTTCATCCCCACTTCACATGTATGGAGAGCCACCCCTAAAATATAAAATTATTATTTTTTTATAATCCCGAAATTGTGATCTATAAACAATCTATAACTGTACCAAATTTCATCAATTTATATTCATAATTACAGGAGCTAGAGGCGCGGACAGACAGACAGACAGACAGACAGACAGACAGACGGACAGAGCGAAACTATAAGGGTTCCTTAAGTATTACGGAACCCTAAAAAAAATGAGTGACTCTCCGCATAACGCAAACTCGAACACAAAAGATTTTTTTTTGAGTATGACAATGATTTTTCTGTTTAATCGTCTTTGCATAAGCAGTAGATAACGTTCCCAAAATATCTGTAATTGATGTAATACCTTATATAAATATCATTTAGGAGTTTTAGATTGATGTAGCTCACACCGAAAAGAGACGATACGCGACTGCATTAAAATAGTGATTCAAAATTGAACTTTATTCAGTAAACAAGAAGATACACGTTTCAATGCCAGAATGGCGCCGCGCTATGCAGAGCGATCTAGTTTGACATTCGAACTCTTGAAATTAAACGTGTGTCTTATTGTGTAGTGGAATAAAGTTCAAATTTAATCTATATCTTAAAATTACAGTGCTGAGTCACGTGTCGTCTCTTCTCGGTGTGGGTTGACACTTAGACAACTAAAAGAGGTTTTTATTCTCTCCAATATACGGGAATGTGTTACACTTACGGCGCTGATTCTCTCTTGGCTGCAATAACGACTGTAGCATCTCTGCAACAAACAGACAAAACGATTACACATAAAACGGTCAAGTGCTTATGCAACCCTTACTTTGTTGATCTTAAATATTATGTTAAAAGATTTGGCATTATCAGATGATATGAATAATTTAAAACTTAGATGTTTTTTCCATTTCCAATGTAGGTTTTCGTATCCAAAGGATAAAATCCGTACCCTATTACTAAGACTACGCTATCCTTCAGTCTGTCACCAGGCTGTATCTCATAAACCGTGAAAGATAGTTTAAATTTTCACAGATGATGTAGCAGTAAATACTAAAAATAGAATGAAATTAATATTTAAGTCCCATACACTAAACGTTTCGTACCTTGCGCGGAGTCCGATTTGCTCTTTGTCAGTTTTTCTATGTTATAACACGAGCATATGCATGGATAGATACATGCTGCCAATGAATGTAGACTAAAATGTATGTGACATCCTTAAATATATTATACACAGTGATATATCTATGATACTATGAAAGCTTAGCGCGTTAAGCTTTCATAGTATATATTTACTTGGAAGTAGCTTAAATAGATTAACAACAATACTAGGAATTCATAAACGCTGTACGGTTAATTACTTGACCACTATACATTGAGCTCCAAGTCGAAATCATTTCGTTGTTAAGTTGTGTACATATTATAGTTCATGATAGCTTGGTTCATATTTCGCCGAAAACCGCAAGGTCAACGTTCTGAAAAGTCTGGAACCTGTTTTGTTTAAAGTTTTAAAAGATTCACAGGAACTGTGATATCAAGTAAAAACTAGTTTCATGATAAATACCTAATAATATAAGATTGCCCATTAGACGTGTGCAGTTCGCAAATGAGTCGTTCATTTGAACTAGTTCACTTACGTCATGTCGTTCATTCATTTTTTCAGTTTTGATATAGACATATCTTTAGTCCAAGTCGATCGAAGAAGTAGCTAACACCCTAGTCATTAGAATTCAAAAGGTCAGGAATAACTAGAAAATTAAACAACATGTTCCCCTATAACGAATAAGTTAGAAGCAAGGCAGGCTGTTTTCTACTATTATTATAAAGATAGCACAAACTAACCTACCTTTTTCATCTTTTTAATAAAACCTGAACTTCTTTACTATTTATGCTCCTGTCCGTACCGAGTCTAGATATCTAGTATTTATAAGCCTGGCCCACATATCGTGACCTTTAGTATCGATTTCTATAAAGCCTAGGTTTAAGTTTTTATGTTTAGAGCTGGACTTTCAAGGATTAAGCTAAAATAGCTCGGTTTAGTGCCAAGATTTTTTTAGTTTTAGTAAAATAATATATTTTTATTTTAACTAGCCTGCGCCACCGCCCGTTTAAATACATTATCCCGGGGAAACACTACTTTTTCGGGATAAAAAATATCCTATGTCCTTTCCCGGGACTCGAAGTATGTCTATACCAAATTTCATAAAAATCAATTCAGCGGTTAAAGCGTGAAGAGGTAAAAGACAGACAGACACGTAGATATAGACGTATAGATTAACATATACAGTTAGCTTATTAATTGTACACGCTTGAATAACTTTTAGAAATCGTTCGCAAAGGGTAAGTTCACATGAGTCTGCTACAGTACTGGTGGAGGCCGAGGAGGGAGGCGCACCTAATACCATCTGGTGCGCCCATCGTGGAGGGCCTTCGGGCTTTCATGATGGAGCCGCTGGTAGGCGGCTGCCGCCGGCGGGGTCGCGGATGTGTGTATCGTTCCCGTGGCCCCGTCAGAGGGCGGTGAGGAGGAAGATGGGGGGTTTTTAGTGGGTATACCATGAGTCCCACATCACCACTTGGGTGCTCCCTGCGCCTGGGTGGTATGCGTAAAGCATTTTCCCCCCGGAAAAAAAAAGGGTAAGTTCACATCGAAATGAAACTATGCGCGACATGGCGCTGCATTTTAAAATTAACTATACAAAATTGAACATTATTCATTGCACAAGATATACGTCTCTTTGTAAGAGTTCTAACGTAATGGCAGCTCGCCGCACAGCTCATGTGCAGTGTATCACTGAAGTCATATAAAAGAGATGTTTCATTTTGGGCCAGTTGTATGTACACTACATAGGTGAATAGGAAACAAATATGGGAATATCATAAAAATACGAAAAAATTAATTTGAAAATTCAAATAATCATTTTTGTACATGCGTACAAAAATGATTATTTGAAGAGTTTCTTATTGCGAGAACACTATTTGAGAGTCGGCCATGACAGTTGTTTTGACTTGACTTTTGACGTTGTAGACAGTTTTACGAAGAGAATGACATACGTGTTTCTTTGTCACAAGTCATGTCATTGACAAAATAACATTCTTTAGATAATTCTGATCTGATCCGCCATGTTTTATTTAATTTTGTGTTGCTCTCCTTGACGAAGTTAATTTAAATGTACATGGAAACAACGTGAAATTAAACAAAATAAAGAATAGGAAACGGTTACTATATTATGTAGCTATATTTACATATACTGTACATAGGGCTGGCCCAGGCCTCATACATTTCTTGAACATCTCTTTTGTATGTTTTTGTGTAATAAATAAAATTCAATTTTGAATTTATCTTAAGAATGCAACGCCGCGTATCGTATCGTCCCGGTGTGAACTGACCCTTAATTTAATTTAGAAACAGTGGAATAGTTTTTAAAGAGAAAGAAGCATCTGTTTAAGTTTGTATTCTTTAAGATAATTTAGTTATTTACTTTAAAAGAATCAAATGTTTGTTTCTATAAACCTGAACCTCAATTCTCGTATTAAAAGTAGACTTTCATTTTACTTTGATTGTATTATAAGTGAAGCGAGATCCTACTAATATTATAAATGTGAAAGTTTGTGAGGATGTATGGATGGATGGATGGATGTATGGATGGATGGATGGGTGTTTAAGTAGTTTTTCTGTGAAAGAGTAACCTCTTTCACGGAAAAACTACTGAACGGATTTTGATGAAATTTGGTATCTTAGTAGTTTAGGCTCTGGATTAAAAAATAGGCTAATTTTTATCCCGTAAAAATACAGTGTTCCCGAGGGATACTCTATTTACGCGGGCGGAGCCGCGGGCAACATCTAGTGATAAAATATAAACTGTGAAGTGTATAAAAGCGTGTAAAAGTGAAGTGAGATATAAACTGATATTGTGAAGTACGCATTTCACGTCGGTTTAACGTTTACGAGAATACCGATTGGCAGTTAAAGCGTATCGAGACTTAATTGTAAATGTATTATTGCAGGTTTTATTTACAAAAATTTACCCTCAGAAAATGGAAATATTATTAAATACGATGAACTTCTATGAATATTAGCTCTTTATAAAAGCTTTTAAACAAAGTTACGAGTGACGATTAGAAACTTGAAACTTTTTAATTTTTAATTCGCCTTCTTATTGGAGCGATCATATTTCAAAAAGTATAAGCAGATAGCTTTTAATTTTGCGAGGAACAAGATCCATTAGGTAATATTCTCGATAACAAGCCAATTATAACTGTAAGGATATTTAAAAAGTTATTTTGGTGTCATACTCATAATAAGGCGCTTCATCGTCACTAGCTATTGCCCGCGGTCTCATCCGTGTAAATACGGTGTCCCACGGGAACACTGTAATTTTTCGAGGTAAAAAAGTACCCAGAGCACAAACATATAAATTTAGGCCTTTACATCCGTTAATGGATGATTTATACAGTATTCTCTGAGCGAAGTAACCACTCTTGAAATACTGTAGTGCCTGGGACAGTTGGTTTTTAAATGTCGTATTGTTGCCCGAGCACATACGGCATTCTCACAACATAGTCAGCCTAGTCCAGAGGAATGAACGTCTGGGGCCAACCATGTGCGGGTTTCCTCACGATGTTTTCCTTCACCGTTAGAGCGTCCGTATAATGTACTTGAGATCTGAAAAAGTCTCATTGGTACACGCCACAACCTGGGATTTGAACCTGCACTCTCTCGAGTGCGAACCAAACGGTCTACCCACTAGGCCACGGAGCTCTACAAACATATACCCATACCAAAATCTATTCAGTAGTTTTTGAGTGAAAGAGTAATAAACATCCTCACAAACTTTCACTTTTATGATAGTATATGTAGTTGGATATATGGGTGCCAAAAGTATCGTTTTCCTTTACTAGAGCCCTGTAGCTGTGGTCGAAATTAGTCCATTATAATTCATATTATAATTTTTAAATCCGAACATTACAAGTTTATTTTGTCTTTTATATATAAAAAAATGCGACAGATTGACAAACGTCAACGTGTAACAAAATTGTATATGACTATGTCCAGAAACTGCGTATTCTTACGCACGTAAGGTCTACGCACGTAGTCGAGGTACTAGGGCCCCATACATTGCGTCCAGGAGCTACGTGCGTATTATTTTAGCTATGCGCGTATCGTAAAAAATTGACCTATCAAACCGCTTGGGTTGATTCAGGCACGGATCCAGCTCCCAAAAGAAGATGTGGCCCGAAAATTTTGATTTTATTATTTCCTTCATAACATAGTTATTAGAATTAAAAAAAAAAATGTATTAATTTCTTTATAATATTATGTTAATTAAAAGCTAACGCGCGGAGTGAGCGAGAAAGTTTTTCGCTTATTTAGCAAAAAATTTATTTTATGTTTGGTAAAAAAATAAGCTTTCCTTAAACAAATTAACATCAACTAAGATTATAAATTAATTAAATAAAAAATATATATGCATATATAGTATAGAAACATACACAAATTATAGATTATATAACATCGGCAGGAGTAATTCCTATCGGTTCAATCAAAGTATTATTTTTTCTTAAATTTGTTGGTTAGTAAATAAAAAAGGGCTGAAAATTTATGGAGAGGTGATAAATTTTGCGCTTTCTTCAATCTACCTGACTAAAAGTCCGCTTAACACTAAATCCACTACTATAAATATGTATTTTAACAATAATATAAGTATGACCAGCAGGTAAAAAGCACCAGGTAAGACTCAAAAGGTTAACAATACCAATACTACTAACCACTGAACCTATTTTGATTATAAATTAATAGACCTTGAAAGTATGCACTCACAAAGCTGTTGGGGTTGTAGGTATGCCCATACTACACGTATAGGTGCTCCGCTCCCGACTCAAATAGGTGCAGCAAATACGCTGTAATACGCAGCTACCTCGAGTACGCGCGAGACACGAAATGAAAGAAAAATGTTTTCTCGCTCCGATTGTATGATTGAGAGTGAGACAGAAGTATTCAGTTCATTCGTTACACAGCATTCAGATCGGTTGACACTATTGTCAGTTTGGTACTTTTGGCATTTTCACAGTACTCACACTAGTGAAATTTTACTTTACAGAGTGTTCCGAAATTTTGTGCTGTCAATGTTTTGTCAAAACCATTTTTTTCTGAAGACAACTTTATATTAAAACCTTAACACACAATTGATATCGATTTGAAATAGTTAAAAGTGTCATCCCCTGTATTTTGGAGTGCAATGAAAGCGTAGTAAAACCGAGTTGCCAAGTTTAAAAAAATATTTCTCCCTAAAACAAATAGTACGGTTCCCGTGGATTTTACCTAGCATGCGAAGACTCTCAAATATAATTATTAAAGTACTTATGCCACATCGAAACTTCATAAAATTACATAATACGATAAAATATATAGGTACCGTTAAAAATCAAAAAAGTTACGTATCAAATATGTAAGTATTACTTATTTAGGAAAACTAACCTATAAAGATACGTTATACAGTAAAACTACTTTGCTAATATCTTTCGGAAGTATCATACATGCTTTCCAACATCCGTAATTTCCGTAGAAAAAAAAACGATGATTGCCGATAATCACAGCTAATGCGTCAATTTTGACATTTGCATGCATTGAATCACTGCTTTTTTTAGTTAGTTATTTCGTAGGTAGATACCTACGAAATAACTTATAAGTAAGAGGGTAAAAACTGTATGTCTGTCACCAGGCTATGTCTCATGAGATCATAATCCTTTATAGCTAGACAGTTAAAATTTTTACATAACCTTTACTAAAAAATAGTCGATTTCGTAATAAAAAGGAACCCTTATAGTTTTGCTCTGTCCCTCCGTCTGTCTGTCTGTCCACGCCTGTAGCTTCTGCAATTATGAATATATAAATGGATGAAATTTGGTATAGTTTTTTGTATATTATATTATCTCGGATTTAGCATCGTAAAATAATAATAATAATATATTTTGAGGGTGGCTCTCCATACAAGAGAAGTGGGGATGAAAAATATTTTTTCATTGTACCCCATTGTGTTGCATAACGTTGAATAGCGCTTTAAAATAGAGTCAAGATTTCATACATTACTTATTTTCAAAATTTTCGAGTAGTTGTAGAGTAGATTTTTAAATTATAGGTTAGACTTGTAAGTTTCCATGCTGATATATATTATAATGTTTAAAACTCAGGGAAAATTATTTTGAACCAAACCGGACTGTGACTTATGAAGTAATTTAAAAAACATATTACGCGTTGATAGTAACGGAACCCTCCTTAGACACAACAAACGTGAATTTTTTGATGTTTTTGGCGTGATTCTTTAATAGCAAGTTGGCAACAGGTAGACGCTTGCAATAAGAATTTTGGTTTTTTATACAATACATTTTTTATACCAATAAGTGATAGGTCAGCTGTAATTAAATAATAATAATACTTATCGTCAAGCAAATCAATTGCAAATTTAAATAAAACAAGCATAAAACCCCGTAATAACCCCTTCAGATACCTTTTCTCCCTAAGTTTAGGGAAAAAGTCCCAAGTTGGCATCACAGATAGACCGGCAGACATTTTGTTGTGATAAGATAAGAATCTCTACGTGCGTAGGTTTACGCAGGCTTACGCACTTTCTGGACAGAGTCTTACTATCAAGCGCACGGTAGTGTGTGTTAATAAAATCTGAGGTTGTGTGTGTTGTTGTTATTTTTATTAATTTTATGCAACTCTAAGCATTATTAAAAAAAAAAAACAACGGGTTGCACTCCGGGAGTGCCGGAAAAGCTAGTGTCGAAAATTTGCGGCATAAACGGCTGTATCTTTTGATTGCGTTGGCTTAGAAGTTTGATCTTTTCACAGCTCCAAGGGACAGTAGACGTGAGTATTTGACATAAATTCCAGCTCGATACCTCCACGTGTTCCTGAGAAAAAGGGCAGACAGACAGACGGACAACAAAGTGATCCTATAAGAGTTCCGATTTTTCCTTTTGATGTACGGAACCCTAAAAATGTTATCTTGTCTATAGCAGTGTTTTTCAACCTTTTTCATGATGCGACCCCCCTTGTATGAAAATATATTTCGCGACCCCCCGACCCTTCACTTTTTTATCATGTATGTATGTGTATGTTACAGTGTTACAAATATTCATTTCATACGACGTTTATTATGCGTCTCCATAATTAGGATTCTGATATAAGTACATAATATAGTACGTCAAACACATTATTTTACAATTACATACATCGATGATATCGATTCACGAGTATATCCTTCTGTTAAAATTCTCTTACTTAATAAATCAATCTATTTAATCTTCATTGGTTTTTTACTAGAGTTCTCTCGACCTCCGGCGACCCCCCTACAGAAGCTTCGCGACCCCCCAGGGGGTCGCGACCCACAGGTTGAAAAACACTGGTCTATAGTGTATGACATAGATTGACAAACTTGTGACAAAATTGTGTCAAACCAACACTTAATGATAATATACAAACGCATGGTAGTGAGAATTAATCTGAGGTAATGTGCAAATTACATTAAATATGAGCCTCAGCGGGTCTAAAAAGGCTACTTGCCAAATATGTATTATATTAAAAAGAGGCCACTTGCGCAATATTATCGTAATATTGCTAAAATTCAATAATTTGCAGGATTCCTTGCAATTCTGCTTAATGTTGCTAATTCACCACTTTTGGGATTTTTTGGGGAGATTTTGAAATTTGAAGCAATTTTAACCGACTTACAAAAAAGGACGCGGTTATACGTTGGGCTGTGTATATATATATTTTTTGTATGTTCAACGATTACTCCGCCGTCTGTGTACCGATTTTCAATTTTTTTTTATGTTGTATAGGGTCCTTTTGATTTCAAAGTGATGACCTGATGATGTAATCCACAAGGAATCGAGGGAACTCCTCGAAATTTATATGGACATATATTATGGTGATTTGGACGTTTTTTCAAGTAGTCCAAGCATAAGCATACGCTACCAAAAAGTAATATTTTGCTCCAAGGTATACCAAACGTACTGAACAGAATTCTTGACTAAGGAGTTATAAATACATGTTTGGGGATTTCGGCGATTAAGGATTGTTTATATTTAGGTAAGGTAATCAATGAAGTACAAAAATTTCGTGATAAATTCTTATTCTTCGACTGGCAACTCATTAGACGACACGGCGAGTTTCGTTTGACGTATGGACTATGGAGATAGTTTGACGTTTCACCATTCAAATTTGTTTACAGTCAGTGTCACATAAGCGTACGGGCCAAAACTTCGAAATGGAGCATCGGAGAGAGGTGATGGATGCATTATTGTACTCAGGTCTCAGGGAGAAAAAAATGTATAATGCGAAGTCTTCCAAGCTTTGGCCTTGAAGTTCAATTTATTTGACTATAAAACGACCACATGGTTCAAAAGTGCGCACTGTGTCGCCCGTTATCGCCTTATCAGTTTTCATAGCATTGGTCCATTGTAGCAAGCCTGCCTGCCCATGTTCACGTACAGGCGTTAAAACTTATTTTTCCTCACGTAGTACATGTGGCGGGTTCCCCACCCCACCGAAGCTACACAGTTTTGTGGTAATGCAAGTTGATCTGCACGTGTGTTCAGATGGTAACGAAAAACAAGTGAACGGCTCTTACGAACACACCTGTCCCTATCGGTTCAAGAGTGATACAGAAGGAGGTTTATAGCGTGAACGTCACGTTACCTCTCGGGCGATCGTAAAACTCTATGGCATGCATAGCGGGACATGACTACAGCTCATACGGCTGGACCACAAGGCATGGAAACCATGTGACGTCCATACTGGACGTCTACATGTCGAGAGACGTCTGCGCGACAGTTTCGACGCTGAATGTTAAAATAGAGTTGTATGAGTTAAGTGTTGCCACGTTTCTGTATATTTCATTGATATTCCCATAGTAACGGAGTGCACGTGCGTCCAAATGTGAATAACAATGCAATTTCAAGGTGAGGAATATCTGAATAATGTACATATTGCGCACAACCCAAAATAATGTCCATGGGCGATAACGCTAGCATCCATATGATAAACATTGATATAAATTCAAACGTAAAACGATATCTAACGTCAGTGTCTGTCCTGAACGTCTCACGTGGAGGACGCGCTCAATTTTCAGCGCTGTGTCAACAAAAGCCAAAGCTCAGTGTCTCGTGTGGTCGTAATGAATTTACGGGAACGCAAAGTATCACAGGCTTCGCCGCGGCCGCCGAAGCTGATGGCAAAAGCTCTACCGGACAATGTTACTCTCTGCCTCTGCATGAGCAAGTTCCTGCGTTTTGCAGACTTCCGGAGTCTCGTCCGGTCTGTTTGGCCAGACTACAACGAAAGCAACATTATTCGAGCAAGATTGTGGCAATTATCTACTTATACTGCTGAAATACCTTTCTTCAACGGAAACCGGTTGAGCATTGAATTTAACTACGATCCATGGAGGGGAATTCAAGACTGTATCCTCATCAATGTTGAAACTCTGACACCGATATTCGGTAGGATCATGCCTCCAGCGCGGGTGGAAAAGTTCAGCAGCGTATCGAAGATACAAAACTTTGTTAGAATGCACGTTCATCTAAATACGTGTTCAGACTATCGATACCGTTCCTGCCAATGCCACCTGAAGAATTGTAACCCTCACGTAGCTAGAGCATTCCCAGAGCCCTCAGTTGACGAATGCAAGTTTGGACATTTTCATCACTATTGTTCTCAGCACGTTAGTCATTGGTTAAAGTTTTTTCTGAACCCTTTGATTATAGCCATAGAAGAAAATAAAGCTCCTGATGAAGACACCGTTCAAAGTTACTTGCATTCTTTAAGTACCGCAATTACTCTTTGAAGAACGGACGATTAGCATAGGCACTCGAGCACGACGTCCCAAATCTTAATGTACCTACGTCAATAGGTCACGATTGTTATTGTTTTTATGTAAACAAACTCGGCACTGTATGCTGTCTGATAGCTTATCGCGGCATATGTAAGCCGCGCGACTTTTCTTGCCCGTTCGAATACTTTTAAATAAAATTATTCCGCTAATCTGTTTATTTTAATCATTATAGAATAATAGAACTTGTTCTACACATTTGGGTAAATCAAGTTCGAGAGGTATTAGAAAATAAATATCAAGGCTTATGAGTCATCCAATGTTAGTCAAAGTCTCAACGTAGTTCCTCTTACATGAAAAATATTACAAACGAAATGTGTATCACGAGATTAGGATTAGGAGAAAAATTGTTACTGTCCACCGATAAGAATGCCATGTGCTCTTCACATCTGCACTAAGCTGCGCTGAGTGCGAGAATTAAAACTTGAGAGATTCTCAGACGATGAACAGGATAGCATAGTGTATTTAGTCAGTGTAGTGTGTAGGATTATGAAAACAGGTACATGTTCGCGTTGTACCGCGCATGAGCAAAGTCACCGCTAACAGATGCAGAGAACACATTATGCAATCAGAGCGCAGTACAAACAGCAGGGGTGACCGCTTCCACTATCACTATGTCACTTTGCAGTCGAACTTGGAACCCTAGAAAATATAAATAGGTCTGCTACATTAGTAGGGCGAATTGAAGTCATGTTATCGATCACGATGGGTTATCGAAGTATAACACATTGCTTTTAGTTTAATCTTACTGCAGAAGTATGTTATTGGCGACGGACAGGTTATCACCTATGACTTTTGCCTTTACCACCAGGTATTGCCTATGTTTGCCCGCTACCCGTGACTATGGGATATTATTCTGTCTCGACGGTAAATAATGATAAGAAAAAACAATACTCTAGGGTAGTGAGACTTGATGTAGTATTCCTACGGTCAAAAACCGGAGTTTTTTCCAATACATTCGAACCTCTTGGTATGAAAATATTTACATATTTACATGATCAAAGTTTTGAGAACCTGGGGCTCGGTGCATCATAGATCACTGTCACACGCGCTTATAGAGTGTTCGAATTATACATTTTATGAATATAAACTGGGAAACTGATTGTCTGGATCGACAGTCTGAATGTCTGAAACCGCAGAACGAATTTCAATTTCAGCTTTCAGCAAATGAAATATATCCAAATCATATTATGAATTGCAATTCAAGTGGCCATTTTACGATCGCTGTCATTTTTGATACAGTAATTCATAACAAGAATTGAAAATGAATTGCCAAAACGGCCTTTTTAGAGCTGCGGGTCAAACAAACATAAAGTTACACGTAATAGTGTTAAGCCATCAGACTCTTGCAATTTTCCGGCAACAAACTTGTGACTCCTCCGGTGTTGCGGTTGTCTATGGGTGACGGTAATTACTTTTCATCACTTGATCCATCGACTCGTTTGTCCCCTATATTTCATGAAAATATCTAAGCTACACAAAGAAAGTAATTTATATGTATCCCTCGGTCCATAATGTCCTGCTAGTAACAGGTAAACAAGACAACTGGGACAAGTCACATGAGTGACAGACGGGACTGTAACCTAAATGAGGGTCGCAGAACCTTTTATAGCTTTTTACCCGGCTCGCAGACATTAATCTCGCTGTGTATAGCCTACTCAATTATACTTTCCTGGTTCGCAGAATAATAGAAATCAGTGCCTATATTAATTAATAACGAATAGAGTTTGCCTATGTATTGTTATTATTATAACGCGATTCAAATGAGAATAGGAACGTCAATGACCTCTATCTGTCAAATGTCACTTGAAAAGTACGGTTAGCAGAAAAAGTTATTTGCCAATAATAATAGTCGAAATAATTCTTTTTATACTCGACACTAGCAGAATGGTGTAAAACCTTTGCAACCGCGATTGCCATAAATAAAAGAAGAGTAATAATAGTCTTACATCGAATTTAAATAATAACGTTAAATTATCTAAACATTCAATTATAATAATACATATTCATCATTCGTTTTTAAAATCATAAATTAACATTTTGTTTTTCATTGTTGGTGCAAGAAACTTGCCAAAAATAACCAAAATTATATTGTTTTTGTTATTGTCATACTCATTTTGCTCGAAAATGAGTAAACGAGGCGCTGTGTTACATAGACGACAACGACTACTCGGACAGTAATACAGAGATGAGCGAAATTGAAGAGCTTATTTCAGATTACATTTTTTTCACTCAATTTTGTAAATAAATCATATTAAAAGAAAAAAACTTTTTTTGCCCACCCTACCCAATTGGGTAAAATTGACAGCTATGACGTCACAATATGGCGCCGACTCGATCCTATTCTCATTTGAATCGCACTATACCATATCTTGCTGTTAATAGCCTCCGTGGGTAATATATTATATTCATTGTCCGTGGTCTAGTGGTTAGAGCATTAACTCTCAACTCGGAGATCGTGGGTTCCATTCCCGCATTGGAACAACAAAAAATATTGTTTCCAAGATTGGTTAGGACAATGCAGGCTAATCACCTGATTGTCTGACAAGAAAGATGATCCATGCGTCGGATTGGTAGCCAGACCTGCGCCTCACCTCTCGTCAGTCGTGTCGGTTATACGTCCCACTGGATTACGAGAGTAAAGGAAGAGAGAGTGCTCTTGGGTAATGCGCACACATTTGGGCACTATAAAATAACTCCTGCTTATATAACTGGCCTGGTTTCAATGAAACCGGCCACCGTCACCGAGATCGATGTGGAGAGGTTTTATTTTATCTTGCTGTGTGTACCAGGAGTGTATAACCACAGAAGTAGTTTACACAAAGTTCGATCAACCGATATAATCAACTAGCAGTCAGTTACTGTATATATGTCACCGTAAAATTGTAAAAACCGTTAGATTGTAATAAAACTAGTGAAATTGTAAAATGTTGATAGACTTATGACTCGAATTTAACACATTATTTTTTGTTAAATTATAAATATCGATTTTAATCTTTTGACATATTTTTAAAATCTCGTTAGTTATTTTACAATCTAACGGTTTTTACAATTTTACGGTGACATATACATAATTGGTTTTGTCTAGAGGTGTAAAAGTAACGAAAAAAGTGTACCCGTATGTATTCGTTACTATAACATCGTTACGTTACTTGTTACTTCTGATGCCTCATAACATGCTATGTTATTAGCATTGCGTACGCATGTAGTATGATGTCGCTGTGTCGCAACATTCGTTATTTGTAGAAAACATACTTATATTACATACCAAGCTGCGAAAGGTGTATTTTTTCACTTTTCCGTATTTTATATCATTTTTTGAATTATAACAGGATACTCCGAAAAATGCGAGTAATGAAATATATTCTTGTGTATCGTTTCGTTACTCGGTACTAGATGGTTCACCTTTCACTCAGTACCGAATACATCTGGTTTGTTACAGCTCTAATTTTGTCCAGTGGTACAACATTGGTTTTATTTTATGCCTAAGTATGTGAGAGACGACAATCTGCATATCATATATTTGTGATAGATTAAAAAAAAACGCTACGGTATTAATTATTTATTTGGAAATAAATGAATACTGAGACATATCGAAACTTGTCTAATAACGGCTGATGATGCGTCAATTAATATTTGTGATAAAAATACTTAATAATTTGTGTTTTGCCCCTCCTTGAAATGTCTCTACGCCCCCCTAGGGAGGCGCGCCCCACTAGTTGGGAACTCCAGTCAGCATAAAATATATTAAATAAGTTAAAGCAAAAACTTAAGATAGTAACTCTATTATAAAAAATTAAAGATTCTGCAACATCTTATTTAAGTCGTATTTGTAAGTTTGTTTGCAAATACCTTATTTTACTAATTAACAAAATTAAAAATCTTGAGTAGCTTGACACTTCCGAAAGCAGAAGCAAGCAGATGATGATGAATTATAGCTACGAAAATCTCGATTATGTCAACTTTCAAACGAAAGAAACTAGACTAAAGAGGTTTATCGATTTGGGAGTTACGAAACTACGCACAGACTTATAAAACGGAGGGGCTGGTTTCGTTGCGGGTTAATTTTTTTATTATTGTTTTATTTTAGACTAGATGTTGCCCATGACTTCGTGCGCGCAAAAGTTAATTTCTCAGAATCCGCACATTTTTACGCAATAAAAAGTAGCCTATGTCCTTTCCCATAGTTTACCATACATCTGTGCCAAATTTCATCAAAATCGGTCAAGTAGTTTCGGAGCCTATTCAAAGCAAACAACCAAACTTTTCCTCTTCATTATATTAATTATTAATTATATAGTATAGATTTATGTGCACTGTATAATAATATAATTAGCTAAGTGGTAATTGGTAATAAAATAAAAAGTCTGGAATTTATAATAATTTATTATAATAAGTGTAATAAATCGAGTGAAAGGAAATACTAACGTGGAATGTCGTGGCTTACCTTAACATACATACAGTTGAGAAAAAGTACGATTGTACACTTAAAAAAGTACATTTTTAGACTTTATGCATTTTATATTTTTCTGTTAACAATTTGTAAGGGCCATAGCAAATTCACAACAGCTAATTTTACAATTCGCATTTGTTAGATTTCCTCTACAAATCATCGTATTTGAATATTACATGAACTTGACAAATATATTGGTAGTTTTAGTAACATTCTCAAATAGAAAAAACTTTTAATTAGAAGTTGTCTTATGGCGGTCATTAGTATTACGAGTAGAATCTTGTTAAAGAGAATTTTACTAAACGTACGTAAAAGTTTTTGTTTCATGAAGTTAAGTGGTCTTGTACAATTTTACTTTTTCTCAAAATGCGAATACAAATTGTAAATATTAATAAAAAGTTGAAGTAAAGTTATGTAACAAGGTCTCGGAAAATCGTTAAATAATCGAAATGAGTACAGTATTCCAAAAAACAATGTATCAAATGTAACACTGGATAACTTTGGGTTCGTTTACATGTATACGATACGTCGTAGCATCGTGCTACGATTTCGTAGCACGACGAGCGATCGTTGTTCGACTTAAAAAAATTACCACACGACATAACCTTAACATGCCACGAGACAAAGTTTTCATTATAAGTTCTGTAAGTAACTGCCATTATACTAAAAACAATTGATGCGTTAGTTTATTTCGCATATCAGTTTTACGTCTATACTCAGAGGGAATGTACGAACAAATGACAAGTGACAATTTGTAACGGTATCGCAACAGAGTTGTATCAAAATTGACATTCGATAACATTACGAAAACGTTTAAATCGCAGTTAGTAAAATAAATGCCAAAATGTAACTTACCAATTAATGAAGAAAGAGAGATAAAGTAAAAAAAAAATAGCTTCATTTTACTGACAGAATCAGAGTGAAGGAAAATTATTTAAGAACATTTTAGGCGTTTTAATATTATCAACGATTGCTATGTATCGTGGTACGTGACAATGTCGCCTCATACTTATAAGTTTCTCTCGTGCTACGAAGCGGTATCGATTCCATAATACGTCGTAACTTGCAGCAAGACGCGACGTCGAATCGTGCTTATGTAGTGAGCCCTTTACAACCATAACAATATTACAAATTGGAATACGCGGGTGTATATTGAATTACATTCATACAAACAAAGCTTACATAATAACTCAGTAAACAATACATTAACAATTTAGATTTCGTGTTTATTTTAATTATTTATAATATCATAAAATTAAGTTAGTAACAAATCAATATTTCTTTATAAATAAAAAAGTATATATACTACATTCATCTTTATTATTTGAAAGGTCTTATAGTTATTTATTTTGGTAGTTTTATATAGCATCGTAAAAAGTATAATATTATAGACGTGTCCCGTATAAGTAGGTCTACGATTAATTTTGTATCTTTAGATTATCTCTCCCAGTGTAGACACAAATCCAGTGTTAAGCGAAAACTATACTGTACCTTTCTTTTATAACTTTCTATATATTTATATATTTCAAAATAATAAAGACGAACAAATATATAGTTTAGAATGTATATCACTTATATATAGTAGTGATGCGCACTCGCATAGTTAAAAAGGCGCAAAAGCGTTCATAAAAATGTCCACAACATCGAAATTGCGTAAAAAATCACAACAAATACGTTTGAGCGATACACAACATCAAAACTGTAAACAACAACAACAAAATCCACGATGGCGGACGACGGGGTTGCAGCGTTATGGTGTAAAGACTAAATTAGTAAGCACCATGAGCGTCTGCATGGTGCATACCCAATAGTTTGTGCAGTTGGAATATTCGTAGGTACAAAAAAATATAACTAACTTCTCTTACAGCCTTTGAGATCGATTCTTGCGTATGTAGTAGGGAACATTGTAAACAATATAAAATACTCGTAACTACTCCCCTCTGCGTTTTATTGGCCGCTTTTTCTGCCAAACACTTTAAAAATGGAAAATTTAGAGCACAACTTCTCTTACAGCCTTACACATGATTTTTGGTCTATGATATTTTGGGGGGCTATATCAATATTTTCGTAAGCTCCCTTCAAAAGCCCCTGGTCAAAATCTTCTAGGCGTATGTAAAGTTTCACCCTCAGATAGATCGCGGTCACGGAAATCAAAAGGCTGCCTTTTTTTATAGCCTGCGAATGTAGTTCATAATAACTTAAAAAGTTGGCAATTGTCTCCTAACGACGTTTCTTGTAATTGCAACGTTTAAGGTACCCGCCTATCTAAGTACCGATCGTCATGTCGCGTGTTGTTGCGGTGTGAAATGACCCTAAGTCGAATATAATAATAATAAATGAACTATCATTTTTGACTACATTGGTAATTATTACTAATTAGTTTTTGTCTCTAAAAACAGTTACTATTCGCCACAAAAGCCGCCATGTTGGAAATTAAACCGTCAGATTTAAACTAGGAAATGTCTTTGTTGAAATTCTGTGATTATTTCCATTGTGTGAGAGGTTTTTAAGCCACAGTTTGTCAGTCCATTATTAAAAATTAAAACGATGTTATATTCTAGTTGTGCAAGCCTGTGAATTACTTTTTCAGACACTTCTACGTAATTCTTAGGCTTCTATTCGCAAAGCATAAAAAATGTTATTACTAAAATTCTACTGTTCGTCTATCTTGTCTGTCGGCTGTATCTCATGAACAAAGACAGAAAGTTGAAATTTTCACAGATAATATATTTCTGTTGTCGCTTTATCGGGCATTCCTAAAAACAGTTAAAAAAATTAGGTGAGGCTCCCATTCAACAAATGTGATTTTTTCCGTTTGTTACGGAACACTTCGTGCGCGAGTCCATCTCGCACCTGACCGTTTAATTTGACACTAAAAATGTAATCTAATACCGTATAGTGTATACACACCATAACACTGCAAGTCCATAGTTCGCACAGTAACACAAATATCGAATGTGTATGATGTCTACAACGTCTATAGTGTGAAGCGTGCTTTATATATTATCGACAGTATTTAGTACAGTGGTGGAAATTATAATTTCGCAGTTCGAAAGTCCTCGTTATTTATTCGTGTTATAACTAAATGTCATTAGTCGCATAACCAGACGAAGTTTCAGAAGTATGTCACACTGCTAAACATTTAATTTTCTCAACTTCCTAGCATTATATAAATAGTTCCTTATTTGTGCGATTAATATTTGTTTGAATACTTTTAAACAAATTTAATTCAATATTTTATAATACCTACTACTGACTACATACTGTCGACAATACGGCGGAATGTATACAAATGCCTAACTAAGTAACAAAATGATACGTGAAGATATATATGGAATATCTTAGTATAAGTACCCTATCAAAACACTTAAGTATAAAAGTATAGGCACAAGAATTTAATACTTAACGTGCATAGCTAGTCTCCACATAGTGCTGATATACCTACTATAAAAATCGAGTTTATGCGAAGAATATGTAAAACACTGCGGTATGGCACATCATTTAAGGTCAGCACACAACGCGACGCGACGCGGCGCGCACTTTTTGTGATAGCTATTCAAAATTGAACTTTATTCACTACATAGGAAGATACACGTTTCAATGCAGCGCGGTACGCAGCTCGATGCAGCTCGCAATAGGGAATATGCACGTATTTTTTTTTTATGTAGATCTATCTTGTTTGGTAAACCGTATGGTAAAATCAGTTTTCGGATATCATTAAAAATAACAAAGACATGGACGTTTAAAGTAATCTATTAGACAGAGAGATTGGATGTGTAAAGTGACGTCACATAACACGACTTTCATAGAAAGTTGATTAGTAATTTCGTTTTGCTAGAAAGAGATAGATTAAAAACTATGACCGCTCATATCTTGCTCATTTAACAACAGATATTGAAAATTTTCTCGCCATTTCCTTTATTTTTCAGTCTAGTATCATATTATGTTTCAAATTATTTTTATGTTTTAAGACTGCGCCGAGCGTAACCCGCGGGCGCGCTATTTATGTATGGAGAACTGCTGAGCCCGCGTGACGCATATTTAAATCGACTCGCGGCCACCATAGTAAAAGTTTATGGGGAATTTAATGCACTTTTTGATAAATATGTATGTTATATTGTCTGACAATAATCTAAGTTTTTAAGACGGGTAAACTGTAATATACCATTTCATGTTTTGTTTCATCTAAAAATTATTAACATTTCTACTATTATGATATAAAATATTACTTAACGGCAGCTTATGTTTTTACAGTTTTCAACTAATTTTACGTAATTTTGTAGGCTTAAATATTTATTATTTTGAGTATTTGCCACGGAGTAATTGTTAACATATTCTTTGTCATGGTAACTGTATTTTTAATATATATATTGAACGAATACTTTTGATTTTATCAACTTAACGGTGAGTGCCTTTTCGGCATATTCCCTATTCGAACTCTTGCAATGTAACGTGTAGCTTATATGTAGCAAATAAAGTTAAATCTTGAAGCGCTGTCTTAAAAATGGCCGCCGTATCCCGTCTCGGTGTGTACTGACGCTTACACTAATATAAGTTAAGAAAGGCGAAGGACTAGAATGTAGAAAATCAATCTATACATACGAAAAAAAAGAAGTGAAACTTCAGTCATAAAAGTTCAGTATCGTTACACGACCTTGAAGTACTCACAACTGGCCAAAAAAAGTTTCACCCCAAAAACTATTTACTTATTAAGAGAAGATATAAAAAAAATAATATTTTAAAGTCTTAATTATGTTTGTGCGCTCTGCTAAATGCAGTGTAAACTGTAAGCTTCGAAGAAATACATTTCCAACAAGCAGGCAGAAGTTAAATGCAAAATCGCAAAGCAAATAATTTGCTGGTGCAAAGTGTAAAAATTATACAATGTTCAGATTCAATTTCATCTTTTTGTAAACAATAAACATAAGTTAAACGGACCCGACGTAAATTATATAGCCTATGTTGTTCGGGCCATTTGGCTAAATCCGCAGTTGGACGCTTAGAAAAGATATGGAAGAATAACAACATCTATCGCAGTACAAAAATAACACTTATGCGTTCCCTAATATTTTCAATATTTCTATATGCGTCTGAGACATGGACACTAAAAGCACGTACACGAGCCAAGATAGACGCATTTGAAATATGGTGCTGGCGCAGAATGCTCGGAATTCCATGGACGGCACACCGAACAAATAATTCCATACTTCAGCAGCTCAAAATTAAACCCCGCCTGTCCACTCTTTGCCTGCAAAGATCGCTCGCCTTTTTCGGCCATATAGGGCTATATGGCCCCCCCCGATGGTTGCACGCCTTGTCGTGGCGGTGGGGCTTAGTAACCGTGGACTGGTCACCCACGGTGAAGCTAAGAGGCAACCGGGGCCGGCCTGTTTGCCGCCGGCTGGCCCGAGGAGGGCGCTCCCAGCGGGCTGAACATGCCCGCAGAGGACGCGCGTGGAGGTGGGACCGCAGAAGAAGAGGAGTGCCGGTACTACGGTGCGCCGTTCTCCCTATCTTCTGCGGCCGTGGAGGGATCGCAGGGGGAGAGGCGTGATGGTATTACGGTACGCCACTCTCCCTACCCCCTGCGAGCTGGCGGGGCCGTTCCGTCGAAACGGCGTTGGTGGGGCCGCAGAGGAAGAGGCATGTCGGTATTGCGGTGCGCCGCTTGCCCTATCCTCTGCGACCGAGGTGTGGTCGGTGGCAGAACCACAGACCTGATCTGCCACCGGGTACTAGTTTATCTGGTACCCATGGCCTCCTAGTAGCAGACTCAGGGGGAGTCTGCTACAGTACTGGTGGAGGCCGAGGAGGAAGCGCACCTAATACCATCTGGTGCGCCCATCGTGGAGGGCCTTCTGGCTTTAGTGATGGAGCCGCTTGTAGGCGGCTGCCGCCGGCGGGGTCGCGGATGTGTGTATCGTTCCCGTGGCCCCGTCAGAGGGCGGTGAGGAGGAAGATGGGGGGGTTTTTAGTGGGTATACCATGAGTCCCACATCACCACTTGGGTGCCCCCTGCGCCTGGGTGGTATGCGTAAAGCATTTTCCCCCCCGGAAAAAAAAAAAAAAAAAAAAAAAAAAAGGGCTATATGGCCGAAAAAGGCGAGTCGGGAGCCGAATAACCTTGAGAGACTCATATTAGCGGGGCAAATTGAGGGAAAAAGAAGTAGAGGCAGAGTGCCTATACGATGGACGGACGCGATAGTCGAGGCTGCCAGCTGCACGTTCCAGGAGGCATTTCACCAGGCCAATTACAGGGAGAAGTGGAGAACCCTATCCCATATAGCAAATTTTGGTGGTCACGTCCCTCAGTCATGAGGATACGACTAGAAAGAAAGAAGAAGTTTAGGGGCTACGATGGAACGAACATACATACTTACATATATACACATATATAGCGCTACGGTAGAACAAACATACATACATTGTTTACATACATATATACATGGACTGCCAAAAAACCCTTGGTGGTTGGTAATGACTGCCATAGTCGGGTAAAATGACCCTAGTACAATATAATGCTATTAGTTAAACTGTTATTTATTTACTGTGGCAAATATAAATGCAGTAATACATTTTTTTTAATTCAAACTCTGTGTTTACAAAAATATCAAATTATATCTGAACAGAATTTAACTGTTTATATCCAATAAATTGTGTTCGAACATCTTACATACATGATACAATATAAGAATCATTTAATAAACTGTTTTCGATAACATTGTTGAGTACATAATACAATATGATGTAATTATTATTTATGGGGGGTATTAAACTTATCGAAGATCTTGGTTCAATCTTGCTTCCGTCGATGCGACCGCGAGACGTGACCGCGACCAACAAACCGGCGAATCAGGGCCTCTAGTCAAGATGCATTCGATAATTTTGATGGCGAACTTTTAAAACAAAATGTATGGGATTTGACGTATTGCATCGCAAGCGACATGTCACATAACGATGTCGCTTGCGATGCAATTTTGATTTCGAACTTCGTCGTCGAAATTATCGAATGCGTCTTGACTAGATGCCCAGGGCCTCTAGTCAAGTTGCATTCGATAAATTCGAAATCGAAGTTCAAAAATAAAATGTATGGGATTTTACATAAAGCATCGCCAGCGACATCTCACAACGATGACTTGTGTAAAATTCTATACATTTTGAATTTCGAAGTTCGCCGTCGAAAATATCGAATGTATCTTGACTAGAGGCCCAGGCTTTGGCTACGCTTACCGGTCGCGTGACGCGGTGATTGTTTAGTGCTCCATATAAATTCATAGTGAACAGTGGCTCCGCGACCCTATTCAGAGGGCCTAGTCAAGATGCATTCGATAATTTCGACGGCGAAGTTCGAAAACAAAATGTATGGGATTTCACGTAAGTCATCGCAAGCGACATGTCACTTAGCGATGACTTATGTCAAATCCCATACATTTTTGATTTC
Organism: Glaucopsyche alexis; assembly: GCA_905404095.1. Taxonomy (NCBI): domain Eukaryota; kingdom Metazoa; phylum Arthropoda; class Insecta; order Lepidoptera; family Lycaenidae; genus Glaucopsyche; species Glaucopsyche alexis. The sequence goes on along the minus strand of FR990054.1, from coordinate 1,849,225 downwards.
GAAGTTCGCCGTCGAAATTATCGAATGCATCTTGACTTTGGCTACGCTTACCGGTCGCATGACAATGTTTAGAGCTCCATGTAAATTCATACTGAACAGTGGTTCCGCGATCCTGTTGCCGTCTCTGGTCGAGGTCTCGCATCGTGCGTCTTCTATTATTAGAAGGCTACCATAAGGCAAATTCTTTAGATTTGAATCTATGGGTAATCTTCTAAGACTAGCGTTGACTAGACTATTTTGCGTGAAATACTTTTTCGGCGTGAAAAAAGATAGTCGTAAAATCCCTCAAATAACATTTTAGACATTTTCAATACTTAGGGGCGTCCATAAATTATATAAATAATTTTAATAAAATCAAATAGTCTAAATAAAAAACGCCTCACGCCATTTATGGACGCCCCCTTACACTCGCTTACAAAATAATATGATTTACGGCCCGTTTCAATAACCTATCTATGATCTATCTATTGTATAATAACTAATTGTTAAAAAAGTCGCCATTCAATCATTTGCTGGTTTTTCGCGACACAAATTTGACATTTCTAACAAATAGTTGTAGATAGGTAGGTTATTGAAACGGGCCGTTAGTTAGGTATTTTAAATATTAGACTGGTACCTCGTTAATTACGTAATAAATCTTAATAGATACACAAAAACTTTTTAAAGGTTTGGTAAATAACTATTAGTTTTAAATTACAAATTTTTACGATACTACTGGTAGAAGGAAAATTGTTTAGTTATTTTTTATTTGTAATCTTAGTAGATTATTAAATTGTAAAAAGTGTAACATGCACTAATATTATAAGATATGACTGGAGACATTTTCAGATTTGTTCAAACTTATTAATACCCTACAATCAGTGACAAACAAACTAACCTTAAAGTTAACTTTTGGAATGACTTAACAGATATTTGTAAATCCGATTTCACAGCCGTTTGTAAACAAATAATAAGTATGTAGTGAGATTCACAGCGATTAGCGAACTAGAGAGCAAAATATAAGTCGAAAGTTGCGACCAATATGTACAAATGTATGATACAATATCGTAAAGCTACGTAAGCAATAGTGAAATTACGTAAAATATGCGATTTACATTTAGGTAAACTTAGCACTTTTTGATTCTATTATAATGATCAAATATTTTATTTATTAAATATTGAAAAAGGAAAACTAAGCGACGTTAAATAAGTCTTGAACAGCGCGGCGTTCGAGTCGATGTCATTACACAACACTAGCGGCGCTCTACGATATGACTTACCACTAAATTCATTCATTGGTCCATCTGTATAACGTGAGTTCGAAGCGTCCAACGGAACCTATCTAGCATCCAAATCATTTCAAGCACTACGCTCAACCGAGAGCAGAAGAATCGCTAGAGGTATATAAGCAGAAGGCGGGAGATAATTAGAGTCTTTAGAATGAATACGCGAGGGACAGTATGCCTCGCGATGCCGTATATGATATATCCCACCCCTCGGCGAGATATTATAACACTACACGGGGCACACTTCGGAGGCAGTCGAGAGGGGATCATTGGACCTCGAGACGGCCGAGAAAGTCGACGAGCAGGCCGGAGAGCGGCAGGAGGTAGGGGACCAGCGTGGCGTCCAGCTGCGGCGCTCACATGCGCGACATGACCAGGTAGCGGCCGTCCAGCAGCTCGCGCGTGTCCGAGCCCGGGCTGAGGCTGAGCGCGGACGGCGTGGAGTACGTGTCCCTGTTGAACCGGCGCCGCTCCGGGTCCGACGCCACCGACACCTCCTCCTCCGCGATCTGCTCCAGCGGCGGCGGCGCGTCGCCGTTCGCCAGCGCGTTCACGAACCCGTGCGCGCGCTCCGGCGCCGGCGAGAACGTCTCCGGCTCGGGGAGCACCTCGGTCGCGCGCGCCCGCCGCGCGTTCTTCGTGCGCATGCCGCCCGTCTCCGCGTCGCGCTCCAGCCGGTGGCCCGACCGCGAGCGCGTCAGCTGCCGCTGCACGTAGTCCTCCAGGGCGTCCTCCTCGCTCTTCGTCAGGTACTTGTGCAGGGCGATCAGGAAGACGCCGATGCCGAGCGCGAACAGGCCCGAGCACACGAGCTCGTTGAACCAGCTGACCGAGCCGATGCTGCTCCAGCTGGTGACGTCGTCGGGCAGCCAGCCGGACGCGACCAGGAACATGCCCAGTACGAGGAAGACCACGCCCAGGTGGAGCATGCCCACGGACGAGACGACCTCGTTGTCGGCGGTGCCGGACTTGCGGAAGCGGCGGCGCTCGAGGGAGCCGGTGGAGCAGTGCGGGGAGGTGACCCCGGACTCGGTGGACTGCAGGGAGTAGCGGCGCTCGCGGGCGCGCTGCTGCTCGGCGCGGCGCTTGCGCTCGCGGCGGATGGCCAGCGCCGAGTGCAGGCCGACGGCGTGCATCCTGCAACACGGGCACGGGTGAGCGGGGTGCGGGGGCCCGGGCCGGCCCGCGGCGCCCGCGCTGCCGACCCGCGCCCGTGCCGCGCACGCGCACCACAACACTCAGGTGGGGTGAGACGCGCATACTAAACTATCTACGCTCGAACTGAACAATTGGTCCGATGTTTAGCTGCAAATGAACAATTTCAATTCAACATGGCCTCGTGGTATGTTTCCCTCGAGCGGAGATTATTCTTATCCCACCTGACTATTGTGGTACAATTTTCTGTAGCAACCATTTTACGTTATGGCGGCTCCACATTACCGCTATGATTCACGAAAAAATTGTGCCTCTACAAATTCAACGCGTAAAAATATCGTAAACCTATTTCATATGTGAAGCCCAATTTTCGTAACTATTTTCGATATAATCTCGGTTCGGTCGCCGCGCTGACACAAGCGTGCACGCGCGAGCGTGACGGCCTGAAAATCCAGACGAGATTTAACGGTTAATATGTACGAGAAAAACTTCACAGCGTTAATGTAGAGCCCAATAAGTCTTTTTACTTTTAATACACGTTGATTTATAGTACTTATTAATATGCGTTGAGTATATATGAATCATACACACATAATTTATATATTATAATAAATAATTGTAATTACGTGTTTTACTATAAAAGGAGTAAAAAATTGTACTAAATAAAATAAGGCGTTGTGCAGCGGAAACAATATTTTAGTTCGTAACGAGAACAATATTACAGTATTCGTTCAAAAGACGAATAGTAGCGAATTGGCACGATTTTCTTAGTTTAAATCTAATGTAAGCCACTTCGCACACTTAAGACGTTTTCAAAGTTCTTAACTTAGTTTTTATTAATTTATTAAAGTCTGATTTTTGCAAGGTTTTTGCAAAAAATCATACTTTAGTGCAACACAATTTTGAAAGATAAAGTAAGCTATTTTGACATTGGCGATGATAACTCACTGCAAACTTAACTCGAATAGGTATAGATGTTACTGTAAGCTACGTAATGATTATTTCACTCGATTATTAATTTAAATTAATTGCCTACTTGTTTAAACACTTGGCTGACATACATACATAAACAGTAGCATATATGCTAATTCAAACCCCAAATTATTAACGTATGTCAGTGGCGTAGGGTTCCTATAACTCCATTCCTATCGGCTTCCCTTGTCACTTACCTTTTGCAAACCTTCATAGAAATCCCTACCTATTATACAGGCTCCGGCTTCCCTATGAAGGAGAAGCAGCCTTCGCCACTGACGTATGTTATACCAACTCTCATCAAAATCCATTCAGTAGTTATTGCATGAGTCACAAACATCTTCTCAACCTCACAAATACATTTATAATAGTAGTAAGATAATATTGGACGTTTGCTTTACATCTAATATACTCGTAGAATGAAATCAATTATTATTAAATTAATGCAAAGTAACGCGCGAAAGCCAGTAAAACGATTGCATGGTATATAAAACACAAAGGCAGATAATTGTGGGGCCTTTGTTCTGAAGTGTGTGATGGCCCTTGGCTCGACAGTCCTCGACGTCGCCACATTACTTGAACTCGCCATATTAGCTCTTCGCACAATTTTATTAAAACATTTTTTTTTATCTATTTATAGCTATACTTCTATACTAATATAATAAAGAGGAATAGTTTGTTTGTTTGCATTGAATAGGCTCCGGAACTACGGGACCGATTTTGATAAAACTTGGCAGAGATATAGAGTAGACTACGGGGAAACATATAGGCTACTTTTTATCGCGGAAAAATGCAGTTTCTGCGAAATTAATTAAAAACACGAAGTCGAAGGCATCTAGTAACTTGTGAGGATGGGACATTCCCGATTAAAGATTAAATTAAAAAGTCCATTTTCTTTACGCAGAACTCACGGCGCGCGATTGTAATGTGAAGCGTCGCGGCTCGACTTGCAGGGTCGCCATGTGAGGATGGGACATTAAAAACTACATTCCCGATTAAAGTTACGTTTATTACTGACTCGTTAAACCTAATACATGCATTACTATAACAGTCTTACATATTACGCCACAAACTTAGATTTTTGAAGTTATTCCTCTTTTGCCGGGTTTGGAAAAGCAATGAGAGTAATTTTTTAAGACATGCGCACATGTCGTTAGCAATTAAGCGACATGATTTACTTACGTTAGCCACTGTTTGTCTCGTTAAAACTCGTAACTAATTTCAAAGTAGTAAAGGGCTCTTATTGAAAAATAAGAGCGCTCGAACTTTGAAATGAAATAAAACAATCTGTTTAAGTGATATAACTACAATTTTTATAATATTGTAGAGGATATAATTATGATGAAAATATGTTCGAGAAATAAAACTAGCCAAATAGAAGCCGCGATTCCGCTGTAGACCAACTTTTGACAGCATCTTCGCATACAATATGAGGTTCAATTTTAGGAAGAATTCGAGTTATTTTGGCTTTTAGGGCATCTGCCCTAATTATTATTATCTGCCCATTAATTAACTTTGATTTGTCTGAACTCTCCGTAGATTAGAGGATTCACGTAGCCCATCAGGAAGTATTCGAGCCATGTTGTCACTTGATTTTGGTAGCCAGTTCATATCGCCATCACGCGACATGAAACCTTTTCTCATTTTGTAAATTTAATATTTCCTATGCTTTAAGGCCACGCCGTCCTGTTGGAACCACATATATGTGATGTCTATGCTAATTACCATCTATTCACAATTTATTTATTAAAATGCCATAAATTGGACGCAACGCTCTAAATGGCGAATAGAGTGCTCTAAAAATTTTTAAAATTTGTTATCAAAATCAGTAGATTTTGATAACAAGTTTTAATAATTTTTACGCATCGTTGGAACATGCATCTTTCTATGGCAAATAGTCATAACTAAATATGTATTCATGCCAAATTTTACAGTCACAGCTTCACCAAGATAGCCGCTACATTGCTCTCAAATTTCGAGCGTCCCTATTGAAAACCCTTTTTAACTCCTTACGTATATCATATACATATTATGAACACAGCACATTTTTCATTAATGACAAACTTTTTTTGGTAGAATATAGAAATATAAACTATGTAAAAGTCGATCATACAGACGGACAATTTTGAGGAATGTTACACGCGCGCCCTACACCACTAAAGGTAGTAAATAGTACTAGGTAACTAAAGTATACGCGCTACGGAAAATTCTAGCGACGTAACTCGTAGCGAAGTTACACAGCCGCCATTAGCGGTAGGAAGACTATTACACAATATTTAAGGTTGTTCAAAGTCTATTACGGATATTTTGGGCATATGATCTACTGCTTACATATCGATTAGGCAAAAAATAATTGTCATACTGGAAAAAAAAAAACCATCCTTTATACATGGGGGAGTTTGCGTTGAGCGGAGATTACAATTACACAGTTTAGGTTATAAACCTCACAGAAACAGGTGATTTAAACGGAAAGCAACGACATTGCCTAAATAACATCAACACAATCAGCTGAGTGACGTTTGTTTTGCTCACGCGAGAAAGTACGAGATGATGCGTCAACAGCGCGAGGATTAACACATAGGCCTCTTTTTTATCGCAGCAAAATGTACGTTGCCCGCAATATTTCTTTTTGCGCGTACGAAGTCGCGGGCAACAACTAGTACGCCATAATATCTACCTAGAGCCCACTTTATTAAAATTCGTTCCAGAGCTTAAACTGTGAAGCGTGCCTAATTATATACCACGTAAAACAAAATATTTCAGGCCAGTTTTCAGTTTACATTTTTGCATAGATTTTGGTTACAAGTTACGACTGCGTGATTTTCGGTTTGTATATCTACACTAATATTAAAAGATTTTTATTTTTATATCTTTGTGTGTATTTTTGTAACGAATAAACTAAATACTACTGTGGCCATTTAAAAAATTCTTTCACCATTAGAAAACTACATTCACCCTGAGTAATATAGGCTATATTTATTGTTAGAAAAGATTAGGGATCCTTACTAAAACTTTAGTAACGTAACTTAAGGTGTATAAAATGCCATAAAACATCTTTCGTCGCATGCGCTGCTGAAACTATTGATGATAAAACAAAAGTATGTTTATTTTGTTATTGAAGAACATCCATACATCCATCCATCCTCACAAACTTCGAACTTCACACTTCTAATATTAGTAGGATGGATGGATATTTGTTACTCTTTCACGCAAAAACTACTGAACGGATTTTGATAAAATTTGGTATAGTAGTAGCTTGAGCTCTGGATTAAATCATAGGCTACTTTCTATCCCTATATAATTAAATATATCACTAAACAGCCTCCGTGGTCTAGTGGTTAGAGCATTAGCTCTCGACTCGGAGGTCGTGGGTTCGATTCCCGCATTGGAACAACAAAAAATGTTGTTTCCAAGTTTGGTTAGGACAATGCAGGCTGATCACCTGATTGTCTGACAAGAAAGATGATCCATGCGTCGGATGGGCATGTAAAAAGTCGGACCTGCGCCTCATCTCTCGTCAGTCGTGTCGGTTATCCGTCCCACTGGATTACGAGAGTAAAGGAACAGAGAGTGCTCTTGTGTACTGCGCACACACTTGGGCACTATAAAATTACTCCTGCGTAACTGGCCTGGTTTCAATGAAACCGGCCACCGTCACCGAGATCGGTGGGGAGTTATTATTATTATTATCATTAAATAAATGCCTGTGTAGTGTGTTATACTTTTTCATAAATCTAGCAGATTACGGTTTACTTCTGTTAAAATTATGCGGCGAAAGCTTTTGCGACGCACAAACAATATCAGACTAATTTTATAAAAACAGTTGGCGTAGCTTTGATAGCGCCTTAACATACCAACAGTCCTATTTCATTTTTTGTATATTTTATTAATAAACAGTAATGAATACTTATTTTTTAGGGTTCCGTACCCAAAGGTCAAAAACCGGACTATATTACTGAGACTTCGATGTCTGTCTGTCTGTCCGAAACAGAATGGGAGGCACCCATCAAAAAACGTCCGTTGGTCTGTTATTTTTTCTTTACATAAATAATGTTGATTCAATAATATAACATTAGGAAAAGTTCTCATATAAACTCTGCACGAAATCAATTGTAAAACCCTTGTAAAACCAGTTGCATTTACCAGGGTATCATAACATACCGGCTGTCAACCTGACAGGTGCAGTGAGGTACTATCAACAAGTTCTGGCAATCTGCCAGATCTTGGTATTTGGCAAAATATTTGGCAAGCTACAGAAACTCCGCAGGGGTAGGTATATACGGTTTCCTAAATTGTATTTATTGCTGCGATTGTATATTTGATAAATATATTAACATAGAATATGTTATATCATACTGGCTGTATATAATGTAACATTATGAATGCACCTTGGTAATAAGAAATGAAGACCTACATCGGGACCTTAAAGTGGACATGGTCGCAACTGCGACCTGGAACCCTCTTTACGCTATTTATTCAAATCGCATAGAACGCATTCAGAAACAATTCCTATGGCACCTCTCTTGTAAACATGATTACATTAATTCATATTAACTTAATCTTCCTGAAATTATGTTAGTACATAAAAAAGATACACGCTGTATCACATATAATTAAGGCAACTAGGTAATATAAACAACATGAATGTGCAATTTTAGCTTTTAGTTATGTTTGTTCCTTGTTGGTGTATCTATTAAATAAATAAACGTAACCCAACTAATTTTATTATGCAATTTATGGTTTAATAAATTTATATAACAACATAAGGTTCACTTTACAATGTTAAAAGAATACCGATTTAAAAACTAGTTAAAATAACAAAATTATTATCTAAACTTCAATAATAGATGTTTCCTTTGGTTTAATGTCAAAGGGATAACCAGGAACAATTAACAACTACGTATTCGTTATCTAATGGCAATTGTATAGACGCTGTCATAATTTTCATAATTCTTTTAATAATTTTCAGTTGTCAATTGTTCGAACTTACCCTTTTGTATTAGTTATTTTCGTGCAGATTGAAGTAAGTCTGAGCCGTGTAAATTTTTATATTCTAATTAAGATCCCGTTACACACGAAACAAAACTGCACAATTCCGTCAAACGGTATAACTACGGTATATCTATGCCAAATTTCATTAAAATCGGCCAAGCAGTTTCAGAGCCTTCTTCTTTAATTTAAGGCCAGGGCCCTTGTCGGTGGAGTTTTCGTTACTTTTCTTTATCCTCCACTATAGTACCTTCAGCTCTCTATAAGACATGACATTTACATTCTCTACAAGTTGACTAATATAGTTTTTCCTTAACCTTTCCCTTTCTTTCTATCTTTCCCTCTAATATTGTTCTTATGAATGTGTCTTATAAGATGCCCAATCATCTTTACTCTTCTATTTTCCGAGCCTATTCAATGCAAAAAAAAAACATACAAAAAACAATAAAATCTTTCCTCTCTATACCATTAGTAAGCATTACTAATGTTACTAACTAGTAACTAACGTCAAATATTAATGCTTTCAGTTACGTATCAGTTACTATGACGATTGTGATGTTTGTAGGCAGTTTGTTGATTTATAGCGTTTAGACTGGACTGGAATGTAACTGGAACGACATCAATATTTTACAACTTGATTTACGAGAGAATCGCACGTAAAATATTTTATCAGCTATTTCAGCTTAAGCTTTTCATATCAGCACACTCATAATATTACACTGGTATGTATACCTGCTGCCCTATTACGTAATAATATGGACCTAATATTATGTACGATTTAAAAAGCCATTCCCAGTTGTCAATATATTTATTTTTAGGGTATATAATAGCAATATAGTATATAGCTGACACACATAAATATATTTTTAGGGTCTTTTTTAATTAATTAAATGCATACAGATTTGAAAAATATTCTCTTTACCCGCACGCGCAAGATTAGAATTGTTCTAGTATCTACTTTATTACCTACTATCAAAAATCGAAACAAATTTTATATTTTACATTTTTTTTTATATTGACATTTTTTTTTATATTGACGGATAATGACATATTTATAATTTAAATCTAATTGTAATTGTGTTCTGGAGTGTAATTTTATCATTTACTAGCTTTTGCCCGCGACTTCGTCCGCGTGGAATAGTTACTTTGGGATATCGCTAAAATTTACCTGCGACTTAATTTACGTAGAAGGAGGAGCGCTTGCCCGCGACTCACGACTGCCCGCAGCGCGCCGCACATCATTATTGCGCGCTGATTATTTTATTACTGCGATATCTTCTAAAATACTTATTGAAATCAAATGATGTAAATGGCAAATTTCTTCTAAATTAAATGCTTGTAATGAATATCGTATTTATTTGGATAAGGATTAATATCATCTTTATGAAAGTACCCTCACAAATAATGCTTAATTTTAGAACAAATTTGGTTAGCATAAAAAGGTTATTGTGAGCCAACCTTAAAAGATAGACATACTGTCGCGGACTTTTCTTTAGAACTTTTAAAGGGGAACAATTCTGTCATACATAATTTTAGCGAAACTTTAACCGTTTCCGCAGCGTACGCAGCGAAAGCTCTCAAAAGGGAAAAAAACACTCCGATTTTGAAACATTATTGATTGGAGCTCCGCTCGTATTGAGCTTAGCATGATGTTTTATAGCCTAAAGCCTTCCTCGATAAATGGACTATCCAACACAAAAAGAATTTTTCAATTCGTACCAGTAGTTCCTGAGATTAGCGCGTTCAAACAAACAAACAAACAAACAAACAAACAAACAAACAAACAAACTCTTCAGCTTTATAATACTACTAGTATAGATAATTTATAATCATAGATATATAATATTAAAATAGTTATCACTGTTTATAATAATATGTTTAATTTCTCACTAATTTGATGATAACATTATAAGTTTACCTTAAACAAAATATTTGCACGTCGAGATAAAACCGACAAAATATGATTTACATCATGTGATATTAAATACCATCTTTTTGTACCATATTTTTGCAAAATAAAATATTCTTATTCTTATTTCTTAAAAAAAAAGTTAAGTTATTCATCGTTGCAAAACTATTCATTCTAAACCAATAAAACAGAAAACTATTCGTTTGAGTAATAACAATAATTAAAAACGTAATACCTACTTATAGTTTTGAAGAAGAAGTCTTGGCGGGCGGATTACCGTGGCACAATGCTGACCCGGTTAGCGTTTACTACCGGACGCATATCAAAATCCTCACAAACAAACATCTTTATTTTATAACGTTATGATATTACGAGATCTCAGTTTATGTGTTTACATAAGACGAGTGGAGTAAGTGACGTGCTCATCTTAGGGTTCGTTCAGACCGACAGATTTATTCATAACTAAACATACTAAGAGTGTCGCCGCGCGGTCACAGTATAGAGAGAAAAAACCGGCCAAGTGCGAGTCGAACTCGCGCACCGAGGATTCCGTACAAACCTGTAGTGATTTTGTTACAGCTTAAAGGTATTACAGACCTGAGTATTTGATATGTATTTCAATTTAATACCTCTACTCGTTCATGAGGAAAGGGGTAGTAAGTTTAAAATAATTATAAAAAAAATTACAAGAAGTACCCTGTAGGTTTTGAGTTTGCGAGTGTCGAAAATTTGCGGAAATTTTGCGGCATTAACGGCTGTATCTTTTGATTGCGTTGCGTTTTAGAAGTTTGATTTTTTCACAGCTCCAAGGGAGCGTAGACCTTAGTATTTGATAAAAATTCCAGCTTGATACCTTTACGCGTTCTTTAGAAAAAAGGTCTTGACAGACATTCGGACGGACAACAAAGTGATCCTATAAGGGTTTCGTTTTTTCCTTTCGAGGTACGGAACCCTAAATAGGCGCGGTGCAGCTCTCAATTCGAACTCTCGCAATGAAACGTGTATTTTATTGTGTAGTAAATAGAGTTCATTTTCGAATCACTAATCACTATCTTAAAAATATAATAATTTGTAGGATATGTTTATATATGTATATGATGATATAAACATAGATAACCTACAAATAGTATAAAAGTTTATGAAGATGGCCGAAAGTTACAAATAGAAGCCTGTAATAACACATAGGCAACTTTATTTTATTTAATAGTGTCCCGGGAAAGGCAGATTTCCTGTTGACGAACGAAGTAGCTTGAAGCATCTATTGTATCACGGTGCACTTCTTTCGAGGAAGTTTATTACAAAAAGTTTAATACAACTTACTGCCACGCATTTAGATTCATGTATAAATTGTATAATAGCAAAACTCTTGAAAGTTTCCAGGAAACTTCTTGTCGTTTTTCCAAATAAACTTTTAATGTTTTTGGATAATTATTGTTTAACTAATTTTAAGGTGATTATATTCGCTATCTTGGGTATTTTTAAATGTATGGTTTAATATATGGTTGGGTAAATGAGCTATATATATTATAAAAAAAATATATACTAAATAACCTCTTTTTGTTAATTTTGGAAGAAGAGGTTCTGGAAAATTGTTTTGAAATAAAATAAATTCGTATTTTATTTCGTGTATCAGAGACCCATAGCGACAAAACATTTTAAAATTATTTAAATGGTTTTTGCTATGCTGAAATTCATAATTTTTTTTAGTATGTGTTTTAACCATTTTGCCGAAAAAAACTTTACTTAGGTTTGATTTCATTAATGTAAAAGTAAATCTGCCCTTAAGAAATTGTGGAAAACCTTTTTATCAGTTAAAATATCCCTATGTAGCCTAAAATGCGAGTTCAACATTAATAAAATCCTAATATTTCGATCTCAAAAGAAATTTCCATACGGCACATAAAAAGGATAACGTTTACGTAAGGCTATATCGGCTTGTCAATATCTTATCTCCTTATTTCGTCTGCGCGCCTGGTGCCTTTTACCTCATCTCCCTGGAATTCGTAGAGTGAAATTAAACATTTATAGAGACGCTCCCAAAATAACATCAACTTTTCTCGATGTACACTCAGGGGAAAATAAATGTTTAGCTGTTTGATCGTCATCATAAATCGTTCGTATACTTAATACCCGATAATAGTGTCCTATCATCAGTTAATTTGCTTACCGCGAAATATGTAGTACATTGTAGAAGTATGGCAATCTAAATAAAAGGTCGATTCTGCTAATTAAATCTTACAATCACACTTACGATCCAGTCCCGATTTGTTAAAACTGTAAAATGATATTCTCATAAACGTTAAAACCGCTATGATTGGTCCAAATTTCAAAAATCAGTGTCAATCAGGACGATTCATTTATAATTCAATAAAAGTTAAATAAATGTGCAAATTAATTACGAGACTGAGGGTTTTTAAATTCGTGACATCTGACAGCTTTTTGACACAACAAGGACCGTCATGCTACCGAGCGCTGCTTGGTGATAGAAAAAGAATCGAAAATTCTTATTGACCCTTTTTGATACCACTTACGTCACCAGATGACTGCCCCCTAGCGGCACAAAAAATATCAAACACCCTTATTGGGGTTCAGCTGCTAAGCATTCATTTTACCCCACTGTACAAAACCTTCATTTGAAATTCATAACATTAAGGTATTGTACTCGTAGTTCAAGTCTTAGGAAAGTTAAAAATGATAATTGTTCGGAACAAAAGACATGGAAAGACACTTCTCAAGTCGAGAGCCGTCTTGTAATAAGTACGGAGATTTGTTAAGTGTTGAAATGTTTCTCGTTATTAAAAACAATTTCTTTTACAAACTTTTTATTTGCGCCTATTATACTGTCTTTAATTAATATTATATACTTTAACTTTTGTTTATTTAAAAAATATATCGAGCTTGATCTCCAATTTTTATCTGATTAAAATAATAATAATAATAAGACCGGGGTAACTGTGCTTTACTCTGTATTTATTTTTATATTCTTTTTTCTCTCTTTTCTCTCTTTTATTTGATGAATAAAAAAAAGAATCACAAAAATATTTATCTGACTGGAATTCGAACGAAATTAATTTTTTAGCGTAAATATGTAACTATCTAAAAAAATATTTTTAAATTGCACCAGGCGTTTCCGTATAATCTGGTAATGAATATTAAATGTCCTATGACATTAAGATGCTATGATTATAATAATTATTATAGTATCTAGAAGTAATATTTAATTGCAATAAATAGAAAGGATAAAATTCAACAACACGACCTCATTCAAATGTTTTTCTTTGTTATAACTTGAATAAGTCAGCAGTTAAAGTGAAATAAACATACAAACAAACATTCAGCCGAGTGAAGCTCCGCTTTAGTTTAACTTTGTGAAAGCCTTACGAAGTTATTACGGTAAATGATGGTAAATGAAAAGTCTTACTTCTGGATAATAGTGCAAACTACTGAATGGATTGCGATGAAATTCATCACGAAAAGTCTTCTAATGATACCCAATCCCATACACCAAACAGTCTATCGTCCAGCCGACTTGATCAATTCAATTGGACAGCTTCCGTGGTCTAGTGGTTAGAGTTTAGCTCTCGACTCGGAGGTTGTGGGTTATTGTGTTGGTCCGCATTGGAACAACAAAAATGTTGTTTCCAAGTTTGGTTAGTGGTTAGGAAAATGCAGGCTGATCACCTGATTGTCTGACAAGAAAGATGATCCATGCGTCGGATGGGCATGTAAAAAGTCGGACCTGCGCCTGATCTCTCGCCAGTCGTGTCGGCTATCCGTCCCACTGGGTTATGAGAGTAAAGAAAGATAGAGTGCTCCTGTGTACTGCGCACACACTTGGGCACTATAAAATTACTCCTGCGTAATTGGCCTGGTAAATGAAACCGGCCACCATTACCGAAATCGATGTGGGGATTTAAGTAAGGAAATCTTCGTCAATAATGTTATCTTTTTTTTTTTAATTAAAAATACATACGAGGCAAATGAATAGACGGATCGCTTGTTACCTACCACAGTTATAATGTAATTTGTAACTGTGTTACAATGTAAAATAATTATTGTTTCAGCAAAACTATTAAAAGAGTGATCGACCGGATAAGCTTTATCTATACAATTAAAACCATAGACGGATATGTTGTAGACGAGGCATGTTGAGGTAAAAAGTGTCTGCAGTTAAATGGCCCCGCTTTTGAGATATTTGGGGCCATTTTGACATTTGAAGTAAGTATAGTGAAAACAAGATGGCTGACATTTGAAGTATCCAGGTGAAAACCAAAATGGCGTATTTTTTTATGTCATGAAGATTTGTTCTGTCAAATGTGGCGTACATTTGGCAGAACAAATCTTCATGACATAAAAAAGTTACGCCATTTTGGTTTTCACCTGGATACTTCAAATTTTTAGCCATCTTGTTTATCAAATTCATAGCCTATCTTGAGTTTGAAATCTTTGATAACATAAAACCTAACCAAGAGCAAGTCAGGATATGTCTAAGGAGGGTTCCGTAGCTATCAACGCGTAAACGGTTCTTAATGTATAAATGAAAAAGTACTTAATGTAAGAAACGTCGTTTTTATTTTAAAATACCTTTTCGATGAAACCCACATGATGGGTTAGAATAAAAAAAAAATCATCCCCACTTCACATGTACGGGGAACCGAGAACCGGGGAAATTGTGAACTCAAACACAATAACTGGATGAAACTGTCTACAACAGACGGACAAAGCGGTCGACAGTTGACAGTGTAGACTGTAGACAGTTGCGAGTTCGTTTTGTAGATAACCGCTAAAGCCTCATACGAGTATAGAATGTTGCTAGACAAAGTTGCAGATATCGGCCTCAATTCTCGTACTTCGAATCTCGGTTCGAATCTCGCGCTGTCTCATTCACACAGGCGTCAAATCATGCGCGCGCGAGCAGGACAAGCTGACAATCGAACCGATATTCGAGGTACGAGAATCGGGGCCATCGTCATGAAATGGCTTATGTTTTTAAACCCCAACGTAACAGAGCGGTGTTATAAGTTGGACGTGTCTATGTGTCTCGTAGCTAACAAAGGGATGAACCGATTTTTATCTACTTTTTAGGGTTCCGTAATACTTGAGTAACTCTTATAGTTTCGCTCTGACCGTCCGTCTGTCTGTCCGCGCTTCTAGCGTCGATATAGTTATAGATTGTATATTATAGATCTCGGATTTGGCATCATAAAATAATAATAATTTTATATTATTGGGGTGGTTCTCCATACGTGTGAAGTGGGGTTTTGTTTCAAAGCTGACATGATCGAGAGTGTTATTAGCTATGATTCATCATCATCATCTCGATCTGCTTGCTTGACATTTCGGGGGTTACCTAATGTAGCATTTGAGAATAAGTTGAGTGTGTATGTATGTATGGTTGCCGCAAGCCAGTATACCACTTGTCGACCTTATTGCCATAGTAATAAGGTTCATAAGTTGTACACCAGCTTGTTGTATATGTTTATCTGTAATCTATAATAATAATTACCGCCTTGCCCTAATATATAGTAATTAGCTTATGTCCGCGACTTCGTCCGCGTGGAGTACGTTTTCCATACAAAATTTTAACCCCTTTTTCACCCCTAAGGGGGCAAAGTTTCAGAAATCCTCTCTTAGCGGATGCCTACGTCATTACAACTATCTGTATGCCAAATTTCAGCAAAATCCGGTCAGTAGTTTCGGCTGTGCGTTGATAGATGAGTTAGTCAGGTTTGCCGTTTTAGGGTTCCGTAATACTTAAGGAACCCGTATAGTTTCGCTCTGTCCGTCTGTCTGTCTGTCTGTCTGTCCGCGCCTGCCTCTAGCTCCTGTAATTATGAATATAAATTGATGAAATTTGGTGCAGTGCAGGTGCAGGATCATAAAAAAAAATAATTTTATATTTTAGTGGTGGCTCTCCATACATGTGAAGTGGGGATGAAAAATATTTTTTCACTCTACCCCATCGTGTGGGGTATCGTAGAATAGGTCTTTTAAAATAAAGGCAAGGTTTCATACGTCACTTTTTTATAAAGTTGACCATTTTCGAGTAATCGGCCTCCAAAGTAGTTTGTAAGTTGGTCCCCCCCTAGCATTTTTAAAATATAGGAGATAGAAACTTGCATATTTCCATGCTGATAGATCATGCTAAAAACTCTTTAGGAAAATTATTGTGAACCAAATCGGACAGTAACTTTTGGAGTAATTAAAAAAAAAGCATATTACGCGTTTATAGTTACGGAACCCTCCTTAGACATGTCCTGACATGCTCTTGGTTAGGTTATATATCTTTAGATTTGATTTGCGGATTGAATATAAAATAACCGAATTGGAAAAAAAGGCCGGCAACGCACCTGCAGCTCTTCTGATGTTGCGAGTGTCCATGGGCGACGGTAGTTGCTTTCCATCAGGTGACCCGTTTGCTCGTTTGCCCCCTTATTTTATAAAAAAAAAAAAAAAAAGACAAAAAACGCGAATGTTTGAATGACCGATGTTGCATCGTAAAAACTTCCTAAATACGAGTATTTTGGTGTAGGATTTTACCATTAAGCGTTTGGGCTACATATATTCTATTACAGAGTCATTTGGTTAATTATTTTAACGCGCAATTAAACTTAATTTGTTATTTATTACAAGATTAAGTGCCAATTTCACCAACGCCTGTTAAAGTTACTCGTTCATTAAATATCATCTTATCTCTCTCGGTCTTCATTACAATGAAAGAGAAAGCATGACATTTACCCTAAACGTGCACTGGCGGCCAGGCAGAATATGTCGAGTAGACCACGGGGAAAGACATAGTCTACTTTTTATTGTGTAAAAGTGTACGGTTTCTGCGAAATTAACTTTTGCGCGTACGAAGTCGCGGCCAACATCTAGTATCTATTATAAATCTGAAAATTTCAGGAATTACAGGTTCAAATGAAGGAATCTAGGGATAATTCAAAACCGTTTTCATTTTTAAGCGACTACGGCGAAGTCAAAGGAAAGGGTAATTTTGACAGCCCTTTTTAACGTGCAAATGGCTCACCTCACATACTAGCCACTGCAACTCTTGTGTAGCCAGGGCCAGTCAGTCAAGATGCATTCGATAATTTCGACGGCGAAGTTCGAAAATGGGATTTAATTAGTTAATAGAATCAGGCGTTACTTTGCGGAAATCCATAGCATAAAATTAATTAATATTATGATTTAAGGCAATATTCCGCCAAATAATACCCACAACCTGCAAGCAAATGTGTGAGTGCACGCATAAGCGTGCGTAACGCACCTCCCTCTTCCCACACATTTTTGATTTCGAAGTTCGCGATCGAAATTATCGAATGCATCATGACTAGAGGCCCAGGATCGACAGTGGTAACTGGCGGTAACCAACCACAAAAACTACCGATTCGATTTTCATGAATGAGGTGCCGATAGATTCGTTAAAATGGCCCGTGTAACGTAGGCTATGTAGTTTGCGTATAGAAGTCGGATTCTAGTTTTTTTAACTAGAACCCGACTACGCAACGACGACGACGACCTCTGTGGATGGGTGGTTCAGCGCGTTGGTGCCCAAGCAGAGGGTCGCGGGTTCGAATCCCGCCGAAGGAACAAAAGTATAATATAATAAAAATCTTAAATATACGTATAGTATAAAAGTATTAAATATACTTCCCGTTTTCTGGTACCTGTTACACAAGTTCTTCGGATACTTAGTACGGGGCCAGATTGACGTGGTGTAAAGCGTCCATAGATGTTATTATTATTATTTTAACTTTTGAAATTATTTGATGCACGCAGGCAGGTTGGTAATAGTAGGAATACCTTTTAATATCTCCAATGTAACACAAAGATAAGAAAATCTTCAATAATAGTTTCCAGTGTAGAACATAGTAATTTGCAACACATGAAGGCACAGGTATTAGTCGGCGTGGCCCGTATTTGGTACACGCGATTGCGCGGGCACCGGCCCGTGAAGATACCCGAAATACCTGCCTGCCTACCTGCCAGGTCGAGCCTTTGTTGCGGGGATCTTCGAGAAATCCCGCCACAGAAAAATTTCGATTATCCAAACGACCACTCATACGAATTAAACTAAAAATTAAACCGACTTCCAAATTAAAAATACATAAAAAAGTATGAAATAAAACTTATTTTCTAAATAAGTCCGCTTTTAAATTCGGCTAAAATTTTAACTATTTCTCTACTCAATCTTCTTAATTTTGAAGTCGATAAAAGCCCAAACTATAGGTGTCCTTACAATATTTTATAAAACTCACGTTCAAATTTGATGGTACCGACTTCAAAATTTATACATTCCAACACTTTACCAAATTGTAATCCCTTCTTTATCGATTGGCACAACACTACATGTGTGTGACATCACTATTGTACCAACTTGACATTTTGTATCTGTGGTAAATTCTCTCAAGTAATACACGTTTCTTTAATATTTGACTTACTTTTATTTATTTATTACAACAGTTTAGATAATTGACGTTCTATTGTATTGCAAAATAACGAAAAATACTGACCAAGCATGAAACATTAGAAAAAATCGTATCGAAATCGAATGAAAATTGTATGATTTCGGTAATTGGTATTTTGTAACCTAGACTGAACAAAATTAGTATAAAATTGATATGACTGTTTTATATGGATTAATTAAGTCTTAAACAGGAGAGTAAGATTTTAGATAGCTTAAACAAGGAGTTTAAATATTAGAAGTCTTAAGCATAATTGATGAGTTATTAATTCCAATAGTACGCGAATAACATAACAGGGCAGCAGATAAACACATCAATATGAGTGATCGGACCCCACGCCTATTATGATTGACAAGTGATATGTACCAGGCGCCCATGACCGCCCAACAGATGGTTATAAATAACTTTCAGATCAACAATAGCTAATACCGAGTTCAGATAATTGTTAATTTAAATGTTAAACTATGTTAACTCCGCATAAGCTCCGCATGTTAAACTATTAATTTTGTAAGTATCTCTGATTAAATACAAACGATCAGATAAACAGCTACATGTGTTTAAATATTTTGAGACATCCTAGTGCAAAGGAAAATGTATACAAACTGGTCGAGCAGGAACTTTGTCGATGCATTGCACAGCGACGCGTTTTTTTGCCATGTCAAGTTGATTTTTATAAGTAAACTAGATGTACCCAATAGACGTTGTAGTGTTTTGGGTTTTAACTATGAACTGGAATAAATAAATTACTACCTAGGACCTACATATACCTACTGTTTATACACCAACATGAACCTACAACCTACGTATTCAAAACCTGCAAAATTTCATAAAAACCGTTCAAGCCGTTTAGGACTGACACAATATTTTTTTATATTAAGTATTTTAATTCTTTCTCGAAAATAAAAAGCGGACCATACTTTACTCTTCGGCCAACAAAAGTGTAATTAATAACCTAATCTTCCCCTCAAGCCTCGACACTTTTCAAGTGTTTGTCAACAGACAGTCAATAGGCTGACAAGTGTTAACACTGACAAGTAGTGAAGTGACAGATTACAGTCGCGGACTGGCAAGCGGCAAGTGGCTTATAATAATATCACAACAATCATTTAACAGCTTGTCTAGATGTATTGAATATTGATTATCTACATAGTAATATAATATTAACTACCTTTATTTTTACGCTACTTTTTACCTTCATCATTGTCATTGACAAATGACAAATGTTTGACGTTTGAGTTAGACCTGACACTGGCTTTTCCTCAAGGGAGGCCATTTTAAAGAAGAGGAAGACTTTTTTAAACTGGCAGACTTTTAAGACTGTCTTATAAGTGTGCAGATAAAGTTTAAAATTATTTTACATGAAAGTGCCCGTCGCGCCGCTACAATTCCAGTGCATCTGTGCTTACGCAGAAATTCAACTTTTTGTCCCTTCCCCCTATGTCACGCTCTTTTAGTATACCTGTACGTTATTTATAGTATGGGCCTATGCAGCCTGAAATAAAGGTTATTTAATTTAATTTAATTTAACATGTAATATCCCAGTTAGTATAACCCCTACCCTACCTCATGCGCTGTGACATAATATGCGGATGGACCCCTATCTGATCTATCCCTCTTTATCCCTTTTTTATTTACACGTTTTTATTTACACAAAGAAAACGGTACACTTACTCACAAAAGTGACAACGCACAAATTAAGTTATATCGCAATAAAATTCCCGCGTTTCACCAAACGATATAAAATACGTCACATATGTTATCATCTCGCGTTTAATCATCATCATCGTCAGCCTCAGCACTGCAGTTAATATTGCTGATTTATCACTGATACACAAATAGAGTACCGTCAGCAATATAATATATTCACACTGGAAACGTCATATTGTTTTGAATAATTTATTTGAGTTTAAAGTTGTTTTGAACTCAACTTGTTGTAACCGCTAACGGTAGAAATGGGAAATTTTCATACACATTAAGAAGGGATTTTGAAGAAATTATTACACTTAAGTAAATGGGTGAAATAGGGGTTGAAAGTTTGTATGAAAAATCTTTAAATCTTCACTGATTTCAATGAAAATCAAGATTTACGCTTTTAAATACATTTCATTAAGTGTGTATTTCAGGGTTTAGTACAATTCACCCTCTTAGTATGCATAACAAGGGTTGAAAGTTTATATGAAAAACATTTAAAATCTGTCTTGATTTGCAAAAAATTTGTATCGGAGTTAATAAGCACAAAATATTAATAATGTTTTTCTTTGTTTTCGGTATTTCATCCCCTAAACGGATGAAATGGGGGGATAAACTATAGTGAAATATAACTGAACGGATCACGTTGAATTTTGCCACACAGACAGTTATTATGATCATGACGTAGAAATCCGTTAAAAAAGCATTTTTTGAAATATGTGTGGGAGTATACTGGGGATTCACGCCGACGAAGTCGCGAGAAAAAGCTAGTTTTTTATATTTGTTAAGGGCTTTAGTTGCGGATCGTACTCGGTATATTGATGTCATACTCGGCACGCTCGTTATTTATTAGCCAATAATTTATTAATACTGCCGCCGCCGTCTTTTGTTTATATAAATATAACCTATTTGAAAATATGGCGTTTACAGCGCAGGGGCGTTTTGGCAATGACTTCGGTTCTGCAATGTTCTATCGAAGAACTTGGTCTACTATAAGTTTAACACAGATTGTCTATTTACAATGTACTCGTAAACAAAAATTATGTTAAAGTAATTGGAAGAATATATGTGGATGGAACACTAAAGTGAATAGTTTATTTTCAACCAACTTCCAAAAAAGGAGGCGGTTATACGTTCGGCTGTATGTGTGTGTGTGTTTTTTCGTATGTTCAACGATTACTCCGCCGTCTATAGACCGATGTTCAAAATTCTTTTTTTCATGTTAAGGGTATAATCCGAGGTTGGTCCCGTTTTCACCAAAGTGGTGACTTGACGATGGGATCCGAGGAATCGAGGGAACTCCTCGAAGTTTATATGGGCACATATGGAGATTTTGAGTTTTTCTGAAGTAGTCCAAGGATATGCTACCAAAATGTAAGAATTTGCTCCAAGATACACCCTGGATCCAAAAGTACTAAACAGAACGCCTGACTCCTTATAGATACGTCATGTTTTGGGGATTTCTGCGTTGTTTAAGAACTGCAAGCATATGCCACTTTGTGACTTAAAGTAATCATCATTATCATCCTATTTACAATACCTAATTGGAAGCTTGGCGCGTATTCAATTATAAATCAATCATTTATTTTAAACGTTCTTAAGATGTATTAATAATAATTTAACAAATATCACTAAAAAGGGTAAAATTATTATTTTCTAAGTAACAAACATTCATCCATCCATCCTTCCTCAGAAATTTTCACATAAATTATAAAAGTTATTACTAATGTAATACTGTAGCCTGCTGTCAGGTTAAATATTTCAATCGGATAAAAATACACCCTGTGTTACTATACGAGGCACGCTATTAGTGCAATGAGCTACGACAGACTCAAGTAGATACTATGTAGTAGGTATACACTATACACGCCTGACAGACCCACTCAGCTAGATCAAATGACTCACAAAAGAGGAATAACGTCACATGTTCGTTGTCTCTTTTTACAAAATTGCCCTGTTACGGCGCAGTCATGCAGAGTAATTTGAACTTCCAGTTCCCCTTTCAATGCGAATGTGTATGTGAACAAATGTGACGGTTATTCGCAAGTCTATCTACATATGTTATGACAGTAGTAGAGAAAAATAGCAATATTATAACTATTATTACGCAAAGAAAATTATGCGAAGGGGCGAGTATAAAATTTGGCGCAGGTTAAAATAAAAAAGGTATACAGATCGGTTACACATAGGTACTTTCGTTACAATGTCATATGATAATAACAGTAGGTGTTGGTTTGACTCAATTTTCAGATTATCTTTCACATTTTTATAGACAACATTTACATATATTTTATTATTATTATTATTATATTTTCAGTTGCGTATCTAAGAGGAAAAACAAACCTTATAGAGTTGAAACGTAAAACTTAAGTTGAATTTAGAGCACTAGGCGACTACCAGTTTTCATAACAATGTGTTTATCTTAAAAACGACTAAACCAATGATGTTTTACGTTCAGTTCAAATGAATTGAAAGTTTTATATGCTCTCATAAACTTAAGTAACGTAGGTATGCTCAGGTAGTACTACGAATTTACGAGGCAGTAAACTGTCGGAAAACGCACTTGCTAGCGTGTTATACTGTTTCTTATTCTACTATATTTTCACATTTATAATAATAAATGTGAAAATTTGTGACGATGGATGGATGTATGGATGGATAGATAAATGGATGAATATTTGTTACTCTTTCACGCAACAACTACTGAACAGATTTTGATGAAATTTGGTGTGGTAGTAGTTTAGGCTCTGGATTAAAACATATACTACTTTTTAACCCCAAAAAAGTAAAGTACCCGTGGGATACTGTATTTACGCGGACGAAGCCGCGGGCAATAGCTAGTTTATTCTAAATGTAGACAAAAATGAAATGCGATCAGAAATTAATGTGTCGTTCAACTGTAGCGAGGCGTGTACACAATAGGGAATATGCATAAAATATAAAAATAGCTTAAAATATAATAATATGACACTAGACAGAAAAATAAAGAAAATGGCGAGAAAATTTTCAATATCTGTTGATAAATGAGCAAGATATGAGCGGTCAAAGTTTGTAATCTATCTCTTTCTAGCAAAACGAAATTTAGTATGAACTTTCTATGAAAGTCGTGTTATGTGACGTCACGATACACATCGGATCTCTCTGTCTAATAGACCACTTTAAACGTTCATATCTTCGTTATTTTTAATGATATCAAAAAACTGATTTTACCATACGGTTTACCAAACAAGATAGATCTATATAAAAAAATAAAAAAAATACGTGCATATTCCCTATTGTACACAACTCGATATCATAACGGCTTCCATTGTGAATATTATTAAATATACGAGTATTACGGTAAGGAGCCGTCCATTAATCACGTGATGTTTTTAACTACTTTTTAGACCCCTCCCCTCCCTCTGGTGATACGTGGTTAGGTTTTATACTACCCCCCCCCCCACCTAAGATCACGTGTATTTTTTTACATAGTAAGCACTTAAGCAGGTCATATTTGAAAAAAAAAAAAATACTTAAAAAACAATTTAATCGAATAATTTAGGCAATTAAAAACTATACGAGTCATTTGTCTTGTAAGTATTTAAACAACACTACTAATCTACAACACTACTAATCTACAAGGTAATCTCGCCACAAAGGTACTGAAGTTGACCTTGTGGCGAGACTCCAGACGCTCGACCCTTAATGAAACGTGTATCTCTTTGTTTAGTAAATATAAAACTCAACGCCGCGTTGCGGTGTGAACTGAGTCTTATGCAGGCGCGTAACGGTGGTGGTGTGGCCACCATTCCGCAGATCTCACGCTTCGCTATAGTCAAGAATTCAAGATGCATTCGACGGCGAACTTCGAAATCAAAATGTATTATCAAATATCAACATGTGTAATCAAAATGGATTTGACATAAGACATTGATAAGTGACATGTCGCTTACGATGCAATACGTCAAATCTTATACATTTTGTTATCGAACTTCGCCGTCGAAATTATACGAATGCATCTTGACTAGAGGCCCAGGTGTCATAAGTCATTATACTTTTATGTTGCGCGCTAAATGAGTGACATTTCAATTGGCGACATTATAATGTACCGTTGTCTTGTTGTTCACAATTAGATTAAATCGGATGTGAACAGCGTATAACCTTATAACAACGGCGCTAACACAGTCGCTATAAATACCGCTGACGTACACGCTATTGTTTAATTTTTGTCTGTTTGTTGTTTTATAGATAATAAAACAGTTGGCGTCGATCGGGAATCGTAATGCTGTTTGAGTCAACAAACTAAATAGTTAGATCAGGTAAATGTCGTATCGTCTGTAGCCTAAGGGATCGAGCATACGGTGCGTTGCGTCGCTGCAACGCCGCACAGTGGGTCGAAACGAGGATTTGGCGGACTTAGGGACCGATTTTTATTTTTCGCATTTTTCTTTATGCCAATGGATAGAGCTAATTAATATTAACAAAAGTTGTTCTGTGCAATTTTTTCTTAGCTTTATAATTTAGGTAGAAAAAACACATTTTTAATTTTTTGTATGAAACAAATTAAATAATCCTAAATTTTTGCCAAGTCATGATAGATCCCGCGTTCAAACCTTTTTTTTCTTATATTTTGGCTACATTGCTATTATTATGTACTATAAACGTTTGCCTAAAGTTGCAAGTCTGCCAGAAAAAGAGGTAAGAAAATTACAATAAATGTAATTATTAACTAATGACTTTTCTAATTCATAAAGTTATTTTAGGGGTATTTCATGCGAAATAATTATTATGATAATAGAATAAGATCAGTGATTTCGACAAAATTTATCTAAGCATCAAAAAATCTAGATTTCGTGAAGATATAATCAATAATAAACCTTAACTTACTAATATCCGTTTTAACCATAATAAAGGTTAGTGTCGTTAGAATTCGGGAAATCTTTGTTACGAGCTTCTGCTGCTTCTTCTGACAGTTTGCCGATAGGTATGGCACCAGAATGCTGAATAATATCAGTGCCATAATATATCAACAGCTTGTGCAAACTGGAAGGCATATAATACCGGGGATATAGATTAACGTACAGTTCTGCAGTCTCTCTGCAAAATAAAGAGAACTTAGAAGAGTGCACGCACTCTCCAGACGCTACAGTCTGTAGAATCACATGCAACCTTTCTATTAACTCTTTACTTATGCCAGTGATACGGACTGTAGTGTCTGCATCCCTAAAAATCTTCGGGCAGTACCTATTTCCGTTATTGGTTGTACAGTTTCCTTGTTTCACCTGGTCTATTAGTAAGCCGCAGTCTTCTCTAAATGCTTGCTATATTGCGGACTTTCAAAGCTTCAATTTTTCTTACCCTCATGCCTGTTACTCTATTTTTTGAAATCCACACAATAGGCTGTATAAGAAAAACGGGACATTACCAATAAAGAAAATTAATCATTTTCTAAACAAAACAACGATTCGCAGTTGTAATAGTTGACGTAAAATAAAATAAGAATGATTAATTATGGTTACTTAAGCACATACAGCTGATCCAGCAGCGTAAAAATGACAGTCCGTACTGGTAAATCTCTTTATCCATGCTTTTTTTGGTCAAGCAGTTCAATATTATTCATTTCCGATGGCTTAGCTTACAAATATCGTAAACGGCTGTCGACATCTCTGATAAATATGCTGTTATTTTTCCGTCAATCATCTTCAAAAGTAACTGGTGAGACACCTGAATTTGATTTAATTTTGATGGCTGGAGCGATTCTCTCTTCTGTGATTCTGGTATTTATTATCATTACAGTGGACTGAGTTTCCTTCGTAAATTGGAACATAATCGGACGACAGTAAAACGTGGATGAGGGTCTTTCGTTTTCCCAAACAACAGTTCCATCCGATTGTTGTAGCCTAACTGGGACTAGACTGGCCATAAAAATACATAAAGAATTTGAAGACTACATAATCTTCAAATTCCTTATTTATTTTTTGCTTGTACATACATACTTTGACCAGAAGCTCCAGCTTTATCTGCTGTATTAAGATGGATATAACTCGAAACCATTTTCACTCGCAGACTCTCATAAGTTTATATATTGCCACTTTGACAACATTTAACGAAACTGATAAATCCAGTACTTTATCAGGTGAATACATATGACTCTTTACATTATCTTTGTTTAAGCATGCCTTGACTTTATTTAAATCTTATGGGTGATTGAGTAAATGGTTTATTGTTTTTTAAACATCTTCGTTTCCACTATTTTTAGGGTTCCGTAATACTTAAGGAACCCGTATAGTTTCGCTCTGTCCGTCCGTCTGTCTGTCTGTCTATCCGCGCCTCTAGCATCTGTAATTATGAATATAAATTGATGAAATTTGGTGCAGTTATAGATTGTGTATAGATCACGGTTTCGGGATCATAAAAAAATAAAAATGTTATATTTTAGGGGTGGCTCTCCATACATGTGAAGTGGGGATGAAAAATATTTTTCACTCTATCCCATCGTGTGGGGTATCGTAGAATAGGTCTTTTAAAATAAAGGCATGGTTTCAAACGTAACTTTTTTATAAAGTTGACCATTTTCGAGTAATCGGCCTCCAAAGTAGTTTTTAAGTTGGTCCCCCCTTAGAATTTTTAAACTATAGGAGATAGAAACTTGTAAATTTCCATGCTGATAGATCATGCTAAAAACTCTTTAGGAAAATTATTGTGAACCAAATCGGACAGTAACTTTTGGCGTGATTTAAAAAAAGCATATTACGCGTTTATAGTTACGGAACCCTCCTTAGATATGTCCTGACATGCTCTTGGTTAGGTTATTTAAACTTCTCATTGAAATGGCAGACACTTTTTCTGGAGAAAATGAAAGAGATTTGTTTATTTCATCATAACGTCTCCGTTTTTTGTCGATCACAAAAATCCTCAAAAGGTTTCCTAGGAGTAAATAGTAGATGTGGTAGCTAGATAGTGGATAGTGCAGGTGATAAATTCTCAACATTATCTTAAACCCTGAGTTCTACTTATTCGGTATTGACAACATCAAAATTGATTTCTTCGGGCCAATTTATTGAGGATAATAAGTCACGGGAAGCTTCCTCGACTGCCCCCGCGATGGTGTCACTATGTCTGTATGTATGCATGTGTGTATGTAAATATGTAAACCTCTTATAACTTTTGAACGGTTTGACCGATTTTATTGCGGCTAGCGCCATTCGAAAGGGCTTAGCCAAACTTAGATTTTGAATATAATTTGGACTGATTCGGACAGATAAATTTCAAGAAATCTCGAAAAAACAGTTTTTTTTAAAGTGGTTTTTTTGGATTTACTTTTAAACAGCTTTATCGATAAACTCCAATAACTATTCAGCCTTAACCTTGAAAAACCACGTCGATCACCGCCAATCTGGTCAAAATCGGTTGATTCGTTCGAGAGATATCGTGAAGGAAAGAAAACCGAAAAAAGTGTTTTCTCGGAATAACTCCGAAATTTTTCACCTAAAAAATTTTCGTTGTCAATTATATTAAAGAATATGAAAAACTTCATCGATTGCCGTAAATTGCGTGAAAATCGGTTGATTCATTCCAAAGTTATGACAGTGTGAAATTTAAAAAAAATAGTGTTGGATTAAACTTTTGAGCTCGGAGTGGTCAAAAGTCTGATGAAAGAAAATTATCAGTGATAAAATTTTTAAAAGCACTTTTGTTTTTGAGCCTTATAAGCACAAAAATGACGCATTAGATAAAATTTATGCGCATAGCTGGAAGTTGCACGGATGGCCTTTAGGTCAACTGTTTTCCTAATTTTTTTTTAAATTTCAAGTAATTACAAGTCTTATTCTAATACAGTAATTATTATTTTGCATGGAATATCCCTAGAATATCTTTATGAATAAGAAAAGTGATAAAATAATAATTACATTTATTGTAATTTTCTTACCTCTTTTTGTAGCAGACTTGCAACTTTAGGCACACGTTTATAGTACATAATAATAGCAACGTAGCCAAAATATAAGAAAAAAAAGGTTTGAACGCGGGATCTATCATGACTTGGCAACAATTTAGGATTATTTAATTTGTTTCATACAAAAAAATCAAGAATGTATTTTTTCTACCTAAATTATAAAGCTAAGAAAAAAATTGCAAAGAACAATTTTAGTTAAGATTAATTAGCTCTATCCATTGGCAAAAAGAAAAATGCGAAAAATAAAAATCTGTCCCTAAGTCCGCCAAATCCTCGTTTCGACCCACTGTGCGCCGGCTGCGGCGCGGCGCCGAAACGCACCGTGTGCACGCGCCCTAAGACTGGGAGCTTGCACTATATGCTCCCGAATATGGAATGCCGGTGAAAATTCAGAGCACTAAAAGTACAATCGAGTTTAAAATGGAAGTGTCGAGTGTCGAGCTGTCATTTATGACATTGACATTCGACTCGTGCGTTCGATTTTCAACTCTATTGTAGTAGCGCAGATTTATATTTTCAATGCTCAGAATATTCTATGGTCTTCCGGATTCCGGACTATTCCCAGCCTAAGCACAAACAATTCGTTACGTTATCAAATGTCAATTGTATGAGCGCCGTACTAATTTTCATACAATGGGGAACGAGCATAGTTTTTTGTTGGCTTTTCGAAAAATACTTAGTAAGCCAGTGTCTTCAATGGCATATTTACGATCAACAGTTGACGAAATTCTGCCATCACAAAAGTGAGATCGTTGGAGAGCATTAAAAACGCTCAATACAAAAAATTATGTCACAGCATTTGAAAATGTTTAAAGATAAATACAAAACTGATTTCATTAGGTTATATACTGCGTTTATGTCCATCATTATATTACCAAAAAATGAAACAAATAACATAACTAAGGATTTGATCAGTAATTGTCGTTATTCAATCGCGGCAAAACAAAAGTTAATCCTTCTGAATCCTGTAAGTTTTTAATTTAACACTTTACTGTACTTTTTGCATTTCGGTCCATTTATGTTGCCTTTCGGAAAATATAAGAATTTTGCTGATTTAAAACAAATGTTTGTTTGCATTGAATATACTCCGAAACTACTGGACTGATTTAAATGAAATTTGGCATAGACATAGAGTAGACCACAGGAAAGCACATATAATACTATTTACCGCAGCAAAATGTACGGTTCCTGCAGAATTTCCTTTTACGCCCAGTAGTTTCGGGGCCTGTTCAATGCAAACAAAAAACAAATCTTATATTATTATATTAGTGTAGAGTATAGATTTAGTATTGAAATAAAATAAGATACTTATTTAATACGCTACTCGACTATAATTGTCCAGACAGCCTATCTCCAGTTATTGGATCAGCGGTAATAGGTTTTGAGCTGAACTGTAAAGCAGAATAAACGATTTAGTTCATATATAGTTCATACTCGCCGCTTCCGTTTCTAATAAAATCCTAATATCACAGAAAGAGCAATACCTAGATAAACAGCTACATAGTTAGCTATAGATTTGAGTGCACTACAAGCATACGGTGTGTCCACGACTGTGTGGAAAAATTGTGGGCCGTTGAAGGGGGACATCAAAATGTTCAAATTTGGATCATTCTATAGAGATGTTTCCCTGTACACAAGTATATATTTTCTACTCTTTCTTTGTGTTGTGGCGGACCAATTATACGCCACAATCATGAATCGCGCTTTTGAAGTTTTCTAACATCGGCGCTATATACACTTACTACAGTGGGCTTCGGCCTGAGCGAGCATACCATCCAGCTCGGTCGGAGATCTCTTTTTGGGGCTTCTATTATTTCCGTTTATTACAGTCGTTAATTAATATTTTTATTAGTAAGGGGATTTGATCATAAGAACATAATAATATTTTTGTTAACTAAAACTTAATTTTAAAAGATTTGAAATAAGAATATATTGTTACTTCCGTCCGTCTGGTACAAACTATTTGTCGGTGTTCGAACTCACGAGTCACGAGGCAAGTCGAGGCCAAAACAGTTCACACTTAAAAGGCCCCACTTTTTTGTTTATTGTTTGGGGCCATTTTGACACTGGAGGTATGATGAAATCGTGATGGCCATAGCGTAACTTTTTCGCGTATGAAATTTTTTTTCTGTCAAATCTACGTGTCATCTTTTGTTTTGAAATCTTTGGTTTAATTTATTCTAGCTAGGATTAAAGTGCTGGGGAATGCCGCGTATAACATCGAAATCGTAATTATCCCAATACAGTGGAAGTGCGTTACTTCGCCACGTCACTACACATCAGACGGTGTAACCGGTCATACTATTCCTATCAATATAGTAAATTTTTAGCCATCGATTACCTGTATCCAAAATATTTGCTATGTATATATCACACCGCATGAGGTGTGGGCAGCGCTCGTTATAAATAGCTGGGAGCGGGCGGGGGAGCAGTGACGGCTGATCAGGTGATGACGTGCTCGTTGATTGATAGAAGACGATAATGATTATTATCTTACTTGGAAAAATTCTTATGAAAAGGTTGAAAAAGAATGGAAACACTGAGACAAATTAAAAGTACATAATACGCTTAAACTACCATACGGTATTCTCGTAAACGTCAAACCAACGTGAAACGTGTTCTGATTGGTTCAAACTTCACAAAATCAGTTTATGTAAACATTTCGCTTCACTTAAAATACAATCAAAGTAAAGTGAAAGTCTACTATAAATACGAGAATTAAGGTTCTGAGCTTTGTAGATTTTATATGTGTCAACTCTCAATACCTTTCCTTTTTAGGGTTCCGTGGTACTACGTAGAACCCTTATAGCTTCGATCTGTCTGTCCGTCTGTTTGTCTGTCCGCCCGTCTAACTTCCGTAAATATAAATTTCTATAGATGAAATTTAGTAAAGTTATAGATTATGTATAGATTTCGGCTTCATAAATCAATAATATTTTTATATTTTATGGGATGGCTCTACGTACATGTTAAGTGGGGGTGGAAAATATTTTTTCATTCTACCCCTTCGTGTGGGGTATCAATGTAGATCTTTTTGAATAATTGCAATGTTTTATACGTGACTTTACAAAGGCAAGGCCTCCAAAGCAGTTTATAAGTTGCCCCCTCTCCCTAGCATTTCTGAACTATAGGAGATTGAAACTTGTTTTCATGCTGATAGATCATGCTAAAAACTTTTTAGGAAAATTATTTTGAGTAGGTATTGCCCGCGACTTCGTTGGCGCAAAAGGAAATCCCGCGGAAACCGTACATTTCAGTATGATAAAAGTAGCCTATGTCCTTTCCCGTAGTCTACTTTACATAGCCTTTCATCAAAATCCTATCAATCGTACAAACACATTCATTTTTATAATATTCGTACCTTTGAGTATCCAACTATGGAGACGCCATTATCAGGCGTTCCCCGCTGCCAAAGGTTAGACCCTCCGGTCGTGAGGGTTATATAAAACTAGTTGCTGCGCGTTTTTGACGTATTCGGAAAATTACAGCGAGGCGGAACGAACCGGAGCAGAAAATGCCGACTTGCTGTATTTTTTCCTGCAAAAACAGATCGGAAACATCAAATAAACAAAAGGATGGTGTTACTTTTGTATTTTTTATTGTTTTTGATGGTGTACTACATGTGTATGTATTATTTTGCCTAAATATTAACAATAATTGCGATATATTAGCAAAAATCCAAAAATTTTACTCGATGAACAAATGTTGCTACTAAATCGTACAACATCCAAATTTAGGGTAATATTTAAAAGTAGTAATTTATAAAAACTTCTATTTCATATTCGTTCTTGTTTTTACTATTTCATAATGAAGAAACATGACTAATTAATTAGTACACTATTTACAATTTTGTTTTTCTTCATGATATTATTTCACGAAACACATTGAAAATTTGCAAATTATTATAAAATAATTATTCAATTGTGTTAACAAACTTTTGTTTATATTAATTATAATTTATTACAATAAAATATGTGCTGATAAATTTATCCTGAAATTATGCATTTTTAATTTATAAACAGGCCACACTTCATAAAAACTGAGGGTTGTGACAACGTAAAAGAAATATCGATATCGACTTTATCAGTATGTTATTCTGACCATTATTTTTTTTAGATTTCCTAAAAATCGGATGATTAGGAATGCCTGGGTCCAAGCTTGCGCTAATCATTTTTCTTGGTTTCCCAAACGTACGAGTACAATTTGCTCGGTGCATTTTGAAGTTTCATGTTTTATTGTTCAGACGAACAACAGTAGGAGATTAAAACAGCGCGCCTTGCCAACTTTGAAATTATTAAAGGTGCATTTTATAATTAACTAGTTTTTGCCCGTGAATTTGAACCAATCTTTGAACTACTTATGGTGAACATTGGTAAACATTGAGGTGGAACAGAACTATTATAAATGCAAAAAAAAACGTATTTAGGGTGGACCCTATTTATCAAAACGATTCCGCATTTTTACTTAGCTCTACCTTTTTTAACCGACAAAAAACCGAAGGAGGTTGTCAAGTCAACACATACTTACGATTATAGTACGATTTTGGTTTTTTTTTTATTTAATACTATAATATATTTTAAATATAATATATGGATGCTTCACGTCATGTCAATCTGGTCTCGTGGTAAGTTATCGAAGAACTTGTTTTACGTAGGTAGACCCACGGACTCCTTTTTTTACAACAACAAATAAAAAGCGTGAAGCGTGCTAGATAATGGGTTTCAACTAGAGGTGAAAATTCCGGAAAGTTTCCGAAATTTTGGAAATTTTCGGGAAAGTTTCAGGAAGTTTACTTGAAAACTTCCTGAATATTTCCCCATGAGGAAGTTTTCAAAACTGATCATTTATCTATTAAAAATAGTTGTTTTAAATGTTTACACTAATATAAGATAGTTTTTATAGTTTAGATTCAATTGAACACAATAAGCACGAACCTTGACTCAACGCCATCTATTGACACCAACATGTAGGTATTTGGTTATGTTTTATAAGGTCGTATTAAGTCTATGTTTTCTTTTTATTTAAAATTTAACTTATTGATCGTATAGTTCAGTGTACTTACCGTGCCTATGTCTCGCAGCGATTCAGTACGCGATTTCAATTTTTAAATACCTACACTATCGCTTTATCTTCTTATTATCTTCTATTATACGAGTATAAAGTAACAACGCCTGACTGATTCATCAACGCCGAAGCAAAACTACTGAAGCTAGAAACGTAAATTTTTGACCGTGGCTTCCTTTTGTGACGTGTAGGTCCACTCAGAAGGAATTTTGCGAATTCATCCCTTAAAGAGGTAAAAAGGGGTATCAACGTTTGTATGTATTTTTTTTGTTTGTAATCAGATCTGTTTGGAATTTCGTGATGTTGTTCTTTGGCATGATTTACTAAAACTCTAATTAAATATTTTCGAAAATTCGATCTTTTAAGGGGTAAAAAGGGGTACTAAACTTTGTATGGGGAAAAAATATTAAATGAGCGTTTAGGCTTGGAACTTTGTAAATGGAGTCCTGAAAGAAATTAATAAACATGTGTTTAATTATTTTTCGATATTCAACCCCTAAAAGGATGAAAGGGGGTATGAATATCTTTTATTTTCATCAACGCCGAGGCAAAACTACTGAAGCTAGAAACGTAGTAATCGGACCGTAGCTTCCTTTTGAGACGCATAGGTCCATTAAGAAGGGATTTTGCGAAATTCACCCCCTAAAGGGGTAAAAACTGGGATACCATAAAAAAGTTACATACAATTGTTGATAAACAATTGTATGTAACTTTTTTATGGTCAGATCTGTTTGAAATTTCGTGATGTTGCCCTTTGGCATAATTTGCTAAAACTCTAATTCAATATTTTCTAAAATTTGATCTCTTAAGGGGTAAAAAGGGGTACTAAACTTTGTATGGAATTTTTTTATTAAATGAGCATTTCGGGTTGGAAGTAACTAACTAACATAAAAAATAAGCGCATGTTTCATGATTTTTCGATATTCAACCCCTAAAAAGATGAACGGGGATATGAATGTCTTTTTTTCAGAGTCAAACAATGCTTGACCATTTTCCATATACATCTGTTGTATGTTTTTGGAATGGTCCTTTCAAGCTCTTTATTTTGATAACAATCACCTTCTGCAGTCAGGTGCATATGCACAGACAGCCAAAATCATTATCCTTTCTTTTGACTTCGCCGTAGTCGGGTATAAAGGTTTTCGTTTCCATTTACTATTTCCACGCAAACAAAGTTGCGGGTACCAGCTAGTATTATATAAAGTAACAACGCCTGACTGATTCATCAACGCCGAGGTAAAACTATTGAAGCTAGAAACGTAAAATTTGGACCGTGGCTTCCTTTTGTGACGTATAGATCCCTAAGAAGGGATTTTGCGAAATTCATCCCCTAAAGGTATATAAACGTTTATATGTAACTTTTTTGTTTGTGGTCAGATCTCTTTGAAATTTCGTAAGATTGTTCTTTGACATGATTACCTAAAACTATAATTCAATATTTTCTAAAGTTCGATTTTTTAAGGGCTAAAAAGGGGTACTATACTCTGTATGGGGAAAACATATTAAATAAGCGTTTCAGCTTGAAACTTTGTAATCGTAGTCTTAAAAAAAAAAAATAAACATGTGTTTCATGATTTTTCGATATTCAATCCCCAAAGGGTATGAATGAATTTTTTTTCATCAACGTCGAGGCAAAACTACTGAAGATAGAAACGTAATATTTGGACCATGGCTTCCTTTGGCAGGGATTTTTGCGAAATTCACCCCCAAAAGGGGTAAAAGACCCCTGAGACCCCTTCTCAACATTTTTATGTAACTTTTTTGTTTGTGGTCTGATCTGTTTGGGATTTGGTGATATTGCTCTTTGGCATGATTTACTAAGACTAATTCAAAATTTTCTAAAATTCAATGTTTTTAGGGGTAAAAAGGGGTATTAAACTCTGTATGGGTAAGTTTTTGGAATGAGGCTTGGAACTTTGTCAATGTAGTCCTTAAAGAAAATAATTAGCACACGTTTCATAATTTTTCGATATTCAACCCCTAATGGGATGAACGGGGGTATGAATGTTTTTTTTTTTGAGTCACTCATACTTGACCATTTTAGTATACCTATGTGTTCTAGATTTTTGAAATGGTCTCTTTAAGCTCTTTATTTTGATACCAAACACCTTCTGCAGTCAGGAAATAATATACATAGACAGCCAAAATCATTATCCTTCCTTTTGCCTTCGCCGTAGTCGGGTAAAAAGGGTTTCGTTTCCATTTACTAATTCTATGCAAACGAAGTTGCGGGCACCAGCTAGTAGTTAATAAAACAGTTTATAATAAAATTATTGACTACATGAACTCACTCGTATATCTGGTTAAATTTGTCTTCATAATGAAATTATGTTATTTACTAAAATGATATACATAAATAATTATTTACTGAAATTATAATATAAAGCTATATTCTAAGGGTGAAATTGAAATCATTCGACAAACTTAGAGGGTGTGTTCAGACAATGAAACTGTCAGACGTAAAAAGGACGTAAAACAAAATATACCTAGTTACAACTTTTCATACTAAAGTCAATCAAGTGATCTGATCTAATCTGAATAGTAATTTATTATCATTATTAGTCGTGACGAGTCGGGGGTCGACGTAAAGACAAAATTTTTGGTGACGAATCGAAGGAGTGACGAGTCGGGGGTAACTCTTGTATGGAGAGACACATTTTTATTTAATTTTTCCTTAGGTAAATTGTTTAGATTTTAGGTACAATAATCCCTGGTAAGTTATATTATATAATATTATTCATAAATATTCTAAAAGTCATATATTTTGAAAACTTCCAAATTTGGAAATTTTCAGGAAGTTTTCAGGAAGTATTCCTTAGAAAAGGAAATTTTCCGGGGAATTTTCATCTCTAGTTTCAACACGTATGAGGCTAATTCTTGAAGCTATTATCTATTTTACTTTAGTTATTACGGCTGCTCCACCCGCGTAAATATACTATCGGTTATCCCGCGGGAATACTCTACTTTTCCGATATAAAAAGTAGCCTATGTTTTAATCCAGAGCCTAAACTACTACCATACCAAATTTCATCAAAATCCGTTCAGTAGTTTTTGCATAAAAGAGTAACAAGCATCCATCTATACATCCAACCATCTATCCATCCAACCATCTATCCATCCATCCATCCTCACAAATTTTCACATTTTATACTATTACCTACTAGGATAGGATGTGAAAATTTGTGAGGATGGATAGATGGTGAATGTATGGATGTTTTTTAATATTGTAAAACATACTTTTGTTCTATCATCAATAGTTTCCGCAGCGCATGCGACGAAAGTTGTTTAATGGCATTTTTGACACCTTGGGTTACGTTACTAAAGTTTTAGTAAGAATCCCTAATCTTTTCTAGCAATAAATATAGCCTATTTTACTCAGGGTGAATGTAGCTTTCTAATGGTGAAATAATTTTTGAAATCGGCATAGTAGTTTTTTAGTTTATTCATTACAAACATACACACAAAAATACAAATCTTTCCTCTTTATAATATTAGTATAGATTATTATATACTACCTAGGTTTATAAACAAATATTTTTTTAAACGACGTACAGTCAGATTAGACCGCAAATTAATATTTATCTATACTTTCTCTCATTAGTTATTCTATGTGCTAGTTAGACTAGTTAGACATACAGAAACTTATAAGAGAAAATATAGGTGAAAAAATCGATTTCGAATTGATTTCGCTCAGAATAATTTTCCCTAAGAGTTTTTAGCATAGTCAATCAACATGGGAACTTACAAGTTTCTATCTCCTATAGTTTAGAAATGCTAGGAGGATGACCAACTTATAAACCATTATGGAGACCGATTACTCGAAAATGGTTGACTTTGTAAAAAGGTAATTTATAAATTCTTATTTCAATTTTAAAATACCTATAAACTATACAAAATTTCATTTATATATATTCATAATTACACATGCTAGAAAGACGGACAGACAGACGGATGGTCAGTGCAAATTTATTAGGGTTTCTTGAGTATTACGGAATGCTACAAATTGGTTGTACGCACCAGCCGCTCCGCAACTATGATATTCGCAACACTGCTAAAAATGCTAAAATTCTTCTTCACGCTGGATGACGCTTCCATTTTTGCATGTTTTAACATTTTAATACTTATTTACTTTATGATACTGAGCGAAATTGTAAATTAAATATTGTAGTTAAGATTTAATAGATATAATTTTTAAAATTTACTTTTGCCACATAATTATTACTAGCCGAACTCATCGATAGTAAAACATCGATAGTGTCAAGCACTAGCGGTGCGGTCCCCCCTCCCGCTTCTGCGGGAGGGGGGACCGCACCGCTAGTGCGGCAAGTGGCGAGACTTTTTCGCAGAAATTAGCTGTCATGTCGTCTCCGTATAGTTGGATACTCAAAGATTCGTACAAAAATCTAAAATTTACCTAAATAAACTGTGTTAAATCGTAAATTTTGTTTTATTTTCAATTTTAGTACTAAAATATAATAATATTTTTCGCATATTTTTTATGTTACGCTTATCAGCACGCCTAACCACAAGATAATATGGAAAAAGTGTCAGCTTTCCTTTGTTAATCTGCCATTTTGTCTATTCTTAATATGGCATCAGAAATACAACTTTTGTGGAAATCTCAACTATCATGGTTTATGAGATACAGCCAAACAGATAGATGGACCAATGGAGTCTTAGTAATAGCATGATAATAGGGTACGGATAATTAAAAAGGCGGGTTACGTCTAACTTACAGTAGACTAACGTAGACTACAGTACTACGAGTATAGCTCTAGTGGTAGATAGAGCAGTAGAGTCTATAGTATAGACTCTATACACTAGTGGTAGATGCTGATGATGATGATGCCCGCGGTATTTCGCAACGCGCGGCCGCAGCTATGTCATTGTTTACCGCGCGTTCGACAGAACAATAAATAGTTAACGATTACCGTTTCCGAGCGAGTGATCTACAAAGCGGCTCTGTTCTCCTGGTACCTCGTGGATAATTTACTTCAGGAAAAGCGCCTTTTCACATTTTCAAAGCGTAACGGAAGTGTAAACATTGCAGCGGGTCTGATTGTTGGCGAATAACGCGTCATCACGCTAATGGACTTATGATTAATGTATGTTGTACGAATTTTCAATATTTCACAGTTGTCTCAGGACAGCGGCAGCATTTTCGGACATGTCTAATTTCTTGCCAAGGCCTAAATGACTACTAAACTTATCGTTCAAACTTTTCCGTTTTCTAAAGTAACAATGGTTTGGTTCACGGTAGGCTTTCATATAAAATACAATACGACGATATGAACTCAATTTTTCGTTTAACAAAAGGAAAATGTGAGGCTTCACATTTCACAGTAAGCCGACATTCGATTTGTGATGTGATGTACAGTTGCAGACATCAGTCGTGTACCAGTTTTGATCCTTATTGCCATAGTGATAAGGTCAAAGTATGGTACACCGGGTGCGTCAGCAATTGTGCTTTTGTGACTGGCCTTTCAGTGATTTTATTCGCGTGAAGAATCTAGGACGTAAAATTAATACGTCTTACATACTCTTTAACGCCTTTATTTATTACTAGATGTTGCACGCGACTTTGTGCGTGCAAAAGGAAACCCTGCGGTAACCGTACATTTGGCCGCGATAAAAAGTAGCCTATGTCCTTCCCCGTGGTCTAATCTATCTGTACCAAATGTCATCAAAATAGTTCCAGTAGTTTCGGAGCCTATTCAATACTATTCAATATTTCAATATATATTCAATAACTATTCCATAAACAAACAAACTTTTCCTCTTTATTATATTAGTATAGACTAATTTATATTATGCAGTAATATCACATACGCTACAGCCTACAACATTAGAACTGCGCGATGTCCCCACAGGTCTGAGGTACCACCTCCACCTATCGCGTGCCGACGCGCTCGTTAGCAGGTTAAACGTCAGACATTCCCCAAATAGCGGGAGAGTTATGGGGACAATAGTAAGTTAGTAACCTGTAACAGTAGCTATGAACCTGGGGTCGTTTGTAAGTTGTAACAACGAACGTTTAGCTTTAGCTTTACGCTCAACGACATGCACGGTTTCCACACGGGTGTTCGATTCTAGATATGTATATGAACTACGAAGTATGAACTATTAATCTGGATTCAGGCGGAAGCACTCTGTATCCATGAGTATTAATAACTAATGCGATTAGGAGAGCAGTTGGCAGCCGCTGTGGGCATACACATAATACGAGTAGACCGAACTGCATATATTATGCGTGTCTTAGCCGCATATCCGATACACCTCCGTCAAAGAATATAATATATTACTAACGTACCTCCGTGGTGTAAGGGTTAGAGCATTGGCTCTCGACTCGGAGGTCGCGGGGTCGATTCCCGCAACAAAAAATATTGTTTCCGAGTTTGAATGAGTCGAGTTCGATTACATCATTACAGGGGCCTTACTCCCGAAACTGATACGATTTCGATTTACGAGTCTGATCCGATTTCGATTTTGATCTAGATTCGATCCTGATGCGTACTCCCGAACAAAATCGTATCGAAATCAAGATCGCGTTGAGATCGTGTCTTATCAGCGTCGTTAGCTGTATCCGGTTGCTGACGTCACGTCCACAAAGTAAACAAGTTACAGCTGAGTGCCGTAGTCTATGGTAAAGATTATTAAAAATATGTAAAAATTATATATTTTTCACATTAAATATCATTTTATATTTGTTTATTCAAATGAATCAACGTCAATCTTATGCAATGGTAGGTTTATAAAGGTTATTTTTCTAAACAAAACTGTGACCATAACCAATAGTTTTGTTATTCTTTTTATTAATTGACATTCTGTCAAATGTCAAAGTCAAATGTTGATTTAATTTGTCAGAAAGTCAAGTGTTGTGACTTGTGAAGTCAATAGTACTTTGTATATTCAAAGACATGTGATTGAGACAAAAGAAGTCTTCATATTATTATGATAGTACGTTAATATAGATCATATTATTATGTAGACTTCGTTTGTCTCGGTCCCTGTCTTAAGTGAAAATATATTGTAAAACATGATTGTGTAAACGAATGCGTAAAAGTTTTAAGTATCTAACTTTACATAATATTATAACGGTGAGTTGGTTTCTTCATAAGAGGAGTTAAATCTGCGACTAATAAAACGAATAAATAATTTTTAAGGCGATAATTTTATCGAAATTCCTTACAATCCATGTCCATTGCCAATGTGTTGAAGCGGGTAATTATTCGTTAGTTTTACATATCCTTATTCTATTAGGTCATTTAATAACAATAAATAATGCTTATAGACGACCCATATTGTAATAAAAATCTCATAATTTAGTTAAATACATTAAAACAAGCAAACTCGATCCTATAAATGAGACCTCTTTAGCTATCGTGTAATTTGACGTTTGTTTACGATCCGGCCATTCGATACTCAATCGATTGATTTCGTCGGGAGTACCAAAAGTTACGATCTAACGAACTTCTCGATCCAGGCTAGTTACAAATTGAGCCACCGCGCGATCGTGCGCTTGTGTAGGTGTCGGGAGTAGCAAAAGCTATTGAGATCGAACTGATTCGATTCTCGATTGTGTCGGGAGTAAGGGGGCAGTACAGTAAAGACATAAAAATTACTCTTTCGTTCCTGTTAAAACCTGAAGAAAAATTTATTAAATCTTCAAAATGCTATGTTACATTGAACTTGATTGATTACACAAGATACGCGCTTTTGTACGAGTACGAAAGTTATGTGCAGTGTATGACTGATGTCATGTGAAAAGTGTACCTTTTGTGTAGTGAATATAGTTCAATTTACAATAGCTTTTTATGAATGCAGTGCCGCGTCTTATATCCTTTAGTTTCGGTGTGAACTGACCATAAGCCTAAGACTGCAGGTGGAAGTAAGAGCAATATAATAATATAACGAACTAGCTTTTGCCTGCGACTTCGTCCACGTGGAGTTCGATTTCCATACAAAATGTTAACCCCTTTTTCACCCCCTTTGGGGCGAATTTTCAAAACTCCTTTTTTAGCGGATGCCTAAGTCATTACAACTATCTGTATTACAAATTTCAGCAAAATCCGTTCAGTAGTTTCGGCTGTGCATTGATAGATGAGTCAGTCAGGTTTGCCTTTTATATATTTAGATTATTAAAAAAAACCGTGTGTAACATATAAAAAGGAGTTTTGTTTATAAACATACATTTTCCATCAACCCGTTACAGATTACACCCACATACAATCCCATACAAACATTAATAATGGCTACAATTTCGATGGTGATGGACAGGTCTATTATAACAGTTTGTTCTTTCTTTGTATCTTAAATATTCATGATCATTACCTAATTCGAACATCCTCATTATGGATTGCGGTCCTAGCCCCGCTAGACTAACCTTATATTCTTGCTGAGAAAATGTATTTCATATTAATATAGTATTAGTGTGTACAATGAACTTATGCATATCTACTAGATTATGTACAAGTGCCAATTCAGTACAAGGCGCTAAAGTTGCGAAAAAATTGTACCTACTCACTTTACTTAGATTATGATAAAGTATCAATCTTATTTTTTGGATTCAGAATAACGTAAGCAATAAAATTTATTAAAGTCTCTAAACTTAGTATGAACAGAGACATAATTATAATAAAGGTTAGAAGCTTAATGATGTTTTTTCTACGAGGACGATTTTCCATTTTGTATTTTTATGAAAACTACAACATAAAAATAAATAATTTGTGTAAAATTTACTATATAATATTCAACTTTCATTATTCTACTATTATATACGTTAGAATCATTTCAAAGTCCGTAAGAAAAGTTAGTAAAACTTCTTTTAACCTTTAGTTAAGAATTGGCCCATCGCACAATCTGACGGGTATAC
This sequence comes from Glaucopsyche alexis, assembly GCA_905404095.1. NCBI lineage: Eukaryota > Metazoa > Arthropoda > Insecta > Lepidoptera > Lycaenidae > Glaucopsyche > Glaucopsyche alexis. The sequence continues at coordinate 1,806,912 of FR990054.1, read as the reverse complement.
AAAAGTTCATTGTACACAATAATACCAAAGAATATATATTACTAACGTACTAATACTACAATATGACATACATTTTATGGGTAAGAATATAAGGGGAGTCTGGTGTGGTTAGGATCTCAGTCCATTACTGAGAAATTGGATTGTAGTTTACTACGGTAGCCTATTGTAGGCAACACACAATTTCCCCCCGATGGTTGCACGCCTTGTCGTGGCGGTGGGGCTTAGTAACCGTGGATTGGACACCCACGGTGAAGCGAAGAGGCAACCAGGGCCGGCTTGTTTGCCGCCGGCTGGCCCGAGGAGGGCGCTCCCAACGGGCTGGAGGAGTCCGCTGCGGACGCGCTAGGAGGTGGGACCGCAGAAGAAGAGGAGTGCCGGTATTACGGTGCGCCGTACTCCCTATCTTCTGCGGCCGCGGAAGGATCGCAGGGGGAGAGGCGTGGTGGTGTTGTGCCACTTTCCCTACCCCCCTGCGAGCTGGCGGGGCCGTTCCGTACGGTTAACGGCATTGGTGGGGCCGCAGACGAAGAGGCAAGTTGGTATTACGGTGCGCCGCTTGCCCTATCCTCTGCGGCCGAGGTGTGGTCGGTAGCAGAACCATAGCCCAGATCTGCCACCGGGTTCCGGTTATGGTGGCTGGTATCCGTGGCCTCCTAGTAGCAGACTCGGGGGGAGTCTGCTACAGTACTGGTGGAGGCCGAGGAGGGAGGCGCACCCTACCATCTGGTGCGCCTGGGGCCTTCGGGCCTAGGATGGAGCCGCTTGTGGGCGGCTGCCGCCGGCGGGGTCGCGGATGTGTTTATCGTTCCCGTGGCCCCGTCACAGGGCGGTGTGGAGGAAGGTGGGGGGTGGTTTTTAGTGGGTATACCGTGGGTCTCATTAGCCTATACGGGAGTCCCACATCACCACTCGGGTGCCCCCTGCGCCTGGGTGGTATGCGTAATGCATTTTCCCCTCCGAAAAAAAAAAAAAAAAAAAAAAAAAAAAGGCAACACACAATTTATAAAATTAAACAACCCTTCCAAATGTTTTAATACACGTCAAACGTTTTAACTAGCCGTATCGCTTCATAAAGGTCTACAGTAGGTATACTTGTATAGTCAGCTTATACCAGCTCGCCGCTTCACGCTCGATAAACACAGCCTACTTACAACAGCACACTGAACATAACCTACATATTTTTAGCGATTGTATATCGTTTACGAAAAATCAATTACGGATCATAGATATATAATATTAAAAAGAGGTAGATATGTTATAAACGCGTAAAAATAAAGACTCGAATTGGCCCGAGTCGGGCCAATTTTGGTTAGTGTGCTCCGCGAGTAATAGCGTGTTTTGTGTTACTATGCGACGTTGACACATTGACACGCGTCTCATGTCAATGTGTGTCGTGGCACAGAAATATTGTCAGTTTTGTAAGGATATAACGTATCTATGTAATAATTAATCAAAGTTACGGATATTTACTGCTTATGTAAAGACGTTAAGGCAGAAAGCACAGCACTATGAAAGCCCTATAATGTAGATTTGCTTGATCTCACAGAGTTGATTGAATTGATATTATTTAAGAAAAGTCTTTGCTTTCAAATCAGTTGTTTCTGAGACGCTAATATTCTCAGCACTTAAGAGGGCGCACTATTTTTTATTTGTATTTTTTTTCTACGTCTTCATAATCATACACTCAAAATACACCCTGCTTGATTTTACAAAATATTTTCATTGGCTCAAACTTATGTCGATTTTATCTTTTATTTACCAGACAAAGTGTATAAAATGAATCTACGTTAATTCCTTCAACCTTTTAGCGTAGCTTTAAATATTTAGCTTGTCAGTTACCATTCTTACTTAAATATTCTGCTCTGTATATGACTCAATGTAAATACATGTTAGTACTACATTGTCAAATTAAAAGTTGAAATCCTAAAGATTCATCGACTCTGGTTACGGAGTTCAGTGTAAACTGAATGTTTGTTCAATGCAAATCGTTTACTGAAAGTCCCACCGAATTTTCAGTGGGGCGACCATGTCACAAATTTTGCCGGAACTGAAATGTTGGGTACATTTCAGTTCCTAAGGTTTCATATCTATCCGATAAAATATATCTTAGATATAATAATATAAAAAAAAATTAAAAAACGTTGCGTTGCGTTTAAGTTCATATCATTAATGTTTTTGTATTTGGTGTTATAATTATGTATAAAACAAAAACATTTTTTTTTAAATTTTGAAATGCACCTATCATTACATAAAACATACCTACACAGACATATCTAGGCATAAAATTTTGTATTTTTTACATTTATCAAATAATAATACATACTTAACTCAATATATATATTCTTAATTATTAGTAAATCCACTTTGGTAATAGTTTAAAAAAAAAAACTATACAAATTGACAGACGATGTATGAAAAACGACAACTATGGAAAACGTTTAGCGATATGATCGCACTGTAAATACTTTACACATGTAAAGTATTTACAGTGCGATCATGTCGCTATCTTAGCTAGTCAACTATCTTATTGTGTTGCTGCTGTACTAGACAATTAAAGGATTCTTTTCGTACAAAAAAAATAAAAATAATAAGGGCAAGAGAAACTTATTAGATCTTGTTTACACCAGATGAGGTCAGCTCATCTGCATATTGCGTCTGCACTGTCATTTCTATGTTAATGGCCGTCCTTCTGTCATTTAATCACTCCGACTCAATCTACTGCTTTAATTTGGCGCCACCGTAGGACGCCATATTAGATACGCCGCGAGCCGCGACTAAGCGGCTTAGGTTAGGTCACGGGTTACGAATAAAATGTTTAATATTTACATTTTTAAACGAATATGATTGCTATTTTTAGAACTAATTAACGTCCTTTGACGCATAAGTTCGTTAATATCTTGGAAATTTATTCATGAAGACAAAAACAAAACAATAGCAAATAAAACCACAACAATAAAAAAGTTTTAATGATTCTATTTGATGATAGTTGTTTGTTTTATATGTAGGTGGTAATATAATAATTTTTCTTCTTTATAAAAACAATAATTTTATAACGTTAAATTAATTAATATTATGTTTATAGCAGTTTTTCCGCTAAATAATACCCACAACCTGCAAGCAAATGTGTGAGTGCACGCATAAGCATGCGTAACGCATGCTTATGCGTGCACTCACACATTTGCTTGCAGGTTGTGGGTATTATTTAGCGGAAAAACTGCTATAAACATAATATTAATTAATTTAATGCTATGGATTTCCGCAAAGTAACGCCTGATTCTATTAACAATTTTATAACGCTTATTTATTTTTTTAACTGGCTCCAAAAACTTAAGAGGGAAGAGGTTTATCATCATTGTTTTAAGTTACAAATGTCCATTTTATATTATAAAATTTTAACCGGACCATAATATCCGCAAATCACAAGCTCCATGGTATCTGTAGCTACATATGTACATCGTACAGACAAACAGACATGAGTGTGGGGCGTGCAATTACTGTCCACTTGACGCCGTTACTGCTACGTGCTGCAGAACATTCAGTGATTAGTGAGTCATATCGATTACGTATACCTGAATAGGCATTATAGAGGATATTTTTGCCATAACAATTATAATGAAACAAAAAAAAACATTCGTTTAACATAAACATTTGACGTCTAACTTAGATGTCAAATAATCCTTGGTAATAAAATAAAAATATAAAAATTTGAACACCTGACTTTCTGTTACATTAACCCCATTTATCAAAATCACTTCACATACAGATTCACGAAAGCGGGATTTGTTACATCCTTCTTTTCTTTCTTCATATGATCATCATTAATAATTTTGTTTTTTTTAATTAGACACCTGACTTCCTGTGACAAGCCCACAATTTAACAAAATCACTTCAAATACAAATTTAAAAAATTACACATTAATAATTTTGTTTTCTAACCCCCCGACGCAAAAAGAGGGGTTTTATAAGTTTGACATTACTGTCTGTTTGTCTGTTTGTATCTGACGTGATCGCGAGTGTTCTTAGCTATAATCATCATCATCAGGTTGCTCACTGGTTTCGTTTATTGATATTTTCAACAAACTTCCGTAAAGGAGGTTCTGAATTCTACTGTATGTTGTTTTATTGGTCCATTCATATTCGTTATCCCGCCGTGGGCCAACGCGGTAAAAGTCAATCGAGTGGAGTTGATGACGTCATAACCCATAAAACGTTACCGCCTGTTACAGGGGCCGCACTGAGCCATTAATGCGATGTGGACGTTGAACATTTTCACAGGTTCACGACACTATCTTATTATACGTTAGAAAAGTCGCTTGACAGACAAGGACAAAACATTCTATAGCTTATCCACTGTATAAATATTTTTATTAGTAAGGGGATTTGTATGAAACATTGCATTTATTCAAGAAGAATTCGTCGACACGATGGAGTAGAATGAAAAAATCCATAAAGAGATATTATCCACGTGTATGGCCGAGCCACCCCTAAAATGTACAATTATTCTTATTAATTGATGCCATCTAACCGATATCTGTACACAATCTGTAACTGTACCAAATTTTATCCAATTGTATTCATAGTTACAGAAGTAAGAAGGACGGACAGACAGACTGACGGACGGACGGAGCGAAACTATAAGGATTACAGCGGAGCTCTAAAAATGCTAGAAAGACCAATAGGGATAAGGAATGATCCTTATTCCACATATTTATTAACATACCTTTAGTCATACAAACGAGACTAGGCACATTGACAGTGATAAAAATATTAATATGTAAGGAATCTGCAATTTTGGCTTTTTGTATGGAATTAGTCATAATATAGCGGGCATAACTGTTATTGTCTGTACTAGGCGTGCATAACTAATGAAGAGACCTTGATCTTCAACAGTGGGGCTAACGACAGTAAAGGTTAGAATGTAGATAAACAAACCAAAAATTTCATGATTATATGATTATATAATTCTATACAAAATGTTAAAATAAATTCAATCTCACGACAATACGGGTATTTTATACCCCTTATGGACCGAGATCCTAGACCCGCCAGACTACCCTTATATACTTACTGATAAGATGTATATCATATTGTAGTATTAGTGTGTACAATAAACGTATGCACACCCGCTAGTTTGTTCCATGGACCAATTTTTAGGTACAAGGCGTTAAAGTTGCAAAAAATTGTACTCACGTTACTTCTGATGAAGTATTTATATTCTCACTTTACTTCTGATAAAGTATCAACATTATTTTTTGGTTAACGTAACGTGAGATGTTTCTCACGTTATTCTAGTAAAGTCATTTTTCTCTAAACTTAAGTATGAACAGAATCATAAAGGATGAAACCTTTATGTTTCTACGTGGATGATTTTCCATTTTTTATTTTTATGAAAACTACAACATTAAAGAAAGTAATTGGTGTAAATATCACTTTATAATATGTAATTGTCATTATTCACCTATTACTTATTGGAATAATAATTTCAAAGGCTGTAAGAAAAGTAACTTACAATTTTTTGTACCTTTGGCGCCCTATACCTTGGAATTACTCCAGCGCGCAAACTAGCGATATACATTTGATCAGTAAGAATATAAGGGTTGTCTGGCGGACGTGGGATCTCAGTCCAGAGTCCCCCTTGTTCATAAACTTATTGATTTGCTAATCAGTAGGTTAAATATAATTTTTATATATACAGAATGTCCCAGAAGTCGACGTCGTCCCTTCGAAGGCTGATAGACCAGCTCGTGACTCACCAGAATATCGTAATATGACCTTGGTAAAAAATCTTTAGTTTTCGAGATATTGGCACTTTTAATAATTTCTTAAAAATTACACCTCATGTCAGTTTTTAGACTGCCGCAACTACAATTTCCCGTATTGTGGGATACAAATTTGTATTGCGGAATCCTGACTAGTTCTGCTATTGACCACGGTTATAAACAAAGCTAATAGAGTTTGAACTTTGTAGAAAAAAAGAAAACTTTTCCCTAATCGTGATTTCAAAAACTTTTTCTCCTAACTTTCACTATCCATACTGAACAAAAAATACACCACACTAACCTGGGTTGTTACTTTAAAAAGTTGCTCATTTTATGTAGTTTTTCAAATAGTAAAACAGTTGCTATTAAGCTACGTCAAAATTTTTTTTTGCTATTTTAAGTGCACAGAGAACACATTTTGAATGTTTTTCTTTAGTTAGAATTTCGAACAAAAACACTCGTTACATTGAATTCAGCCAGATGTTTACTTAAAAATTGTACGTTGAAGTTAATTAATTAATTAATTAACTTAATTCATGCTTACTAAACTTAGAAACGAAACAGAATACAAGGATTTTTTTTTAAACTGTAAGGAGAAATGCAAAGAAGGAGAACACATTTATAATATAATTTAATGAGTTAGACTCATTAGAGTGAGAGTAGGTGACGACACGCACGTCTTTTGTTTGTTCTATAAATGAGTTTGTTTAATAGTTACAAGTACATTACGCTATTGATGTGGTTAATAGAATCAGGCGTTACTTTGCGGAAATCCATAGCATTAAATTAATTAATATTATGTTTATAGCAGTTTTTCCGCTAAATAATACCCACAACCTGCAAGCAAATGTGTGAGTGCACGCATAAGCATGCGTAACGCACCTCCCTCCTCCCACACTGCTTATGCGTGCACTCAGATGCAAGATCGTGCAAACACCACCACCACACAAGCAACAATGTCGGCAAGATCGTGCAAAGCCCCACACCACCATGCAGGTTGCAAAACTCGACGCGCGTTTCGCCCCGAACCCGGAGCATCCTCAGGAAGTGGACCTGCGAACAAAGTTCGTTAGTCAACTTTGTTCGCAGGTCCACTTCCTGAGGATGCTCCGGGTTCGGGGCGAAACGCGCGTCGAGTTTTGCAACCTGCATGGTGGTGTGGGGCTTTGCACGATCTTGCCGACATTGTTGCTTGTGTGGTGGTGGTGTTTGCACGATCTTGCATCTGAGTGCACGCATAAGCAGTGTGGGAGGAGGGAGGTGCGTTACGCATGCTTATGCGTGCACTCACACATTTGCTTGCAGGTTGTGGGTATTATTTAGCGGAAAAACTGCTATAAACATAATATTAATTAATTTAATGCTATTGATGTGCATCGCTTTGTTGTTTTCTTACTTTTATCGGATTTTGCATTGTAATCTGGACTTGAGTATCTTAACCTTTTGCGATACAAATTAGCTGCAGCAGCACCGTTGCCTCTGTATTCCCCGTAAATGTAATGCATGTTAGCATACTGATGTATAGTATACGCCATAATGACTGGTAGTAAGACGCGTATCAGAGAAACATAAAAGTCCAGAAGAGAGCCATGTCAGTTCTTTACTGTCTCCAAGCACACTTAAGTCCGAGTCACTAGGCAAACGAAGTCCAAATTACAATGCAAAATCCGTTAAAAGTAAGAAAATAACAAAACGATGCTCATTAATAGCGTAACGTACTAGTAACTAATAAACAATATCACGTATAGAACAAACAAAAGACGTGCGTGACGTCACCTATTCTCTCACTCTAATGAGTCTAACTCATCTATACTAATATTATAAAGAGGAAAACTTTGTTTGTATGTTTGTTTGTTTGTTTGTAATGAATAGGGTCAAAAAGTACTGGACCGATTTCAAAAATTCTTTCACCATTCGAAAGCTACATTATCCACGAGTAACATAGGCTAAATTTTATTTTGGAAAAAAATAGGGTTCCGTAAGATATTTGGGTATTTCGGACACAAGGTGTAAAAAATCAACCAGAAAAGTTACTTATTTTGCGTACGCTGCCTAAACTATAAAAGATAGAACCATATTATGTTCTAATTAATTGTAGATCTTATAAATATCTACAAAAAAGTCCGCGACACACTATACCTATCTATGTCGAGTGAGGCCCAACAACCATTTTTTTATTTAGAAATTTTGAATTTTTTTTGGACTACATTTAAACGCGTTTATTTTACTCATGCTATTAATCCTTATCAAAATAAATAATTTCATCACTAAGTACAGATTATGTAGATAATATTTGGTCTTTGAATAATTAAAATTGGACGTTTGGTTTTGAAGTTATGGCGAAATTAAAATATTACGATTTCTGCTGCACGGCCCGTTGCGAAGTGGGTGACATTCTGTAGTATTAGTATCAGTATTGTACCCGTGCGAAGCCGGGGCGGGTCGCTAGTTAAATTATATAATTAATGTGTTCTCCTTCTTTGCATTTCTCCTTACAGTTAAAAAAAAATCCGTGTATTCTGTTTAGTTTCTAGATTTAGTAAGCATGAATTAAGTTAATTAATTAATTAATTAACTTCAACGTACAATTTTTAAGTAAACTTCTGGCTGATTTCAATGTAATGAGTGTTTTTGTTCGAAATTCTAACTAAAGAAAAACATTCAAAATCAAATAGCAAAAAATTTTTTTGACGTAGCTTAATAGCAACTATTTTACTATTTTAAAAACTACATAAAATGAGCAACTTTTTAAAGTAATAACCCAGTTTAGTGTGGTGTATTTTTTGTTCAGTATGGATAGTAAAAGTTAGGAGAAAAAGTTTTTGAAATCACGATTAGGGAAAAGTTTTCTTTTTTTCTACAAAGTTCAAACTCTATTAGCTTTGTTTATAACCGTGGTCAATAGCAGAACTAGTCAGGATTCCGCAATACAAATTTGTATCCCACAATACGGGAAATTGTAGTTGCGGCAGTCTGAAAACTGACATGAGGTGTAATTTTTAAGAAATTATTAAAAGTGCCAATATCTCGAAAACTAAAGATTTTTTACTAAGGTCATATTACGATATTCTGGTGAGTCATGAGCTGGTCTATCAGCCTTCGAAGGGACGACGTCGACTTCTGGGACATCCTGTATATATTTTTTTTATTAAATGAACCAGGAAACGAGCAGCCGGATGGCCTGATGGTAATTAATATTAAAACGCCTTTGTTACGTAAAACACGAAGCCCATATGCCCCAGTATTCAATATGGGCTTAACGTGTGGAAGTTTTAACGAGCTCGGATATTTCCGATCACACACGGTATTGAGGGCGGCACCCGCGCCCTGTGCCCTTTGACCTTTGTAGGCCCCGCCCACTAGAACAAACTACTGCTTATTCGCGTTTAGAAGGCAGTGAATCATGTGAACATGAGTCAAAATGACTCGCTTTAATTGGTAAATGTGAACACGGCTTATGCGTCATTGGTAATTTTTGACATATGTACACATGATTCACTGACTTCTTAACGCGAATATACTATAGACGACATCTTCTATGTATCTATACATATATAGGCAAAGCTGATTGACCGATGTATGAACACACAGGCTAGAAATTTGAAATTTTGCACACGTATTCCTTATATGACGTAGGCATCCACTAAGGAAAGATTTTTCAAAATTCAAACACCAAGGGGGTAAAATAAGGTATGAAAGTTTTAAATCTAATTTCATGCATGCGAAGCCGCGGGCAGTTGTAAAATATGTGGCAATGCTAGTTGTAAAATAATTGAGGCACAGGAACAAAAATCCCGCCGAAGGAACAAAAAGTTTTCTGTTTTCCTAGGTCATGGATGTGTATTAAATATGTTTATAATTTAATAAAATCTACAAATATATGAAAATTATAAAAGTATTAAATATATTTACGTTATCTTGTACCCGTAACACAAGTTCTTAGAGAACTTTCCACGGGACCAGATTGACGAGGTGTGAAGGCATCCATAACTTGTTTACATGCGGTAATCGTGGTAATATGCTGGCAGATACATCAGTAAGATCGTCTTTGGAATAATACTCCTATACTACTATTATAAACACGGGAAGGTTTGAATGTTGAAGTATTCAATTTTGCTGCAATTTAGCACAGATATATAGTAGAGTATTTATTTTACTGTTTTAAGTTTGTGCGTTCCAAGTCGCTGAAAAGGTTTTGAAGTGCTTGTTAACTTTACGAATACAGTTTATACATTTATGCTGGCATGATACTAACTTCGAAATATTACTCGTGTGGTAGTCTATTTACTTCAAATACATCATAATAAAGTCACAATAACCATATTGCGTTTGAAGTTTGTAGTTTGGTATAATATTATATCTAGACTAATATAATAAAGATAAAAGATTTGTTTGTGTTTGTTTGCATCGAATAAGCTCCGAAATTACTGGACAGATTTTGATAAAATAAAGAGTAGATCAAGAGGAAGGACATAGGTCACTTTTTATGGCGGAAAAAGATACGGCTCCCATGGGATTGTCTTTTTCGTGTTATAGTTTTTACTTTTAAATAACTATAATTTACATAAAAGTCATTGCAACATTAAAAGAAATACGCAAATAAAGAAAATAATAAAATTTTCGTAGCGTGGCTACATTACTTTGTGCTACGACGTAGATTGTCTACGCGGGGTCTACAACCGCTACGAGACCTCCGCGCTTAAATAAATAACGAGAAATGCTCGCTAGTGGTGTACCGTTAAACTGCATTTTTTCGATAAAAATAATGTCGATAAGTACTTTTAATTTTTTGTTATCACGTAAGTAACCTATCTTCTTCTTGATCGACGATAAAATTTTCCTATACTAACTGTATCTATTTTTCAAACATTTTATCAAATGTTTGAACGCGATGTTCGTTTATACCGTTAAATATTCATAGAAGCGTTCAGTTTATCTGTTTGTTTGGACTGCAAAAAGTTATACATATTTCAGAAAATTTGGCTGGCCCCAGTAGGTTGTAGTGTAGGTGAATGTAGTAAGTATTGTTTCTGGTGTTGAAATTGTAGGTGTATGTAGGTATAGGTGCAGTTGTAGATGGATATTATATTTGTTTATTCTAGTTCATAGACAATAGAAAAAAGCGTGTGCCGGGTTAGCTAGTTTAAAATTATTCATTTTAATACAATTTACTAATTTTAATAAAACTATTCATTTTAATGCTTAACAAGCAATTTTTAATTTAAAAAAACAGTGGTTAATTTCGAAAATTATTACAATAATTTCCGAATGTAATATAAGGAAAATATTTGGCTAATTTTAAGTACAATCCGCATAGTAATTTGTAAACAATAAAGAGATCTGTTGCTTCTCGCAGGTGGGTCGGTAAACAAAGCGCTAAGTGGATTTCACGCCCACGAGTTGACCTCTTGGCATTTATGATACCCTGTCATTCATAAATTACGAACAAAATTGTTTGTATTGAAAACTCTCCTTTAAACAAACATAAGTTAATTAAAGTTAGTGCCTTATCGAGTATTGTACGTAATTTGTTTAACTTGTTTATAATATAAATATATAATTTAAGTTACTGCTATGTAATGTCTTCAAGTGAAATTGATAATCCTCTCAGTTATTTAAAATGTGTTGTTTAATAGCGGCCTAGTACGGACTGACCTGTATATCTCCATGGGACTGACATTTTAGAAATGTTTTGTGCAACAAATCTAGACAGCGCGGCGACCAAATAAAATAATGCTTATTGGCAAGCATTAAGATTTATGTACAATTCCATATATAAATTTCTATATTTAAGCTATTATTATAATTTGAGAAAACTTATGCATTATAAATTTAAAAAAATCAGTATTATTGGATTATTTTTAATCAAATTCAAGGTAATTATATCTTTGGGTATTTTTAAACAACTAAAGTAAGCTACATAAGAGTATAAAAGTGATCCTAACGACATTTTTTTGTTAATTTCGGGTAAAGAGGTTAGGAGGTACGGAGGATTTATTTTGCTATAATAAAAATTGTTAGGCCGATTTTAGGTAGAAGTTAGTTTTGTAGGATTTGTTTCATTTGGTTGCAAAATCTACCGAAAAAAGGGCAATTTATATCAAATGTTTCTCATCTAATTTTCCTTCGCAGGACTGCTGGAAGAAATTTATTTTAGAGATAAGCAATGCCTTTTGTGTCGTCTTTCTTTGTTTTTGTTAATATTCTTGTTAATCATTTATGTGTACAATAAACTGTTAAATATCTATCTATCTATCTATTTTTAAAAGGCAAAGCTGATTGACTGATGTGTCAACGCATAGGCCAAACTCTTATACCTAGAAATTTGAAAGTTTGCACACATTTTCCTCGCATGTCATAAGCATCCGCTAAGAAAGGATTTTTCAAAATTCAACCCTCAAGGGAGTAAAATAGGGAATGAAAGCTTAAACTTAATTTCACGCGGGTGAAGCCGTGGGCAATTAATGCTAGTAAATAAATAAATTAGTAAACGCGCCCTTAATGCTAAAAAGTGTGCTATATAAGTATATAATACGCCAGTCGCCAACTCTACGGCACTACTCGAAGTTCGACTCATATTGCATGTTGGTATAAAAGCTTTTATTCGTAAAGCTTGAAAGCTCTCGATATTATGTTACCGAGTGGTGGTGAGCTGCTGATGATACTTGAGCTTTCATTACGGTAAAAGGTTCAATTATCATGCAGCGATAAAGGTTTTAAACGTAATTGGTGTATTTAACGTTCATATCTTGGCTTTTGAAAGTTATCATGCTTGTTAAATGAATACTAGTTTAAATTAATTAACAAAATAAAAAAACTAAGTAACCCTCAAATCGTCAAGCAATGAACGAACTGATGATGATGACTTATATCTAAGATCCCATCCCTATTATGACAGCTTTCAAATAAAACTTTGGCAGGTATAGGAACTGCCGATAGAAGTGAAAACAGTATTTAGGTATACCGCTTTCAACAATATTATACTATAGTAATTAGTACCTGGGAGACCAAGCATTGCTCGGAGTTTTAGTAGTGCAAGAAAAAAATAAAAACTATAAAAGAAAAAGAAATGAAAAAATAAAATATTTCGTTTGATCGAGATTCGAACCCGAGACCAATTGATCCAAGTGCCTACGTAACTTCGTTATTTGTATCTGACATAAGTATTCGAAATTATTCATATCCTATTTTGCGCCGTAACACATTACGTAACGAAGCGGTTTATCCTCACATAATACGTTATCACTTCAAAACAACTACGATGCCCAGAACCCTCTGAACCCCTTGTTCATCGGGGGTTAAAAACCATTGAATGTCAAGAATTTTTTTGGGACGTTTTAGTGATTTTTTGTTTTTGTTTTTTTTTTTTATGTAAAATAGACGAGAATGAGATTACTAGCGTGGTGATGAGTAACTTCACCGACAGACGATTTGTCTGATCAGATGTTTGACATCACAAAGACTGAAGTATACCCCACTTAGCTATGTAAATATAAACAGCCGTAATTGAAACACGCTAAAAACGTCCATTTGTTATTAATTCGAGTGTAAATGGGTCAATCGGTCCATCAAATGTATCGAACACGGTTGTTTCGATGGGCTATACCGACATACATGTTCTCAAGTGTTTCCTTTAGTATGTATTGCTTATAACATATTTTTTAATCAAAATATGCTGTATTTGTAAAAGTATTTTGACAATAACTTATATATAGTTTAGATAATAATTTAGTTATTTTTAACTAGCTTTTACATCGGTTATTAGGGTGCACCCCACCTGGAGCATTCGAGTGTAATGTAACGTTGCATATCCGAACATTACTTAAGTGTGGGAGAGTAACCGAGCATTACAATGCGCACCTTGTAATGATCCCGTCCGCTCGGCGCTCAAAAACGTTACATTATACGCGAATGCTCGTCAGTCAGGGAGGTAGTATTGTAATGTAATGCTCAATGTCGAATATATAACATTATATTACACGCGAATGCTCCAGGTGGGGGAGCACCCTAATAACATAAAAGGTTCGCATACGTGTCTGAATAAATATAACGTGCGAGAGAACGAGATAAAAGGCATATTTTTAAAGGATTCTTGCTTTTTTCTGTATTGTATGTTTGTCAATTAGGTTTTTACTTTAAAATGTCTTTGTTTCTTAATTTCTTTACCGTATTGCCAAAGCAAAAGAGAAATTATAATATGTGAATTGGTAATATGATTTCAAATATTTAATTAATTTAAATTATTTCATTATCTTATTTAATGTGAGAATTCTCAAGATTTAAAAAATGTGAGAAAATATGAACCAGGTCTAAGTAAATAAAACTGTTCATCATATTATATAAATATAAAAATACTGTTTACGATATATTTTATTCGTTACCATTGCAACACTATGTTCGAGTAACGATGTAATTAACTTACTAATCGCTTTAAATATTCATAATTATTATGAGGCAATGAAACATTCTATTAATATTAAATACGATAGTCTGTGGGGACGTTTGTTTGTTGTTATGTCCTTAGATTAATCGAATGATACATAATTTGAATCCCGAATTACTACAACATTATGGTACTGCTGATTCTAATAGAACATTGTTAAGATGCTTCAAATTGATTAACCCCCTCACATATAAAAATATTTACACAACTGATTAGGTATTAAATATTGTTGTCTTTATCAGATACGTTGGAACAGCCACTTGACAGACAAGTACAGCAACAAAGAATGACTTATCCGTTGTGCAAATGTTTTTAAAGGGGTAAGTATTTGTCCATTACAATTTATATTAACCCCCTTACTAAGAAACGCTGTATAAGCATTGAATAGTTATACAGTGTTTTGTTCACATCACACAAGAGACATTTTTAATTCGACAGAAGGAGACAAAACACTGTGTAACTATTCAAAGCTTATACAGCGTTTATTAGTAAGGGGGTATATGTTTACCTAGTTCTATGTTTATACAACAGATGCTGATCACTGAAACATAATTTCGAGTGTTTGTACATCAATCTATTATTTGAGAGAGGTTTTAACATACTCTGGAAACATTTATTAAGAGTTTCTTACCGGCTTCCGCTCGCGACTTGCCACGAGATATTTTGCCGATAAAACATAGAATATATATAAAAAGTAAATCTTACTGCTATATAAATGTGAAAGTTTGTGAGAATTGATTTTGGATGAAATTGGATTTTGCGTGAAAGAGTAACAAACATCCATACATCCATCCATACATCCATCATCACAAACTTTCACATTTATAATAGTAGAAGGATAGCGTATAAAAATAAGAAATAGATTTATAGTTCACATTTGACAGAGAGTATGCAACATTGGACTAACCTCAGTGGTTAAATTCTGTTTATACTTTATATTATAGTTGATTTGTAACTTTTTTAATTTTAGTAAATAATAAAGAAAAAAATATAATATGATAAATCCCAATTTGTAACGCGTTTGCAACCCACTTGGAAAGTTTGATAAGTACTTCCTATGTTTACAGTGGAACAACAAATGGGTTACCGGATCAAATGATACTGACTGCTCTGCCGTACGTGACCTTTATTTGGGCAGAGAGATTTACTATATAAAACATTTCACTCAATATAGTATATACCTACCTAGAAGTAATAACGATTTGAAGCTTGTTGCTAAAAACATTGACTACAAGCTTGTGTCCGCGACTCCGCGTATACACAATATCCTGCTGGAACACTGTTCTTTTTCAGAATAAAAGTAGCTTATGTGTTAATTCAGAACCTCAATTCTCGTATTTAAAGTATGTCTTTAAAGAGTCAATTTTACTTTATTTGGATTGAAAGTGTAGCGAAATATTACAATGAACGGATTTTATAACGTTTCGACCAATCAGAGCGCGTTTTACGTTGGTTTAACGTTCATAAAAACACCTTTTGAGAGTGTAAGCGTGTCGGGACTTGATTGTAATTGTATTAATGCAGGTTTTATTTAGCAGAATTGCCCCCCTGAGCTTAAACTACTACCATACCAAATTTCAACTAAATCCGTTCAGTAGTTTTTGCGTAAAAGAGTAACAAACAAACATCCAGCCATCCTTTCATCCTCACAAACTTTCGCATTTAAAATAGTAGTAGCATAACAAAACAAGGAATTTAAAATCATATATAACAAACAAGATTTACCGATACCGATGGCTTATTGCACAACACTATTCGTATTCGAAAGGACATTCACAAAACTACAAATAAAATAGTGAAATGGCGTAGTTGCTTTGTTCGAGCTAGATCTATTTCGCTAAAATATTTCATGAGCACTTTTTAATGTTTTGATGACTAAAATTTATTTTATTAAACTAAAAGGTATTTAACTAGGATGTTACATGTATTTGGATATAAAATACGAAAAGGTTGAAACATAGCAGTACCGAGTACGTCTAACATTTTCGCAAATTATATTACGCATATATCAATACCACTGCAATTGAATCCTAAAATTATTGTGTAATATTGATTGCATTGTTACTTTGATCGCAAAAAGTTTATTTCAATCACAGTTTGTGAATTGCCGAAAACAAGATTGGTTTGTGTACTGCGTGGGTACAGACAAACGCAAGACGCATTTCTTTGTCATATTGTTTACACCACAAATGCTATGCGCTCCTGGTAACACTAATTGAAAACAATTAGCATATTTTTATCAATTTTCAAAAAAAAAACTCGTAATACCTGATAGTGTGTGTTCAGTGCGGCCAGCGTGATGGCTGCATGTCGGGACAGTAGTGGCACTACACTGGCACACTGGCACGCGTGTCTACCAGCGCGGCTGGGACTGGACTGGCACGGGCGAGGCCCCGGTCGATACGCCGCTCCCGCAGGTGAGTGCGTGCGCCGCCGGTCGCCTGCAACTCCACAGCTAAACGATACTACTACAAGGACTTCAGAACTGTAAATTACTGAAAGTTAATTAAACTAACAATGAAAAAAAAAAACTATTATTTCTGTCGAAACATACAAAAACGACGGCAAATTAATTTTTTGAAGGTTTGGAAGGAAAAAACCGGTGAGATTTATCCGGCGCGTGGGGAGTGTGTGCGGGGCGGCCACAATCGCTTAAAAGCAGGTGATCCGTTCTCCGATTCGCATTAGCGATTCGTCTACCAGGTTCTCATAAAAAGATTTAACTTATGCAAAATTGCATGATGCTTTATAAATTTCTTGTAACAGTTCGCGGTTTCATAATAAATATATTTTGCAGACCAATATCTAAACAAAAGGCAATAGCTTACAAAGCTATTGCCTTTATTTTTACAAAAGATATTGGCTACGAAAAGGTCAACATTTAACAATAGCTCTAGTCTCCAGATAGCTGAGATAACACCACTTAAAAGTTTTCTGCAGTTTTCAGTTTGTCGCGGACGCTTATAATACAACAGCCCAGTTAAAAACCGTGTTATGAAAAAAAAAAAGTCGACTATAAAAAACAAAGGTCCAAATCCAAAATAGGATAAATTCTAGGATCTTAAAAATTTAAGGTTCCGAGTTCTGTATTTAGATTTACACATTTCCAACCCTTTTCTGCCTTCTCATCAAATTGTCCTTGTCGCCATCAATCCGGACAATCGGCGAATAAAATGTACACAAAGGCCTCAAATACGTTTGCATAGAATCGGGAAGTAATGCGGCACACCGTAAAAATCTAAACGGCGTAAAGAGTCTCAGTGATAGCAGTATTTGTATCGATACTTAACAAAGTATCGATATTTTTTTATAACCCGACTATGTAAATTATTATACATGGTGTATGTTACTATTAATACGAATTTATTAATAAACAACAATTAATTTTTATTGTTGTCAAAATATATAAACCATATCACGTGATTTTATCGATACATTTGTGCACAGCACTATAGGATATAGTGTTAGCCTGTCCACAGACGTGCTGAATTCCTTCCTAAATCTTAATCCATAGACAATATTCAGACCACACGTCACACACATGACATCATGTCAAGCCACGTATTTCGACATTCTTTAAAGTTTAAACTGACATTTAAGAATCTGAACGAATAAGCACGTGTGTGGGCTATGCGTGTTTTGTATTCTTAGTTAGTTCTTTAAAGAATATCAAATTAAGTACGTGTCTGTAGCCAGGGTTATGTACTAATTCACGCAATTTTATCAATATTCGATAGTTGCTACGCACAACCCTAATCTCTAGTGTCGGTAGTAAACATTCTTGTCGTGATTTATGACTTAAGAATATTTGCCTAATACAAACTCTCTGTTTCTGGTAACTAAGGACATTGTTTTTAATCCATAAAATAATTGGCCATAACGCTAG
Organism: Glaucopsyche alexis; assembly: GCA_905404095.1. NCBI lineage: Eukaryota > Metazoa > Arthropoda > Insecta > Lepidoptera > Lycaenidae > Glaucopsyche > Glaucopsyche alexis. The sequence goes on along the minus strand of FR990054.1, from coordinate 1,788,824 downwards.
CCACACACCATACTGCCTATCGTCCAATCGGCTTGACGCTGCAGGCTTGAACCAATTATCCATATCGACATAAACAGTATGCAAATCCAAGCCATACATACAAGGTGAGTTCTAACGAGGGCCTTTAAATTCGTGAAACCTGACAGCTTATTTTGACACTACAAGGACCGCGGTTGTACCCAAGTGCTGCCTGATCACAGAAAAAGAATCGAAAATTCTTATTGGCCGTTTTTGATACCACCAAATGACGCTTTGTGTGCGTTGGGTTTGCCCTCTAACGGTAGAAAAAATATCAAACACCCTCCCTGATACAATCGGTAAGGACGATAGATAGACAGTATGGTGAATGGCTGCACTGAATTAAAGTTTATAGAATAATTTTTAAACTCGTTTAAACGCGTAAAGCGAGTTTTGCGTATACTGATAAATTAGTACATACTATGCGATAATTACTGAACGCGTTCAATTTCAATGGTGAAATCGGCCCTAAGATGAGCGACAAATGAGCTAGTGTATTGCCTTAAATGAGATTTTCGACACCCGAAATTCCATCCGCAACACCAGAGGAGCTACAAGTGCCCGTACCCGAAGTTTTGACGAAACACAATGCCGGCGCATTATTTCACGCTCTTTTCTGTAATGCCGTGGTACCTATATATATTGGGTTGGTAACAGCCGCCGTGGTCTAGTGGCTCTCGACTCGGAGGTCGTGGTTTCGATTCCCGCATTAGAACAACATTAAATGTTGTTTCCAAGTTTGGTTAGGACAATGCAGGCTGATCACCTGATTGTCTGACAAGAAAGATGATCCATGCGTATTCCATGGATGGGCATGTAAAAAGTCGGTCCTGCGCCTGATCTCTCGCCAGTCGTGTCGGTCATCTGCCCCACTGGGTTACGAGAGTAAAAGGAAAAGAGAGTGCTCTTGGGTATTGCGCACACACTTGGGCACTACAAAATTACTCCTGCGTAACTGGCCTGGTTTCAATGAAACCGGTGACCGTCACCGAAATCGGTGTGGGGAGTTATTATTATTATTGTAGTATATTGGGTCGAGCTAGGTCATTCGTGGCGTAATTCTGTCTCTTACACTTTTAAAATTAGGATTTATAGATTTAAGTAAAAACAAATGTTATTTAAAAAAATGTCATAAAATATTAATTTTGGAAAATATTGGAAATGATGGGAACTACAACCCCTTCAAGACTCAACATCGACAACCTATAACCCTGTATTATTTTGCAGTGAAAATCTGTCACACTTCCATTATTTTCAACTGTTGAAGGCTGCATTAAAATCCATGTCATTGCGGGGAAAATTAGCACACTTGAAAAACAACTTACACGAAAAATGAAACAAAAGAATAACTAAATTAGTGTCGATTAAAAATTTAAAAAACTCGACTGCGTAATTTTGAAGTGTCCCATATCACACGCTCTGACCACTGTGGCTGAGACGAATCTATTGGCTAGCCGCACACGTGCAATATTATTATCACAATTAATTTGTCAATACTAGTCAACACATAGTATTGTCAATATGAGCATTATTGCCAATAATATTGTGTGTGTGCGGTTAGCCAAATATACCTGTTATTAGTCTGAGCTTTTAAGCTCAAATGCTACTAGCCGTTTAGGCTTTTCAGCGTGCCTAAGAAATAAACATACATACATACACTCAAAAAACATACCCTTCTAGTGCAGTCGGGTAAAAATAGTGCGCTTTAACTGGTTCGGTTCACTATTTAGGTTAGGTTCTCTATGATTCTGGATCGCCATCTGCGATCAAAATCATTGATCACGTTCCTGATTGACTGTGTATCGGGCGCCCTAGGTAATCATTCTTTTTTTTTGTAATATTTGTGTGTTTTAAAAAATGAACGAGGAAACGAGCAGACGGATCGCCTGATGGTAAGCGATCACCGCCGCCCATGGACACTCGCAACACCAGAGGAGTTACACTTGTACAAGTGTAACTCCTCTGGTGTTGCGACTTGCGTTCCTGGTCCTTAAAATTCCCAATCCTCTCCTTGGGCCTCCGAGTGAGTGAGGTTACACACTAAGCGAAACACAACGCAAGCGTTATTTCTCGCCGGTTTTCTGTGCGGTCATGGTATTTATTTGGTCGAGTCGGCCCATTCGTGCCGAAACGTGGCTCACCCACAGTCAAAGTAATCAACTAAGTACATATACGATAATAATATGTTCGTTGTTTGATGAATTTCTATCGAACGATTTTAATACTTAAACCCGCTGCCTGCAGTGGGCTCTCGTGGTATGTACTCTAAATCGGCTAGCCGCACACACGAAATATTATCAACACAATAAATTTGTCAATACTAGTCAACACATACAAAAATGAACGGCAGTATCGATATATATATATATATATATATATATATATATATATATAATTTATATCGTACACAAGGAATATTATTGTCAATATGAGCATTATTGCCAATAATATGGCGTGTGTGCGGCTAGCCATCCTTTTATAAATTGAGTCATTGGGGTTAAGTACAAAAAAAATACTATTGTTTAAAAACTGTATATTTGTACTTTGTTACTTAACAATAATTCTATACAAGAGGTAAATTACATAGTGACAATGTGTAGTTTTTAAGTATATAATATATAAGTCTGTAAGGTATATAATTGGGCCTAAATAAACGGTATTTATTTATTTATTATTTATTTATAAATTCCACTAATGTAGCTTGAATCCTTGAACTTAATTACAAGATCTTTATCTTTGAACAAATAGGTAAGTACATACTGTTATTATAGCAATTTCTGTTATTATTTTTAACCCCCGACATAAAAAGAGGGGTGTTCTAAGATTGAACTTTATCCGACGATTGAGCTTTATCCGAAGCTCCCAAACAGATGAATCAGTTTTGAGTTTTGATCTAGTTTTATTTGTTTCAAAGCTGACATGATCGACAGTGTTCTTAGCTATGATTCATCATCGCTCGCTCTGCTTGCTTGACAATTCGTTACTGACAATTTTTAAATTTGTTTTATATTATTTATTACTTAAGTGTATATTATTATAAGTACTGATTATTAAACATTTTAATATCACTATTTTGCCTCATACTACACCAATTTACATATATCCTAAATATCCTTTTTCCTTTGAAAAAGCGAAGTGAATTTCCCAGCTTCGTAAGTCGGCATGAATGGTAAGTAAGATGTCCATTTCCACCTGGAATAATATAAATAAAAAATTATTAAAATTAACATGTCACATATTTAATGGTCAACGAAGAAATGTGTCATTTATTTGGTTTTATTAATCCTTTTGTTTACGTTAAGATTACAATGGTTTTGAACCGAGTGCTGTGATAGTTTTTCCGATCGCATTCGTTCGTGAACACGTTTGGCATTTACTAGGAATTTGCATGTGATTTGTAGTTCAATCACTAACTCCCCACACCGATCTCGGTGACGGTGGTTTCATTGAAACCAGGCCAGTTAAGCAACAGTAATTTTACAGTGCCCAAATGTGTGCGCAGTACACAAGAGCACTCTCTCTTTCTTTACTCTCGTAATCCAGTGGGAGGGATAACCGACACGACTGACGAGAGATTAGGCGCAGGTCCGACTTATTACATGCCCATCCGACGCATGGATCATCTTTCTTGTCAGACAATCAGGTGATCAGCCTGCATTGTTCTAACCAAACTTGGAAACAACATTTTTTGTTGTTCCAATGCGGGAATCGAGCCCACGACCTCCGAGTTGAGAGCCAATGCTCTAACTAACCACTAGACTACGGAGGCTGTTGTGACGGAGTAGGTTCAATCACATACAAATTCCTATTAAATGCCAAACGTGGTCACGATGGAATGCGAAGAGAAAAACACTAAGCACTCAGAGTAGGCCACACTATAAAAATTATGTAAGGTTTTTGTAGCAATTTTTCAGGCGCACTGATATTGTTATTTGTGAGTAACGTCACGCAGTTTTTATTTACGAGTCCCCAGGTCGTAGTACTGATAAGGAAATACGGCGCTCGTCGTAAACCTCCTGTCCCCTGCTATTGTCCTGGTAATTCGGGTGATCGGGTACCGAGGTAATATGAGCATTAAAGGGTGTTGTGTTAAACTATTGTTTATTATTTAAAATAAATTTGACGACCTCTGTGGCTCAGTGATTCAGCGCGTTAGTGCTCATGCCGGGGATCGCGGGTTCGGATCCCGCCGAAGGAACAAAAAGTTTTTCTGTGTTCCTGGGTCATGGATGTGTATTAAATGTATTATAAAAATCTTAAATATATGTATAGTATAAAAGTATTAAATATACTTCCCGTTTTCTGGTACCTGTGACACAAGTTCTTCGGATACATACTTAGCACGGGGCCAGATTGACGTGGTGTGAAGCGCCCATAGATATTATTATTATTATTAATTGTCGTTTCCAGCCTTAAAATAAAGTACGCCCTTTTTTGTTTGCAATGGGATTGGACTAGAAGGTAGGGATAAAAAAGTAAAAGAAATAAACTTCTAGTTTCAGGCTAACTGTCTTTCAGAAGAATTCTAAATATTGATTACTTACTCTCTCTTTCTTACGAGTTACTTACGAGTTATGACGTAGTGGAAAGTTTTGCTTGTACCGAGGTCTGTCGAGTTCATGTCAAAACCGAGAATTAGTTTTACTCGTATAAAAATACCTTTAGGGTTTCGTACCCGTTACTGAGACTTTGCTGTCTGTTTGTCTGTCCGTCTGTCACCAGACTGTATCTCCTTAACCTTCGGATTTCGTCTACCATATTGTCCACTTGAAAAATCGCCCTGTATATTTCGCGATTACGGATGATATGATATCCTAGCGGCAAAAATATCTCTTCCATAACATACAATATGTTGTAATTTGCGAAATAAAACCCGAAGTACAGACAAATCCTATCGTACCTTCTTATAAGCGTCATTCCGACTGGGAAGTCATAAGTATCTCCCTCTTCGCTCGCTCCAGCTGCCTCTAGAGACATCTCCTTGGCCCACGCCGTTAGACCGCGCTCGTCGTCAGTACCTGTAAAGTTATGGTCTCCTGGTCACTGAAGCTCAAAATTAACCTCTTTCCATAAAGGAGACTGAAACCATTATGCCATTAGATACATTTGGGCCCACGATGTTCAGTCTCCTTTCCGTAGTGTTTATCTGCGTTCGCAGCTTAAAATGCGTAATGTTGAGGCTTATTAAATTCTTATAAACGTGCAGAATTTATTCTACTCTTTTAAAGTATGGAGCATTAAGAACGTAGTTGTACTGTAAATATTTTCGAGCTAGAGGATTAGGGACCCGCTTCTTCTCCTAGTAGGTAAACATATTTAACTTTTGTCTCCTATTTAGTATTATGTAAGTTTCGCTATTAAAATAACAAGGGTTCGTTCGATGCGCTATTTGAGGGAAAAGACACAAAAATGTGCCCGAACAATTTACTGGCTCCATTAAAAATAAGAATAAGAATAAGAATTCCTAGCGCACTTTTGCATTTTGTCGAAAATGACCCTAAAATGTCAAAATTACATAATTATTGTGTTCTCTAGTTCGAACTGTAAATAACTAGCTTTTGTCCGCGGCTCCGTCTGCGTACATACATTATCCCACAGGAACATTGTACTTTTCGAGATAAAGTAGCCTATGTCTTAAACTACTATCATACCGAATATTTCATCAAAATTCGTACAGTAGTTTTGCGTGAATGAGTAACAAACATCCATCCATCCATCCTCACAAACTTCACATTTAATTTTAAAATAGTAGTAGGATACAACTGAAGGCGAAACGCAAAAACGCAAAAGAGATGTTCTAGAAATGCATGAGGCGTGGGCCAGCACTATGTACATTACATGTTAATATAGCTACACATACATAACATAATATAGTAACTGTTTCCTATTCTTTATTTTATTTAATTTCACTTCGTTTCAATGCACATTTAAAATAACTTCGTCAAGGAGAGCAACACAACGTAAAATAAAACATGGCGGATCAGATTAGAATTATCCAAAGAATATCATTTTGACAATGACATTTCTTTCGATAAAGAAGGACGTATGACATTCAAGAAGACGTCTCTTCCTAAAACTGTCAACTACGTCAAAAGTCAAGTCAAAACGTATGACGACGTATGTCATGGCCGCCCTAAAAATAGTGTTCTCGCAATAAAAAAATCTTCAAATAATCATTTTTGTACACATGTACCCTTCTTAATTATTTTTTTTGTAATATTATGAAATTCCCACGTTTTTTTCCTATTAACCTATGTAGTGTACATAGAGCTGGACCAAAATCAAACATCTCTTTTGACAAAATTTGTGTTTTTGTTTATTTTGTTTGTTTATTTAAATTGGTTGCATTATAGGGTCTATTGTCTTGGCGGATAGATTAGATCCGAATTCTGAACAGAGAGTATGAACAAAGTATACATACAGACAGCACGAAGATGGCTGGCTGCCAACACCACATCCGGAGATAGAGGTCAAGAGATATGGATATGGAAGATTTTATAATGTGGCCAAATGACTTATAATACTAGTCATCATAAAATTGACACATTTCTTTTTTACAATATATAAAAATGGATTGCAGTTTCTCTGTCTCGCTAAAACTCGGGAACGGCTGGATCGATTTGGCTAATATTGATCTTGAAATAATCGTGGAAGCTCAGGGAAGGTGCTTGAGGAACTATGAGAAACATTGGAAAAAATGCGAGAGATATACTAAAAATGACTTTTCCCATACTGTTTGGTAGCGTAAATTCGGATCTCCAGTGTCACTAGACTGCCAAATATGTATCGGTGCGTGTTGCGACTGGAAATTAAGATCTATTTCAGAAAAATCGGTTAGCCCCAGTAGGTTGTAACTTGTAGGTGTAGATAGTAGCTGGTGTTGGTTGTAGGTGAAGGTAGTTGTAGTTTTTGGTGTTAAAATTGTAGTTGTATGAGGGTAGGTTGGTAGGTGTAGTTGTAGGTGTAAATGTAGGTGTAGATGTAGTTGTAGGTGTACATGTTGGAGTGGGTTTTAGGTGTAGATGTTGATATTTATTTATCCCAGTTCATAGTTACGACAAAACAAACGTATGTCGGGACAGCTCGTCCTACTATTATTATAATTACATTTATTTAGTTTTTTATCCTATGCCTGGTCAAGCGGCTATTCGTTCGATAGTTACTCCATAACGATAGTCGAACTTACCGGGTATCAAGTTGTCCAGCAGACACCCGACGATCCCGCCCACCAGGATAGATGTAGACAACAGCACCTGCAGCACAGCGTCCAAAGCGCTCACTCCGGTCTGGATGACGCCGCTGTGCGCTGACATCCAGCGGGTGAGGACCATTGGGAAGAACAGACTGAAGCCGATGATGTACAGGTTCCGGGAGCTGTTCAGGTCCACGTATTGGAGGGCTGAGATACCTGGGGAAGAATATTTTATGAGAACGGGAAACGAGAAAACGGCTGCGCATTTGCTGTTTTTTTTTTTTTTTTGGATAAAATAAGGTAAAATAATAAATTTCTACCAGGATAACAGAAGTTTCCAGAATGTGTATGTCTGGTAGAAAAAATTAATAAACTTATTATAAAAGTTCCCGTTTTTGGTACCTGTTTTACACAAGTTCTTGATACTTAAGACATCAGGTAAACGGTTAAAATCATCATAGCAGTGGTTTACAAGTGCGTTTGTTTTGTATCAGTTCTATTTTTTTCGGGTGGGTTTGTACTTCGTATTGATTCGAATTAAAAATATTCCGGACTCAAGCTCTGTAAAACTTAGGAGTCCCGTCACAATAATTAAGGCATCGATGTGGCAAGGAATATTGCTTTTAAAATTGCATTGGCATTTTATTTATAGACATCACAAGTCTGTAAATAAATCTAAGGAACTGTAGAAACCTGTAGAAACGCTCTTCTTTTCAGGAAAGACCTTATGTTCAGTAAACATCAGTAGCACTTAGCTTGCCTCTTTGTACTGCATATTGTCTATATACCTAAGTACGGTTATAATTATTAATTTTTCAGTCGCCAATTAATATAATTATTATATAAGTAATAATGAAAGTCTACATCGCTTTTCCTTTTGTGACTTTTCTAGTGTTGCTGGCGACAATTACCTAACCCAGTGTTTTTCAACCTTTTTCATGATGCGACCCCCCTTATATGAAAAAATATTTCGCGACCCCCTGACCCTTCGCTTTTTTATCATGTATATGTGTATGTTACAGTGTTACAAATATTCATTTCATACGACGTTTTTATGCGTCTCCATAATTAGGATTCGGATATAAGTACATAATATAGTACGTCAAACAAATTATTTTACAATTACATACATCGATGATCGATTTATGAGTATATCATTTTGTTAAAATTCTACTTAATAAATCCATCTTTTTAATCTTTATTGTTTTTTACTAAAGTTCTCTCGACCTACGGCGACTACAGAAGCTTCGCGACTCCCCAGGGGGTCGCGACCCACAGGTTGATAAACACTGACCGTCCTACGGCTTAGCAGTCTTGTTGTTTTGTTTCTTTATTTGTACCAGGAGAACATACCGAATGCGGAAATCATGCCGAACATGACGCAGAACAGGCCGCCGACGACGGGCTGCGGGATGATGATGAACACGGCGCACAGCTTGCCCACCACCCCCTGTAGTATCATGAGTCCCGCGGCCCACTGAACCACGCGCCGAGAGCCCACCTGGTCAAATTACAAAATGCATGAATGAATTCATGAAAAACTCATTAAATTACAGATAGGGGTTGTAAGCTCAAAAAATATTGATTTTATTGAGAATATTTTTATGCACATTTTATTCGCTTTTCGATTATCTATACATCTATACAGATAAATAAAATTGAAGTGTCTGTTTGTAACTTCAAATTAACAGCAACATTAACATAGTGAATCTGAAAGTATATTCGGTACTTACAATAAAATACCAATTTTTTAAATTTTTGTCTGTCCGTCTGTCTGTCTGTCGGTCTGTCTGTCTGTTTGTTCCGGCTAATCTCTGAAACGGCTGGACCAATTTTCACGGGACTTTCACTGGCAGATAGCTAATGTTATAAGGTCTAACATAGGCTACTTTTATTTTAGGAATCCGTTTAAAAAAATAGGGCTCCGCTTCCGTTAGTTCTGCGCAAACGAAGTTGCGGGCATAAGCTAGTTAAGAATAAATTAACAAATTTCACCAAAAAGGGTATAATTATTATTTTTGAACAAAAAATTAAACCGACTTCCAAAGTAAAAATACACAAAAAAGTATTATATAATATTTTAGTATGAGATAATAAAATATTATCTTGGAATCCATAGAGCTATTTTGTATTACCGATAGATTATTGGATTCCGTACCCAATGGGTAAAAACACTATTACTAACTTCAGTTAGTCAACAAACTTTTATATAAAAGAGATGTCCAAGAAATGTATGAGGCCTGGGCCAGCCCTATGTACACTATATGTAAATATAGCTACATAATATAGTAACCGTTTCCTATTCTTTATTTTGTTTAATTTCGCTTCGTTTCCATGTACATTTAAATTAACTTCGTCAAGGAGAGCGACACAAAGTAAAACAAAACATGGCGGCTCAGATTAGAATTAACTAACGAATGTCATTTTGTCAATGACATGACTTTTGACAAAGAAAGACGTATGACATTCAAGACGACGTCTCTTCATAAAACTGTCTGCTACGTCAAAAGTCAACTCAAAACAACCGTCATGGCCGCCCTAAAAATAGTGTTCTCGCAATAAAAAACTCTTCAAATAATCATTTTTGTACGCATGTACCCTTCTTCAAATTATTTTTTTCGTATTTTTATGATATTCCCATATTTTTTTTCTATTTACCTATGTAGTGTACATAGAACTGGCCCAAAATCAAACATCTCTTTTGATTAATATTTTTAACCGACTTCCAAAAAAAAGGAGGCGGTTATACGTTCGGCTGTATAATACATTATATTTTTTTGTATATTCAACGATTACTCCGCCGTCTGTAGACCGATTTTCAAAAAAATTTCAGTGATGTATAGGGTATAATCCGAAATTGGTCCTTTTGACATCAAAGTGATGATGGGATCCATGAGGAATCGAGGGAACTCCTCGAAATTTATATGGATACATATGGTGATTTTGACTTTTTCTGAAGTAGTAGTATACCCTGGGTCCAAAAGCACTGATCAGAACTCCTCAGTCTTTAAAGACACGCGTTTGGAAATTTCGGCATTGTTTAAAGAACTACAAGCATATGCCGATGTGTAACTTACAGTAATCATCATCATCATCATCTTACTTACAATACCTAATGGAAGCTTGGCGCGTCTTCAATTATACATTTGATCGTTTATTTTAAACGTTCTTAAGATGTATCCTACTAATATTATAAATGTGAAAGTTTGTGAGCATGTATGGATGGTTGTTTGTTACCCCTTCACGCAAAAACTACTGAACGGATTTTGATGAAATTTGGTATGGTAGTAGTTTAGGCTCTGGAATAAAACATAAGTAGTAATTTTTATCCCGAAAAAATACAGTGTTTCCGAGAGACACTATATTTACGCGGGCGGAGCCGCGGGCAACAGCTAGTAAATAATATAAAAACTAATGTCCGGTTAAAAATAACAATAGGCAATCGGACAATTTTTTTTATTGCATAAATGAATAGTACTCTTAAATATGAGTAACTTCTCAGAAGAAACCGTATATCAAAAGTCAATATTTTCAAAGGTACAGCGATTTTTATACAAAATTTCGCGAGCCTCCTAAAAACGCTCTATGCTAAAATCGCCACACAAATGACGTCACTATTGGATTAAAGTGTATTAAGTAGGTATAAAGTATACGGCCGCAGGAATATATTTGTGAATATCTCCGATATTTGTGCGTTTAAGTTCATACTTACCATAATGAATGTTTTTGTATATGATGTGAGTAAACTAATGATGTAGGTTTTGTTTACCAATTTCGCAAAAAAAAATTTCTTTTTGGTACTGGAGCGGAGCGAAATTTTGTATACAAATCGCTGTACCTTTGAAAATATTGACTTTTGATATACGGTTTCTTCTGAGAAGTTACTCATATTTAAGAGTACTATTCATTTATGCAATAAAAAAAAATCAGTCCGCTTGCCTATTCCATGCAGTTAAAAAGAATGCAGTGAAGGACATTTTTGACCCAGTGGCAACATGCGTTTTATTAAGTAGGGCCATATAAATTGGAAAAAAATTTGAGGTGGAATAGTTTTCGGTATTCAAATCTAAAAGTGGCTTGTAGATTTTTCCCCCGTTTGATATTGAATCTACTACCCACTCATGGTACCTTAGTAACTCCTATAGCTCCAACGTTCTCGCCGAAGGTGTTGGTGCCGTTGCCGGAGCCCCACAGGCCGGCCAGCATGGTCCCCAGCCCCTCCGTGCCCAGACCGCGGTTGATGGCATGTAATGGCGGCGGTGGGGCCGCTAGATAAGAAAATTTACATTAAAAAAACAAGGCAGAGGAGCGTCATTGATCCTTTTTAAGTTCAAACTTAAAAACGATTATGGGTAAATTTCGGCCACAGGACGACCTCGAGACTATAGTATTTATAATAGGCAAGCGGACTGATTTTTTTTATTGCATAAATGAATAGTACTCTTAAATATGAGTAACTTCTCAGAAGAAACCGTATATCAAAAGTCAATATTTTCAAAGGTACAGCGATTTGTATACAAAAATTTGCGAGTCTTTATACCAAAAAAAAATTTTTTTTTTGCGAAATTGGTAAACAAAACCTATACAAAAACATTCATTATGGTAAGTATGAACTTAAACGCACAAATATCGGAGATATTTACAAATAAATTCCTGCGGTCATATACTTCATATACTACTTCATACTACTTCATATACAAGTGACGTCATTTTTAGGTCGACTTTAGTATGGAGCGTTTTTAGGAGGCTCGCGAAATTTTTTATACAAATCGCTGTACCTTTGAAAATATTGACTTTTGATATACGGTTTCTTCTGAGAAGTTACTCATATTTAAGAGTACTATTCATTTATGCAATAAAAAAAAAAATTGTCCGATTGCCTATTACACTTAGTATCCACCAGCTACTGTTATTCCATCTACCTAACACGACGTCACTCACCACACATCCTGGCCGTGGTGGGGTAGTAGCTGATGGACTCGACGGTGCAGGCCAGCACGCCGGCCAGCATACCTAGTACGCCGGCCACGCTCACTGTTGGCATGCCCCATTGACCTAAAGCAAATAATAAATATTACTAACGTACCTAAAGACCTCAGGGCTAGTAAGTATTACTTAGTTGACTATAATAATATAAACCATTTTTTTGTTGTTCCAGTGCGGGAATCGAACCCACGACCTCCGAGTCGAGAGCCAATGCTCTAACCACTAGACCACGGAGGTTAAACGAACCAATTTACAGTATATAATTAGGGGATCGGACTACATCTAATATATTTAGCTTCATTATTATACTCAGAAATATTGAGGCAATAATTGGTAAATGTAAAAAAATATATTATTTTATGTGTAAAATTTAGTAATTACTTAATTACCTAGATACATCTAAAAAGTACAAAAAAGATTTTTTTTGCTAAGTTAGTAAACAAAACCTACATCATTAGTTTACTTCCATCAAGTGACTCATACTTATTTAAGAATATCATTTAAGTATACAATTAAATAAAAAAATCAGTCCAATTCCCTATTCAAGTCAGTAAATTAAAAAGCTTGAAAATATTACACTATAAAGAAAATTCAGACTCAACAGCTCTGTTTAATTTACATACCTAATAAAAGCCAGCCAAGTGCGAGATAATCGGGCGCCACTCGCCCGCACTCGCACTTGACCGGTTTTTTGTAATATTAATGTTTTCTTTAATCGCTAAAAGTTGAAGACTACACAAAAAAAAAACCTGACACGACTTGGCATATATATGGCATTATGATGAAACATAAAATAGCATAAATGGCCTAAGTAATTTAAAATAAAAACACATGCATAGTATATAATACACCTAATATGTAACTGCTGTTCCTTAATATGTAACTGCTGGCGCCAACGCGACATACGCAAACACGCGCTTAGCTAAAACACCACGCTTTGCAACACAAATTATAGTTAATAATTTATTGCAAAAATTTGTTCTCCGGGGCGGACGTTCCGAGCTGGAGAAAACAACTTACAAACGCTTGGAACTGAAAACTACTGTAACTATGTCACTACAAATTAGAACTGTACTTGACTGTATCATAGGTATCTCATAGGTATGAGGACTGAAAAATTTAAAATGAAATTATTATAAACAACATGTAATTAAAGATGTAGTAAACAGAAATGTAATAAAAATAGAAATAAAATAATAGATAATAATGTAAAAAATAAGATATAAGAGCAATAGACATAGATAAATAAATGTAATGATATGTTCTTAGATATAGAAATAAAAGTAAATAGGTAGGAACAATAACAAATGTAATAACATAAGAAATAAAAATGTTATTGATATTGAATAAAATAGAAATAACACAAGAGATAACATAAGAGATAATAATGTAACTGATATAAAATAGATATAAGATAATAGAAATAAAAGTAAATATGTAACATCGTAGTAATTGTTGAAAAATTCATAAAGTTAAAACAATATAACAGACAGTAATAAATGTAATAAAAAAGGGAAAAGTAAAATGTAGTAGAAATAAAAATAGAAAAGAAATAGAAATGTAACATAAATAGAAAACTGTACTGAGTAGAAAGAAATAGTAGCAAATAATTGTCCTGGCTAATGGCCGGGGGAACATAGGAAAAAAAAAATACATGTATTATATAAGCAGCTCACCTGGGTACGGCACACGGAACCACGGCGCGTCTTCAATGATGTTGATCTTCAGGTCCGTCCGCGCCGGATGACCAGGTTGGAAGACGTTTGTGATGGTGAGTATACCGCACACCGCCCACATGATGGCGATGGTTAGCAGCACCTGGTGAAATCATAAGGAGCACTAAGCCATGCTATCTATCGTACTTACGAAGCATGATAATTCCATTTAGGTATAAATTTTTATCTAAAAAGCTATTTCCCTTTGATATACTCAACTAGCTATGTTAGTGGTACAGGCTATTCACGTTAAGAAGCCCGTGAAAAGTTCAAAAAAGAAAAAAATTCTTTAGCACCAATGTGCTGGCTCGGTCGGAGAAATAAAACATGTTTTTTTTTTAAATAAAATAGGGGGCAAACGGACAGACGGCTGATGTAAAGCTATTAGCATTGCCCAACAGAGACGCCAGAAAGGCGTAGCTGGTCTTTCAAAAAGGATTACGCTCTTTTCTTGAAGGTTTGAAAGTTCGCAGTGGTCTAGAAATACTGCCACAGTTAATTCCAGAATTTTATTGTGAGCGTTAGAAAAATCCTGGAAAAGTGCACGGTAGAAGACTCATCACAGATGTATATGTCACCGTAAAATTGTAAAAACTGTTAGATTGTGAAATAACTAACGAGATTGTAAAAATATGTCAAAAGATTCATAACTACATATTTATAATCTAACGAAAAATAATGTGTTAAAAGGCAGCATATTCGCGTCCGAAGGTTAGTAATATATATTCTTTGTCCGAAGTCTATTAACATTTTACAATTTCACTCGTTATACCTATATTACAATCTAACGGTTTTTACAATTTTAAGGTGACATAATATATAAAGCTTGTGTAAAAATTGAGAACACTTCCACGCCCAATAGGTAGAAATTAGGGTTGTAACGGAGGCCTTTTTAGCGGAGGCGGAGGCGGATGCGGAGGTAAAGAGGTTCACCTCCGCGGATGCGGAGGTTAGCGGAGGCGGAGGCGGAGGTGAAATTTGAAGTGGAAAAAATTAAATAAATTCATGATTTATTAGTCAGAAACATTTCACGCGATTTAAATAAAAATGACTATTAATTATGCACTTAATCATTTAAAACAATCACGACTCAATTACAACTACGCGGTACCGAACGATTCGACAAGTTGATTCCTGTTCATTGTGACCATAATATGTGGCAGGATCCTGCCATTTTGGTCATAATTTTAGCCTCTGGCAGTATTTGCTGGCGGATGTGGCACTATTGCAAGATGTATTAGCTGGCAGATTTGGCAGTAAAATGATTCAAAGATTCAAAAGTATATTTGTAGTATTGAAGTAGTATCGATAAAAAATGTGCTAATTTAAATATCAGTAGATAATTATGGCAACTAGGAGAGTTGTAGAGGGGGTAGAGGATTCCCCGTAAAATATCTTGCCAATCTCGAACTCATCTTGCGAGTTTTTTTTTTTTATTATGATGTTGATTTTCGCAAATTCACATTATAATAAACAAAAAACGAAAAACGACTTCCAAAGTAGAAATGCACAAAAAAGTATGAAATAAAACTAATTTTCTAAATAATGGGAATTATTTTCTTTTAAATTCGGCTAAAATTTTAACTGTTTCTCTACTCAATATTCATAATTTTGAAGTTGGTATTTACACGTAGCTACTTAGGTTTTACATGTAAAACAAGGCATCCGTGAATATAATGATTGCATTTCATTCCAACCAACAAAATAAATGATTAAACAGATGACAAAAGCGATCTTTAAAGAAGTCGATGAAGAAATTAATGATGCAAATACAACTAATGTTTAATGGTAATTTAATTTTTAAACTTTTAACTACACTGCATTAAACGAAACTACCAAATATCTGTATTTTAAATTTCGGCATTATTTTGGCATTTTTTTAAGAGTATGGCAGGTTTTGTCAATTTTTTAAACTCAGTGGGGCAGGATAACAGATTTAAAGTTGGCCACACTGTTCCTGTCATTTATTAACGCACGAAGTATAGATACCATGAGTCCGAACGGTATAGGCACGTATAGGCTTTTCCTGACACAATAATAAACCCAGATCTTAGTTCTCTTTTCTGCCACTTGCTGCGCTGGAATTTTGGACGTACCGAATACCGATCCTATGACCAATCAGCGCACAGTTCTGAATCGCGCTTAGTACTTCTTGAAATATGGCGCGCTCTACCGGCAAAAAATCTGTCCCACAAATTGAGACCATTATTTTAACACTAGCTTTTCCCCGCGACTTCGTCCGCGTGGAATAGTTACTTTGGGATATCGCTAAAATTTACCCGCGACTTCATTTACGTAGAAGAAGCGCTTCCACCTCACGACTGCCCGCCCGCTCCGCGCGCCTTACTATAGCGCGCATGATTATTTTATTACTGCGATATCTTCTAAAATACTCATTGAAATCAAATGATGTAAACGGCAAATTTCTTCTAGATTAAATGCTTGTAATGAATAACGTATTTACTTGGATAAGGATTAATATAATCTTTATGAAAACACCTTCACAAATAATGCTTACTTTTAGAACAAATTTCGTAAGTATAAAAAGGTTATAGTGAGCCAACCTTAAAAGATAGACATATACTGTAGCGGACTTTTTTTTAGAACTTTTAAAGGGGAACAATTCTGCCATACATCATTTTAGCGAAACTTTAACCGTTTCCGCAGCGTACGTAGCGAAAGCTCTCAAAAGGAAAAAAAGACCCCCGATTTTGTAACATTCTTGATTGGTACTCCGCTCGTATTGAGTTTAGCATGATGCTATATAGCCTAAAGCCTTCCTCGATAAGTGGACTATCCAACACAAAAAGAATTTTTCAATTCGTACCAGTAGTTCCTGAGATTAGCGCGTTCAAACAAACAAACAAACAAACAAACAAACAAACTCTTCAGCTTTATAATATTAGTATAGATTACGTTCGGACTCCTGAAGCTCAATTCTCATATTTAAAGTAGACAATTTAAAGAGTCAATTTTACTTTGTTTGGATTGAAATTGTAGCGACATATTACAATGAACGGATTTTATGACGTTTCGACCAATCAGAGCGCGTTTCACGTTGGTTTAACGTTCATAAAAACACCTTTTGAGAGTATAAGCATGTCGGGACTTGATTGTAATTGTATGAATGCAGGTTTTATTTAGCAGAATTGCACCCCTGGTATCTATATTTCGTGCATTCACGCCCCCACCACCGCTCGCCCGTGTTCCCGCGGCACAAGCAAAATCTTGACCATAACACGCCTCTAGTCAAGATGCATTCGATAATTTCGACGGCGAAGTTCGAAAACAAAATTTAAGGGATTTGACTTATGGCATCGCAAACGATATGTTACTTATCGATGACTTATGTCAAATCCCATACATTTTTGATTTCGAAGTTTGCCGTCGAAATTATCGAACGCATTTTGACTAGAGGCACAGAGCGGACCCACAGAACACTATTACTTCGCCCAGTGTCGCTCCTTGCGCGTTATATGAATCGTAAATAAACCTCCGTTAAAACTCCGCATCAATTTTGCGGAGGCGGATGCGGAGGCGGAGGTGAAATTCTTTGCGGAGGCTCCGCAGTAACGGAGGCGGAGGCGGAGCTCCGTTACAACCCTAGTAGAAATTGTGACCAATAATAATTTGTACCCAATGTAACATCCTTGTACCAATTTCATTGAAATAAATTATTCTGATTCTGAATAAATTGCGTTTCTTCGGTGATCGCTGATCGCTTCTGATTTCTTGTCCATAAACAAAATAACTAACCGGGAACAGCTTGAAGAGTGGGAACCAGTTGATGGTGAGTCCCGTCTGCCGCCGCCACGCCAGCGTGGGCACCTTCACCTCGCCCATGCACTGGGAGAATATGGTGAGCAGGGTGAACGTCCTGAGGAAAAAAAATGGTATGTATGGTTTTCTAAGGCAAATAAACCAACAGTGACCAGGGTATCTAGTCAAGATGCATTCGATAATTTCGACAGCGAACAATGTATGGGATTTGACATAAGTCATCGCTAAGTGACATGTCGCTTACGATGCATTGTGTCAAATCCCATACATTTTGTTTTCGAACTTCGCCGTCGAAATTATCGAATGCATCTTGACTAGAGGCCCTGGTATTAATGAATGATTTTCATTTATTATTCAGCTAAAATAATACAAAATACAATTTAGCAAATAACAAAGACATTTCCACAAAGTAGACAATAAAGGTAACATCGGCAGCCGTACTAGTATTAACTGTGTCAGCTGCCTAAGTTTTCGGCTCGAGGAACTAGGAAAAAACCTTAAAATACAAGTACAATATGGCGAATTAACTCACCGTTATTTAAAAAGAACTATTCGTATTTCGTAATTCGTAAAGACAAAAAAAAAAATTCATACCTACCCACTTCACATGTATCTCCCGCCATATAATTTTTTAAATATTTTATGCTGTCAAAAGTGAACTACTATATACGCAGTCTATAAGTGTATATTGCATTCATAATTACAGAAGTAAGACGGGCGGACACAAAGACAGACGAACGGACAGAGCTAAACTATATCCTTCCTTGTAGGACTTATAAAGCAAGTAGGTAGGCATATTCATATTGCAAAATCTTTACCAGGATAAAATATCTACCGTAGGTTTATATGGGATACTGGATAGCAAATAAACAAAGTACATTTCAGAGTTCATACCCCACTACCATAAAGTTACAATTAAAACGCAATATACGATATTCATATGAGCATTGCTGGTTACATTTCCACCGTGGTATTGCATGCACTTTGCCACATCGCAATGTACACCGTACTAGGCGTCGTATAGCTTCGCCGCTCGGTGTTGCTACTCGCAGCATTGCACCCGATGCAGATATTATGATCGATAGCACTTGTTGCATGGCGCCCGTTGCCTAGTAACGGCCCAGATATTACAGCTGTAGACTGTAGCTACTTCACAATATTCACTATACTGAATCCTCCATTACAATTTACAAAGGACCAGGCAACAAACTGTATGGGCAGTGTCCCCATCCACAACAGATTTTAAACCTATCTCAGTTGATAACTCTTGCCACGCTGATAATTATTTAGTACTAGCCGACCCCGACAATGAACTGGAATGCATAAATGACTACACCTACTCCTACACCTACTCTCACACATAATCCTGCACCAACTCATACACCAACTCATACACCTACTCCTACATCTACTCCTACACCAACTTATACACCTACACCTACGTCTACGTCTACACCTGCTCCTACACCTACTCCTATACATACTCCTACGCCTACTCAAAAAAAAACCTCTGGCTCATGCACAACAACTTTGCTAAAGATCATCACATGATCAAATGCATAGTTTACGATTATATAAAGGACATATGGACAGACAGACATACATTCATTTTTATTATATAGTAGATAGCGACTCACCTCAGGAGTGGGGTTTTGACAGAAATTGGAATAAAATTTTTATTGTTTTATATAAGCGACCCACTTCAGCTTCGTACCGGACGTTAGTAATATATATTCTTTGGTACCGGTACCATGTATTTATACATAAAAATCTTCCTCTTGAATGACTCTATCTATTGCTGAAAACTGCATCTATCTTCTCTCTCATTTTATACTGTGTCAATACTTTACTGAATATAAAATGAAGTCGTTCAGTTTCCTGTCCGCTTAGATCTTTTAAACGGCGTTATTAATCTAAGTTTTAGACTACGCAACGGATTCTAATTCCACTATTGCCTTGCCTTGCGTAGTCACTGGTCACCCACGCACTAGATATAACGCGTTTCAAATGAGAATAGGAACGTCAATGACCTTCTTCTGTCAAATGTCACTTGAAAAGTGTGATTTTCAGAAAAACTTATGTGCATATAATTATTAATGTCTTGCATTGAATTGAAATAAAAACGTTAAATAGTAATCAATTATCTATACATAAATTTAACTATTATAAGTCATAACAGTCTAAATTCGAAACAATATGGCGCCGACTCGATCCTATTCTCATTTGAATCGCATTATGTACAATAAAAAGCCGTCCTGACAAAGCTCTGTCTTAACATTTTAGGGTTCCGTATTCAATGGATAAAAACGGGAACCTATTACGGAGACTTCACTGTCTCTCTGTTCGTCTGTCTGTCACCCGGTAGTAAAATTAATATTTTAGGGGGGCTCCCATACAGAAAACGTGATTAGTTTTGTACGGGTGTTGGCCGTTTTTTTTATTTGGTGTGAAGTGTGGACACTTGACAATAGATTTCAACGTCTACGTCATTCAATATTATAATATAATATCTATGGACGCTTCACACCAGGTCAATCTGATCCCGTGGTAATTTCTCGAAGAACTTGTGTTACGGGTACCAGACAACGGAAATATATTTAATACTTTTTATACTATACACATTTTTAAGATTTTTATTTTATTATACTTTGATCCTCTTTTTAATATTACATATCTATGATATTATACATATATTTAATACACATTCATGACCCAGGAACACAGAAAAACTTTTTGTTCCTTCGGCGGGATTTGAACCCGCGACCCCCGGCTTGAGCACCAACACGCTCAACCAACTGAGCCACAGAGGTCGTCAAATATTATTAGTATAGAGTTGCAGAGTTCTCTGACACTAAGGGTCGGTTCACACCGAAACGAAACGATACGGGACGCGGCGCTGCATTTTTAAATAGGCAATCGGACAAATTTTTTTTTATTGCGTAAATGAATAGTACTCTTAAATATGAGTAACTTCTCAGAAGAAACCGTATATCAAAAGTCAATATTTTCAAAGGTACAGCGATTTGTATAAAAAATTTCGCGAGCCTCCTAAAAACGCTCCATACTAAAGTCGACCTAAAAATGACGTCACTTGTATATGAAGTAGTATGAAGTAGTATATGAAGTATATGGCCGCAGGAATATATTTGTAAATATCTCCGATATTTGTGCGTTTAAGTTCATACTTACCATAATGAATGTTTTTGTATATGATGTGAGTAAACTAATGATGTAGGTTTTGTTTACCAATTTCGCAAAAAAAAAAAAAAAATTTTTTTGGTATAAAGACTCGCGAAATTTTGTATACAAATCGCTGTACCTTTGAAAATATTGACTTTTGATATACGGTTTCTTCTGAGAAGTTACTCATATTTAAGAGTACTATTCATTAATGCAATAAAAAAAAATCAGTCCGCTTGCCTATTAGGTAGTTAACTAGTTAGTCTGTACATAAGATAAGTGCCGGACCTTCTCGCCAGGCTAGTTCCCGAACCGGCGGCGGTATATGTCACGTATACCGACGCGACGTTCAGAAAGTGTGTAAAAATACAACTTTGAATTTTTTTTTTATGAAATATGGGGGCAAACGAGCAAACGGGTGACCTGATGGAAAGCAACTTCCGTCGCCCATGGACACTCGCAGCATCAGAAGAGCTGCAAGTGCGTTGCCGGCCTTTTAAGAGGGAATAGGGTAATAGGGGAGGGTAGGGAAGGGAATAAGGTAGGGGATTGGGCCTCCGGTAAACTCACTCACTCGGCGAAACACAGCGCAAACGCTGTTTCACGCCGGTTTTCTGTGAGCCCGTGGTATTTCTCCGGTCGAGCCGGCCCATTCGTGCCGAAGCATGGCTCTACCACGTAAAAAAATAAACATTGAATAAACATTTTTGACTTTGACTTTAAAAAGTCTCGAACTGTTGCAATGAAACATGTATCTTCTTGAGCAGTGAAATTCAAATTTTAATCTCGCTATATAAAAATGCACCGCCGCGTCGCGTCTTGTCTGTGTGACCTTTCGGTGTGACCTGACGCTAGCTCTCTCGGGCGTAGGGTTGCCAACTTTTTTTAGAAGAAATAAAGTATAATTAGTTCTGAGAAGAATATTAAACAGTATTTTAAAAAATCAACAGTATCTTATTTATTTAATGCTTTAAATACATATTTTAGAGCTTCTCGCATGACTTATTAATTTCCAGTCTTTATTAACTCCAATAATGTGACTGCTGCGCTGCACTTATAGTGTCAAGCATTTTGACGCTGGAAACAGTATTTCGTATACTTTATTTTTGTTCAACGGTAAAAAGTTTAATGTAGTGAAAAACAGTATAATACTGTTTTTAACAGTATAGTTGGCAACCCTACTCGGGCGTAACTTCGCCTAAAGTTTGTCAGTTCTGTATGCAACTTTGTAGGTCAGACACATCTCAAAACTATGTAATTGTTTGTGAAGTTGCCCTAGTTTGTTATAAGTAATACCTAGATTCATTTAAGTCCTTGATTCATTTCTCTTAAGCGTCCCCCGGAGCGTCGAAATCCCATACAAACGTAGTTTCGTTTTAATTTTAAAACGGTACAACCAAACTTCACCAAATTTTGTACACATAATTCAATGCATCATATCTAGTCTTATAATTAGGTTTGGTTAGAAAATATTAACCAAGAACGAAATAACAGCGAATTTAATTTCGGCTATTTTTTACGCAAAATACGCATCACTTGCAGCCAGTTCGTCACGTCAGAAATCCAGTAGGTACATGGCGCGTGAACCGTACATTTTACCGCGATAAAAAGTAATATTTGTCATTTCCCAACGTCTAATTCATAAAAGTAAAGATTATACACGACAAAGTTACCATTACCCTTCGTTTTGGCTTCGCCGTGGTCGGGTAAAAAACCTTTTTGCTAATAGACAGTTTATAGGATAATTAGAAAAGTGAGTGGGCGATATTCTCGTTCCATTAAATTAGGGCTGCCAACCCCAAATTTTAAAAACCAGGATTTGAAGTTGAAAACCAGGACGATTCAGTTTCAAAACAGGACGCAGTAATAGGGTTGCAACAGTTAATTTAATAAGTTAAATGAAATACATGTAAAGCTAATAATCGTATTTTTTCATATAATTAAATTACAAAGAAAAATAGAAAATGTAGCGCGCGAATTTTAAAAACCATGACTTTATCACTGCGCCTTAAAACCCCAGGACGCTGCTTTGAAACTATCCAGGACAGCCCAGGACACTGTAAAATCCAGGGCTTGTCCTGGGAAAACATGGAGGTTGGCAACCCTACTATTAAAATTTAAAATTTGAGTATTAAAATTCATAAGTAAACGTTATGATAAAAGTTAGAGAAACTTGTAAATGTCAGAGCGTAGGTTCGGCGCTGCGGGGCTTCCGTTATACCTAAGCGTCAGTTCCATCGAGACGCGACGCGGCACGCACGTTTTAAGAAAACGATTCAAAATTGAACTTTATTTACTACACAAAAAGATTTGCGAGTAGGGTTTAACCAGAGGTTAAATCGAAAAGCCGGTTGCAAGTGTTAAAATTTCCTAATTTCAGTTAAATAGTCCGGTCCGGTAAAAGCTGGACAACCGACAAGAACAATATCTTGATCAATGTTGTTATTCAAATGTGTGATCACGTTACCTACGTGTTATTAATTTTTGAGGTGCTGCTAGAAATAGTAGCACCTCAAAAATTTACATTAAATAAAAGACTAGCAGTTGCCCGCGGCTCCGCCCGCGTAAATACAGTATCCCTCGGGAACACTGTATTTTTCAGGATAAAAAGTAGCAAATTGTTTAATCCACAGCCTAAACTACTAAGATACCAAATTTCAAAATCCGTTCAGTAGTTTTTCCGTGAAAGAGTAGCAAACATCCATCCATCCATCCATCATACATACATATATCCTCACAAAATTTTACATTAATAGTATTAGTAGGACACGCACTTTTCTTTTTAAATTATACTTTTCAAGCGTTGTCACTAGATGATTGGCAATGTTTATCATTGACTATTTATTGACATGGTAACCCTAATTGCGAACGTCACTATCTCAAAGGTCACTATGCATCACAGAACGACGCTGCAGTTTTAATATGCAATGAAACTTGTATCTTTTTGTACTATAGGTATAATTATACAATTTCGAATCGTTTTCGCGTCTTAGTGTGATCTGACCCGTATAATAAATATTATGAATAATTTTAATGGAGAATAGCTACAACTAGAAAAATACAAAAGTAGGTAGGAACTTTCTAAGCAACATGATACGCATGCTAGAAACAATCTATGTAGAAATAAATTTCGCCCGCGGCAATTTCGTGCAATCCGTTCAGCGGGCCTAGCAGGAACATCAGACGACGGCGTAAACTACGTTTACCGAATGTGGTTATCGAATGAGATACGAATGAAAATCTATCAAAATCACGAACAGCGCCCATACGTTAACGTTAAGTTTACGCCGCTGTCAAATGCCACTGCTAGGCCCACAGATTCACTTTAATCTAAACGTAATTATACTAAATACATTAGACTTGGTTTAATTTAAACAAAAAGTCTAATGTTGACGCACTGACAGCAGCGCCACCTACCGGGTCCAATTGTAAATCCTGACCTTTGGCTCATGCACACAACTTTGTTAATTAAAAGATCATCACATGATCAAATGCATAGTTTACGATTCTATAAAGGATATACAGACAAACATTCATTTTTAGGGTTCCGTAATACTTGAGGAACTCTTATACTTTCGCTCTGTCCGTCTGTCTGTCTGTCCGCGTTTCTAGCGTCGGTAATTATGTATATATTCATATTGTATATCAATGGGTCAAATTTGGTATAGTCATAGACTAAATAATTTTATATTCTAGGGGTGGCTCTCCATACATGTGAAGTGGCGATGTTTTTTTTTTCTTTCTACCCCATCGTGTAGTCGTTGAATAGGTTTTTAAATATAAGGGTTAGGTTTCATACATAACTTTTTTATAAAGTCAACCAGTAATCGGCCTTCAAAGTGATTTATAAATACTCGTATGTAGATATATATATTTTTATTATTAGGTGCGTTAAGATCAGTTTCTATCTGAATTGTAAGTATCGATATATTTAGTTTCAAATGAGCTGTGTGTTGTATTCAGTTTTTAACCTCCAATGCAAACAGAGACACGTCAAACTTATAGTTCTGTATTATAGTTATATGTATCTCTGTCAGTGGCATCGTAGCTCTCAACTGGATGTCGAATGAACTTACCCAGCCGCGATGCCCCACTGCTGGGAGGCCGCGTCAGCGGCGTGGTCGAACAGCGTGAGCCCCACCAGCGCGACCGTGGGGGCGATAGTCAGCGGAGTCACAAACCTCAGCACCGAGCCGATCAGACCGAAGTAGCCTGGAAACAGATACAGGTAAGTACTAAGTAGGTCGCCTTATGAGGAGCTAAGACCGGTCTAGAATAACATTCACGTTGCGATAGAATAGTCTAGATGGCTGAATTTTTTGTTGCATAAATGAATAGTACCTTATCTTAAATGTGTAACTTCTGTGAAGAAACAGTATATTATCAAAAGTTTGTATATGTCACCGTAAAATTGTAAAAACCGATAGATTGTAATATTACTAGAGATATTATAATATGCTGACAGATATATAAGTAATTATATATCTGTCAGCATAACTTGCGACAAAACAATAAAATTTTGGATGTGAAAATACCGAATATTGAATACTAAATAACCAAGTTGGCGACAGAATGTAAGGAACAAAAAATTACTAATCTGGTGACTAAATAATACTACTGAATATTCCAAACTGGCAGACAGATATTATTTTAGCGAACAAATAACCATCTTGGCGACAATTTGTGTGTACACATTTAATTTAAGATTAGGCACATATATTTTCCCTGATATGGGTAATTAAAAAAACATACAAGCAGCGAAACGAGCGCACATAAAAGATCCTACACAATATCTACACCCCCTAAAACCGAGAAATATTAAAAATTTGGAATTTTGTACGCCCTTTTATGGTTTTTTATGTGCGCTCGTTTCGCTGCTTGTATGTTTTTTCGAAATTAAAAAACGGCGGATATAAATTTTTCGTAAAATTGATATAGGTGTCATTTACCATGTTTTTGGGGGTGCTGGATGCGAAAATGACATTAATTATGAAATTTCGATATGGCGGACATACTTAATTTTATAAAAATAATATGGGTGTCCTTTTGTTGGTTTCTGGGGGTGCTGATAACAAAAAAGTTATCCATTTTAAATTTCCTTAGTAAGCCCGCAACCTCATATTTTCTTCATGATGGAAGAAAAAGAAATTTGAAATTCCTGAATTTTCCAAAATTTCTATAGCTTTATACATCGTTCATATATCAAAGTAGAGCATTTCCATATATATTTTTTTTTTCTATAATCGCTTCTATCTCAGAAACGGCGCATCCTACTTGAAAAATAATGAAAATTACCTCCCCCTTAATAACCCTCAACCACCTTTTTTTATGATGGGAGAAAAATAAATTCGAACATTCTGAATTTTCCATTTCTATAGCTTTATATATCCCTCGTATCTCAATGTAGAGCATTTACATTTTTTATAAAATTGATTCTATCTCGGAAACGGTGCATCCTTTTGAAAAAAATGAATTACGAAACAGATTTTATTTTCATATTAATCTGCACCCCTAAAAACCTTGAAAACGACACCCATGTCAAAGAAAAACATATTCCAACAGTATCCAAAAATGGGATTTTTTGTAGCCTGCAAATTGATTTTTTAGTAGCCATTAATTTGTCAACCAAATCTGGTTTTATAGCTGCTTACGCGGTATAATAGTCACTAACTCGGAAATTAAGTCACCAACTTATAAATTTCGGTGCTAATTTGTATTAAATTTCGCCACTTTTTATCTGCCGATTTTTGCATTTTTTGTCACCTCAGTGATTTCGCCAGTTTAGTAATTTAGTCGCAAACCTATTAATTCGCTGCCAAATTCAGTAATACAGTATGCTCACGTGCAGTCGCCAACTTATTTTTTGTTCGCTCGATTAATTATATCCCAATAAATAATAGGCCGCAGGAACATATTGGCTGCGCTTATATACTCCGTTCAAATTACTAGCGATCTTGTCCCTGCCCCTGCTCGCCGCTCCAGCGCTCATGGTTACTAGGACATCATATCTGGGGCAGCAGTACTCACCTCAGAACATTTGGAACAGTGCCGAAACCTAGGCTATGGTACCCGACAGCTCGCAATCCTACTTGTCCACACTGCTCGCTTCTGCTCAGCTCTCATGGCTACCAGGACATCATGACTGGGGTGGTAGTACTCACCTCCGAACATCTGGAACAGCGCCGAAACCGCTATGGCACCCGACAGCTCGCACATCCTGCTGGTCCATACTACTCGCCGCTCCTCAGCGCTCATGGCTACTAGGACATCATCACTGGGGCAGCGCCATTCGGGTAGACCCAGGATGGCGAGCGTTGGCACGAGGAATGAGATGGTGCCGCCTTGGACTATGGGTAGCCGACAGCCAAACGTCGCCTGTAGCCAGGTTATTAAACCTGGAAAAGGGATTTACTTATTAGCTTTCCATCAATCGATCAGTTTGCTCGTTTCCCGATGTTTTTTTAATAAAAAATATTGTGGTAGGCATCATGTAGGACAATTCTATAAGCGTTATATTATAATTTATAACCTACATGGAAATAAAAATTTTGAGATTGAGTTTGAGTTTGAAAAATTGGAAAACATGGGGCTGTTTTATAAAATAATTAGGTAGTATTAAAAGTTAAAAGCAGAATTTGACAAATTGGTTTAATAGTTTTGGAATCTAGTAGACAAAAAAATCTGGCAAAATGAAAAAAAAAAAAATAGACGCACATATTTCTTTTCTTGTTTTTTGTCTAGAGATATAATATAAGGGTTGGTAAAATCAATTACCTACGGATATTTTGGGTATATGATTTACTGCTTATTATAAAGAATATTGCCTGAACGGCAAAAAAAAATCTAATACTAAAAGTAAAAAATCATCTCATTTATGCCGACTCTCCGCTCAACGCGAACTCGCCCATATGAAGGAATATTTTTTTCGATTACGACAATTATTTTTGTGTGTTATAACTGTGTGTGTGGAACACGGCCCGGTTGCCGTTTTTGTGTGTTATAAATTTATAACTGTGGTCGAACAGGTCCCGCCGCCGTATTACGTAAAAATAGCGTTTAGCAAAAATCTTGCAGTCATCGCGCGATAGACGCGCAATCGATTGCTGAACGTCAAATAAAATCGTATTACCTATGCCATCGATTGCTAATCGCACGCTGTTGTGTTTGAATGCGCTTTGTTTCATTTTCGCTTATTATTGCTAACTGATAGTTCAAATTGCTCGCTGATTGCTTTCGCTTTGCTGTAAAAGTCTTTCGTAATACAAAAAATTAGAGAGCAGTGAAGAGATCAAACGATTGATTGCAATTTATAGTTCCTCGATTGTTCGGTAGAGGCAGTACTGTCGCTAGGTTGCTTCTGCTAGGTTTTTGCAGATATGTAATACGAATTTGCGAATTTTGCGCAAAAATTGCGCAATTTTTGCTATTGCTTGGCTATTGCAAAATACGTAATAAGCCCGCCGGTTGCCGGGTAGCCGGTGCCGGGTAGTCGGTCGCGAAGTGTATGTTGGCCATGTACGATAGCTTTCACACGTACCGGTGTACATGGCCATACATTTCGCGACCAGCCGGTATCCGGCAACCGGGACGTGTGCAACGGCATTTATTCTTTTGATTTTCAGCCGTTATAAAAATACTCGCGCTAGTACCTCCCATAATAAATTACTCGGAAAATTCGCATTATAGCTCATCGGGGGTGTAACTCAGTGGTAGAGTGTCTGCTTCGCATGCTGAAAGTCCTGGGTTCAAATCCCAGCACCTCCACAGATATTATTTTAACCATAATTTTATAGAATCATTTTTGGAAGTGGAACTATTTTAGCGGCGTTGAGAGCGAAATTCCAAGGTCACGACACGTTTTTGATACGACGCCACGAATTTTGATAGAATTCCATCTATCGGAAGCCACTTATACTTCTTACATAATAACTTAACTTTCTAAAGTACGGCTCAATTCACAGATGGCGCTAGCTGTATCTACAAATCTCAATTTTTCTGGTTCTTTTTTTTCTTTCAATTTTGAAGTGATTTACTTTAGGCATGATGACAGTAATTTTGGTTTTTAAATGTTAAATAAAGTTTCACTTCCTCCACGTGAACTCTGTATTCCGTTTTTTTATCCGACTACGGCGACTACGGAAAGGTAATGATTTGGCAATCTATGTATGTAGGTACGTTTGTTCCACCGTATCGCCTGAACTACTAATCGGATTGAAATAAAATAGGTGTCAAAAGTTTCGTATAGATAATAGAAGCTAAATAATTTACGTGGTCGGATTATAATTTTTTTGTAAAAAAATATTTTATTTATTAAAATAAGTATTATCCTTGTTAATATTCCCTTATCAAAAGACTACTAATAGGTTTGATATACAATAATTTAACTTTTAAGTTAAACTTTTTTCATTGCAATGTAAGATTGCTTTGCATATTCTACTTATACTAGGGATTTTGAAGCTCTTATCTACGATAAAAAAATAATTTATTTACGTAACCAAAACGAGAGCACACAATAAGGGTTTTTAAATTCGTGAGAGCTTTTTGACACGACAAGGACCGTCGGGCTATCAAGCGCCGCCTGGTGACAGAAAAGAATCGACTTAATGACCGTTTTTGATACCACTACCGCCACCAGATAAGACTTGGTGTGCGTTGGGTCTGCCCTCTAACAGCAGAAAATATCAAACACCCTCATTACAATGTATAAAGTATGTTAACTACCTATACAAACATACTAGCTTTTGCCCGCAGCTCCGCCCGCGTAAATTAATCAAGAGCATACCTACCAAAATTCATCAAAATTCATTCAGTAGTTTTTGCGTGAAAGAGTAACAAACATCCATCCAGCCCTTGGTCCTCACAAACTTTCACATTTATAATATTATTATACTATGATTACCCGCAGAGATGTACAAAATACCCTTACAAAGTATCTGAAATACAAAATATCTGAAATACCTACTAGATATTGACAAAATACGTATATTCAAAATACTTCTTAAGATGAAAATACTTTTGTAAGAAAACAACATTTTATTTTAATTCGCCATAATATGAGTAACTAGCTTTTGCCCGCGACTTCGTCCGCGTGGAGTTCGGTTTCCATATAAAATTTTACCCCCTTTTCACCCACTTAGGGGGCGAATTTTCAAAAATCCTTTCTTAGCGGATGCCTACGTCATTATAACTATCTGTATTCTGAATGTCAGCAAAATCCATTCAGTAGTTTCGGCTGTGCGTTTATAGATGAGTCAGTCAGGTTTGCCTATTTATATATTTAGATAACTCACGATAATTTGATATAATTATTGTTTATAAAGTTAATAAATCTATACAGATAAATAAAATTGAAGTGTCTGTTTGTAACTTCAAACTAACAGCTTTTCACTTAATGCATCTGAAAGTATATTCGGTACTTACAATAAAATACAATTTTTTTTATTTTTGTCTGTCCGTCTGTCTGTCTGTCGGTCTGTCTGTCTGTTTGTTCCGGCTAATCTCTGAAACGGCTGGACCGATTTTCATGGGACTTTCACTAGCAGATAGCTGATGTGATAAGGTCTAACATAGGCTACTTTTATTTTAGGGTTCCGTTTAAAAAAATAGGGTTGCGTTCCGCTTCCGTTAGTTCTGCGCAAACGAAGTTGCGGGCATTAGCTAGTTGCTAATATATTTTGTCAACGATTTAAGTATAGGCAACCTTGCAAGGTTGGTTCTTTGTACTTATGACTTTGTTATTTACAATATGTTCACATTGTAATTTTTCCATATTTTGGGAAAAGGTGGCGCCCGACCGAGTTTGTTTCGCCGGTTCTTTCGGCGGGTTAGGGTTGAACCGGTTACCACCGGTTCAACCCTAACCCGCCGAAAGAACCTTGTTCTATGACAAATGAAATTATATTGGTGACTAATTGTAGTCTCGATAATAATATAATGTACTTGTTTTTTAATTTTGTGAAATGTGGATGTATGTAGTGTATTAACATTATAATAATAAATATTAAACACTCGTGGAGTGGGGGTAACTATTTGTGGACTGGGTTGGGAGATCAAGCCACCAGCCCATTCGATCCATAGATTATACAGATATAATTATTAATTATATTCGATCACTGACCACCGACCAGAGTGGGTCTGTTAGACAGCCGTGTACAGGTGTTTCTATTACCGACTCCTATTCTACAGTGACCACAAAAAAAAAAACTTTATTTTTAAGTTGTACTTTATGAACATAGGAGAAAAAAGCTATTATATTATACATCAAACTCGGGAGTCGGGGCATAAAAGATAATTGTTTAAATATAACCTTACCTATTGTTCAATAAATTGCCCTAGTGGCGGTTTGCGGAAAACATCTATAAGTTCGAAATCGATTATTTGTGATGTCAATTACGTAATGAAATTAACAACTACATATATTGAGTAGTCTGAAATAAAGAAATTTGAATTTGAATATATGTTTCGAAACGTAACATGCTAACAGATAAATGATAGATGTCGCTTTCACGTTACGAAAACCAAAAACATAATAATTATTTGTCTTGGTATAAAATTATAAATAGTATATCCCTATCTATAGCTAATCACTGAAATAGATCCCTAATAGGATCTATTTCACACCATTTTTTTACTCTACTAACTCGCTCTACACTCCATAAACCTAACCAAGATTATGTCTAAGGAGGGTTCCGTAACTATAAACGCGTAATAGGTTTTTTAATAATTTAAAAAGGTGCCGTCCGATTTCGTTCAAAATAAATAAGTTTTTCCTGAAAAGTATTCAGTATGATAGATCATATCATAGCATCAGCATGGAAAATTGCAATAGTCTCATATTTTAGAAATTAAGTTAGGGACCAACTTACACACTCACTCTTACAGCCGATTGCTCAAAAATAGTTGATTTTGTAAAAAAAGACATGTATTTGAACCTTGCCTTTATTTTAAAAGACCTATTCAACGATACCTCATACGATGGGGTAGAATGAAAAAATCTATCGTCACGAAGCTTCTATGCTATGACAGGATACACGCAAATCTGACCGGCCGTTATCGGGTATCGTGGCGAATATCAATAAGGGTTTCGTACGACATCCTAAAAAGAGTCGCCATCTATCAATGTGATGTAGGACTAACATCGACACGTCCAGTTTTACGCGTTTAATTTATATATGTCTACTAAAACAATATTAGGTACTTGTACTAAAAGACTGAAAGTATTTTATCAAAAAAAGTATTTATAAAATTCTAAGATACTAAAGAAAAGACACTAAAGAAAAGTATTTTGTATCTTGTATCTAACAAGATACAAAGTCTATTCTAAAAAAGTATTTCAAATAATTACAAGATGAAAATACGTATGTATTTTGTATGTTGTATCTGTATTTCAGGTACTTAATGTATCTTAGATAAGTCACATCTGACTGATTACCCGATACTCTATCTTGATAATCCATTTTGATGAAGAACAAATTCTCCTTGTCTACCTAATGTGATGGGACAATAATTCCAGGGCAAATATTCACTTAAGCTTAGCCATGTGTAGACTACATTAGCACATGGCTCAGTAAATAATAAATATTGTGTTAATATTCATAAGGTTCAGTAAACTTCCGCCATATAGAGATGTACTCTATGTCCTCCACTAACATACTACACCTACATTTACCTGCAACTCCTGTGGCTTACGTATGTAAGGGACGAAAAGGAGGGATCCGGAAGGCTGGAGGAAAATTCAGAGCGCTGAAAGTAAAACTGCGCTAATGCAATAGAGCGGAAAATCGAACACACGAGTGTCGAGTCAAATTTATACTAATATGTGCTAATATTATAAACCTAAAGTGTTTGTTTGTTAGAACGCGCTAATCTCAGGAACTACTGGTACGAATTGAAAAAATCTTTTTGTGTTGGATAGTCCAATTATCAAGGAAGGCTTTAGGCTATATAACATCATGCTAAGCTCAATACGAGCAGAGCACCAATCAAGAATGTTACAAAATCGTTTTTTTTTTCTTCCTTTTAAGAGCTTTCGCTGCGTACGCTGCGGAAACGGTTAAAGTTTCGCTAAAATTATGTTTGACAAAATTGTTCCCCTTTAAAAGTTCTAAAAAAAGTCCGCGACTGTATATGTCTATCTTTTAAGGTTGGCTCACAATAACCTTTTTATGCTAACCAAATTTGTTCTAAAATTAAGCATTATTTGTGAGGGTGTCTTCATAAAGATGATATTAATCCTTATCCAAGTAAATACGTTATTCATTACAAAAATATTTAATTTAGAAGAAATTTGCCGTTTACATCATTTGATATTAATGAGTAATGGTAACAGACGAATTGTATTATGATCTAAATTATCTTTTTTTAAGAAGATATCACAGTAATAAAAGAATCAAGCGCGCAATATTCAATAATAATGTACGGCGCGCGGCGGGCAGTCATGAGGAGGAAGCGCTTCTCCTTCTACGTAAATGAAGTCGCGGGTAAATTTTAGCGATGTCCCAAAGTAACTGATCCACGCGGACGAAGTCGCGGGCAAAAGCTAGTGACAGCTCGATACTCGACACTTCTTTTTTCAGTGCTCTAACTTTCCCGGGACCGTCGGATACCGGAACATATAGATTGATCATTAACCCAGCCAGGATAACAATCGGTTGTTATTTAAGGTGTAAGTCAGAACGGCAAACGAACGAAATTTACCTGATTGTAAGTGGACATCATCTAAATATTATATAAAAAGCAAACTTGACTCATCTATCAACGTACAGACTTCACACAGAAGGAGCATATTACTAGAAAACCACTGCGGGGCTGTTTCTTAATCACCTGATAAGTGACGTATAGCTTCAGCCTCGGATCTATGGGGGGGCAACTGGGGGCACTTGCCCCGGACGGCACTTTCATGGGGGTGCCAAATCGGCCAAATCCTTGAGACAAGAATTCCAAATATGAAGACTCTTTTCCTACAATCTTATAGGTTTTATCAGGTAATCGAATCATATTATGTTTGAAAAACGAACTTTTCTATTTCCATACGCCCAGTTACTTTTTGAACACATACTAATAGATTTATGAACGCATCTTAACAGATCAAGTAAATTTGTTTTTGAAGTCGTGCGTAGTGTGCGTGATCTTTCTGTCAGGGGAATCCCCGTCACATCTAAACGAGCCGAGCCGAACAAATTAATTGTTCAAACAGTCAAAGTCGAACACGACGACAAGTGGCATCAAGTTTTTGCCCCGGTTCGAAAAAGTCCTAGATCCGCCACTGTATAGCTTATCCGGATGTTTCGCTGCTCGTTTCATACTTAGGGGCCCCGTACATGGTCCGGTCTGCCTTTAGTTCGGCCTGAACGGATGCAAAATCCTAAATCGTATCGTCGGTGTGCAATTTCGAGATCGCGTCAGTCGGCCGTACAGACTGAAGCGATTCGTTC
The DNA here is from genome assembly GCA_905404095.1 of Glaucopsyche alexis. Taxonomy (NCBI): domain Eukaryota; kingdom Metazoa; phylum Arthropoda; class Insecta; order Lepidoptera; family Lycaenidae; genus Glaucopsyche; species Glaucopsyche alexis. Next base: position 1,754,520 of record FR990054.1, on the reverse strand, counting down.
CAGTGTTTTTGTGAAACTACTAAACTCGTATCGATTTCTACTAAAACCTACTAAAGAAGCTACTTAACTTAGGAATTACTGAAAAAAAAAAATAATAGGTTTTGTTATATTGCAATTTTTTCATTCATTGAATTTTATTATAAATTTTACCATTCAATTAAAATAGACTAGGAAATATTACGTATATAGTAATTAAACGGGAAGTTTTAAGAAAATTATGGACGAATATATTATTATTATGATAAGATGTAATTTTTGCTTGTTTTTAACCGACTTCCAAAAAAAGGAGGCGGTTATACGTTCGGCTGTATATAATATATTTTTGTGCTTAACCTAGGCCATTTTGCATATGATTACTGTCTGGCTCTTTCCTACTAAAACACTACTAACAACTAAATTCCTACTAAGGAGGGTATAAAATACTTAATTTAGTAGTAAAACTTTGTAAAATAACTAAGTTGGCAACATTAATTCTGGCCTGAACGATCGGCCTCTCGTCTGTGGGGACCTTTAGCGACGGAGACAGAACTTCTTAGGCGATTACGAAACACATATTCCCCTGGTACCTGTGACGAATATCATGGTGGAGATGATGTTGGATCTGTCCGGGTCCGTCTCCTCCATGCACAGCGCCGGGCAGAGGATGAACGGGATCGCCACGATGGCGCCGATCATCGTCAGGTAGTGCTAGAACAGAATATGTAACGTTATATCTATACTAATATAATAAATCTATACTAATTTAATAAAGAGGAAAAGTTTGTTTGTTTGTATCGATTAAGCTCCGAAACTACTGGACCGATTTTGAAGAAATTTGGCACAGATGTAGAATAGACCACGGGGAAGGACATAAGCTACTTTTATCTCGTCAAAATGTACAGTTACCTTAGGATTTCCTTATGTCGCGCACGAAGTCGAGCACAACATCTAGTAATATAATATTTTCACACCACATCAATCTGATCCCGTGATAAGTTCTCGAAGAACTTGTGTTACGGGTACCAGACAACGGAAATATATTTAATACTATAAGTAGGTACTTAAATTTAAGATTTTTATTATACTAGCATGTGCCCGCGGCTGCGCCCGCTAAGTAGTATCCCACGGGAACACTGTCCTTTTCTGGATAAAAATTAGCCTCTGTTTGAAATTTGAATCCAAAGTCTAAACTACTATACAGCGTGTTATTATTACTAATCTATACATATAAAAGAAAGTCGTGTTAGTTACACTATTTATAACTCAAGAACGGCTGAACCGATTTGGCTGAAAATTGGTGGGGAGATATCTCAAACCAGGAGAAGGACTTTACTACTTTTTATCCCGTTCCCGAGGGACTCAAAACTCGAGAACGGCTGGACTGATTTGGCTAATTTTGGTCTTTAAAATAATTGTGGAAGTTCAGGGGTGGTAAACGGTGAGAAATATTGGAAAAGGTAGGAGTAGGTGTAGTACATTTATTCATTCCAGTTCATATTTAGGACAGAACAACATGTGTCGGGGCAGCTTGTCTATGAATCAAGTTACTTAGTTAGTTATAAATGACATAATATATTTACTGTGCAATAAAGACACATTAATTTATTCGAATTATAATCTTTTTGTTTACGATAAGATTACTGAAATATGTTAATAACAAAAAAGTTATATAAACTGCATAGCCGTAGATAAACTGATAAAAAAGTAATTTTAATTACATATTCAGAATAACTTTTGTAAAATTGGTTCCAGAAAATAAATTGTAGACAATTTAATTATCAATAACATTGCTCTCTTTAACGATCTTGATAAAATTAATAGTTTTTAAGATAAATGATAAATAAAAGCGACGCATGCTTGTGAGCGCGCGAAATTAACAATCGAAAAACAATGTTTTTTTTTTAAATCTCCGAATAAAAAAAAAAAAATATTTTTTTAATACATTTTTCATGAGTCAAAAGTACCCAAATTCGAACCTTTAAAAATCCATATCTCTAAAAATATTAACTTTATCGTGAAAAGTCATAGTAGGTACCTTTATTATTTGTCTTTTAATAAAGAATATAAAAATAAATAGTCCGGTTGAAAAATAACAATTCCTTGCAATTGCTTAAATTGCATTTATATCATCAGTAGAGCAATTTAAAAAGGATCGCATAAAAAAATTGAGGTTGAATAGTTTTCGCTACACATGCGCCTGTTGTTCATATTTTCTAGATAAGGGGTGGTATTAGTAGGTGTTTATAATGAAACTTACCTGTAAGGCCATGAAGATGCAGAGGTACCAGGACGGCGTGTCGTCGATGCCGTACGTCACGTTGCCCTTGCGATCCTGCTCGGCGGCATGATTCCGCTCCTGATAAGTTGATCATCATCATCATTAAGCACTAATATACGGTTAAACGGTATACCCATAACCCATTATCGTTACGCAGCGCTATACTCTGTTCAAAAGCCCAATTGTCCCAACTATTTGTGATCATAATTCATGTCGTGTAGTGTCGGTGAGTCGGGTCTATCCAAGCCCGACTGCTAATACCTATTCAGTATACCTAGGTACTCTTATCCGGTGGGTCAGATTTTGGTCTATCCCGCGAAGTTACACAGCGCGCGGACCGAAACAGAATCTATGATTCTATGATCACAAACAGGTAAGAGAATAAGGCTTCAAATCCAATATTATACTCTAAACCAGTGTTTTTCAACCTTTTTCATGATGCGACCCCCCTTGTATGAAAAAAATATTTCGCGACCCCCCGACCCTTCGTTTTTTTATCATGTATGTATGTGTATGATACAGTGTTTCAAATATTAATTCCATACGACGTTTTTATGCGTCTCCATAATAATTATTCGGATAAGTACATAATATAGTACGTCAAACACATTATTTTACAATTACACACATCGATGATCGATTTATGTGTATATCCTTTTGTTAAAATTCTCTTATGTAAACGACGGATACTTAATAAACTCAAAGACTCACTTTACAGATATTTATTCAATTTATGGAATATAACAAATTATTATAAAATCCAAAGGACTTAGTTAGAGATACTTAATTAGCAATTATCAGATAGATTTAACTACAATCTAATTAATAAAATATTAATCGCAAACGATGCTCTCTAATCAAGTGCAACCCCGCAAAAAGAGGCCACTTGCCGCCCAGCACGTCCGTTTTATACAGCGCAGTGGCGCCCTCAGGCGGCAGCAAATGCGCGCCAATTCACCACCGGAAGTCACACGCAATGCCTTCTTCTCGGTGTTGCCAACACGGCCATGCTGCACGGTGTCAGCCCCTGACACCACTCATGCTGACAATATGTTCCTGAAACATATTACAGAATGTAAAAATAAACAAACAAAAGAAGCTGAACATTAATTACTTTCACTCATTGTGTCGTGAATATTTGTTTTGTATATCAGCCTTATCGCGCTGTATTAGGCACCAGACCCTCGCACCCAAAGAGCGGACGCTTCACTTGAGAGACCGAGTTGATCCAATTACCTTGCTACAGACACCACAGTACATTTAAAGTTTCATACACTTAAAGAGCGCACCGCTTCACTTAAGTATAATGAGACAACTCTAAATAACACATTAACATAGGCTTATATACAAAACAATCGACATTAACAAGTCAATTTTTCGCTTTCTGGCAATTAGCATATTTAATTCAATTACTTTATCATTAAATATTGTTTTTAAATATAAACTACTTGGGAGATATATAAATGCTGTTTTAATACATACTTGCCAACACGGTATACTCTCAATATTTATTCCGAAGCCCAATCATCAATTTTAATCCAGGGCTTCATATTTTCGGCTGCTGTCGTCCCCGTATAGTTTTTGTTACTACGCTCTGAACCCCTTAAATCCGTCACCTCGTACCGGTCATTTCCTAACACGTTTTTTACTTGGAATGGGCCTTTAAAAACTGGCATCAATTTTGTACTTTGACCATCATTATTCTTACTTTGAATTTTAATAAGTACTAACTCACCAACTGCATATCTCTGTGCCCTTGTTCTTGAATCGTCAAACCTCTTTTTCTGACTAACTGCACTGGCTTTTAAATTTCGATCTACTTTCTTACGCAAATCAGTCACATCCGTTATTTCCCCGTTATCAAGCCCTAATCCCATAATATTATCACCGTCAGTACGCAGGCGGTACCCGAAGAAAACTTCGCTTGGAACTGCATTAGTAGTTTTATGAACAGTACTATTAAGACCTTGTTGCAACACTGTAACGTACAGATCCCAACAATCATCATCACTGTTAGCACCCAAAGTCCGCATAGCATCTAGAATGGTTTTATTAAATCTTTCAACCTGCCCATTGGAACGAGGCATTCCAATTGCAACTGTATGTAATCTAATGTTCTTATTTTTACAATATTCAATAAAATCTTTAGATGTGAAAGCCGTACCAGCATCGCTAATAATACGTCTCGGATTGCCAAAATGCTTATATACTTTATCTAGTTCTGTTATTACATCATCTGTACTGGTTGTTTTAACTGCGAATATAAAAACAAATTTGGTAAAAGAATCTACCATGACTAATAAATATTTATTTCCGTTTTTCGATTTTACAAATGGGCCCAGATGGTCGACGTGAAGTGTATGAAACGGCTGGGCATACTTCGGCAACGGAAACAGCTCGCCTTCTTTAGGACCACCTTTCGTTTTATAATAGGCGCAATTAATACAGTTTTTAATATATTTTTTTACCGTATGACGTACTCTCGGAAACCAATAAAAATTTTCAATACGTTCCACCGTTTTATCTAACGCAAAATGTCCTAAGTCGTCGTGGTTACTTTTTATAATTTGCCAGATACATTTTTTTGGAACAACCCAGCGGCGACCTCGGGTTGTTCTCCTATAAACTTTATTACCAAGCATTTCGTATTTATTAAAAATGTCCTTATTATCATCGGCTTGTCCTGACTCTAATATTTCTTTAATTTTCACTAATTCTGGGTCCTGTAACTGCACTGACAGTAACCAATCACCTTCCGTGATTGACAAAACTACTTCCGATTCGTACTTTTCCCCGGATGGCACAGGGTTTCGACTTAATGCGTCCACGTGCTGCATACGCGAACCCTCTCTATGATGTATTTCGAAAGCAAATTCCTGTGTTAACAATACCCATCGTGCGATTCGGGGAATTATTTCTTTTTTTGTCAGCGCATACCTAACAGCATTACAGTCAGTTATAATTTTGAACGGAGAGTCTAATAAGTATAGTCTAAATTTTTGTAATGACGAAATAATTGCAAGTAATTCAAGTTCAAAGGAATGAAAACGTTTTTCATCCTCTGTCGTCTGTCTGCTATAATAATGAATTGGTTTTTCGCCCTCATCGGTTACTTGCATTAGAATGCCTGCTACACCTTCTCGACTAGCATCCGTGTAAAGAACTTTTTCTTTCGAAGGATCAAACATGGATAACACGTTACCGGAAACCAATTTTTCTTTTAGAATCAAAAATGCTTTTTCGTGATTGTCTTCCCACATCCAAACAGAATCTTTTTTCAAAAGCTTAGTCAATGGCGCCGATAGCATCGCACAGTTCTTTATGAATTTTCGGAAATAACTTATCAATCCCAAAAATTGACGAAGTTGATGAATATTCTTGGGTGTTGGAAAACATTTCACAGCTTCTAATTTAGCGTCATTTGGCATTACTACATTCGGTTTTATTTTATAGCCCAGAAATTCAATTTGAGTTTTGAAAAAGTGACATTTTTTTAAATTAAGCGTAAGTCCATTAATGCGAAAAATTTCTAGAACCTGCTCGAGTAGTTTAAGATTCTCCTCAATAGATTTAGTAACTAAATATACATCATCTAAATATACTATCACGTTGCCAAACCTTAAATTTCCTAACACCTTATTCATCATTTCCTGAAAGCATGACGGACCGTTAACTAACCCGAACGGTAGCCTTAAAAATTCATAATGCCCGTCTTCCGTAATAAAAGCTGTTTTTGGTATAGATGAATTACTCATGCGTATTTGATAATATCCACTTTTTAAATCGAGACTTGTAAAGCACTCATTACCTTGTAACCTATCCACTAAATCCTCGATTCGCGGCATAGGGTATTTATTTTTGACTGTTATTTTATTCAAAGCACGATAATCAATACAAAGACTTTTCTCGCCATTTTTTTTGCTAACCAAAAGCGCAGGACTTGCATATGGGGAATCACTATGTCGTACTATATCGTTAGCTAATAACTCATCGACCATTTCGCGAATAACTTTTCTATCTGCCAAAGATGATCTAAAAGGTCTACAGTAAATTGGCCGCGAATCTGTTAGATTTATCACCATTTCATGATTATTAGCTTTACCTAACTCTTTGACACTTCTAGCTACACAATCACTATATTTTTGAAACAATGTTATTAATTCATCGTAATTACAATCAGTGTCAATAACATATTCTTCGCCAATACTGTTACAAAATTCCTTCAAAGCTTTCGCATAATCAAACCTTAAAATTTCGCCTATTCGAGAATACATCAAACTAGGCCGTTCCGTTACGTTTCGTCCGATTAAAATATCGCATCCGTCTAAATCATCCATTACATAAAAATCTACATCACTCACCTCCACAGAGTCGAGCTTTAAACTCACTTTTAACACAGTAAAGACAGTCTTTGCGGAATGTTTTTTAAATCCATGTAACGTTACCGGAGAAGGTAATATAGATGGCTGCAATCCATGTTTCGTCACTAACGACTGCGATATAATCGAACAGCTACTTCCCATATCAATGAACGCGTCATGAACCACAACATTATTTAAAACTACCTTCTTTATAAATTTATCTCGCGATATTGATGAAGACACAAACTTAACTTCAGGTTTATCAAACTTTTGTTCAGATTTAACATTGTTTTTCTTACGATTACATGTCGATTCAGTGTGACCCCTAATTCCGCAAAATTCACACTTTATGTCGCATTGCATACGTTTGTGATTTCCACCGCACAAGTAACATTTTATTGTTTTTCGTGTTTGTGAACCGATTTCATTAATACCGAATGAACTCGATGGCACTACTCGATTATTATTAGACGTAATTACACTCGCATTACCCGTGTTCGATTGAATATGCGTTACTTTCGAATGTGAAATTTGTTTCTTAGTTTTGTACGTACGACTATGCAAGTAACTCGCGAACTGATCACATGAATTAAACGAATTAGCTTCTATATTTCCATCACTTATATTTCCAAGAATAATTGAAATGACATCCTGATCCGAAAAATTCAAACTGAATCTATCAATTCTACATTTTTGGTCAAAATAAAATTCATATAAAGATTGATTTTCCACGGGTTTCCGTTCTATTATTTCTTTTAAAAGTTCAAACATGTTTCTTTGAATTTGAAAACTAACAGATAACTTAGTACGCCAATCTACCCATTTCCACGAAGGCCATTGATGATCAGTGCGTAACAATGAATCGTACCACAATTTAGCTGAACCTTTAAGCTTATTTAACGCTTGATAACGGGTTACCTCGTCCGACCAGGAGAACGTATTTGCGTGAGATTGAATAATTTTTAGCCATGCATTAATGTCGTCTTTCAAAGGGTCGAACTCCGGTATAATATTATTCAAAGTATATGAATTATTGTGACTCACCGCATCAGTTCCATATGAACGTGTAGGCTTACTTGACCGATCTTGCTTTGTCCTCTGCTTGCGTTTTGGCGGGCGAGGTGACGGGGTTCGAGCACTGACAGAACTTACCGCGCTACTAGAACTACTAGATGATTGAGCACGTTTGCGACTTTTCTTCTTATGCTTCCCCATGGCACGTGGATAAACACTTCTGATGTAAACGACGGATACTTAATAAACTCAAAGACTCACTTTACAGATATTTATTCAATTTATGGAATATAACAAATTATTATAAAATCCAAAGGACTTAGTTAGAGATACTTAATTAGCAATTATCAGATAGATTTAACTACAATCTAATTAATAAAATATTAATCGCAAACGATGCTCTCTAATCAAGTGCAACCCCGCAAAAAGAGGCCACTTGCCGCCCAGCACGTCCGTTTTATACAGCGCAGTGGCGCCCTCAGGCGGCAGCAAATGCGCGCCAATTCACCACCGGAAGTCACACGCAATGCCTTCTTCTCGGTGTTGCCAACACTTACTTAATAAATCAATAAATAATAATAAATAAATAAATCTTTATTGTTTTTTTTACGAAAGTTCTCTCGACCTCCGGCGACCCCCCTACAGAAGCTTCGCGACCCCCCAGGGGGTCGCGACCCACAGGTTGAAAAACACTGCTCTAAACTTAAACAAAACTGTTAGGGTTGACCGAATAAACGGAGTACTCAGGTATATTAATTTTCTATTCTATGTTACCGGCTACGCTGTCTATAGCCATACCCGGTATGGCATACCGGAAAGCAATTGACCTACGCAGAATCAAGGTCATAAAACCTAACTACGAGTAGGATACCTAGGTATATCTTCATGAGCTCCTGGAAACGACTGGTGGTGGGGGACGCCCTTTTTTAACTTTAACTTTTTAAGTTTACTTTCATTCCCACGTTACGGGAGGTAGGTACCTACCCAAAAAAATATAATGAGCAAAATTGTATGGAACCTGGGACCACCCTCCAAATCTCCAATAGCAATAAAATGCATGTAGGCATTTTCAACTAGAACACTATCGGTAAAGACATATTGTTGTTTCTACTGTCTATTTGAACTTAAGAAACTTTTTTATTAGTATTTGTCGTTTTTTGCAGTCGGGTTTTTTTTTTATTTTTTTAATTATTTATTTTATTTTAGATTTTTTAGTTTAACCAACACAACTTGGTCGATTTAAATCAAAAATACGACTATTTGAATGCATTGATTACAAATTTATTCGAAATCTCTTTTAATTTCCTTTATTTTGATGGTTTAGTTATAAAAAAATTTGAACTACTTACAATTTGGCGCGAAAATCCGCCATTTCGTATTTTTTCTTTGAACTAGATATCTATAATATGTGGTCGCTATGAGGTCGCTGATAGCAGTTGCTGCTGCTGCTTAGGTTGTTTAGACAAATTAAATGCACATAATTCAAAACATGCAGAATGAGTGTTCGATCACATTTGTATGCAGCGCACTGTGTCCAAAACCATGGCGAAACACTGCCCCGCCCGATCTTTTTAATTTTTACTCGTTACACTTACAAAACAAATCGCGTTGTTATATTATTACAACAATTAGCTATTCAATAAAAATTAATTGAAAAAAAGTTGGGTAAAATATTCCGTTATTCTGTGGCAACATAATTATTATGTGTGGATAACCATTCTAATTTGGAGTGGTTGTGTCGGCCTCACTTTCAAGCGTGTTGACGTCTTCTGGATTTCTGTATTCTGTGATTAAACGATACTTTAATTGTCGAAATCCATCCAGCCGTTTGGAAGATACGTGGGAATAAAGGAATTTACATACATATACAATATACATACATACAAGATACCCGCGAAAAACATAACCCTTCTTGACAGTCGGGTCGGTAAAAATACTATTTTAAGTAGCTATATATTATGCCCACAATGGGCATATCTATAGCCTTTGTATAAAATATATATTTTCCAAATTAATAAATAACAAGAGCATTAGGGTATACTCACCTCAGTTCGGACAGCAAAATATTCACTATTTTTGGTCATCTTGAGGGAAACATACATTCACAGGTGAAACTAGTTCAATTTAATCAAAACAATGCATAGCAAATGCATAGTGTAAAGTTTCGCAGTCGGGAGTTTGGAGTTGACACGTGTATTCAAATTCTGCTGAATTGAACACAATATTATTATCTATATTATTATATAACCGACTTATCATGCTGAATCTAGATTCTAGATTATTACAGATACTAGTACTGCGTTCCAGTAGCACGGTGAAGACGAAATTTTGATTATTTTTATTCACATTATGTTTTCTTGATTTTTTGACTATGATCATTCGTAACAGTTTTTCCCACGAAGTATAAATCCCAGGAGTCCGAAGGGTATAGGCTTTTCCATTATGTACACAATGATATACCCAGATCTTATTTCTCTTTAGTGCCACTGGCTGCGCTACAATATTGGACGTACCGATGCTATTGTGGTGGACCAATCAGCACACAGTCCTGAATCGCGCTTGGTACTTCCTGAAAAATGGCGCGCTCTACCGGCAAAAAATCGGTCCCTAAATTGAGACCATTATTTTAACATTACGTTCGGACTCCTGGAATCTATACTTCGTGGTTTTTCCCTTTTCCACACGCAACTGTCATCTGTCAAAAACTGATAAACGCTAATAAGAATGATCACACCATTTTGCATATTTTTACCCAGCTCCGTAGCTACCTACTTGGGATAAAATAGCAATTTTTGACGTTTACAAGTATTTGACAGATATTTAGGTTAACATAGAGTAAATTTTTATTATGGTAATTGTGGTAATTTAATTATTTTCATTTTTCATACCTACAGCGTGTGTCAATTTCGTAAAACGAAGAATGCCGATAGACATTAAAAAGTTTTACTGTCCTGCAGGTCTAAAAAGGCCGTTTTGGCAATTCATTTTCAATTCTTGTTATGAATTACTGTATCAAAGATGACAGCGATCGTAATAGCCACTTGAATTGTAATTCATGATATGATTTGGATACAATTCATATGCAGAAATTGGCTGAAATGCATTCATTTGACAGATTTACAAGCAGAATTGCTTTAGTGTCAAATAGCAATATTGCGATGATATTGCGCAAGTGGCCTTTTTAGACCCGCTGTCTGGCAATTTGAGGAAACACCATTTTGTGGTAAAAATTATCGTAGCGTTTTGGGTAAAAATAGTGTCGTCTAGAACACGCTAACGATACCGTTTAATAGGTCTACCTACTTACTTTTATCTAAAGCCTAAAGTCTAAACGTCAATCAATATTACTAAGTAGTTTGGATAATTTGAAATTATTTAATAAATAAATTGCGTTTTTTTTTCAAAATTTAATTGCAATTCCAATGTAGGTAGAAATTTTTGAACTGGGTCTGGTATGATAGACCCATCACCCAGTAGTAGTAGTATATTTTATAATGAATTGTATCAGTCTAGAAAAATATTTAAAACTTTGATTAATTATTACAAAAATTACAAATTAATTAATTATTACAAAGATGTATTATATTAAAAAGAGGTAGATATGGCATTGCGCGTAAAAAGTGAAGACCTAAAATGGTCCGACGTCGGGCCAATTTTGGTTAGTGTGCTCCGCGAGTAATAGCGTGTTTTGTGTTACTATGCGACGTTGACACATTGACACGCGTCCCATGTCAATGTGTGTCGTGGCACAGAAATATTGTCAGTTTTGTAAGGATATTACGTATCTACCTCTTTTTAATATAGGTAATACATCTTTGATTTAAAACTAAATCTGGGGGCACGGCAGTGCCCCCGCCAAGTCGAACGCGAAGCAAACACTGCCGTACCATCCTTTACTGGAACCATTTCGCCGCATTTTCAGGCCCCTATTTGAGAACCTCTGGATAAGACCAGAACGCAGAAATTTTCGTCATCCAGTAAGCTATAATCGCATACATAAAATCCAAAATTTCAAGTCTGTAGGTCATTTATTTCCGAAGTTAAGCGAAAGCAAAGTTTCGCATTTATGACACTCACTCACTCACTCATGATCATCAGAATAGAACTAGTACTTCCCATAAACTCAGAGAACTGAAATTTGGTACAGAGTTAGGGTTTAATGGCCACATAAAGGGAAAACTATAAAAACTAGGATAATCGATCTGGGGGCACGGCCCCTGCCAAGTCGAGCGCGAAGCAAACACTGCCGTACCATTCTTTACTGGAACCATTTCGCCGCATTTTCACGCCCCTATTTGAGAACCTCTAGATACGACCAGAACGTCGATCTGGGGGCACGGCAGTGCCACCGCCAAGTCGAGCACGAAGCAAACACTGCCGTACCATTTTTTACTGGAACCATTTCGCCGTATTTTTAGGCCCCTATTTGAGAACCTCTGGATAAGACCAGAACGCAGAAATTTTCGTCATCCAGTAAGCTATAATCGCATACATAAAATCCAAAATTTCAAGTCTGTAGGTCATTTATTTCCGAAGTTAAGCGAAAGCAAAGTTTCGCATTTATGACACTCACTCACTCACTCACTCATGATCATCAGAATAGAACTAGTACTTCCCATAAACTCAGAGAGCTGAAATTTGGTACAGAGTAAGGGTTTAATGGCCACATAAATGGAAAACAATAAAAACTAGGATAATCGAAGATCTGGAGTACCTGGTGACCCTGATTAGAAAACACAAGAGCCCAACCAAACTATTAGAGATCAACATACCGCCTTTACAAAAAAATATTCAACTTGGTGGGCCACTTCATTTGATGTCAAAAATCGAATCAAAAAAAAATCTTCATCCCAGATGAAGAACTCTCAGCTGGTCTCAGCTGATTAGAGGTATGGTAATGCCCCCTTCTACTATTGGTACATAAAAAAAAATCGACTGTTATTGCAAAAATCCAGTCCGAAGTGGGACACATCTAATTTAATCTAGCCCGTAGCGTCCCACTGCTGGGCGAATGTCTCCCCTTCTGCTTTTAATAATGCATAAATAAAATTAAAGGAAAACCCTGGATAAGACTAGACTGGCTTTTATAATTATACTTACAAGTTTACAAGAAGAAATAGTCGAACAATTAACTTTATTCTACTCGACCATTACACAAATTAAATAAACAAATTACACTAAAATCTAGTAAAATAAAAAAATTCTACAAAAAGAAGTGAAATCCCACCAAAAACATTCTGTAAAAAACTAGCCAAGTCTCGATGGAGCTGCTTGTTTATCTCTAAAAAGTAATGAAATCTAGACAAAGTCGTGCCAAGTCTAAGGTTCCTTACTGCGATTTCTTTATTATTATAGTTAATATTGTGTGACTTGGCCGTTGAAGGGTACAAAAGGGGCTCCATGACATCATTGCTCCAATACATGTGTTGTACAATCAACAACAGCCTAAAATAAGACACTAGCGTCCAATTACCAATACCAGTATGGGCAATAGCCCATAGTTGTAACTACCTATGTTTGTTAAGCGAGATAATAATCTCGCTTAACAAACATAGGTAGTTAATGTTGTGTGACTTAACCTTTGAAGGGTACAAAAGGGGCTCCATGACATTATTGCTCCAATACATGTGTTGTACAATCAACAACAGCCTAAAATGAGACACTAGCGTCCAATTACCAATACCAGTATGGGCAATAGCCCATAGTTGTAACTACCTATGTTTGTTAAGCGAGATAATAATCTCGCTTAACAAACATAGGTAGTTACAAATGTAAACAAAATTGACTTGTACCCAATAACGTATAAAGAATGTTCAACGGCCAAGTCACACAACATTAACTATAATAATAAAGAAATCGCAGTAAGGAACCTTAGACTTGGCACGACTTTGTCTAGATTTCATTACTTTTTAGAGATAAACAAGCAGCTCCATCGAGACTTGGCTAGTTTTTTACAGAATGTTTTTGGTGGGATTACAATATTGTCAGAATAACCAGGAAATAATTAAAATAAAGATTTTAAAATAAAAAAAAATAAAGATTTCAAAGGTTTTTGGAAACAAACAAAAAAGTTGAACAAAACCTAGCATCCCGGTGAGTATTAACGGCATCAGTGATACGAAAGATATTGCAAATCTGTTTAGATGTAATTTTCAAGTGGAGTCTCCGCTGAATAGTGAGCATGAGAAGACCAGGGACGCGGAGGTCGTTAGTGTTAACGGTGCCTGAGCGCGTCACAGCAAAACAAGTTGCTCTAAAAATAAAGGATAGGTATGACACGAGGAAAGTCACCTGGACAATATGCGGGGCCACATCTCCCAAGGCTCTTGGGACTGTTATTTACGCTGTGTATTAGGCACTCCTACCTGCCAAACGAGCTAATGAAGACGGTAGTAGTTCCTAAAATTAAGAACAACACTGGAGATAGCTCCGATAACTGTATCTACCGCCCTATATCATTAGCTACTACCACATCTAAGATACTTGACGGCATGCTTGAGATACAACTTAAAAAACATCTAAATTTCCATGATGCAGTTCGGTTTCAGCCCAAGACTCTCAACAGAATGTGCGACTATGTCTCTGAAGCAGATTGTCAAGTATTATACAGATAGGAGTACGCCCGTATATGCAGCCTTTCTTGATCTCTCCAAGGCATTTGACCTGGTTAGGTACGATATCCTATGGCATAAATTAAAAGACGCAGGTGTGCCGGGTGAGTTAATTAACATTTTTAAATATTGGTATGACCACCAAACTAACCGGGTCAAATAGCTGATGGCACCGTGAACTCTCTGACGAGTACAAGTTGGAGTGTGGAGTAAGACAGGGGGGGCTAACGTCTCCTTCGCTCTTCAACTTGTACGTGAATAGGCTGATTGCTGAGCTGAGCGACACTAGAGTAGGCTGCTCGATTGACGGTCACTGTGTTAACAGCATTAGTTATGCAGATGATATGGTGTTGCTATATGGTGAGCCCATCAATAGCCGCCATCAGAAAAATGATTGGAGTGTGTGAGGAGTATGCGAGGATGCACGGTCTCGTATATAATGTAAGAAAAAGTGAGCTCTTGATATTTCAATCCAGGGGTCGTAAGCTGGGAAATTCGCGAGGTGTAGTATAATGCTATCTACAGACACACGAATTTGGTACGGAGCGTACAGCGAACCATATCCGGAGACCAAATCCGGTGTCGCTACACACGCAAAGCTCGACACTCGTGTGTTCGATTTTATGCTCTATTACATTAGCACAGAGTTCTATTTACAGTGCTGTTTTTAAACAACGACGACGACTCGTCGTTTATCTAACCTGCAATCTGTGGGTCAGGCGTCAGCTACTGGCAGCGGGCCATCAACGCTCTCCGAATCTATACTAATATTATAAAGCTGAAGAGTTTGTTTGTTTGAACGCGCTAATCTCAGGAACTACTGGTTCGAATTGAAAAAATATTTTTGTGTTGGATATTCCATCGAGGAAGGCTTTAGACTAAGTATACAACATCATGCTAAGCTCAATAAGAGCGGAGCACCAATCAAGAATGTTTCAAAATCGGGTTTTTTTTCCTTTTGAGAGCTTTCGCTACGCTGCAGAAACGGTTAAAGTTTCGCTAAAATTATGTATGACAGAATTGTTTCCCATTAAAAGTTCTTAAAAAAAGCCCGCGACTGTATATGTCTATATTTTAAGGTTGGCTCACTATAACCTTTTTATGCTTCTAAAATTGTTCTAAAATTAAGCATTATTTGTGAGGGTGTTTTCATAAAGATGATATTAATCCTTATCCAAGTAAATACGTTATTCATTACAAGCATTTAGAAGAAATTTGCCGTTTACATCATTTGATTTCAATGAGTATTTTAGAAGATATCGCAGTTATAAAATAATCCAGCACGCAATAATAACGTACGGCGCGCGGCAGTCGTGAGGGGGAAAGCTTCTCC
Organism: Glaucopsyche alexis; assembly: GCA_905404095.1. Classification (NCBI taxonomy): domain Eukaryota; kingdom Metazoa; phylum Arthropoda; class Insecta; order Lepidoptera; family Lycaenidae; genus Glaucopsyche; species Glaucopsyche alexis. Next base: position 1,738,944 of record FR990054.1, on the reverse strand, counting down.
TTCTACGTAAATGAAGTCGCGGGTAAAATTTAACGATATCCCAAAGTGATCCACACGGACGAAGTCGCGGGCAAAAGCTAGTATAGTATAATAACGCGTTCAGGGTGTTGGTGGGGCTTCCTCGCTATTGTAGTGCGTTTGTGATGTTTGCGCATGCACACACAAGACGGTTTTCACACCGTGCTGCGGCGTCGCATCGCGTCGCTGATGTTCCGCACGCGTGAAAGTCCCAACACCATCCTGAATCTGCTTAGCGCCAAGCTGGACAGCCCCCTTCTGCGACACTGGGTCCAAGCACACGTGCCTGTGCCCGGAGCCCCAGAGGGGAAATACTTAATAAGTACCTATGTAGTAACTATATCATGGGCTTTGCCTGAAATAAACATCTTTTTTATAGCTAAAACTCGAGAAATGCTGGACCTATTTGGCCCACCTACTTACTTCAGTTTTGAAAAGTTCAGGGAAGGTTCAAACGTTGAGAAATATTTATTATTTGTTCGTTTTTACATTTTATTTTTTATGTTTCATTCGACGACATTCTATCTACATAGTATGGGAACTATTTCCTACTAATGTTATAAATGTGAAAATTTTATGAGGGATGGATGTTTGTTACTATTTCAGGCAAAACCCAATGAACGGATTTTGAAGAAATTTTTTATTTTTATTATAACAATAAAGGTAGCGTATGGTAGTAGTTTAGAATCTAGCTTAAAGCATAGGCTACTTTTTATCCCGAAAAAGTAGCGTTCCCGCGGGATACGAGATACCCGATAATACATATGCGCGGGCGGAGCCGCGGGAAACAGCTAGTATAAACTACATATTATAACCTTTTTAAAGATGGAAGGCACAATCTCAGTTTTTAAACAAAAGATAATCCGAGGGTATTACAGTACTACATCATTATTTATATAAAATCTCTAGGTACTACTTAATAGAATGGGGGTTTATTAAATAAATAGTAATAGTTTATGTTCGGTCAAGAATAAGTAAATCGTATTTTTTTCTAATTTTTTTTAATTGGTTTCTATTTCTAATCTTAATTTCTTATTCTGTAGCTGTAAATTCTCTATATCCAACATAACTTTCTTTCTTTTTAATGTATAATACATGGTCATCGCTTGGTTTCGAGCAATCCTAGCTTTTACATCTTCTTCATATAAGCTTAGCTTTGGTTTGCCTGAAAAAGAAAGATTAAAATAAATAAAGATTTTATGGATACTGACCAACTTGACTACTGAGTAAAATATTTAGAATTTTCATTATTATAAAAGACATATTAATAATAATCCATGCACAGAAAAATTATTGCACACGCAGCATGAGCACACTGTAGAAATGTGTTGTCTGCAGAAAAGTAGACATACTGACAGATAATATGGACAGAATGGCAGCTTTCCTTTGTCAATCTGCCATTTTGCCTAATGAAATGAAACCATTTGTATGGTGGTTAAGCTAAGAAGTGCTGGTGGGATTTGAGTTCACAACGTCTACACTAATAATATAAAGAGGAAACATTTGACAGTTTGCAGTGAACTACTGGAACGATTATGATAAAATTCGTCACAGATATAGAGGAGTCCTTGGGGAAGGACATTTTGTTGAGGTAAAATTTTCCCGCAACTTTTATTTCCGCACGAAGTTGTGGGCAACATCTATACTAATATAATAAAAAGTTTGTTTGCATTTAAACTATTGAACTACGAAACTATTGGACCGGATTTGATGAAATTTGGCAAGTACAAGGAAAAATATAGGCTATTTTTTATTGCTACTGAAAGGTGGCTACTTTTTGTTGCGGAAAAATGTATGGTGTCTGCAAGATTAACTTTTGCATGCATAAAGTTACAGGCAACTTCTAGTGTTTAATAAACTAAAAAATAAAAGTAACTACTTATGCATTAAAATATTGGGTATGGATATTGGATACTGGAAAAATATTAAATACCAATGCAACCGTCTTCAATGGGTGTTGAAGAAAAAGATTGTGTCTGTGATGTTTCCTCAGCCTCATAAGCACCTTCATTTACAGTAGTAAAAGCAAACTTTGGGATAAGTTCCTCACAATTGTCTTCTTCATCAGTGGTAATAGCAAAATCTTGCATCGGTCGTATTTCCACTGCCTCACAAACACTGTGTGTGTCTTCTACAACTTTATTTTGTTTTTGCTCAGCATCACAACACGTGTTGCCATCTGTAGTATCTACATCCTTTTTTATCGGCTGTCTGGGAGCTCCCGAGGTGTTTAACATAGCTATCACTCTATCCAAAATTTTATTTTGGTTCACACAAGCGTAACTTTTGTCCATCTGAAAAGACAATCCTACTAATATTATAAAATGTGAAAGTTTGTGAGGATGGATGGATGTTTTGATGAAATTTTGTATGGTAGTAGTTTAGGCTCTGGATTAAAACATAGGCTACTTTTTATCCCGAAAAGTAGTGTTCCCAAGGGATACTATATTAACGCAGACAGAGCCGCGGGCAACAGTAACATATTAGAATATGTACAGTCTATACGTCTTCCTCATCGGTCATGGTGTTTCTATGGTAGTCACCAACTGGATAGAACACATTACACAATGCAGAAGCCCAATTTCAGTTTCTGTTGAATTGGCAGTTATGTAAGTGTCAGCTCATGTTGTCATACTCACACACCCATAAAATTGAGTGTGCACAAGGGAGATAGCAAGCTCTGACACCGGAACCCATTTTGTCCATCAATACAGTAGTCAGTAGCCTATTACCATACAAGATTAAGTTTGATAATATAAATAATAACAATAGCTACCCACAGGCCACACCAATTATGGTGACAGTGGCCTGGTTTCAAAGGAGTAATTTTATAGTTCTCTCTTCCTTCACTCTTGAAACCTAGTCAGATAGATAACCAACATGACTGGCTAGAGATCAGGCGCAGGTCTGACTTTTTACATGCCCGTCCGACGCATGGATCATCTTTATTATCAGACAATCAGATGAACAGCCTGCAAAGTCCTAACCAGGCCTGATTTCCATGAAACCGGCCACTGTCGAAATCCGTGTGGAGGGCATGATATTATATGTACTTGATTGTCCTAAAAGCGAAAGGTTGCCAACATAATTTTGTTGTTAAGTCTGAGATACCTGTCTGTATACCTTGCTCATTTGAGATACTCTTTTACGAGCAGCCTTTTTTAAATTCTCCCATTTCAGTCGTAGCTGCTCAGGTCTGCGCGGATAGCTTGGGACTTTCGCATTAAATGAATAAGTTATTTTACGCCATGCTATGTCCTTCAGTCGATTGGCGGTAGCATTTGTTCCCTTGCTCAAAATTGCTCTGTAGGAGTCAATAAGGTTCATGAGCAGGAGCACCTCATTTTTTGTTAAAGGAGCTGCTTTTTCCTGCAAAAACAATTAGGATTAAGTTATCTAAACTTATGAAATAAGATCTGACCAAGCCAAACGGGGATTTTTATAATATCTCAATATTTTTTTTGATATAAAATGAATTAAAAATGTATGTTAATTTAAAGGCGTGACTCCTGTTCGAAACATTACACAGAAAACATGAAACATTGGGGCGTGGCTATACACATTTGTCTAGGAATAGACAATGTTTTTGTTTTCGGAGACGGACGAAAAACATTCCCGCGCGGGTAGAGAGGGGAAGAAATGTTTCATTTCTTAACTAGTGTTCACATCGTTCACATGACACCTAGGTACAGGTTTTTTAGGGTTATAGTTTTGCTTGTTGTGTTTTTTGTGTTTGTTTTTGTGATCGCTCATAATATACGGCCTGACTTAATTAAAAAATACAAATTTTTACAGTTTTCAATAGAAATGCGTAAAATGGCGCACATATTTATGAGTTGAAAAAAATACTTTTATGAAACACCTAAAGTGGCCTTTTCAGAACCCCTCTTTTCTTCTAGATTCTACACCTACAATCACTAAAACTGTGAGCGCTAATACGTCTTCCTCGTCGGAACTTAGATCGTGTCTGGACAAAATGTTTTGTTTCGACCAAAAACATTTTCTGTAGCTGGAGACAGCTTGTGTATGAAAACAAATGTTTTTGTTTCATGTTTTCTGTGTAATGTTTCGAACAGGAGTCACGCCTTAATACTTACGTGCCGTGACATATTTTCATACACAAATATACACGACTTTTATAATTATTAAATTGTTTCAACCATTATTTACGACGACATGTAATAATTATTGGTATTTTTTATTAGACCAAATAAACGGCAAACGCTGTTGTTTTCTCTCTTCTTCTTCATCTTCTTTTTTTATTTAATTAAATTACGTCGGCAGTTCGGCATAAAACCATTTGCCAGTGTCAAGTTAAAAAGGCGGGAAATAGAATACTTGTTCAAAATTTCATCACCGTACCTATTTTTAAATCGTCAAGCCCCTACTATTTAGTGGGACTTTGACTAGACTTTCTAGTCAAAGTTCTAATAAATAGTCAAGGTAGTCAATGAGTCATCAGTAAAGTGAAACGCTTTACTGAAACTTCCTTGGCGGGAACCCCAAATAGCACGTATTTTGTAGTTGCACTTGCCCACATTTATTAACATATATATTATGTGTAATGGTGTATCTATTGTATTTCGGGGCCCATTTGTAAATTATTATAAATCGTACAAAATTTAAAGTGTCTACCTATTAAAAAAAATCAAATAATATAACGTCAATTATTTCAGTTAGGCTTTCAGCTCATAGTGTAATCTGTTTCCTCAATCTTGTTTCGGTGATTTTAGTTCGTTGCTTGGGTAGCTATCTTTTTGTGCAGTCGGGTTTCTTAATTTTTTAAATTATTTATTTTATTTTAGATGTTTTAGTTTTTAACAAACACACGCTTGGTCGATTTAAAGCAAAAATACGGCTATTTGAATGCATCTATTAATATTTAATATTAATATACAATCATCGTAAAATCTAATAGGTAAATTTATTAATATCACGTGAAAATAATTATTATGATGTCATGTATATAAATAGTCAAATTGTAGTTAATATCTAGTAATAATTATTATTAAATGATATCTTTGAAATTTTCAGCAATATTGATAGGATATGAGTTGAATCTTTGTAGTATATTGATAGTATATAGTCAATAGTCAATAATAATTAAAGCTACCCATGCATAGATATATAATAAATAATAATATTTCTCATCATGGTCATCTCATAAGGTCATCAACACTATAAAAGCATATTTATATTATGCTTATAAAATCAAAATCAAATCAAATCACATTTATTTCAGGCAAAAAACCCATAAAAATAAAAATACATATTCTTTAAGTTAAATAAAATAACAAAAGATCATTGAAAATATTCGGATAACATTGTATAAACATTCAGATAAAAAAGTTAAAAGATAAAAAATAGACACAAAATTAACATTTCAAATAAAATAAATCAGCCTTTTTTGTTTTTGTCGCGATGTACCGTCAGCCAGTATGTTAGAATCGGGTTTTCCAGACACCCGGCACACACACTGAGGATCTCGTTCCCAGAAGAACGAACGCGATGCCAAAACACTGCGACACGTGCCCTAATAATGGCGAAGTAATCGGGGACTCTGGCGTCGGCAAACATGCCCGATGCACTGCAGTACTTTGGCAGTTTCATCAGAATGCGGTATGCATTATTGTACTGCACCCTGATACTGCTCCTCACGGTTTTAGAGCAGTTGACCCAAAGCTGAGACGTGTAGAAGCATTGACAATATGCCCTAAATAGTGTCAGCCTTGCTTCAACGCTACACCGTGCAAACCGGCGCGCGAGCATGTTACACCGAACAGCCAATGCTCGTCTTTCGCGGACTATGTCTTCATTGTCAGAAAGATCCTCAGTCAAGATGTGTCCCAAGTATCTGAAACGCTCAACTCTTTCTACTACTTGACCATCCAAATAAACCGACGGGACCCTCTCCGGGCCTTTGTCAGCCCGAAACACCATCATCTGCGTTTTTGCGACATTGTATTTGAGACCATGCTTACTAGCATAGGTTTCACAAATGCCGAGTAGCCGCCTTAAGCCTCTGATTGAGGGACTCAGAAGAACCATATCGTCGGCGTAACTTAGGTTGTTAATGCATGTCGCACCTACGTGACAACCTACTCTTGTGCTTCTGAGTTCCTCAATCAGATCATTGACGTACAGGCTAAACAGGTCCGGAGAGGTGAGCCCTCCTTGGCGCACCCCACACTCTAATCTAAAATCATTAGAGGTGGCGTCGCCCCATTTCACAAAATTGGTTTGGTTCTCGTACCAGAATCTCAACAGATCCACAGTTTTATTAGGTACATTAGATTCGTAGAGCTTTCGCCAAAGTAAGTTGTAATTTACCAGGTCGAAAGCTCGGCTGAGATCTAAGAAGCATGCATATATACATGTATTTCTTTTTGTATAGTATAAGACCGTCGATTTAAGCGCAAAGATAGCCGAATCCGTTGAGAGACCAGGACGAAAACCAAACTGTGCATCATCAATCTTAATATTATTGTTTATGTCAGGGTAAATTAATGTTTCTAAAACTTTTCCTATAACAGATCCTAGGGAAATAGGTCTATAATTTTTAGGGTTAGAGAGATCACCAGTTCTATTTTTTGGCACGGGAACCACCATAGTCTTCATTAAATTTTTCGGCAAATAACCTATGTTGACGCAGATTGTAAAGAGATCTGCCAACATAGGAGTCACATAATCACTAGCGAATAAAATGTGTTCTAAACTAAGCCCATCATAGCCAGATGCCTTACCTTTTTTCATTTTTAATATGACTTTAGTTATGTCCTCAGGAGAGAAGCCAGAATAACTAGTAGTTCCAACTTTGTCCCCAGTGGCAGTGCCACTAGTATTGGTAGATACGGGCAACGGATGCACTTTAAAATGATGTGCAAATAGTTCGGCAATCTGTGTTTGATCCTGAACATCGTTGATACTCACCGGTAAACCTTGCTTAAGATTGAGGCGCTTTGTCGCCTTCCAAAATTTGGAAAAGTTACCTTCCGACTGATGTGTGGCTATTATATCCATCTTTATTTGCTCTTCATTATTTTGGCACCATTTCAATTTGTTCTTAAAAATCCTTCTACTATTCACCATATTATTATAGAGACTACCGGATTTAGGCTTCCCGTTCCAAAGCCAACAATTAAAATCAAATCTAGCCTTTTGGTGACATTCACGGACATGATGATTCCACCCTATAATCTTTTTACCCCTAGCAGGTACATCGCGACATATACTTTGTATTGCGGCATCTTGTAAATTTTTAATTAAATTATTATAAAATTCGTCTAACACAACAACATGTTTCTTACAAATAAAGTAATTTAAAATATCACATTTTGTACAATTTAAAACCTGACTAGATCGCAAATTCAATTTAATTAAATTATCACAGCATAACTTCTTATACAGATTAATTTCATCAATAGATCTGTTACCCCAGTAGACACCAGATAGTGGGTTATTTACTTTAGTAAAACTATGTTTCCTTTGTATTTTAAATAACTTACACATAATTAGGAGGGGAAAGTGGTCAGACCAGTATACCTCATAGTTGATAGAAGCTGATGTTACCGTCGCTTGCGCGGCAGCCGTCACGATACAGTGGTCTAACCAACGCTTCGCCCCACTACCATCATTAATGTGCGTAAAAGAATCTGCGGGCAGCAGCTCAGCATCGATACAAGTGAGAGAGTGGTCCGCACAAAAAGCGAATAACTCATGTCCAAACCTGGAGTTTCCATGAGCGTTAAAATCACCCAGTACAAAGACTGCTTCAATGTCATTGTCACTGATGACTGCTTCGATGCCTCCTAAGCAACTTATGAAGTCCGACAGGCTCTCCTCGGTACCTTCGTCATACGGTAAATAGGCACTCATCACGAGTAAGTTCCGGCCATCTAACTTGATCAGTATGGCTGCCAATCTATCACTGACGCAGTCTATAATAGAAACGTTGGGGAACAGTGATTTACGCCACATCAGCGCGACACCTCCATATGGTCGACCTGTCAAAATACCTATCGACGTATCCACTGCAGATTTTGCGTAACTACCGAAGTTTTTGTTAAGCTTACTTATAAACCCCAAATCGTGGGGAAGGAGCCACGTCTCTTGCAGAGCAAGAATGTCTACCTGCTCAGTCAATGTGCGTATTTGTTCAGCCGAGCGCTTGGCGGATCGGCAGTTAAAAGTACCTAATGTTATGTCTGTACTACCCATAATATTATAATAGTTTTTCGTTAGCAGCGGTTTTAGAATAGCGTTCCTTAAAACGGCGATAAACCAGTCCTGCAGGCCAGAACTTTGCATCCAAAAATGTGTTTATTTTACTTGCGTGTATTTTAACTTTAAACGAGTTAAAAGCAGTCTCCCTGTTTTGCGTAAGTCGCTCGACACTGATACATTCCTCTCCCATGTCCTTTATATGTTCCTCGATATTGTATTCTGATACGGTTTTTAAAGTGCGCGAGATGTATATGGAGCATACAGGATCTGCAACCTGTATCTTACACTGCCCCACTGAAGTTCCCCTCATATTTATGTTTTTGTGTTTGCGTTTCTTACGTTCAACGATTTGAAAATCATTATCGTCATGACACGTTGACTTAGATATTTGCGGTGCATTGATCACAATCGTGGAATTATCGCCCGAATCGACTGCGCGCAAACGGTTGCTTTTCGCTTGGCGCGTTTGATCGTACACGATGTCACGATAGGTAGGCGTATGCAATGCCTGCGCGACTTCAACATGTGCAGTTGTACAGAGTTGCGTTTGTGTGAGTGTAGCTTGTGGTACATTCACAGGCGGCAGCGGAGTCAGAGGAGATACATTTTTCGTTTTATATCTTGATCGTTTTTGGGGTGTATACGACGTATTACGTTCCTTTGCCGAGTCTAGGGAGTTACGAAGATCCCCAATCTCCAGACTAACTTTCGTCTTAAAATCCGTTAGTTCGCTCATCATTATCGACATATCCTTGAGAAGACGAGTCACGTCGACGTGATCGAAGGAAACAGGTGGTAACCGGTTGAGGTCTTTCGCCACAAAGGTTGGTTGCTGGTCAGGGTCTACCTCCTTGAAAAGTTTGATGACGTCTTTTATATTCTTCTTCCTTTTATCATCTCCTTTTCTTTGGATAATCCTACTTGCACTTCCACTACATGCGCTGTACAATGTATTTTTACCATCTTCAACTTCAGCATCCGTAAAATTCGTGGAACAGATTTGTAGAATACTATTCTCGTCCAAAACGTCTATCTTGTTTTGGACAAACGTCAAAAATTCATTTATGATAATATTCGCCATTGTTCTTAACTTGTACCACACACAACATTTTACAACAAACACTCGATACCTGAGACACGTCCGCACGCGTCGGTGTCTACGCGCGCACGCACCACCATTATAAGCACAGTCTATGGAACTTTATCGCGTAAGATCGGACGCATTAGCAGAAAATGTTGGAAGTAGGTACCTACTGCATTTTTTATTTTATTTCTCTTGATTCGATGTCGTTTTTCTATTGTGGTCTACTGTAAATTGATGACAAAGAAATATTGTTTAACCCCTAATTTTTGGTTTGCGCTAGATGCTATCTTTCTAAGCCTTAAAAAACAGACTTTTTTCAATTTACCATAGTGAAGAAAATAACATTTCAGCCGAAGATCGGACTATGTATTATCTTCACTTCTATGCGTTTATTAATAAAGTTCACATTAGGAAAACATCCGGACTTACGGCCAGGAAATTCCACAAATTACATTTTTCTGCCGAATCACTTGTGTGCACGTCCCGTCTGGTCGCTGGCCGGCCACAGTACCAGGAGAGGGGCAGAATAAAATAGAGAATCTAGTAGTTTTGCCAGCAGTAGAAAATATTGCCTAGTTTGTGAGTTATTCCATGCATCCGATCTTATGTCACATAAGTACTCACATCCGATCTTAGGCGACCTAACTGTAACTAATAAGTATTTTTTTAATTCATTTTTATATTTTTGAATGCTGTCTATTTCTTTAATACGCCGTGGTAAATTATTATACCTATATTTTAGTTGTTATGCCGAAAATAGAATAACTAATAGTGTAGTTGTAGATTCAAGACAACATAATTTATGTGCTAGCCTTTTGGTATTGGATCGGGTGAATAAAGAAAGATTTATTCGTACAAATAAGGCTACTTCGTATAATATGTACCTACAGACGGAAATGTAAGTAGGTAGTTTTAAGTTTATATTTTTTAAAGTAGGTAAGGTTGGCAGCTCTCAAATAATATAGGTACGTATGATTGGTATAACACGAATACATTTCTTTTGCGCCTTAAAAATGTCCTCACGAATTGTGGAATTGCCCCAAAATAATATGCCATATCGGAGAGTAGATACCACAAATCCATGGTAATCCATTGCATAAGGCCCATTTTTTTCATTATCTACTTTTGAAGTAACAAATACGAAACCTGATTATTTTTTTACATATTATCATAGATGAATGATTGGTCTCGCTGGGCGCTCAACTAGATAGAGCACTCACATAGAATGACTTGAAATGACACCTTGTCAATGCGGCCACAAATTATTGTAGTGTGTAAAGTACTAATATATATCTGTATTATCTATGGTGTAAAGTGACAATTGACTTACATGACGTGATAAATTCTAGTGTGCGTGAAAAATTGTGATGCCAGCAACTCAACTTTTGCCTGATATGACGGGAAAAATATCTTATGCTCTAGTCTATTACTTAAGTTATTGGTTATAAATTCAGGTAAGTTAAAACTAGCTTTTGACGCGGCTCCACCCGAATTCTTATTTAGAAAAATGGTAGGTTATATGTAAACAAATGATTAGGTCTAATTTTTATTTATTTATTAATCAAGACAGAATAACGTGCGTTGAGGCAGATAGTACGAAAATAATATAACACATCTATACTAATATAATAAATAGGAAAAGTTTGTTTGTTTGTTTGCATTGAACAGGCTTCGAAACAACTGGACCGATTGTGATAAAATTTGGTACAGATATTATAGATTAGACCACGGGGAAGCATTTCCACCACTTTTTATCGCGGCAAAATGTACGGTTACAACGAGATAACCATTTGCGCGTACGAAGTCGCGTGCAATATCTAGTAGGGTAGACTGGGTACGGTTGTGACAATTTTGATTTGATCGTCTATAATTTTGTTAATTTACTAGTTAGATGGGAGAAAAGTAACTTTCATCGTAATTTGTACATTTGTCTACGTAAAAATACTAAAACTTTGACCCAAAATACGCTGTATTTGTTATAACATCAACTTAAAAAAAAAAGGGAAAGTGTCACAACCGGCCACACCCCAAGGACGGTTGTGACAGTGGTTGGGGTCGGTAGTGACAAATATAAACATACACAGAAATGGTTTTTAATGATTTTTATTGTTAGAAATATGTTACATAACATAAAAAAAATCTTTTATACTAAGTTTACATTCATATAGCAAATTAACTAAAATCTGTGATCACTTCTATTCTTATATTTAATAAGGCAATGAACATTGAACGTTATTATACCCATCTTCTATAAAATCAGTCAAAACGTTAACTTAACAAATATTCATAAAATGTAACATCTAATGGTAATATAACAGCCTTAAAATCACTCAAAAAATTAAATAAACTTTAATTAACTGTAGGTAACTGGAAAAAGTTTAACCAAATTGTAACAAAAACTATTAAAAAATAAACGTTTATGAATATATTATATATAATGAGATCTAGTCAGATTCATAATCACAGTTGTGACAAATGTAATGGTGGTTTACACCTGCGTACTCTACGTGGGACCAGAGTCTACACGACCCTTGGCACATGATCCATTTTTCTTCATGCATTTCCGCAGTTCTCCGTAAATAAATCCCGCGTTTTACTTCTCATAAGCATTTTCATATTTAGTAATGTCAGACCGCGCTCTTTTGGCCTTCCGCAAGCGTTTTCTGGGCATCTACAAGCAAAAATGTATATAAAGATATGTCACAACCGTACTCATAACATTTGTCACAACCGTACCCAACGCACTCTTTCGAAAACAAAAGACCGCCTTGACTAGGCCAAACAATTTACGTAAAAAATAACCACTCGTAATTATCTACTAATATTCAACTTATAACATAAAAATATATTGTATAATGTATCTGCATACAAGTAACAGTAAATATTAAAAGAAATTGAACAAAAAAACTTACTTTTGAGTGTTGAAAAGCACTATGGACTCCTGCTTACGATAAGGTCGCGCGCTGGTTGACGCAATACTATGACACATGTTTAGACATTCATGCTGCTTCTTTTTCCCCTTGAAACTTCCCCGCATTCAGTATAGTTTCGCTGTTATAACGACTGTCACTACCGTACCCTGGCACAACCGTACCCAGTTTACCCTAATAATATAATATTTTACTAGCTGTTACGCGCGATTCCGCCCGCGTAAATATACTATCGAATATCCCGCGGGAACACTGTATTTTTTCGGCATAAAAATTCAGAGCCTAAACTACCATACCAAATTTCATCAAAATCCGTTCAGTAGTTTTTGTGTGAAAGAGTAACGTAAGTTGACGTAGGTCAAGTGCGAGTCGGACTCGCGCACCGAGGGTTTCGTACAAACTTGTAATAAAAAATAATGGTTCACGGTTTATGCATAAGGTTTATATATTTTATGAAATTAAATATTTTTTTATATTTTAGTTGATTGAATAAAAGGTAAATTGCGGTTAACGATTTAATAATATAGTCCTTTATTTCCTTGCTTTACATTTTATTTTTAAATTAGTCGGTACATATCGAATTACTTATAAAATGTTTCTTATGTATTAGTTTTTTTTTGGCATGGCTCCTCTTCGGATAAAGGCCTCCTCCAATTTTTCCCATTATTTTCGGTCTGTTGTCTTTGTCATCCATTCCTCGCCCGTTATGTTTATGATTTCGTCGACCTATCTATCTTTAGGTCTTCCTTTGCTTCTCTTTCGACCTGCGCCTTTCCACTTGGTGACTCTCTTTGTTTGTCATACGGGCAACGTGGCCAGCCCATCTTCATTTAAGTTGTTGTGCATGTCGTTCTGCATCTATGAGTTTTGTCTTTTTACGAATAACATTGCTATTTTGTTTGTCGATAAGTTTGATACCCAGTATGCTTCTTTCTTTTGCGCGCTGACATGTCCGAATTTTCTTTTTTGTTTTTTCTTGAAATAGCCACGTTTGTGCTCCACATATAACAGGCATGGCAATAAGCAGGAGTCCATTACTTTCTTTTTGAGTTTCATAGGGAATTTGGCTTTTAAAATTTCTTTGAAACTCCAGTACTTTCTCCAAATCATATTAATACGGCGTTCTAATTCATCTTCGTGGCGCGTCTTCTCAAAGGATATTTGTTTTCCGAGGTATATGTAGCTGTCCACATATTGAATTTGTGCATTGTTTACGTATATGTCGTTTTTTACACTATTTGTCGCTACTTTTGTTTTGTTCATTCGTAAACCAATTTTTCTGCTCTCATAATCTAACTCACTTATCATTATTTGTAGTTCTTTTGATGTTTTTGCAAAATTAATGATATCGTTAGCAAATTTTAAATTGTTAAATGGGGTACGCTCAAAATTTATTGCTTTTTTTTCAATTTTTGTGACAGACAGACAGACAGACTGACATGACGAATCCATAAGGGTTCCGTTTTTTGACATTTGGCTACGGAACCGTAAAAATATAGTTTTTATGTTTATTTCGTTAAAATCTGGCAAGTGAAACATACATACCTACAATATGGAATGGATATGGGTGAGGAAAATAAAATAAAAATCGATAGATAAAATAAAAGATACTTAATAAATAAATTTTTGTAGCATGTTATATATGTTTTCGTGCCTTCAATTTACTGAACTCCTCAATAACTTATGTGAAACCGATTTCTTTAGAAATTTTTCTTTCTATTGCCATTTGACTATTTTCCATAGGGCTTGTAGTTTTGCCGGAAATTGAGATAAACCGTCTTCTACCCTTAAAAACTCACCCCTTACACTTCCCAACCTCAAATCGCCCGTAAATTACTTTTCATTTTATTTTTTAATATTCTCATCCTTTTCAATGGGTTTCATACTATATATTTTTTTTCTCTTTTGAACATTTTCAATGGTAAAAGCCCTAGTCTATAAGCTTCATGATTGATTTGACGATATAGATATACAAATGTACAGAGACTTTGCCATGTTGAGTCTTACGATGAGAACAAGTACCTACGTCTCTAATAAACGTGCACTACAAATAATATAAGGACCACTCGCAAAATGCAATAACTGAAGCAATGTACTCGTAGGTGCATGTTGACTAGAAACTACGGATCATAAAATTCTTCGTATAATTTAACCTAGAAATTATTTCTAGGCTAAATTATACGAAGAATTAGTTACTTTTTCCAAATACTCGAAAATGCACTTACTTAACTCTGAACTTATTTACTTTTATTCCGCACCAAAAATCAAAAATACTATTACGCTTTTTAATGAAATTACTTTGAACGGATAAGATCGCGTTTATTACTTTACAATAAATAAAAGGCTTATCTGTTCGCTAAAATATCGGAACACACTAATAAACTATCTACGTAAAGAAATTTAATACCTATATTTTAAATGTGGCCAATGTTTATTTTTCTACGTAAATAGAATGTAGTGAATGTAAATGTAGACGTAAAAGAGGGAATTATTTGCACTCCATTCATTCAGGGATTCCTGAGGAACAGGGGCGTAGCTACCGCCGTATCTGCTGTATCAATTATACGGGGCCCCCGGGGCACGGGGTCCCCAACGTGCAAAAATTAATAAAAACTTCCCAAATTTCATCTTCATTTCATCATCAACTATAAATGATTTAATAAATCAGTTTGCCAAAAAAAAAGGCAAGGAGAGTGTATATTTAAATTGTAAAAATTTTGGAAAAAGTGACAGATAGCTAATAATTATGACAAATAAATATTTCTTTTAATTTTATGCAATTTATTTTTATTTTGTGAGCAATCTTTACCCTTCCTAAGGGGTCCCAAACAAATTTTTATACGGGGCCCCGCCAAGGCACGCTACGCTTCTGCTGAGGAAGTACCCGCTACAAAGACGGGAATTCCCCCAGCGTATTGGTCGCGTTCAGTAAAGTTAAATGAGTATTAGTACCGCGTAAAAAGTCTAGATAGCTGTAGTGTTTTGATCTTGATGAAATTATGTAGGTATCAAGCACATTTTTTAAGTCTGGTTTAGGATTTCATCAGGGGAACGCGGAGGCATTTGGGGGCCCCCCAAGACCGGGGGCCCGGGGCGGACCGCCCCTTCCGCCCCCCGGTTAGTCCGCCACTGGATATCATTTATTTCATTGTATCTTATTAGATTATAATAAATGAAATGACGATTTTAAAATCACGTCATAAAATTATCAACTACGAGGAACTTGATTCTTGCATACGCGGCAACACTGAATGGCGTTTTGAGTTTACGTAATTTTATGTTGATATTTCTAATTTATACGATAATTACTGATGTTAAGTGATCCCAGTGTCTTTCTTATTTCTTGTCGAATTGTTTTTACATAGTTTCACTAAACAACGTGGCATTTTGTTTCCAATTTTAACATAAATGTAATAAAATATTCGGGATGTACAACTGTCATAAAGCTTTCAATATGACTGGCTCGTGTAAGCCGATCTCGGCTTAGTATTTAGTGTGTATTGACAAGCACGTCGGCTCGGTCTAGTAGAGCGCCCAGCGAGACCAATCATTAGTCTATGCATATTATGTATTCCGAGTGTGCTTTCCATTTAAGATCCTTTTCTATATATATGCCTAGAAACTTTGTGACTTCAGTATCTTGAAAATTTTCTCCATTATACTTAATGTTTAACGAGTTTAATAAATTTATCATTAAGTTATTAGATTTTAACCACATTTTAATATCACTTAAACTTTTATTCATGTCATTTTCATAGTTTTTTATGTCATTACAAGTAAACACCACAGTACTGTCATCTACAAATAGTGTCATAGGGTAGCTTATGCTACGAGGCAAGTTATTTATGTATATCATAAATAGAAGTAGCCCTAAAACGCTACCTTGTGGTACACCAAATTGTACATTTCGAGGCTTTTACGAGTATGTGCACTCTGTTTTTGTTTTTGTACATATACTTTTTGAGTTATTTGAGTCCTATTGATGGTTAGAAATGATTTTATCAGATTTAGGATATTTCCTCTTAACTACTCCATATTTATTTAATTTGTCTGCTATAATGTTATGTCCTACATAGTCAAACGCTTTAGATACATCCATACAGAGAGCTGTAACCGATATTGCTTTGTCAATATTTGACATTATATCATTTAAGAAATTGTAGATAGCTAAAATAACAGACAAATTCTTTCTGAACCCTTTTTTTCTTTGGCAAATAATCTATATTTTTCAAATTAGGAATATAGCGCTTTGTATATTATTTCTTCTATAATTTTACAAAAAAACAAAAATAATAGCAAGTGGACGGTAGCATGATACATCTTCCTTTTCACCTTAAAACTAACTTAAAACATTAACCCCCTTACTAATAAACGCTGTATAAGCTTTGAACAGTTACACAGTGTTTTGTCTCCTTCTATCGAATTTAAAATGTCACTTGTGTGATGTTTATTAGTAAGGGTGCTATAATAAATAGTGGTTTTATTATAGATGTTTTAAGTTTGTTTGGGAATGTACCATCTTCAATACAAAGATTAATAATAATATGACTAAGCGGTGGCCGGTGATGCTATTACTTCAGCCACATGTTTTGTAGATAAATATCATCTAGTATTTTTTAACGAATTTATTACTGATTGAATGTCATGATGGGAAACTTAATTAAAAAATAAAGAATTGTAATGATTACATGTTAAGAATTTCCGTAATTTAAAATGTCGTGTTTATTTAATATTTTTACTTGGTCAAAAAGTGGTCATTAAAATGTCTGTGCTATAGTTTCAGGGTGTGATATAATTCCATTGTCAGTTTTTATTAATCTTATTTGTTCCTTGGGTAAGATATTTTTATGCCTGTTAATGATATCCCAAGTTGCCTTTGACTTATTTTTTGCTACACTAATATAATAAAGATTCTGAGCTTTTTGTGTCAATTTAATTATTTTTTAAGTTTTTTTGTATACATATAGTCCGGGTTACGAGGAACATGTTTTTAAATTGATGACTATCGAGCTAATTTTTCGTGAGTGATTTCTTTCTGTGAGTGAGAAGTGAGTTCTTTTTACCCGACTGCGCGACGCAAAGGAGTGGTAATGTGTTTATCAGCCTATGTATGTATGTATGTATGTATGTATGTTCCTTTGAAGCACTACACAGACCAAACGCCTGGACCGATTTTTATGATTCGCACGTCAATCGATTCCTCTTAGTCCGGCGAGTGTCACTAAGGACATGACGTTAGTGAAAATTCAATATGGCGACTACTGGACGCCATATTGTGAAAATGAAAAAAATGAAAGTCAACAAACTATATCAAGTGGGGTATCGTTGAATAGGTATTTAAAAATCATTTTTAGTTTTCTTTCAACATTTTACGATTCGACTGACCGTTTAGGATCTATATCGATTTAAAGTTGCGTAACAACCATTCTCATTCATATTCATTCATATAATCACGCCTCTTTCTCATTGGGGTAGGCAGAGACCGCCTCTTTCCCGTAGGGGTAGGCAGAGACCACTTCTTTCCACTTGCTACGATCCTTACATACTTGTTTCGCTTCGTCCACTTTCATTCATAACATCCATTCCTCCTCTTACATTCAACGTAGCGAAGCGGCTCTCCATGGGCCACTTTTCGCCTCCGCGAGAACGAGACGTGATGGGTGGCGAACCGCATCGCCGCCATTTTGGATAATTAAATTATTTTTATGATTATCCATTGCGTTCCCACGGATTGGTGGAGAGGGTTGGAATAGGGAAAGGGAAGGATAGGTGGTGTGGAAAGGAAGATTGGTAAGTTAGAGTGGGAAATAGGAATGTAGGATATTACCGCCCAGGAGGGCACGGGATAGGACGGTAATAGCTAGGGAGCCGGGGTCGCATACCCGTATACTATACCACAACTACCGGACATGTAAGTTGGGATGAGTATCCCTGACATAACCATTCTCACGTATCTTAATATCTCTTAATCACTCTTAATGTTCATATCATTTTTGCTTTAAATCGACCAAACGTGTGTTGGTTAAACTAAAAAATCTAAAATAAAATAAATAATAAAAAAATTAAAAAACCCGACTGCAAAAAAAGACAGATACCTAAGCAACGCACTAAAAAAACCAAAACAAGATTGAGAAAGACTACACTATGAGCTGAAAGCCTAAGTGAAATAATTGACGTTATGTTTGTTAGCAGGCGGGGCCCATATATTTTTGTACGATTTATAATTTGCGAATGGGTCCCGCCTGCTACCAAACATAACGTCAATTATTTCACTTAGGCTTTCAGCTCATAGTGTAGTCTTTCTCAATCTTGTTTTGGTTTTTTTAGTGCGTTGCTTAGGTATCTGTCTTTTTTGCAGTCGGGTTTTTTAATTTTTTTTATTATTTTTATCGATGAGACGCCCAACTTTCTCTTATAACTTAGGACACAACACACAACAATTTGTAGGACTGATATAATTTCTAATATGTTAGATTATTCATTATTATCTATAGATTTACCAAAAAACAGCCAGTTAGTAATTAATTTTTGGGAGTCGTTAAATCGACATATTTTATCCTTGCTATCCCTGTTAGCTCCCACCATCCAAAGTCGTTGTAAGAAGAAGTTGGGCGTCTCATCAATAAAAAGCCACTCACGAAAAATTAGCTTCATAGTAATTAATTTAAAAACATGTTCCTCGTAACCCGGACTAATACGATTGAAAAGCAACTTTATTATATAATGCATTTGGATCTTTTCTGTATAACCACATTAATTTATGTTTTCGTTTCCAGCACAATTTAATTCCCCTTGGCCCACTTGCGCCAATCCGGGTTAAAGTTAACTTGGGTTAAAATATCATGCTTTCTCTTTCGCAAATACGAAGAACGAGAGACATAACATGATTTTTAACCCAGGGTTAACTTTAACCCGGATTGGCGCAAGTGGGCCCTTGCCACTTACAATACTTGCCAGTTGAAATTAAGCCGAATAATAGGAAAACAGAGGTCGTAGAATAGTTTAAAATCAGTGAAAAAAATACTAAAGGCTTGATTACCTGTAGTAGTTGTATACGTCACCGTAAAATTGTAAAAACCGTTAGATTGTAATATTACTAGAGATATTATAATATGCCGACAGATAGTCAAATAAAAATTTATCCTTACAATTGTTCGCATTATTTTGCGTTATATGTATTGTAATACTAGCTTTTGCCCGCAGCTTCGCTCGCGTCAGAGGGAAAGCTTGTTCGGGAAAATACCAATACCAAAATTGAATACATAATGGTGTAGGCACTGCATAGCCGTATCAGTTGTATTTTATTTGAATGTTTCCTGCGATTTCGTAGGTACGCTCAAGAAATCTACCGAGAACTGTACCATAAATAAAATTTAATAAGCTGCAAAAAGTATTCTGTGTTAATTCTGCTTAACCTACTACGGACTACCATACCTGATTTCATCAAAATTCTTTACGTGTTTTCTTTACTTTACTTTATTGCATGTAAAACTAATTACTAAACATATTATTATGTACATACAAACTTTCGCGTTTAGGTATAATATTAAGTAAGGATTTCTTTGTGGCCGATAATTAGTATTTTAACGATTTTGAAAATCTTTTCAATGGGAAGACGTTGTGGACTTTGAACTTAATAAAAATAATTTGGATTGTGATCGCCCATCCTAGTTGGGACCACGACAGAGTTTGAGAGAGAGATGAGTTAGCAGTACGACCACGAAACCATCTAGCTTCTCACTTATTCCTAATATTATAATAATCATGATTAGGATTAACCTAGGTAAAGTTTTAACCAATTCAAATATCTGGTTATTTTATAGCATTTTATACATAGATATATAATATTAAAAAGAAATTAATCAAAGATTTTATACTACGTTATTTTTTAGATTGATAAAACTTTTTGTAGGTATGAACCGATTGAATTGAAATACCTACACAAAATTATAAGCAGAGCTATCCTAATTCCTATCAGCGTGGAACCCGTAGGTAGTTAGGTACCCAAAAATTTTCCGCGATAAAAAGCGAGTCCTATGTATTTATCCAAGGGCTAAACTACTACGGTAACAAATTTTATAAAAATCCGTTCCGTAGTTTCTGAGATTAGCGCGCACAAACGTACAGATCAAAAATCTGGGTTAAAAACTAAAAACCTATGTATTAAACACTGATAAATGATGCACAAATAAATTAAATATTACATATTATAACAACAAAAGAGAAAGAAATATAATACCTACACTCATAGATATATAATATTAAAAAGAGGACTGAAATAGTATGTAATATAATAAGTATTATGAATATAATTAATATTATAGCAATCGCAAATATTTAGGTGCCTAGTTTTTCAAAGAGATTTTCATCAAATTTAACTTTGGCATTCTTGTCAGATTTCTTTTTCAACATGATGACAATATATTATGTCAAAATAAAAATAAAGCTTCCCACTCACGGGCTATCGATTCGTATTTGAAAGTAAATTGCTAACGACAAACTATTACACAAAATGATTAGTGTAAGACCTACCAGCTAGTGGAACAAAATTTACGCGTATATATACGAGTTTCATATAAAAAAGTAAAATTAAAAATTTTAAAAACCCCCCGACACAAAAAATAAACTCTAAAAAATAATAAATAATATTTAAAACCTATTATAATTATATTATCACATATAATATTATGTAAGTTGAAATAATTTTATTTTCCAATCGTCGCCTCGTCGGGGGACCGCTAAAGTTTATAAATATTTTTACAACAACAGCTAATTAATTATTACGAATAACATTTAGGTAGGTATGAGCAAATTTTTTTCGGAGTAAATTCTTTTGTTCATTCTGCGACTACACGTGTTTTTTTCACATAGCGGTCCCCCGACGAGACGACGATTGAAAAATAAAATTATTTCAACTTACATAATATTATATGTGATAATATAATTATAATAGGTTTAAAATATTATTTATTATTTTTTAGAGTTTATTTTTTGTGTCGGGGGGTTTTTTAAATTTTTAATTTTACTTTTATTTTATCCTTTTTAAAGTAGGTATAAATAATGATTACCTTACCATATACATACTTTCAACATCATTGAAGTAACATGGTACCAAATTTCGAATCGATAGGACATGTGGACGATAGTTAGATCCCCTCATCAACTAATAAAGAAAAGATGATCTTCAAACGGCTAATCAGGTCATGGTTACCTTACCATGTTCTTTAAATATCGTTGAAGTAACACGGTACCAAATTTCGAATCGATCGGACATAAGAAAGTTAGTCAGATCCACTCATCAACTAGAAAAGAGCTGATCATCTTCAAACGGCTGATCAGGTCATGGTTACATTAGCATGTTCTTTGAATATCGTTGAAGTAACACAGTACCAAATTTTGAATCGATCGGACATTGGAAAGTTAGTCAGATCCCCTCATCAACTAGAAAGAGCTGATCATCTTCAAACGGCTGATCTTCCCACCACCAATTTTCTCATCAAACAAAGCTACGAACACTGTCGTTTAAGTCATCAATATTCTCTTTCAGTGCGCTTTCATTTGAGACCTTACTCGAGTATATTTGCACATTCGGATTTTCTTCCCCGCTTTCACCCCCCACAACTTTTAAACGGCTCAACCGATTTTCATCAAACATGTCTAAGAACACTCGCATGTAAGTCACCTTTAATACAAAAGAAACTAAATTGAAATCGCTTCATCCGTTGGGGAGCTATGATGCCACAGACAGACAGACAGACACACCCACAGACAGACAGACCGACAGACAGACAGACAGACAGACACGTCAAACTTATAACACCCCTCTTTTTGCGTCGGGGGTTAAAAAGTATAGTAAGGTGGTCCTAGGATCTCAGACAATATTTAATTTTTATCTAAACCGATTAACTTGCAACTACGAACCCAGTAAATGTTTAAATTGTAAAGACTAAATCGATCGATCGCTTGTGTGTGGGGAGCTTTATATCAAAAGCACTAAGGAGTATTTATATCAACTTAAAAGCAAATCGCTCCCAAGCAACTTTCTTTCCCTTTTTATTCCCGTTAGCGGACGAATTTCAATAAACTATGATACACGAATTCCATCAATTCTGTTACATAATTTTTGTGCAAAATATGAAGTAGATTGAACCAAGGAATCACGTTGCCCCATACAAACTGTTTTCCCCCTTTTCACCCCCTTAGGAGTCGAATTTCGAAAAATCCCTTCTTATCGGATCCCTACGCATTACAAAGAGCAAGCCCTGCAAGTTTCAGGTCTCTACGATCAGCGGTTTAGGCTGTGCGTTGATCCGTCAGTCATTCAGGACAAAGGATTTTATATGTATAGATGCATGTGCCCCGCGTCGCCACATTTGTTTGCTTTTTCATAATAATAATTATAATGCAAAATAAGGGTCCATCCACATATTACGTCACACCTGATGGGGGAGGGGGGGGGGGGTCATACAAAGTGTGACAGTACATGTTAAATACAGGTACAGGGATACTAAAACGCGTGACATGGGGGGGTAGTGGTTCAAAAAGTCGAAATTTTGCGTGACGTAATATGTGGATGGCCCCTAATGCATACAATTGTAAGGAGAAATTTTTCGAAATCAGAAGGAAAATCTGTCGGCATATTATAATATCTCTAGTAATATTACAATCTTACGGTTTATACAATTTTACGGTGACATATATTTTTGTCAATTTGAGGGTTTTTAAATAATATTTAAATTTATTGAAGTTTTTATTTGAAAAATCAATACCAGTATTTTAAAGAGCATGCCATTTTTACCGGGAAAGAAATTATTTGAGCGTTGTGGTCTGAGATGCCAAGGTCTAGATTAAGATTTTTCCTTCTATGTAAATTATGTAATATAATATTATCAATGCATGGGCAACTAAACTTGTTAATCGTGTTGGTTTATTAAATTCTAATTTTAGTTTGAAAGTCCCTGGTGTTTGTACGAATTGCCGCGAATATTTACCATTTTTACATATTATGTTTATATTAAAATCACCACAAATAATATTTTTTATGACTTTTCACACAAATTAAATGTAAGACTTTCCCAAATTGGTCAAAGAATAGTTCATATTGGATAGGGTTGGTTTTTGGGCTCCTGTATATATGTCACCGTAAAATTGTAAAAACCGTTAGATTGTAAAATAACTAACGAGATCGTAAAATATGTCTAAATATTCTTATCTATATATTTATAACTAGCGACCCGCCCCGGCTTCGCACGGGTACAATACTGATACTAATACGACAGAATGTCGCCCACTTCGCAACGGGCCGTGCAGCAGAAATCGTAATATTTTAATTTCGCCATAACTTCAAAACCAAACGTCCAATTTTAATCATTCAAAGACCAAATATTATCTACATAAACTATACTTAGTGATGAAATAATTTATTTTGATAAGGATAAATAGCATGAGTAAAATAAACGCGTTTAAATGAAGTCAAAAAAAAATTCAAGATTTCTAAATAAAAAAATGGTTGTTGTGCCTCACTCGACATAGATAGGTATAATGAGCCGCGGACTTTTTTGTAGATATTTATAAGATCTACAATTAATTAGAACATTATATGGTTCTATCTTTTATAGTTTAGGCAGCGTACGCAAAATAAGTAACTTTTCTAGTTGTTTTTTTACACCTTGTGTCCGAAAAACCCAAATATCTTACGGAACCCTATTTTTTCCAAAATAAAATTTAGCCTATGTTACTCGTGGATAATGTAGCTTTCGAATGGTGAAAGAATTTTTGAAATCGGTCCAGTACTTTTTGAGCCTATTCATTACAAACAAACATACAAACAAAGTTTTCCTCTTTATAATATTAGTATAGATTAGTATAGATATGAATCATAGCAAGGCATATTACGATATATTTTCTATATAAATTTTCGATGACCGCACAAGCAGCTATAATATATATTTCTATGACGTCACCAAAATATGTCGACAGATATATCTCGGTATATACCGATTTCAAAAATTCTTTCACCATTCGAAAGCTACATTATCCACGAGTAACATAGGCTAAATTTTATTTTGGAAAAAAATAGGGTTCCGTAAGATATTTGGGTTTTTCGGACACAAGGTGTAAAAAATCAAACAGAAAAGTTACTTATTTTGCGTACGCTGCCTAAACTATAAAAGATAGAACCATAAAATGTTCTAATTAATTGTAGATCTTATAAATATCTACAAAAAAGTCCGCGACACACTATACCTATCTATGTCGAGTGAGGCACAACAACCATTTTTTTATTTAGAAATCTTGAATTTTTTTTGGACTACATTTAAACGCGTTTATTTTACTCATGCTATTAATCCTTATCAAAATAAATTATTTCATCACTAAGTACAGTTTATGTAGATAATATTTGGTCTTTTAATGATTAAAATTGGATGTTTGGTTTTGAAGTTATGGCGAAATTAAAATATTACGATTTCTGCTGCACGGCCCGTTGCGAAGTGGGCGTCGCGTCGTCGCCAAGGCGTGCGAGTTTAGATCTATGAGTAAATTTTTTGTTTTGTGTTCGTTTCGTTGTAACTATGATGGATAGATACTTGAGTAACTATTTATTTAGTGATTGTTGTATTGTAAGTTCTGAAAAGTGTAGGTATTTCATACGATAAAAGTATACCCACTTACTTATTTCATTAAGTATTAGTAGGTACCTATATTAATTTGTTTCTGTTTGTTTTGACTAAATTTCACCCGTTTTGTTAGAGGTTTAAAGACATTCTGTTATCTGTAGTATTAGTATCAGTATTGTACCCGTGCGAAGCCGGGGCGGGTCGCTAGTTAATATATATTATAGCTACGTCTGTGACGGGCTTAACTGTTTAACTGTGGGAGAGCCACGCTTCGGCATGAATGGGCCGGCTCGACCGGGTAAATACCACGACCTCACAGAAAACCGGCGTGAAATAACGCTTGCGTTGTATTTCGCCGAGTGAGTGAGGTTACCGGAGGCCCATGGGGGGGATTTTAAAGACCAGGAACGAGTGTCCATGGTCGGCGGTAATCGCTTACCATTAGGCAATCCGTCTGCTCGTTTCCTGGTTCATTACATTAAAAAAATAAAATACACATCATCTTTTGTGCTTTCAGTATTACAATAGTCATGTTCATATTCTAAAGTTTGGGTAGATTTTTCTGATAGTATAATCACAGGTATAATTTTAGTTCACGTACTCGGAGCTCTACATTTGCTCTGAGATATATCAGCATAATATCTTGTCATTTTTTGTTGATATTCATTACGGAGAATTTATTTTAGAAGGAAGCGACTAATAAATATCGAAAATCGTGTTTTACTGAATAGCTTAGCTTCTGCGCAGCAAGTCTAGCAAGTTTGCAAGCACCGCCTCCCCCTCGCCCGCCGGTGATGTCAAAGACAATTTTGTTCACAATTAAATACAACCCTCTTTTTTATATTATAATACATCTATGTCAAAAACACCTTTATTTGAATAAGGATTAATATTATTATGTTGATAAAACTCTTTGGCAAATAATTTTCTCCAAATATGATTACCATAAAAAAGGTTATAGTGAGTCAATTATAAATGAAGAAAATATGTATATGTCACCGTAAAATTGTAAATCGGCGATTTACAATTTTACGGTGACATATAGGTAAGTACATAAATAATTACATATAAACTTTAAACACAAACTTTTCAATAAACATAATATTGTGTCACCGAATTTTATCTTTACTAGGTATGTTACGGGGATAGGGATCACGGAAGACCTGGGACCAAAATACTAAGCCTGGGACAGTGGCAACTGTCGCTGTCACGACCTGAGGGGTCCCCTTTTCGTTTTTTAAAGCATTGCAATTTGCACTGCCATAAATAATACACATTTTTTTGTTTCCTATTTCCTATTTCTATATTTTGTTACGATTTTTTTTGTTTGATTCTTGTATTTTATTGTTTATCTTATTGTGAAACTACGCATGTTTTGTTATATATGTCACCGTAAAATTGTAAAAACCGTTAGATTGTAAAATAACTAACGAGCTTGTAAAAATATGTCGAAATATTAAAAACTATATATTTATAATTTAACGAAGAATAATGTATTAAATTATAGGCAGCATATTCGCGTCGGAAGTCTATCAACATTTTACAATTTCACTAGTTTTATTACAATCTAACGGTTTTTACAATTTCGCAGTGACATATATATTGTATGTGGTAGTATAGTTCTTGAAAAATTGGAATAAATGCTTATTTAATTCAATTTTTTAATTTAATTTAATTATCGTACAGGATCCACTTTTCATCATCATCACAGGTAATGGTTCGATTTAAAATCCTTTCATTACTGTGCCGGTTGAGTAATGTAACGCAGCAGTCGACGCGCGTCAATTCATGAGGTACCCACTTTTCAAGCTTTTTCACCTTCCCAATTTGCTTCAAGTGGATTAAAACAGTTTTATCACTAACCAGCAGCAGCTAACTCAGACGTGGTTTGCGATGGATTCGCTTCCACAATAGCCTTCAATTTTTAATTATCAACTTTGTCCGACATCTCCAGCCGTCCACGGGGCTTGTTCTGCAGGTCGAAATTTCCAGAACGAAAATGTTGGAACAGACACTGTGTTTTCTTTAGCGACACCGCCACCATTGGTGGCGAGCAAACTTCCCTAGCGGCGAATTTCGGAACTATCCTATGACATGATGATACTTATTAAGAATTTTCGTTTTACACGTAACCCGAAGTCGCAAGTACAAAATATACCCAAAAATTGCACTTACCGAATCTCCCACAAAGTTGTCCAGGCCGATATTGATGGTCTGGTGAACCATGTTTGCCTGGAAATATTATTTTGCACATGTTATACATTATCCCCCTTGCTAATAAACGCTGTATAAGCTTTGAATAGTTACACAGTGTTTTGTCTCTTTCTATCGGATTAAACATGTCACTTGTGTGATGTGAACAAAACACTGTATAACTATTCAAAGCTTATACAGCGTTTATTAGTAAAGGGGTATCTAAATAAAAGAACCAGATAACATTACCAGCATAGTCTAATGATTGGTCTCGCTGGGCGAGCACCCAGCGAGACCAATGATTTATCTATGATCTTTCAATATTATTCTGGAGATACAGTATACACATGCCCGTAGCTTGCACACTAGCATACCTGTCCAGCTTCTTGCACGTGCCAGCAACTGTTATGTGTATATGTACCGTCAAATTGTAAAAACCGTTAGATTGTAAAATATCTAACGAGATTGTAAAAATATGTCGAAAGATTTATAACTATATATTTATAATCTAACGAAGATTATTGTGTTAAATTATAGGCAGAATATTCGCGTCGGAAGTCTATCAACATTTTACAACTTCAGTAGTTTCATTACAATCTAACGGTTTTTACAATTTTACGGTAATATAATACATACAAGTAGCTAACACAACATTTGATTTATACTTGATCTACGACTACCATCATTTTTTAGGGTTCCGTGATACTTGAGGAATCCTTATAGTTTCGCTCTGTCCGTCCGTCTGTCTGTCTATCTGACTGTCCGTCTCTCTGTCCGCGCTTCTAGCGTCGGTAATTATGGATATAAATGGATGAAATTTGGTATACTAATAGATTGTGTATAGATCTCGGATTTGGCATCATAAAATAATAATAATTTTATATTCTAGGTGTGGCTCTCCATACATGTGAAGTGGGGATAAAAAATATTTTCTTTCTTTTCCATCGTGTGGGGTGTCGTTGAATAGGTCTTTTAAAATAAAGGCAAAGTTTTATAGCTTTTTTATAATGTCAACCATTTTCAACATGCATGCAATGTTGATCAGGAAACTAGACCACTATGGCGTAAGGGGCACATCACTTAAAATGCTAATATCTTATTTGAGTAACAGGACACAAAGGGTTGAAGTGAATGGCAAGATGTCATCGGGAGCCAAAATAGATTTAGGATTGCCGCAAGGATCCATTTTAGGTCCTTTCCTCTTCCTGATCTACATAAACGATTTGCCTTTTCTTGTTAAAGATATACTAGTGATAGTGTTATTTGCTGACGATACTTCACTTATTTTTAAAGTGAAGCGACAGCAGTCTGACTATGACAGGGTAAATAATGCTCTCTCTGAAATAGTAAATTGGATTGGTAGTAATAATCTCCTTCTTAAATCTTAATGCATCTAAAACAAAATGTTTAAAGTTTAGTTTACCGAATGTGAGACATGCACAAAACCAACGTACTATTGAATGATGTTAATCTTGACCCAGAGGAGGTATTTCTAGGTATAGAAATACAGTTGAGTCCTAGATTCTAAATTACAGTGGGGGCCACATATTGCTAACCTGGCGAATAGTCTCAGTTCTGCAGCATTTGCAGTCAGAAAAATTCGACAAATTTCTGACGAATCATCGGCACGGTTAGTTTATTTTAGTTATTTCCATAGCAGAATGGCCTATGGTATCCTTTTATGGGGCAATGCCGCCAACATTATCTTTGTGCTGCAGAAGCGAGCTATTAGAGCTATTTATAAGATGTCCCCATACGCCTCCCTAAGAGAAAAATTTAAAGAAATAGGGATACTGACTGTACACTCACAATACATTTTTGATAATGTTATATATGTAAAAAAATACATACATACATACAGTGTTGGCAGTGCCAGTGACTAGACTCAGTATAATAAGCAATTCTTTTAAAGGTCAGTGTATACGTTTCTATAATAAACTCCCAGAAAATGTGCAAAAATTGTCAATAAATAAATTTAAAAAAGTAGTTAAAAGACATTTGTGTGCCAAAGGTTATCTGGGGGCACGGCAGTGCACCCGCCAAGTCGAGCGCGAAGCAAACACTGCCGTACCATCCTTTACTGGAACCATTTCGCCGCATTTTCAGGCCCCTATTTGAGAACCTCTGGATAAGACCAGAACGCAGAAATTTTCGTCATCCAGTAAGCTATAATCATATACTTAAAATCCAAAATTTCAAGTCTGTAGGTCATTTAGTTCCGAAGTTAAGCGAAAGCAAAGTTTCGCATTTACAACACTCACTCACTCATGATCATCAAAATAGAACTAGTACTTCCCATAAACTCAGAGAGCTGAAATTTGGTACAGAGTTAGGGTTTAATGGCCACATAAAGGGAAAACTATAAAAACAGTGCCCCCGCCAAGTCAAGTGCGAGGCAAACACTGCCGTACCATTATTAACGGGAACCATTTCGCCGCATTTTCAGGCCTCTATTTGAGAACCTCTGGATAAGACCAGAACGTCGATCTGGGGGCACGGCAGTGCCCCCGCCAAGTCGAGCGCGAAGCAAACACTGCCGTACCATAATTTACTGGAACCATTTCGCCGCATTTTCAGGCCCTTATTTGAGAACCTCTGGATAAGACCAGAACGCAGAAATTTTCGTCATCCAGTAAAGTATAATCACATACTTAAAATCCAAAATTTTAAGTCTGTAGGTCATTTAGTTCCGAAGTTAAACGAAAGCAAAGTTTCGCATTTATGACACTCACCCAGTCACTCACTCATGATCATCAGAATAGAACTAGTACTTCCCATAAACTCAGAGAGCTGAAATTTGGTACAGAGGTAGGGTTTAATGGCCACATAAAGGGATATCGATAGTATCTGATGAAGAACCCTTAGCTGGTCTCAGCTGATTAGAGATATGGTAATGCCCCCTTCTACTATTGGTACATAAAAAAATCGACTGTTATTGCAAAAATCCAGTGAAGTGGGACACATCTTCTAATTTAATCTAGCCCGTAGCGTCCCACTGCTGGGCGAATGCCTCCCCTTCTGCTTTTAATACGCATATAAATAAAATTAAAGGAAAACTCTGGATAAGACTGGAGTGGCTTTTATACTTATACTTACAAGTTTACAAGAAGAAATAGTCGAACAATTAACTTTATTCTACTCGAACATTACACAAATTAAATAAACAAATTACACTAAAATCTAGTAAAATAAATCAATATTCCTACGTTTCTACAAAAAGAAGTGAAATCCCACAAAAACAAAATTGACTTGTAACGTATAAAGAATTTTCAACGGCCAAGTCACACAACATTAACTATAATAATAAATAAATCGCAGTAAGGATCCTTAGACTTGGCACGACATTGTCTAGATTTCATTACTTTTTAGAGATAATCAAGCAGCTCCATCGAGACTTGGCTAGTTTTTTACAGAATGTTTTTGGTGGGATTATAAAGTTAAAGATTTCATTGAGGACAGCACACCCTGGGAATAAGATGACCCTATGAGGCAATTTCAGTTTACTAGTTATACAATGTACTTCTGTACTGTAATATATTGTAATTTAATTTTTTTTTTGTTTATATGTTTTTTGTTGATGTATGCATAGTGCACAGTGCACTGTAGAAAGACTCGTTCCGTTATGGACTGCCGCAGTACCCTATGATGTCATAAATCGCCGCCATAAAATTAGGTAATAGCGCAGCAGTATTTATCTGGCTATAAAGGAACGGCTTCACAGTATACTGAATTGACGTCACATAGTACATAGAGATGAAAATTCCCCGGAAAGTTTCCTTTTCTAAGGAATACTTCCTGAAAACTTCCTGAAAATTTCCAAATTTGGAAGTTTTCAAAATATATGACTTTTATAATATTTATGAATAATATTATATTATATAACTTACCAGGGATGATTGTACCTAAAATCTAAACAATTTACCTTAGGAAAATTTAAATAAAAATGTGTCTCTCCATACAAGAGTTACCCCCGACTCGTCACTCCTTCGATTCGTCACCAAAAATTTTGTCTTTACGTCGACCCCCGACTCGTCACGACTAAAGGCGTGACTCCTGTTCGAAACATTACACAGAAAACATGAAACAAAAACATTTGTTTTCATACACAAGCTGTCTCCAGCTACAGAAAATGTTTTTGGTCGAAACAAAACATTTTGTTCAGACACGACCTAAGTTCCGACGAGGAAGACGTATTAGCGCTCACAGTTTTAGTGATTGTAGGTGGAGAAAAGAGGGGTTCTGAAAAGGCCTCTTTAGGTGTTTCATAAAAGTATTTTTTTCAACTCATAAATATGTGCGCCATTTTACGCATTTCTATTGAAAACTGACAAAATTTGTGTTTTTTAATTAAGTCAGGCCATATATTATGAGCGATCACAAAAACAAACACAAAAAACACAACAAGCAAAACTATAGCCCTAAAAAACCTGTACCTAGGTGTCATGTGAACGATGTGAACACTAGATAAGAAATGAAACATTTCTTCCCCTCTCTACCCGCGCGGGAATGTTTTTCGTCCGTCTCCGAAAACAAAAACATTGTCTATTCCTAGACAAATGTGTATAGCCACGCCCCAATGTTTCATGTTTTCTGTGTAATGTTTCGAACAGGAGTCACGCCTTAATAATGATAATAAATTACTATTCAGATTAGATCAGATCACTTGATTGACTTTAGTATGAAAAGTTGTAACTAGGTTTTTTTTTTTATGAAATAAGGGGGCAAACGAGCAAACGGGTCACCTGATGGAAAGCAACTTCCGTCGCCCATGGACACTCGCAGCATCAGAAGAGCTGCAAGTGCGTTGCCGGCCTTTTAAGAGGGAATAGGGTAATGGGGGAGGGTAGGGAAGGGAATAGGGTAGGGGATTGGGCCTCCGGTAAACTCACTCACTCGGCGAAACACAGCGCAAACGCTGTTTCACGCCGGTTTTCTGTGAGCCCGTGGTATTTCTCCGGTCGAGCCGGCCCAATTCGTGCCGAAGCATGGCTCTACCACGTACAAATTACGGTATATTTTGTTTTACGTCCTTTTTACGTCTGACAGTTTCATTGTCTGAACACACCCTCTAAGTTTGTCGAATGATTTCAATTTCACCCTTAGAATATAGCTTTATATTATAATTTCAGTAAATAATTATTT
This sequence comes from Glaucopsyche alexis, assembly GCA_905404095.1. NCBI lineage: Eukaryota > Metazoa > Arthropoda > Insecta > Lepidoptera > Lycaenidae > Glaucopsyche > Glaucopsyche alexis. The sequence continues at coordinate 1,706,737 of FR990054.1, read as the reverse complement.
AAGTATGTTTATCATTTTAGTAAATAACATAATTTCATTATGAAGACAAATTTAACCAGATATACGAGTGAGTTCATGTAGTCAATAATTTTATTATAAACTGTTTTATTAACTACTAGCTGGTGCCCGCAACTTCGTTTGCATAGAATTAGTAAATGGAAACGAAACCCTTTTTACCCGACTACGGCGAAGGCAAAAGGAAGGATAATGATTTTGGCTGTCGATGTATATTATTTCCTGACTGCAGAAGGTGTTTGTTATCAAAATAAAGAGCTTAAAGAGACCATTCCAAAAATCTAGAACACATAGGTATAGTAAAATGGTCAAGTATGAGTCTGACTTAAAAAAAAAACATTCATGCCCCGGTCATCCCATTATGGTTGAATATCGAAAAATTATGAAACGTGTGCTAATTATTTTCTTTAAGGACTACATTGACAAAGTAGTATTCATTCCAAAAACTTACCCATACATTAGTACCCCTTTTTACCCCTAAAAACATTGAATTTTAGAAAATTTTGAATTAAGTAGTCTTAGTAAATCATGCCAAAGAGCAATATCACCAAATCCCAAACAGATCAGACCACAAACAAAAAAGTTACATACAAATGTTGAGACCCCTTTTTACCCCTTTTGGGGGTGAATTTCACAAAAATCCCTGCCAAAGGAAGCCATGGTCCAAATATTACGTTTCTATCTTCAGTAGTTTTGCCTCGACGTTGATGAAAAAAATTTCATTCATACCCTTTGGGGATTGAATATCGAAAAATCATGAAACACATGTTTATTTATTTTCTTTAAGACTATGATTACAGTTTCAAGCTGAAACGCTTATTTAATATGTTTTCCCCATACAGAGTATAGTACCCCTTTTTAGCCCTTAAAAAATCGAACTTTAGAAAATATTGAATTAGAGTTTTAGGTAATCATGTCAAAGAACAATCTTACGAAATTTCAAAGAGATCTGACCACAAACAAAAAAGTTACCTACATATAAACGTTTATATCCCTTTAGGGGATGAATTTCGCAAAATCCCTTCTTAGGGGATCTATACGTCACAAAAGGAAGCCACGGTCCAAATTTTACGTTTCTAGCTTCAATAGTTTTACCTCGGCGTTGATGAATCAGTCAGGCGTTGTTACTTTATACTCGTATAATAGAAGATGATAAGAAGATAAAGCGATAGTGTAGGTATTTAAAAATTGAAATCGCGTACTGAATCGCTGCGAGACATAGGCACGGTAGGTACACTGAACTATACGATCAATAAGTTAAATTTTAAATAAAAAGAAAACATAGACTTAATACGACCTTATAAAACATAACCAAATACCTACATGTTGGTGTCAATAGATGGCGTTGAGTCAAGGTTCGTGCTTATTGTGTTCAATTGAATCTAAACTATAAAAACTATTTAATATTAGTGTAATTTACATTTAAAACAACTATTTTTAATAGATAAATGATCAGTTTTGAAAACTTCCTCATGGGGAAATATTCAGGAAGTTTTCAAGTAAACTTCCTGAAACTTTCCTAAAAATTTCCAAAATTTCGGAAACTTTCCGGAATTTTCACCTCTAATTATTTTATTAGTACAGTGGTCGCAGTGCATATCAGAACCATACCCTAAGCACGTGTGTGGGCTATGCGTGTTTTGTATGGAAACTTTGCCTTCGACCTGAATTTGACGTTCTTAAAGAATTTCAAATTAGGAACGTCTGGGGCCAAGCTAACGATCACTCTCATAAATTCTCAGAAATAAACTAGCTCCGAACAACATGTATAAACTTCCTCTCACTCTCAATCTATATAATTATACAAAAGAAAGTACTGTTAGTTTAGGGTTGCCAACCGTCATATTTTCCCAGGACAAGTCCTGGATTTTACAGTGTCCTGGGCTGTCCCGGATAGATTCAAAGCAGCGTCCTGGGGTTTTTAAAAGCACCTTGATAAAGTCATGTATTTTAAAATTCATACAATTTTTTCTATATATTTTTAATTTTGTTCAAATACTTTTATGAAAAAATATGATTATTAGCATTATATGTATTTCATTTAACTTATTAAATTAACTGTAGCAACTCTATTATTGCGTCATGTTTTTAAACTGAATTATCCTGGTTTTTTTCAACTTCAAATCCTGTTTTTTTTTAATTTGGGTGGCAGCCCTATGTTAAGGCCTTATCACTTTGATTAATTTTCTACTAATCACTAAGGGGCCATCCATATTGAATATTATTCATAATTCATCAGATTCTAGAACAAAATCATGATATAGCACCTTGTTAATGTCACTCGGCAACTTTCGTTATTTTATGGAAGTGAGAGACGACCATATAAGAAAAAACCGGTCAAGCGCGAGTCGGACTCGCGCACCGAGGGTTCCGTTCAAACCTTTAGTGATTTTGTTACAACATAAAGGTATTATAGACCTGAGTAGGTATTTGATGTGAATTTCAATTTAATACCTGTACGCGTTCATGAGGAAAGGGCTAGTAAGTTTAAAATTATTAAAAATATTTTTATTATATGATGTAACTAAAAATTTACGGTTTTTGTAATTTTTCCTTTATCTGTGCTATAAGACGTTGCTTCGAGCCAAATTTCAAGATTCTGAGTTCACGGGAAGTACCTACCCTGTGCCTGTAGGTTTTGTGTTTGCGACTGTCGAAAATTTGCGGAAATTTGCGACATTAACGGCTGTATATTTTGATTGCGTTGGCTTAGAAGTTTAATTTTTTCATATATCCAAGGGACCGTAGACCTTAGTATTTGATATAAATTCCAGTTTTATACCTCCACGCGTTCCTGAGAAAAAGGGTCAGACATACGGACGGACAACAAAGTGATATAAGGGTTCCGTTTTTTCCTTTCGAGGTACGGAACCCTAAAAACGACAATTGCCGAAAGACAATGTGTACAAATATCAAAAATTGACAAAGGGAAACAAATTACTAGTATGCCGGACTTTTTGTGCAATGATTTCGGAGTCCCACAAGGCAGTATACTAGGTCCATTACTATTTTTGTTTTACATAAACGACCTCCCTAACGTGACTGACCAAAAAAACATTTTATTTGCAGACAGCATAGCTATTAATTAAATGTGAAAATGAAAATTCTTACCAAAATGACATTTCTATTAGAATAAACAAAATTATGACATGGCTAAATTATAATAATTTAAAAATTAATGTATCTAAAACTAAAATAATTTAATTTAGAGATTATATGACACGACCAATTGACTTAAATATAACCATTGACGGAATTAAAATGGAAGAAGTGAATTCAGCAAAATTTTTAGGAATTATTGTACTGTAACTGGAAGGATCATATAAACCACGTTTGCGAGAAACTCGATAAATTCGTATACGCAATTAAAGTGTTACGCTTAAAAGTTTCGACCGAAGCCGCACTATGTGCATACCATGGATATGTGTCGTCTGTGCTCTCGTATGAGCTATTTCTGTAAACTCTGTTGAAATTGATAAGGTATTTAAGGTTCCAAAAAATGGTGTAAGAGCCATTTTCGGAGCATTGCCGTTAGATAGTTGCAAATCATTGTTCCTGAAATTGCAGATTCTACCTTTGATATGCTTATATACATAATAGAGATATTTGTGTTAATGTAAAGCAAATCTAACAAATAGAAAACAGTGTGTAGAAATAAGTAACATTAAACACGGCAAAGAGGTTTCTTATAAATCTGAATATAAAAACACTAGTTGCGGAGTGCCACAAGGAAGTATTTTAGGACCCAGTCTATTTTTAATTTACTTAAACGAATTGCCAAAAGTCACAAAACACGACTGCTTTATGTTCGCAGACGATACAACCTTACTAATAAAAGGTCTAAAAAATAAAATTAATGACGAAATACATAACGAAATAAAAATTGTTACTAAATGGTTCCATAATAACAACTTGTCTGTAAATTTAGAAAAAACAAAAATAATTAAATTTTATAAAACAATCGCTGATGAAGATAAGAACTTAGAGACTAACATATTTCCCATCAAATGCGTACCATCTACAACATTCTTAGGATTCAATATAGATAAAAATTTAGATTGGAAACAACATATTGACAATATATGCAACAAACTAAATAGGTTCGTATTTGCTCTACGAAGAATACAGAGTATTGTATCTAAAGAAGCGGCATTAATGTCTTATCATGGCTACGTCTCTTCAACGTTAAGATACGGTTTGGTACTATGGGGAAACTCGGTAGAAATAAACAGAGCGTTTATTACACAAAAGAAATGTATTCGAGCTATAGCGGGGGTAAACTATCTAAGTCACTGTAAACCACTGTTTAAAAAGTTTAAAGTTCTTCCCCTGGCTAGTCTATATATATTTGAAGTGTGTTTATTCGTCAAAAAATATGACTTTTTGTTTGCAAAAAAAGATAAAAATGAAAGCAATAGAAATAATCGCAATAAAAATAAGATTAACATACCCAAACAAAAATTGGCAATCAACAGCAGAAACGCATATTGCATGACAGTAAAAATATATAACAATCTTCCTGACAAAATAAAGAATGATAATAACACATATGATAAATTTAAGAAAGCATTGTTTGACTGGCTATTACAAAAATGTTATTATACGATTCAAGAATATTTTAATGACATAATGATTGCAAATAAGTTTAAAATAGATTTAAAATTTTGACATAATATGACATTTAAATTTTTTAATATTATTTTTGTTTAGCATTTATTATGATAGACATGTAAAATATTTTTATTTTTGACTAAAATTGATGTATTTATTTTGACATTTAGATTGTATTTTGACATTATTATTATTATTTTTTTCAATTCTATTGATATGTATTATTAAGTTGCTTACATTCTTTGACATTTTTCTCATGTTTTGACATTTTACTCATTTCTATTGTTCTGTATTAACAAATTATTAAATTGGACTAAAATTGATGCATTTACTTTGACATTTAGATTTTATTTTGTCATTTTTCTCATTTTATTGTTTTTTTAGTAAATTGTTGTAATTGTATGTTTGACATTATGAATATTATATATTAATAATTATGATTGTTAATTATATAGGTTATTTAATTATGTAATAAACTAAAAAAAATTTGTGACTGTTAGGGACTTAATTTTGTATCTATAGCTATAAATAATATTAATAATTAATGTTTGACTATGTAATAAGAATAATTAATAATGTAGCATGCTTAAAATGACAATATTTCCACGCCCAAGAGGCAGAAATTTTGATCCAATCTTATTTGTAAGACCCTGTAAACAATTTCTTGGAAATTAATAAATTCTAATTCTAATTCTAACATCCGCACTAATTTCCAAAAAAATGCTGATGTTAATAATAGAAGTGCTACGCCAAGACATTCGTATAAATTGTATCTGCCTCAGTGCCGCTTTGATGTCTATAAGAAAAATGTGTACATCTACGCCATTATATTAACCATTATAAAACTTTAAATGGAAATAATTTTAAAAGAGAAATAACCAAGTGGTTCTTGAATTTGCTTTTAACACGTTCTAAATGAATACATGCCATTTAAATAAAATAATGTATAAATATACTGTGACATTTGAATAATTCTAATTTAATTTAATATCCAAAAAATGTGATATGACATTAGATGAATTTAATAACACAAATTGTTATAAAAATTATTAATAATAATAAATTATCTAATATTAATAACGTTGATACTCTATTATACCATGTATTGTAAAAAAATTAAATAATTTGAGTTGTAGTTTCATTCTAATTTAGTTTTAATTTGTTGTAATATTGCAAACTACACGCCATTGTGATGGTAGAATGTGAGAACATTATTGGGACGATTTAACACAGTAATAACTACTTTACACAATTATTTTTAAACAAAAAATTAAACCGACTTCCAAATTAAAAATACACAAATAAGTTTGAAATAAAAATATTTTCTAAATAATCCCCCTTTTAAATTCCGCTAAAAGTTGAACTATTTCTCTACTCAAACTTCATAATTTTGAAGTGGCTACCAGTGCAGCCCAAATAATAACATCCAGCAGCAAATTTGAACGTGAGTTCTATAAAATATTGTAGCATATAGTTGGGGCTAGTACCGACTTCAAAATTAAGAAAATTGAGTAGATCAATAGTTAAAATTTTAGCCAAATTTAAAAGGGGAATTATTAAAAAAATAAGTTTTATTTCATACTTTTTGTGTATTTTTACTTTGGAAGTCGGTTTAATTTTTTGTTCTTAAATAATAATCAATTTTAAAAAAATAAAATCACCTCTAAAATAAGACGATAAGTTCCACTGGTCACAACTCACAATTAGCCACAAGCACGCTTACATCGTGGAGTAAACCGTTCACGACTAATTCACACTTCGCGACTGTAATTAGCAAGTAGTGGCATAGCGACATTCACTGTACAGTGTACACTCAATAACAAAAGTGTTTAACTCTTATTAGCACCTTATTAAAGTAAAAAATGTAGTTTAATAATACATATTATTATAGTGGATGGGATATTTGGCACCAATGCGTTATATCCGTACTCACCTCATCCGGACTTGTCCTATCCAATTAGAGCCACCAAATATATGTAATGCGTATTATAAAATATAATGTACAATGCGTTTAAAATAAGAAAAGGAACGTCAATGACCTTTTTCTGACAAATTTCACTTGAAAAATGCGGTTTGCAGAAATACTTATTTGCATACTTATCATTAATAGTACATAAAATAGTAATCTTGCATCGAATTTAAATAAAAACGTTAAATATAAGTAAATAAACTAAACATAAATTCAATTATCATAATAGTATAATTATAATTCGAGACAATATGGCGCTGAGTCGATCCTATTCTCATTTGAATCGCAATGTAGGTGTCTAAGAGCGCGGCAGCGGTCTCATTAAGCTCTTTTAATAAGTATTACTAAATGTCAATATGGATCTTATGCTAATGAATATGATATTGTAGTCGACTGTACCACAACTGTACTATTAAAACAAAGTCAATAAAAGTTTTATTGAACCACACAATATACATTGACAAGGTCTTCAGTACGCCATAGTCGCCAATCTCGCCATACTTAGCACTTTGTAAATACTTTATTAGTTGATCTATTGATAACAACAATCTCTGTAGTAAAGATTTAGCTAGCTGCTAGATACTTGAGAGGATCAACGTTATCTAGGAAGAAGTAATCATTGATAACAAAGTTACTAACTAGATTTTTATCTATTATTAGTTTAAACAAAAAATTAAACCGACTTCCAAACTTCCAAGTTTTCTAAATAATTTCCCTTTTAAATTCGTCTAAAATTAAAACTATCTCACTACACAATCTTCATTATTTTAAAGTCGGTACATGCCTAAACAATATCCTGATAAATCATTATTTTATAGAGCTTATGTTTAGTTTGGCTGGTAGGTACCGACTTAAAAAAAATGAATTTGTAGAGAGATAGTTATAATTTTAGCCGAATTTAAAAGGGAGATTATTTATAAAACAAGATTTATTTCATTATTTTTGTGTATTTTTACTTTGGAAGTCAGTTTAACTTTTTCGGCCAGGGTGACTTCCAGTACCGAGTATTGCAGGCCTACCGGGACCATCTTATTGATTGATCTTATTGATTGATTAGAAGTACCGGTAAGAGGGTACCGATAGGATGGTCTTGGGAGGCGATGCCAACCCTCAAAGTCCGTGGTAGGGCGACGTCGTGGAGAACTAGTGAGGACGGGAATTGTATGATGTACTGATATGCAAATACTTAACACCGGAGACATCCCAACTAGGGCATCGAGACCGGTTTTACCCGAAACCGAAAACCCGAAAACCGGTTTTCAAAATATTGAAAACCGGTTTTCGGTTTTTTCGAGCTTTTTTTCATTATGAAATTCTACAACAGTTTATAACAGTTACAGTCACAAACCGAACGTTATAGTGGCTTGTGATTGTCAATGTAGAACTTTAGAACAATAGTTATAATGTTTTCATGTTGTATGTAGTACATTTGGGGGCACGCCAGTGCCCCCGCCCCGCCAGGACGAGTGAGCGAAGCGCAAGCGATTCGTCGATTTTTTGGACCTTCATAACTTGGTATAATTTATTATTCGGTTCCATCAGCACTCAGTGCGAATTGCTCTCCGTTCCCATGATACCAAAAATCGAGTGGGCCTAACGGAATCCGTCCCATTGTGTTAAAAATGTGTGCTCCAGAGTTGGCACCGGTCTTAACGCATCTTTTTCGGCTCACCTGCTCTTATGGCACAGTCCTGGCATCTTGGTAGACAGCTTTGGTGTGCTATCGCCTGCCCTGTTCATACTGCATATCAATGATAATATTATGTGATGACGACAGTACGGGTGATGCCTTATATACAGGTCGCCCGAACATCTCTCGGCAAAACGTAATTGAGAGTCGAAACGAACTTGTCTCTCAAATTAAGAATTCATTGGAGAAGATATCTGAATGGGTCAGACTTAACTTAGTCCAATTCAACACCTCTAAGACACAAGTTTGCGCGTTCATCGCTAATAAGTTACCGATGGTCGTATGTCCTCGTTTTCAAAGCATACCCATAACTGTCTCCTCCAACATCGGAATACTTGGTGTTAGCATATCGAGCGAGGTCTAGTTCCGATATCATCTGGAGGGCAAGGCCAAGTTAGCCTCCAAGAAGCTTGGTGTTCTGAACAGGTCAAAGCAGTATTTCAGTCCGGTCCAACGCCTACAACTCTATAAGGCGCAGGTTCGGCCTCACATAGAATATTGTTCGAATGCCGTTCGAATTGTCGACTGCCATAGTATTTCAAACAGGCTTTACTCCTTAGAGCTACGTAGAGATGAGCATCGCTCTGCGGTTCCCTATTTTTTCGCATAAAATCATATGTCATAATTTTACTTGGCATAATTTCATTTGACATAATAGTACTTTCGCATAATATTCATTTGTCATAACTTTCTTAGCATAATTTTTTTTCGCATAATTACTACAAGCATAATAATTGTTAGGCATACTTATTGTAAGGCATATATTTTTTACGCATAATATTCATTAAGAATAATATTTTTATGCATAATATTAAAAAGCATAAATATATTTACGCATAATGATATTTAAGCATACTATTATATTTACGCATACATCTTTGTAGCATTTTTTTTCACATACTAATGAATGATAAATTCTACTGGGTGTGCGAGTTAAGACGAAATAACAATTATAATTGTAATTTTCGACTGATTACGAAATTAAACTCGGACAAAAAACACGAACTGCTATCTAAGAACATGCCGAGCTAATTCTTTTAAACATGTTAGCGGCTTACGGGTGGCCCAAGGGCCACCCCGCCGCAACTTAACCTACTGTTACACATATTACACTAGGTATATGAGTGTAATACCTGCTTTTAATGTTTCATAAATATGCGTTTAATTACCTTAACCGTGTTTTCATTATGTCGTTCCATTTTATGCATATTTATGCCTTGTGACAGAATGCCTTGAATTTATTATGACAAAAAATATGCCTAACGAGTTTATGCCGGAAAACAATTATGCCAAAGTATTATTATGACAAGAAAAATTATGCCTTACGAGTTATGCCTCACTAAATTAGGACAAACAACATTAGTCTAAATGATATTTATGCCTAATGATGTAGTATGCCAAGAAACCATTATGCCAAAGTATTATTATGCGTAGTAAAATTATGCCAAGTGAGGTATGCCAAATGAAATTATGACAAATAAAATTATGCGAAAGAAGAGGATCCCTCGCTCTGCATCATAAATCGGTTATATTACGGGGAGTGCTCCGAGGAATTGTTCGGACTTATACCTGCTGCAACTTTTCGTTATCGTTCGAAGGGACAAAATATTTATCATCCTCATCACCAACTGTCGCCAACAGTATTTCCAGACCATTACGACCTGCACACCTTCAAGAAGGCAGCATATTTTCTCCTAAAAGGCCGGCAAGGCACTTCTGTTTCTACACGCCTTAACTCTACAAGCCTAACTTTACAAACTCAAAGTGTAGAGTTTGTAAAGTTAAGCTTGTCAAATTATGTGCCATGGCCATTTCGTCAGGCAACGTATTTTGGACTAAGGTGTAAAGTTTGTAAAATTATTAATTACTTTACATGAAAATGTTTATGGTGGGATCACATTTTACCAGTTGCAGTATTACGTTGTTACAACAGAAAGCAGCTGATAAAAGTTAATTTTAGGACATTCCTAACAAAATTCTACAAAATCAACAAAAAACCCGAAATACCCGAAAAAACCCGGGTACCCGGTTTTGAAGATGGCTGGGACCGAAAAACCCGGTTTTTTTAAATATGGCCGGTCTTCGATCCCCTAATCCCAACTTTCGATACCGTCAGATGGGGGAAAAGATAATCTAGCTATGTGCATGTTACAGCGTGCTCCATCGATCTGCTGAACCGAGTGGACAACTGGAGAGTTGAGGACTCACTAGCTTGGACCACAACGGCATATCATTTGGCATCAGACAGAAATCCATAGGCACGAACATAACATGAACCACGCAAATATTCAAGACACACAAGGCAAATTTCGTAAGAAACTGACCCGATTGGGGTCGATTGCGTGGAAAAAGTCAAAATCAATATACACGAGTGTCCATATAAATTTCGAGGGGTTCCCTCGATTCCTCATGGATCCCATCATCAGGTTTTCACTTCAGTGATTAAAGCACTAATTTCGAATTAGGTATACCCTTTACAACAACAAAATAATTTTGCAAATAGGTCCATAAACGGCAGAGTAATGTTCAAATATATCCTTGTCGGTGTAAAATACTATGATAAGTACCTTTTACATCATCATATTGTGAATTTATGGTGATGAAGATGATTACTCTAATAACAAATTAACATAGGTATATGCTTGCAGTTCCTTAAACAACGCCGAAATCCTCAAACACGCATCTATAAGGAGTCAGGAGTTTTGTTCAGTAGGTACTTTTGGACCCCAGGACCTTCGAGCAAAATCTTACTTTTTTGGTATGGCATATGCTTGGACTACTTTAGAAAAGGTAGAAATCAATATATTATATGGACACCCATATAAATTTCCTCATGGATCCCATCATTATTTCACCACTTTGATGTCAAAAAGACCCAATTTGGGATTATACCTTATACATACATCAAAAAAATATTGTAAATCGGTCCACAGACGGCGGAGTAATCGTTGAACATACAAAAAAATAATATATACAGCCGAACGTATAACCGCTTCCTTTTTATCGCGCTTGAATATAAATTTTACTATATCTTCTAAATTAGAAATAATTATATTATTAATTATTAGAAATAATTCTAAATTAGAAGATATCGTAAAATTTATATTCAAGCGCGATAAAAATTTACATCGAGGTGATAGGGTACCGTTTTTAACCGACTTCTAATAAGAGGAGGTGGTAAACGTCTTAACTCTGCACACCCAGTAGAATTTATCATTCATTAGTTTGTGAAAAAAGTAAGGATGCGTAAATATAATAGTTTGCTTAAATATAATTATGCGTAAATATATTTATGCATAAAAATATGACGCATAAAATATTAATTATGCTTAATTAATATTATGCGTAAATATTAGCGTTTTGTAAAGGATAAAGTCGATTTCTTTAATAATAATATATTTATTTAATCAAAGTATTTATTATATTGCTATCTATGCACTTTGCCATCTCATAGGAAGTTCATTGATACCTTTGTTTATTATTTTTAAACATAAAATTAAACCGAATTCCAAAGTAAAAATGCACAAAAAGTATGAAAACTTGTTCTCTAAATTATTCCCCTTTTTAATTCGGCTAAATTTTTTACTATTTCTGTACTTAATTTTGAAATCGGTACCAGCCCAAAAAATATCCTACAATATTTTATAGAACTCACGTTCATATTTGCTGGTACCGACTTCGAAATCCATCATCGTTGAACATACAAAAAAATATATTATTATATTATTATATTATTTATATTATATATTATAAAGCTGAAGAGTTTGTTTGTTTGTTTGTTTGTTTGTTTGAACGCGCTAATCTCAGGAACTACTGGTTCGAATTGAAAAATTCTTTTTGTGTTGGATAGTCCATTTATCGAGGAAGGCTTTAGGCTATATAACATCATGCTAAGCTCAATACGAGCGGAGCTCCAATCAATAATGTTTCAAAATCGGGGTGTTTTTTCCCTTTTGAGAGCTTTCGCTGCGTACGCTGCGGAAACTGTTGAAGTTTCGCTAAAATTATGTATGACAGAATTGTTCCCCTTTAAAAGTTCTAAAAAAAAGTCCGCGACAGTATATATCTATCTTTTAAGGTTGGCTCACAATAACCTTTTTATGCTAACCAAATTTGTTCTAAAATTAAGCATTATTTGTGAGGGTGTTTTCATAAAGATGATATTAATCCTTATCCGAATAAATAGTTTATCCATTACAAGCATTTAATTTAGAAGAAATTTGCCATTTACATCATTTGATTTCAATAAGTATTTTAGAAGATATAGCAGTAATAAAATAATCAGCGCGCAATAATGACGTGCGGCGCGCTGCGGGCAGTCGTGAGTCGCGGGCAAGCGCTCCTCCTTCTACGTAAATGAAGTCGCGGGTAAATTTTAGCGATATCCCAAAGTAACGATTACACGCGGACGAAGTCGCGGGTAAAAGCTAGTATATTATATACATATACAGCCGAACGTATAACCGCCTCCTTTTTCGGAAGTCGGTTAAAAAACCATTCGGGCGGGAATCAATAAAATCTTTGAAGGCGCTTTGGACTGCCCCATCGGAGTTGAATTTTTACCCTTGCAAGAAGTTATTCAAATTTCGAAAAAAAATATGGTAATCTGTTGGAGCAAGGTCCGGAGAGTACGGTGGATGTCTTAGACATTCCAATTGAAGCCCACCTAATTTGGTAGCCGTCTGTTGTGTAGTGTGGTCTAGCGTTTTCCCGAAGCAGCAGTGACCTAGAGCGAATGACCAATCTCGGTTGTTTAGCAGCTAGCTTTTCCATTATTTATACATTTTTCTTTATATTACAAAATTACGGTATTAATAACTTTTCAGATACCTACCTAAACCTGTAAAATAAAGATTTTCTTTGTACCCTCCTGCCGCCGGGGTGTTATGCCGGTTGCTTTGGTCCTTGATCGAAAACTGACATTCGTGTCCTGACTCCTGCCTGCCGCGCCGCGCAGGTTGCCAATAATTTTTGTATGTGTTGTGGGGTAAATTCGCCATTTGTCGCCCCCCCTCCAATCTTCAGTCGTCTGCACATTTTTAGCTTGCGTTCATTCAAAAGGTAATTAAGTGGCAATTTTCCCACTGGAATTACAAGCTTAGTTCATACTCTTTAAGTGCAAACCGTTACTATCCGATTACGTCACCTGCTCTTCTATTCTTCCTATATTTCTATTCGCACACTGAGCGTCAGTAACGATAGCGCCGTTGAGGCGTTGAAATTCGTAGTTAAAGCAGCTTACTTGTTGTGAATACCCACGCTTCGGGGATTGATATTACAACGGTAAGATGTTTGTTTTTTTTTTTTTGGTTTTTAGCTTTGTTATCACTAAAATGTATTTATACTATATTTTGAGAAAGTTTTTTCAACGTTTTGCGTATTGGTTTTAGGGAAAAATAGGAGACCGCTATTAGAATACCAGTTTCGACTTAAAACCGGAATCTCGGCCGGGGCCGACTTAAGGTAAATGCAGTCTGTTTTATAAATTCCAATACTACGAATTTCATTAGCTTAATAGTAAAATTTGCAACGCTTAAATCTTTTTCACGTTTAATCGCCAAATACCGGCCGGGGTGGTATTATTTTAGCAGGTATAAGTCCAAACAATTCCTCGGAGCACTCCCCGTAATGTAATCGATAGAGGATGCAGAGCGATGCTACATCTCTACGTAGCTCTAATGAGTCAAGCCTGTTTGAAACACTATGGCAGTCGACAATTCGAGCGGCCCTACGTTGGATACGATCCAGAGGGAGAAGCTGGTACTTTGGTGCCCCTGCCCAGAGATGAGAACAGTATTCCATGTGAGGCTGAACCTGCGCCTTATAGCAGTGGTTCTTAAACTATGTGCAGTCACGGACCACTTTCAGAATTTCTGGAATGCCACGGACCCCCTTGGAGGGGGGGGGGGAGTTCTATCTCACACTTACTAATGCTTAACTTAATAATTAAATTGCTAAATAGAAATTGCTAATGAGATTGATGCTGTTGTTTGGCCTCAATGAGTACTTTAAATTGTGGGATTGTCTTCGATAAGGCAAGGCGCATGTCACCTTTGACATTCAATCGATTGCGATTTTTTTTATCGACACTAGAGCCGAAAACCCTGCCTCACCAAGATACGTAGTAGCAAAAGGTATCAGAACGGACATAGCTCGTTTGACCAGAAGAGTGTAAGCTTGACTCAAAGAACACCAAAATTCACCAAGACCTTTTGCGTGAAATTCAGCTCTCCACACTTCTTTTGATCTCATGTCAATTAAGTCATCTTTATCTTTAATCAGTTGTGTTACTTTACTGCAATTTTTTTTCATTAATCTTAGAACGCTGCGGACCCCTGGCACACATATTACGGACCCCTTGGTGGTCCGTGGACCCCACTTTAAGAAACCCTGCCTTATAGAGTTGTAGGCGTTGGACCAGACTGAAATACTGCTTTGACCTGTTCAGAACACCAAGCTTCTTGGAGGCTAACTTGGTCTTGCCCTCCAGATGATATCGGAACTGGACCTCGCTCGATATGTTAACACCAAGTATTCCAATGTTGGAGGAGACAGTTATGGGTATGTTTTCAAAACGAGGACATACGACCATTGGTAACTTTTGAGCGGTGAACAGGCAAACTTGTGTCTTAGAGGGGTTGAATTGGACTAAGTTAAGTCTACCCCCAGGCGGCGGTCTCTTTCTGCGAAGCCGTCATTTCGCAGAAAGAGGCCGCGGAGCGGGACAGAGAGAACGATCCATCCTCTGCTCCGCTCCGCCGGCGTAGGACGGGAGCGAGGAGGCGTCGATATGCGAACCTCCTCCAATAGTCTCCTGTCCAACCGGGGCTCCGGGAGAGGATGGGAACCTCCCCGGCTTGGCTAGTCCCGGCGTCGAGGGGGACACTCCAGGTTGTCGGAGTGGCCCCTAATTGTGGTGGAAGTCCGGTCCCTATAGAGGTAGACCGGCCGGTCGCGGGGGGTGTCCTGTGTTAGACAGATCCGGGACACTTCCCAATATAGCGGCTGATGGCAATCCGCAGGTTCAGTTTTAGTGGGCAAACCGGCGAGTCGCGTCGGGAGTCCCACATATCCCTGGGATACCCCTCCCGGGGAAGGCGTAACGTCCTTTCCCCTGCGATATCAAAAAAAAAAAAAAAAAAAAAAAAAAAAAAAAAAAAAAAAAAAAAAAAAAAAAAAGTCTACCCCATTCAGAGACCTTCTCCAATGAATTTTTAATTTGAGAGACAAGATTGTTTCGACTCTCAATGACATTTTGCCGAGAGATGTTCGCGTGGCCGGTATATAAGGCATCACCCGTGCTGTCATCTGCATAGCAATGAATGCCATTGGTTTGTAACATATCATTGATATGCAGTATGAACAGGGTAGGTGATAGCACACAGCCTTTTAGGACACCAGCATCAACAGACAGAGTATCCGAGCATTCACCGTCGACTACGACCCTTATGCTTCTGTCTGCTAAGAAACTCGTGACCCACTTGCATAATTTCTCGGGGAGCCCATAGGAAGGAAGCTTCGAAAGAAGCGCTTTGTGCCAAACCCGATTAAAGGCTTTCGCTATGTCCAAACTTACAGCCAATGCCTCTCCCTTAGACTCGATCGCCTGTGCCCAACGATGAGTTAGGTACGTCAGCAGATCACCAGCCGAGCGACCTTTACGGAACCCGTACTGTTTGTCGCTTAGCAACTGCTGAACGTCTAAGTATCGAAGGAGCTGTCTATTAATAATGGACTCCATTATCTTTGAGAAGAGAGAGGTTATAGCGATTGGTCTGTAGTTGGAAGGATTGGAGCGATCGCCTTTTTTAGGGATCGGGTGCACCAAAGCTGTCTTCCAAGATGCTGGAACTGTGCCATAAGAGTAGGAGAGACGAAAAAGACGCGTTAAGACCGGTGCCAACTCTGGAGCACACATTTTCAACACTATAGGAGGGATTCCGTCAGGCCCACTCGACTTTTGGGTATCAACGGAGAGCAACTCGCACTGAGCGCTGATGGAACCAAATATACGACATGATGCTCTTGCATCGCGGTATAGTCGGCGGTTCCTGTCCCCCGTCATCCAGGGTCGAGTTGGACGCAAAGAGCTTGCCAAGAAGTTCAGCTTTGTCTTTTGCATCATGGGCCAACGAGCCATTTCCTACGTGTAGGGATGGAAGAGATGGCTTACAGAAATTCCCTTCGATAGCTTTGGCGAGAGACCAGAATGCACGGGCTCCCGAAGGGAGGCGCTCGAGTCTCTCGCCAATTCTACTGATGTGCTGTTTCTTCGCCCAAGCGATCTCTCTTTTGAAGGACCTAGAGGCAAGGTTGTACTTCTTTTTAAGTTTGCTGGTGTTTAAATCCTGTGCTGACACTGCATTAGTCCAGGTTTGGTAAGCTTCCTGCTTCCGGCGAGAAGCTTTTTTGGAAGATGAATCAAACCACTGACGGAATCTGCTGCCAGTAGGGACCACAGAGGACGGAATGAAAAGTTCCAATCCTTGTAGCACCCCGTTAGCAGCAGAGTTGGCAGCGGCGTCAGGATCATCCGGCGAGAAGCACGCCTGCCCCCAGAGATAGGAAGCAAAAAATGACCGCATCCCATCCCAATCTGCTAACTTGTAGTGCCACACACGACGGTATTTAGCAACACGCTGTCGCAACGCGCTCGTGAGTTGCACAGAGCTGCGGACAAGGCAATGATCCGATGAGCCAAGTGGTGCGGCCACAGATACTTGGTAGCCGTCCGGATGTGACGTCAGCAGAAGGTCCAACAGGGAAGGAATCTGACCGTCCACATCTGGCGCAGTAACCAGTTGTGTAAGGTCATATGCAAGGGCAAAGTCGCAGGCAGATCTCCCCGCATGATCAGTTTTACTGGAATTGAGCCAGTCAGCGTGGTGAGCATTAAAATCGCCAAGTAGTATGATCTCTGCGGATGGGATCTGCCGCTGCACGAAGTCTGTAGCTATTTGCAGATGCTCAAAGAGTCGGTCTATTTCGGGATCACCGCTATGGGACCTATAGAGGCACGCATAGACGCGGGGATGGTCGTCGCACTCTATGCGGAGCCATAAGATTGAAAGGTCCCTAACTTCAAGATTGCTGAGGCGGCGAAAGCTGATATCATCTCTGACGTACACACACACTCCAGCTTTAGGCAGAAAAGAGTGCTCAAGATTATACCCAGGGTGAGAAAGGTATGATATGTCAGCCGGAGCCGATATCTGCGTCTCGGTTAAGAAGAGCAACGCCGGCTTTGCTGTCTCAAGATGGTAATGGACGGCATTGAGGTTTGAGTGTAGTCCCCTGATATTGCAGAAGTCCACTTTGAATATCGCAGGGGGTGCCTTAGCACGTTTGCTCTTGCCCCGTGCAGATTGGAGCGCAGTTTGTCCCCTTCATAACTCAAAAACTATTTCACATAAACGTGTCAAATTTGGCTCATACATATATTGAGACTTGCGAGATACATAATCATTTTTATCACCGACTGACCTATAAATCAAAACTCTAACCCAGTTCCAGATGACCTAGAAAGTTCAAATTTGACATGCAGATAGGTGATTAGGTGAATACAAGGTAATAAATCATAAACTGTTAAATTTTTATAATTTTATTATAATTTTTGACTTAATTAATTCTATTAGGAACACAACTTTGGTAGGTATTATTTTTGTTAACCGACTTCCACTCCTCTCCTCAAAATTTATATGGATACATATGGTGATTTCGACTTCTTCTGAAGTAGTCCAAGCATATGCTACCAAAAAGTAAGATTTTACTCCAAGGTATACCCTGGATCCAAAAGTACAGAACAGAACTCCTGACTCCTTATAGATACCTACATGTTTGGGGATTTCGGCGTTGTTTAAAGAACTGCAAGCATATGTCGCCCTATCAATTAGAATAATAATAATCATCACCACCACTATTACACCATACATCATCACATAATGATGATATAAAAGGTACTTCTCATAGTATTTTACACTAACACGGAGATCTTTGAACATTACTCTGTCGTTTATGGACCTATTTGAAAAATTATTTTGTTGTTGTAAAGGGTTTATTTCAAAATTGGTCCTTGGTCCTTGGTCGAAGTGGAAACCTGATGATGCGATCCATGAGGAATCGAGGGAACTCCTCTAAATTTATATCAATACATATATTGATTTTAGAGATTTAAATTTTTTTTCACACCGGGATTTTGTAAGGCCGTGTTCCAATCCGAAGACATTTTGAACATGATAAAAAAGTTCTAACCTAACCTAACCCAAAACTACAAAACGTTATTTCACGCCGTATTTTTGCGAGACTATGTACTTAACAACTCGGAAGACGTTTTGAACGTGATAAAAATGTTCTAACCTAACCTAACCCAAAACTACGCAAATGTTATTTCACGCCGGGTTTTTGAAAGGCCGTGTTCCAACCCGAAGAAGGTTTTGAACATGATAAAAAAGTTCTAACCTAACCTAACCCAAAACTACACAAACGTTATTTACCACGTTTTTTATAAGACCGTACTGTTACCATTCCGGAGATGTTTTGAACGTGATAAAAAAGTTCTAACCTAACCTAACCCAAAACAACACAAACGTTATTTCACGCCGGGTTTTGTGAGGCCGTGTTACCACTCCGAACACGTTTTGAACGTGATAAAAAGTAATTCTAACCTAACCGCCGGTTTTTTTTAGTTGACGTGTTTTTTACAATTAATTTATTTTATATAATATTTACACATAAAACGAAAAGAGATGTTTGATTTTGGGCCAGTTCTATGTACACTACATAGGTAAATAGGAAAAAAATATAGGAATATCATAAAAATACGAAAAAAATAATTTGAAGAAGGGTACATGCGTACAAAAATGATTATTTGAAGAGTTTTTTATTGCGAGAACACTATTTTTAGGGCGGCCATGATAGTTGTTTTGACTTGACCTTTGACGTAGTAGACAGTTTTACGAAGAGACGTCGTCTTGCTGCCACCTGCGGTTGGGTCACTGTTGTACTCCAGTCTTTCTTCACAAAATTAGGGTTAGGATTCGTCTCTATGTGAGTGTGGACTCGATGAAGGCACTCTTGAACATATTTTTTTCAGTTATCCGAATCGTCTCTCCTCACTATATGGTTGACTTCCCCCTAATGTCCCTCGTCCTTCTAACTTCCAATCCCTTTTGTCCCTAGTACATTCCCCCTTTGTTGATGTTCTGTGTAATTTTATTAACATTAATAATATTAAATTGTAGATGTGTGCGTCTTTACTAATAAATTAACATTTTGTATTTGTCCTTTTTCAGGTAATAAGGAGATTTTTTGTTGTAAATTAATTTTTTACGAGATTTTAAATATTTTTTCTTTTGTTCTTCCACAAAGCCCCACTTTAACGCAAAATCATCATCACTGGCTACAAAGTTTTTTTTTTATTTCATAGAATCTTCTCATAGAATACACATATACAAAAATTATGTGATAAACTGAGAGTGGTGCTGGTGCTCGTTAAATTTCACCATTTTAGTTTAGTATTAGACAGGGGAAGACTATATACTGTATACTATGCGCTAATTGACTCATTAATCTTTTACGGATTGACAAGTTATGGTTGTCGGGTCCTATCTACTGAAGTGGAGTTGAGCGCGAGGGAAGTTGCACTCGATATCGATGCGATGGCCATGCGTGGACAATGGTCGTACTTACCTTCAAAACTTATTTGAATAAAATAAAATTGTTACAGATTAGATTTATGAAATTTTTAGTCAACTAAGACACTAAAATACGTTATAAAAATTCGCATTACGAACAGTTATTTTTAGAATATAAGATACTACCGGTACATGCGAGGCTAATGTTGTCAATAGCGGCGGAACAATGGAATTGTGACAAATATATGACTTAAATAACGCGAACAAGGCCATCTAGAAACAAAGATTTTAACACGCTTTTTTAACTGCCCGCTAAGAAAATCTAAGATTTTCAAAAATCGGGAAGTTATTGGTTTTACCCCGTATTACAAAAATCGAATTCTCATCAGATCTCGACGTTCTGAGTTCACAGGAAGCTTATCAGGGAAGCTTACCCCTGCGAGGGTGTCACTATGTCTGTAGGTATGTATGAGTGTGTGTAAGTATGTAAACCTCTTATAACTTTTGAACGGTTTGACCGATTTTATTGCGGCTAGCGCCTTTCGAAAGGGCTTGGCCAAACTTACATTTTGAATACAATTTGGACTAATTCGGACAGATGGATTTCAAGAAATCTAAAAAAAAAAAGTGTGATATTTTTTTTAAAGTGGTTTTTTGGGAATAACTTTTAAATATATAGGTATACCGTATACATATAGAATCGGTCGCGCGTCCACCAACGATAAACAAAAAACCAGCACTGACACTAAATCCTTGGCACAAAAAATTATATGCCCTGAATAACTAAAACTACGGAAGACAAGAAACGGTGGTGTTGTAATAAGCATGGGGTCCAAAGAAGATATCAAAAAAATCAAGCAATCTCCACTTATCAGTGATGCAGGCCTGACTGTCGATGAGCCCCGTAAGCGAGCCCAGAATCGTTGTTATTGGGGTGCCCTCGTCCATGACGGAAAGAGAAGTACCTACTTATGTGCATGCACAACCAAAATCTAGCCGAAAAATAAAAGACCTAGATGTCGAAACTTTTCTAAGGTCCAGTAGGCTAAGCTAGGCTAAAGAGATGAGGAGACCTGCAACTTCATCCTTGAATTACCGGCTACCATACGTAAAGTCCTTATCTCTAGTTTTGTAGGACATTGTACACTTTAAAACTTGTAAATTAATGCTTCAACAGTATGGCCATGCAGCGAAGACCTGTCGGGAGACCAACTACACATATGCAGTCATTGTCGTGAGCAAGGGCACTCAATAAAAGAGTGCCCCAAAAAAGAACTAGATCCAAAGTGCGCAACGTGCCTATGCTTCAAAAAATCGTGAAATCACAGTACGGGTTCCGCTGACTGTCCTGCTAATGTCCGAAAAAAGGTAGGTACATAAATTCGGTAGACTATGAAGGCGCCTAAGAGCACCACACCATAGGTTATTTTTAGGCCTCTTATTGTATTCTTTTCTTTTATATTCCACGTTTCTTTCTTTACATTTATTGCATATTTAAATATTAAGTTTGTAATGAATAATATATTCAAATTCAAATTCTTTTATTGCAAGAATGTTGTAGGTACAATGGTCTTACAAAATTATTTAGTGTTCTCACATTCTGCCATCACAATGGCGTGCAATTTGCAATTTTACAACAAAATTAAACTAAATTAGAATAAAACTACAGCTCAAATTATTTTTAAATTTTTACAATATATGCTATAACGTTGATACTCTAACATTATTAATATTATAGAATTTATTGCTTTTAAGAATTTTTATAATAATTTGTGCTATTAAATTCATGTATCATATCATATCTGAGATTTTTTAATATTAAATTATTAGTTACTGTGTGTATAGTAGAATAAAATTATTAGTAATATATAAAACACACAATTAATAATACACACATAAATTATATTAATTACATAATAATAAATTATTTAAATGTCAAATAGTATATCACATAGTATTATACATTATTTTATTTAAATGTCATATATTCATTTAATGTGTAAAAGCAATTATTCAAGAGCCACTTTGTTATTTCTCTTTTAAAATTATTTCCATTTAAAGTTTTAAAATGGTCGGGTAATTTATTAAAAATGATAATAGCGTTGATGTACACATTTTTCTTAAAGACGTCAAAGCGGCACTGAGGCAGATACAATTTATACAAATGTCTTGGCGTACCACTTCTATTATTAACATCAGCCTTTTTTGGAAAGTAGTGCGGATTTTGCTTTACAAAAACACAAATATCTCTAATATATAAGCATATCAAAGGTAGAATCTGCAATTTCAGAAACAATGATTTGCAACTCTCTAACGGCCATGCTCCGCAAATGGCTCTTACACACTTTTTTTGAACCTTAAATGCCTTATCAATTTCAACAGAGTTCCCCCACAGCAATAGCCCATACGAGAGCACAGACGACACATATCCATGGTATGCACATAGTGCGGCTTCGGTCGAGACTTTTAAGCGTAACACTTTAATTGCGTATACGAATTTATCGAGTTTCTCGCACACGTGGTTTATATGATCCTTCCAGTTACAGTGCCTGTCTACAATAATGCCTAAAAATTTTGCAGAATTCACTTCTTCCATTTTAATTCCGTCAATGGTTATATTTAAGTCAATTGGTCGTGTCCTATAATCTCTAAATTGAATTATTTTAGTTTTAGTTAGATTAATTTTTAAATTATTATAATTTAGCCATGTCATAATTTTGTTAATTGTTATAGAAATGTCATTTTGGAACGAATTTTCATTTTCACATTTAATTATAGCCGTAGTGTCGTCTGCAAATAAAATGGTTTTTTGATCCGTCACGTTAGGGAGGTCGTTTATGTAAAATAAAAAGAGTAATGGACCTAGTATACTGCCTTGTGGTACTCCGAAATTATTGCACAAAAAGTGCGACCTACTAGTAATTTGTTTCCCTTTGTCAATTTTCGATATTTGTACACATTGCTGACGTCCAGATAGGTAACTTTTAATCCAATCCAAAGCTTTGCCACGTATGCCATATTTTTCGACCTTATGTAGTAGAAGCTTATGATCTACGAAATCAAAAGCTTTGCTCATATCTAGGAATATGGCGACTACAGGCTTTTTATCGTTAATAGCTTCAGTTACATATTTTATCAGATTAAAACAAGCTAAAGTTGTGTTGCTGTTTTTACGAAAACCGAATTGTTCTGACCTAAGTATATTATTTGTAATGACAAATGTGTATAGTCTTTTCATCATTATTTTCTCGAATATTTTTGATATCACTGGAATTAATATGACTGGTCTATAATTGTTTGTATCATTCATATCTCCTTTCTTAAATAGCGGTTTAACTATAGACTTTTTTAGTAATTCGGGAAATGCACCTTCTTCAAACGAAATGTTAATAATATGGCTTAAGGGACTACATATATATTTAGCACAAGCTTTAATAATTTTTGTATTCAGATCATCAACTCCTACAGAATTTGTGTTGTTAAGATTATTTATTATTTGAAGTACTTCATTTTGGTCAGTCGGCGTTAAAAAAATCGTATTTAAATTTTGTGTACTTAATGTTTTGGCAATGTCACTTGTTTTAAATTTAAACTCTTTATTTGTCAATTCTATATAATAATGATTAAAAGCTTCGCATATGTCATTAGGAGCCGTAAGAACTTTGTCATTATAAGAAATTGTATTTATGTCCGTATTAGGTTTAATGTCATTAATATTACAATTTATAATGTCCCATACTGCTTTACATTTATTTTTATTATTATGTATATATTTTTTATTTTGAATTTGTTTTGATTTATACATACATTTTTTTAGCGCTCTATAATAAGTAAAATATTTTTTATAATTTTCCGACTTATTGTCGCCTGTCCTTTTATATTTTAGATATAATGCTCTTTTTTCGCTGCATGATTTTTTTAAACCCTTCGTAAGCCACGATTTATTTGATTTTTTATTGGTTTTCCTGCATATTATTACAGGAAAACATAAATTAAAAAATAAAACTAGTATTTCATGAAATTCCTTGAATGCATCATTTAAGTTGTTAGTCTCGTAGACTTCGGAAAATTTAATTGATGATAAACTTTTACAAAATTTTAATATATTTTCATTGTTCAAGTCTCTAACAGACCTAGTCCAGGTAACCAGTTCATGTTTATTTTTTACCCTTACTGTGAGGGTTTGTCCAGTTTCGTGATCCGATAGACCTAGTTGGTAAACCTCGGCAGAGCATTCTTTTATATTACTAGCGAACTGGTCGATGCATGCCTTTTTTCTCGTTGGGACTGTTATATGTAGTTTCATATTAAAATTTTTCAATATGTTCATAAGGTCTAGACAATTTTTACTGGGATTTAGTGTATCGAAGTTCCAGTCACCGCATAAAACAATTTTTTTAAATCTTATCGCTATTTTCGACAGCAAAACTTCTAATTTTTCGATAAAAATGTTAGGGTTACTAGATGGGGTTCGGTATATGCATAAAATTAAAATTTTTAGAGACACAATTTCAACACCCGACACTTCAAAACTAAAATTACTAACAAATTCATTAACTATCACTAAATTTTTACACTCTATACTATTTTTAGCGAGTATGCATGATCCACCCCTTTTCGTGTTACGTGAGTATGAAGAAATTATTCTATAGCCAGGTATTTTAAGTAATGACTCCATACCTTTTTTTATAAAGGTCTCTGTTAAGCAAATAATATCAATGTCTATATTTTTTTGCGTGAATTCTGACAATGCACATGCGATCTCTTCAGATTTATTAATGGCACCTGCAATGTTTTGGTGGAGTATCGTCAAATAATTACATTTTTCCATTTTATTCACGAAAAAACGTCTTGTCTTCAATTATTTTATTAACAGAGACCTTAGTTTTAGAAAAGTAGTAGGGAATTGTGCCCTTTTTGTGATTTACGTCCATAATTATTGTCTGTGGTGTAGTTAGGTCAGAACTAAGTTGAAATTGTATAGGCTGAGGAGTATTTTGTGTGACGTTGTTACCTTTGATGGGCTCTGTTTTATTACTTTTAATAATATTTTTTTTGTTGTAAAGTAAGAACTCTAACTCAATGTTCAAAATAAAGCTAAGTCTTTTTATTAACATGTTTCTGTTTCTAATAATATACTTACAGTTAGAATCTTTTAAAAATAAACAATTACTATAGTTTTTTACAATCATTTCTATCTTATTATTAAGCAAATTTACATTCAAAAAATTGTTGTATTGTGTTTTTAGTATGAAGACATTTTGCCTACGAAATATATATAAAATATTACTAAGGTTTGACAGTAAACAATAGGGATTTTTGTCGTTAGAGCCCATTGCTAAGATTACAATATCATCCTTTTTTAATGTTGCTATTAATTTATTACAGTACTGGAGTATATCAAAACAGCTTGCGGATGAAAGTACTATGCCAAGTATTTCATACGTGTTGTCGTTTCTTTTCCCTAGGTCATAGTGTATTTGTGGGGCTAGCCCTCTAACTTGTTCATCTCCTAATAAAAGTATTTTTTTCTTATGAACACAAGTTGCGCCATCTAGCGGGGTCATTGTTACTTGAGAGGTTTTTGTTTTATTTTCATGAACGGAGTTTTTTACTGTAGCGAAACCTTCTAATGGTGAGATTACTCTTTTTGGATGTTCGGTAGCTATTTTAAGAGGACGGCGTTTTGGCGTTTCGTATGAAGACCTACAGTAATTGTATACCGGCGATTGTAGTGGTAGTTTCATGCCTATGTTTGTGAGTCTCTTATTTATAGGTGTCAAAGATTTTTGCGATAATTTATTTGGTGTTTTTTTTGCAGTAGGAATTGTTAAGTTTCTTAAGAAGTCTATTTGTTTATTTTTTTCCTCTATAGTACGTTTAAGGTTTGAGCATTCCAGATTAAGATCTATTATTTCTTCATGGGCGGTCTGATTCTCAGTCTGTAAGTTAATAATTTTTCGTTTGAGCTCGATAATTTCCGGAACATCGCTATTAAAAATGTCAGGAACGCTTCTAATTGATAGATCTAAGCTTTCTGAGTGTGTAGAACTAGTAAATGTATCATCTTGATTTAATTCTGACAAATCCATGTCAGATTTTCGTCGCCTGAGAGTCCGCTGTCTTCTAAATGTGACATTTTCGCAATCCATATTATTTGGTAAAATAGAAAATTTTAATTCAGATACATTGAAAGCAATCTATTTCTTATAATATAAGAAATAGATTGCTTTCAATGTATCTGAATTCTGAATCAAAAGTATGTGAAACTGAAATTTTCAAACGTTATCTTTCTGGCTTTACTAACCCACTAACCATCTTAATTCTTAACACAAAAAAAATTTAATGTTTGCACCCGGTTTGCAAGTAATGCCAGCCATGGATTACACCCGGTCTTCTACACTGTATAAGACGCAGGGATAAATTACATATGAAATCTAGAGCTAACCCTAAAAATATTATGTTGCAAATAACATACAAAAGATATCGCAATTTTTGTAATAATAACTTACATACATATAATCACGCCTTCTTCCCGTAGGGGTAGGCAGGACCGCCTCTTTCCCGTAGGGGTAGGCAGAGACCACTTATTGCCACTTGCTACGATCCTTACATACTTCTTTCGCTTCGTCCACTTTAATTCTTACCATCCATTCCTTCTCTTACATTCCACGTAGCCAAGCGTCTTTCCATGGTCCGCTTTTCGCCTCCGCGAGAAACGAGACGTGATGGGTGGCGAACCACATCGCCGCCATTTTGGATTTTTTTTTTTTGATTATCCATTGCGTTTCCACGGATTGGTGGAGAGGGTAGGAATAGGGAAAGGGAAGGATAGGTGGTGTGGAAAAGAAGATTGGTAAGTTAGAGTGGGAAATAGGGAATGTAGGATATTACCGACCAGGAGGGCAAGGGATAGGACAGTAATAGCTAGGGAAGCCGGGGTCGCATACCCGTATACTATACCACAACTACCGGACAGGTAAGTTGGGAAGAGTATCCCATGACAGGAAGTTTGTCACCAGAATGTCACCTTATTGTCACCCATATCAAAAATATTAGAAAAATTTAATAACATCAGGTTGGTCAACTTTTTAGAAAATAAATCGTTATTATCGAAAAACCAATTCGGATTTCGATCAAAATTATCAACCACTGATGCTGTGCACAATTTTACAAATCATATCGCCCAATAACTTGATAAAGGTAATCGTGTAATTGGGATATTCCTAGACCTTGACAAAGCGTTTGACATAGTGTCAATCGAAATCCTTTTGCACAAACTTGAATACTGTATAGGAATAAGAGGTAACCAACTAAAATTATTTCAAAGCTACTTAGAAGAGCGCACTCGTTGTGTAAAGATTGGAAATGGTTTTAGGTAATATGTAAATAATAAGTACACAATACGGTGTCCCACAAGGAAGTAGTTTAGGGCCAACATTGTTCCTAAATCCTAATATACATAAACGATCTGTGTGAATTAACCCTAGACCACGGTATAACCATATCATACGCTGATGATACTGCACTTATATTTTCAGCTAGCTCATATAATGAAGTATTCGAGTGTGTCCACGGGTTTACTTAGTAAACTTATGGCACATTGAAATCAGATACAAAACATGCTTTTACTGCAAAATTTTATGTATTTTTAGGCCCGCTTCTCTACAATGGAATTAATGCTTTCTTCAAAATATATGCCCTTAACTATTACAATTGTAAAATAAACCTAAAGAACTCACTTCGAAAATTGACGTATGAGGAAATAGTCTTAAAATAGTGTTATTGTATAAGGAAAAAAGAATATTAATGTAAATTATAAGTTAGGTTGTATACTATATTTTATTGTATATCAAAATTAATCCTGCATTTTATTTATTTTATGCTAAAAGTTTGTATTATAATTATTTTAGCACTAGTTTTTGTCCGAAACACAGGTTTATCCTAGTTCAGGCGCTATTGTTAACTTAATGTAGATAAAGTATAAATTGTTACATACTTTGACCTACCTACCTGTAATTTACCATTGTATTTTACTGAATAAATTATTATTATTATAATTATTATTATATTTTACCTAGTTGTTTAATTTTCTATTGTGTCTATAACATTATTGTAGGTAGTATAAGTACTAAGTAGTCGTAAAAATTGTATAGAAAACTGTGAGCTAGATCTGCCAAGTGCCAACAAACTGCTATACAGTTTGGCGGATACCTCATACCAGTATTTGTTAAATACTTTTTCACTTTTTCGTTTCATTTCATAACTGCCTCCTTTTTTTGCAAGTTGGTTAAAAACCTATCCCTAGTCGGTTAAAGCTGCGCGTCCACTGCATCGGAATCGGAGCGGACGGAGCGGACGGATTTGTTGCTTTGTATGGATTTCTATGGTACTGCGTCCACTGGATCGGCATTTCTGCGCCCGCGACCGGTATTTTTGCCGATGACGTCATCGGCAGTGAACCCGTCATTCGGATTCCGAACGTTTCAAGTTCTGACGTGTTTGCGACGACGCGACGGCTATACATAAATACTTATTCACGACGAATGACGATATTTTAATTACTTTAGTGGAAAAATATGATGAACTTTACAATCTAAAACATCAATATTATCTTAACCAACTGAGGAGAGACGATATATGGGATGAAATTGGGCAAATAATAAATAAAAATTGTAGAATATAGTGAAGTTCAAAAAACTTTTTTCGAGTCATATGAATGTACCCAAAAAATCTATTTTCATCTTCTAATAAATCAGAATATAATGTATGAATTTCTCCAAAAATTATTCTTTTTGAATTTATATTATGATTTATGAACCCATATCTTTCTTTCCTCTTGTTTCTCTTTTCCTCTTCTGATAAAATAAGCTAATTACAACCTATTCGGTCTGAGATTACAACAATATATCTCGTCACTATCCTCCATAATGCAAATGCACGTTCAGGCTGACGGACTAAAAATAACTAAATTGCCGATGCTGAATCCGAATGCAGTGGACGCACCCCATCGGCATTTTGTAAATGCCGACGCTCCGTCGCGTCCGCGAGCGTCGGCATTTACAAAATGCCGATGGGGTGCGTCCACTGCATCCGGATTCGGCATCGGCAATTTAGTTATTTTTAATCCGTCAGCCTGAACGTGCACTTGCATTATGGAGGATATATTGTAATCTCAGACCGAATAGGTTGTAATTAGCTTATTTTATCAGAAGAGGAAAAGAGAAACAAGAGGAAACGAAAGATATGGGTTCATAAATCATAATATAAACTCAAAAAGAATAATTTTTGGAGAATTTCATACATTATATTCCGATTTATTAGAAGATGAAAATAGATTTTTTGGGTACATTCATATGACTCGAAAAAAGTTTTTTGAACTTCACTATATTCTACAATTTTTATTTATTATTTGCCCAATTTCATCCCATATATCGTCTCTCCTCAGTTGGTTAAGATAATGTTGATGTTTTAGATTGTAAAGTTCATCATATTTTTCCACTAAAGTAATTAAAATATCGTCATTCGTCGTGAATATGTATTTATGTATAGCCGTCGCGTCGTCGCAAACACGTCAGAACTTGAAACGTTCGGAATCCGAATGACGGGTTCACTGCCGGTGACGTCATCGGCAAAAATACCGGTCGCGGGCGCAGAAATGCCGATCCAGTGGACGCAGTACCATAGAAATCCATACAAAGCAACAAATCCGTCCGCTCCGTCCGCTCCGATTCCGATGCAGTGGACGCGCAGCTTTAAGGCTATCGACTCAACGCGGTATGCGAAACCGCATGAATAATGCAAATTTTTTACGTACCTATCGCGCTTGAATAGGTATACAAATTTTACGATATCTTCTAATTATGTTAGATATTAATTTAAACTGTATGGTTTAAAGAGCTACTAAAATGTGTATTAAATGCTTTAAGTAAGTAACGTATTTAATTTGATAAGGATCATAATTATCTACTAAATATATGTTTGGGGATTTCGGCGTTGTTTAAAGAACTGCAAGCATATGCCACCATGTCAATTAGAGTAATCGTCATCATCACCACCACCATCACACCATTTATCTCATTCATCACATAAATTTCGTTGCGGGTCCAAGACAGATTTAGCATGTCACTGAGATCCGGGCACCACTGAGATCATATCAAAGGGTTTTTGCGGTTGGTTACCACTGTTGATCCTGGCTACACAGGAGTTGCAGTGGTGGGTAAATGTGGTGGGCCAATTGACCGTTATTGATTCATCACATAAAAGGTACGTCTCATCATTGGCGAAGGCTGGTTCTTCTTCATAGGGAAGCCGTAGCCTGTATAATAGCTAGGGATTTGGATGAAGGTTTTCAAAAGGTAAGCGGTAAGGGAAGCCGATAGGAATGGAGTTATAGGAACCCCACGCCACTACTTCTCATAGTATTTTACACCAACGCGGAGATCTTTGAACATTACTCTGCCGTTTATAGACCTATTTGCAAAATGATTTTGTTGTTGTAAAGGGTATAATTCGAAATTGGTCTTTTAGTCGCTAAAGTGGAAACTTGATGATGGAATCCATGAAGAATCGAGGAAATGTATATAGACACATATAGTGATTTAGACTTTTCCTGAAGTAACATAAGCATATGCTACCAAAGAATAAGATTTTGCACAAAGGTATACCCTGAATCCAAAAGAACTCCTCAGTCTTTAAAGATACACGTTTGGAAATTTCGGCATTGTTCAAAGAACTGCAAGCATATGCCACTAACTTACAGTAATCATCATCATCATCTTATTTACAATACCTAATGGAATCTTAGCGCGTATACATTCGAGCGTTTATTTTAAACGCTCTTAAAATGTTTTAATAATAATTTAACAAATATCACTAAAAAGATTGAAAATATGACATATTTTTAAACAAAAAATTACACCGACTTCCAAAGAAAAAATATCTGCACAAAAAAGTATGAAATAAAACTTATTTTCTAAACAAAACCCCTTTTAAATTCGGCTAAAATTTTAACTATTTCTCTACTCAATCTTCTTAATTTTGAAGTCGGTAAGCCCAGAAGACACTAAACAAATGGAACAATAACAAACATTTGACCACACGCAATTTTTACTTTGACAGTATTTTTGTTGCATTCGAAATTATCCCCGAAAAGTTTTTGATTGCAACAATTATTAGTTGTTACATAATAATTATTAATAATTCCTATACCTACATTCATCTTCTTCTTCTTAAAAATGGATGACAATTTCAATGTCTAAAACTCGAGAATGGCTGGACCGATTTGGCTGATTCTGGTCAGTTCAGGGGAGGATTGGAAAGGGGATAATACTAAAAACGACGATTAGATTGTCCCATAATAGCTGTTCACTGTGTTCAAATTGTCAATTGACTATCAAATATTTATGGGTGCTGTTCATCTGTTTGGCTTATTTAAAAAAATATCGGCGGGCCCCATTAGGTTGGTACTAGGTGTAGTCGTAGGTGTAGATCAAGGCGAAGATGTAGGTGTAGGTTGAAGTTATAGGTGTAGTTTGTGGGTAGATATAGTAATTTATTTATTCCAGTTTATAGTTAAGACAGAACAACGTGTGTCGGGACAACTAGTTTAGAATGAGTTTTTAATGTAGCAAAACGATTATTCTATATTATTTCTAAGCAATTAAACCCTAATTTAAATTTAGTTTCACAAGGATGTTGGATTTTCAAAGTAATGCTTGTTCCTAATGATATCTCTGGCAAAAAAATGCATACATTTAGTAAGAATATTTTAAAAGTCAGAAACTACATAACAATCTTAAAATTCCAATAATTTACATATAAAAACGAAATAATTTGCATATTAGATATAATAGCAGCATTAACGAGTACCTATTATGCTAGATTTGGAGTAAATTCCTAAAAATGTAAATATAGGACTCGAGAGATTAATCAATTTTAAAGTTTGCTTAAATCGACAGTGCCGTAAATAGCATTTTCTGCGCCCTTGTTTTTATTTTACATATTACAGGTAGTATGTAGAGCAATACTTTATTTCATTCAAGGTGATAAAATAATGCACAAGGAAGTTGGTGAACCAATTATCTAATATTTTGGAAGAAACACAAATACAAACACGTTCGTACGTTGCCAAAAAAATGAGTGCGATTTTTCGTCTAATTTAATAGACGTTATTGATTATAATATGTACTGGCATGTAGGTACATATGTGTAGGAATCGAGCTCTAGGGGCGCAGCGGGAACTTATCAGGAGCAAACCGAAAAAATAACAGTCATGCAGCCCTGAATCTTTAATTTTTTTCGGCGGTGCAAAAACTGAACATTGCCTCCCCCACACACTTATATAAGTAGTAACTATACATCAGTGGCGTAGATAGCCTTAGCCTAATATCAAATCATTTTTAGGTCCCCCTAGCCCAAGAATAAAAATTCACAAAAGGTAATTATTATTGAATTTTTTCTAATATTTTCTTATTGGAAGGCTCCAAACTTTCAAATTTAGTTATGTAGGTAATTATTAAGTAATCTACAAAACTTACAGTAAAATACAGGTACTACATGTAAGCAATAGCGAGCGAGCTGAAATTTTTTCGTAATTTTTAGTTCTGGAAACCTCGAAATTCGGAAAAAATGACTTGTCATCAAATTGACAGCGGAGTAACGCGAGAGTAACACGTCCTGTAGCCCGGGGCACAGTGGGTCGAAACGAGGATTTGGCGGACTTAGGGACCGATTTTTAATTTTCGCATTTTTCTTTATGCCAATGGATAGAACTTATTAATCTTAACAAAAGTTGTTCTGTGCAATTTTTTCTTAGCTTTATAATTTAGGTAGAAAAAATACATTTTTGATTTTTTTGTATGAAACAAATTAAATAATCCTAAATTTTTGCCAAGTCATGATAGATCCCGCGTTCAAACCTTTTTTTTTCTTATATTTTGGCTACATTGCTATTATTATGTACTATAAACGTGTGCCTAAAGTTGCAAGTCTGCTAGAAAAAGAGGTAAGAAAATTACAATAAATGTAATTATTATTTTATGACTTTTCTAATTCATAAAGTTATTCTAGGGGTATTCCATGCAAAATAATAATTACGGTAATAGAATAAGACTTTTAATTACTTGAAATTCTAAAAAAAATTAGGAAAACAGTTGACCTAAAGGCCACCCGTGCAACTTCCCGCTAAGCGCGTAAATTTTATCTAATGCGTCATTTTTGTGGTTATCGAGATCATAAACAAAAGTGCTTTTAAAAATTCTCACTAATAATTTTCTTTCATCAGACTTTTGACCACTCCGAGCTCAAAAGTTTAATAAAACACTATTTTTTGAAATTTCAAACTGTCATAACGTTGGAATGAATCAACCAATTTTCACGCGATTTACGGCAATCGATGAAGTTTTTTATATCCTTTAAAAGAATCGACAACAAAAATTTTTTAGATGAAAATTTTCGGAGTAATTCCGAAAAAACTCTTTTTTCGGTTTTCTTTCCTTCGCGATATCTCTCGTACGAATCAACCGATTTTGACCAGATTGGCAGTGATTGACGTGGTTTTTCAAGGTTAAGGCTGAATAGTTATTGGAGTTGATCGATAAAACCGTTTAAAAGTAAATCCAAAAAAACCACTTTAAAAAAAAAATCTCAGTTTTTTCGAGATTTCTTGAAATTTATCTGTCCGAATCAGTCCAAATTATATTCAAATTCTAAGTTTGGCCAAGCCCTTTCGAATAGTGCCAGCCGCAATAAAATCGGTCAAACCATTCTAAAGTTATAAGAGGTTTACATTACACACACACTCACACACACAAGCATACATACAGACATAGTGACACCCTCGCGGGGGCAGTCAGGGAAGCTTCCTGTGGCCTCTTCTGAGGTCACAGGTTTATTATTCTCAATAAATCGGCCCGAAGAAATCAATTTTGATGTTGTCAATACCGAATAAGTAGAACTCAAGGTTTATGATAATGTTGAGAATTTATCACCTGCATATCCACTTCAGAAGCTTCCACATCTACTACTTACTCCTAGGAAACCTTTTGAGGATTTTTGTGATCGACAAAAAACGGAGACGTTTAGATGAAATAAACAAATCTCTTTCATTTTCTCCGGAAAAAGTGTCTGCCATTTCAATGAGAAGTTTAAAAAATAGTGGAAACGAAGATGTTTAAAAAATAATGAACCATTTACTCAGTCACCCATAAGCTTTAAATAAAGTCAAGGCATGCTTAAGCAAAGATAATGTAAAGAGTCATATGTATTCACCTGTTAACGCACTGGCTTTATTAGTTTCGATATAGTTGTCAAAGTGGCAATATATAAACTTAGTTATGAGAGTATGCGAGTGAAAATGGTTTCGAGTTATATCCATCTTATTACACCAGATAAAAAGGATATAACTAATACTGAATATGGGGCTCCAATTAAACTGCAAGATTTACTCAATTTGACTGTGTCAAGACTTGGATGCAATATATATGTATTTGAACGCAACAAAAAAATTAGAGCTTGCATGTAAATGGGGTTTTGACGGAGCTTCTGGTCAAAGTATGTATGTACAAGCAAAAAATAAATAAGGAATTTGAAGATTATGTAGAGTCTTCAAATTCTTTATGTATTTTTATAGCCAGTCTAGTCCCAGTTAGGCTAGAACAATCGGATGGAACTGTAGTTTGGGAAAACGAAAGAAAAATCCACGTTTTACTGTCGTCCAATTATGTTCCAATTTACGAAGGAAACCCAGTCCACTGTAATGACAATAAAGACCAGAATCACAGAAGAGAGAATCGCTCCAGCCATCAAAAGTAAATCAAATTGAGGTGTCTCACCAGTTGCTTTTGAAGATGATTGACGGAAAGATAACAGCATATTTATCAGAGATGTCGACAGCCGTTTGCGATATTTATAAGCAAAGCCATCGGAAATGAATTATATTGAACTGCTTGACCAAAAAAAGCAAGGATAAAGAGATTTACCAGTACGGACTGTCATTTTTACGCTGCTGGATCAGGTGTTTGTGCCTAAGTAACTTTAATCATTCTTATTTTATTTTACGTCAACTATTACAACTGCGAATCGTTGTTCTTTTAGAAAATGATTAATTTTCGTTATTGGTAATGTCCCGTTTTTCTTATGCAGCCTATCGTGTGGATTTCAAAAAATAGAGTAACAGGGGCTAGGGTAAGAAAAAATGAAGCTTAGAAAGTCCGCAATATAGCAAGCATTTAGGGAAGACTGCGGCTTACTAATAGACCAGGTGAAACAAGGAGACGGTACAACCAATAACGGAAATACTGCCCGAAGATTTTTTAGGGATGCAGACGCTACAGCCCGTATCACTGGCATAAGTAAAAAGTTAATAGAAAGGTTGCATGTGATTCTACAGACTGTAGCGTCTGGAGAGTGCGTGCACTCTTCTAAGTTCTCTTTATTCTGTAGAGAGACTGCAGAACTGTACGTTAATCTATATCCCCGGTATTATATGCCTTCCAGTTTGCACAAGCTGTTGATATATGGCACTGATATTATTCAGCATTCTGGTGCCATACCTATCGGAAAACTGTCAGAAGAAGCAGCAGAAGCTCATAACAAAGATTTCTCGAAATTCTAACGACACTAACATTTATTATCGTTAAAACGGATATTAGTAAGTTATGGTTATTATTGATTATATCTTCACGAAATCTAGATTTTTTTGATGTTTAGATAAATTTTGTCGAAATCATTGATCTTATTCTATTATCGGAATAAATATTTCGCATGAAATACCCCTAGAATAACTTTATGAAATAGAAAAGTCATTAGTTAATAATTACATTTATTGTAATTTTCTTACCTCTTTTTCTGGCAGACTTGCAACTTTAGGCAAACGTTTATAGTACATAATAATAGCAATGTAGCCAAAATATAAGAAAAAAAAGGTTTGAACGCAGGATCTATCATGACTTGGCAAAAATATAGGATTATTTAATTTGTTTCATACAAAAAAATCAAAAATGTATTTTTTCTACCTAAATTATAAGGCTAAGAAAAAATTGCACAGAACAACTTTTGTTAAGATTAATTAGCTCTATCCATTGGCATAAAGAAAAATGCGAAAAATAAAAATCGGTCCCTAAGTCCGCCAAATCCTCGTTTCGACCCACTGTGCGGGGGCGCACACTTCTGGGCGTGTTACTCTACGCCTACCATACAGCGGTAGCTACGCCCCTGATATATATGGAACTAAATACGTAAATATAGTATTTAATTTAATATATCTTCGATTAAATTTTGCGTACTGAATAAAACTATAGTACCACCTACTGGCGGATCGACAGATGTGCCCAATGTAGATTTCTAAAAACAGTATGAAAAGGTGTTGTTTTTAATGGATTATTGTAAAACAGTATAACTATATCCATTTGTGCTTAGAATATAAGAAATTTCAAAGATTTTTTAATTATCAAAAACGAAATATTGGTATGTAAAGTGTCACACTTTACATACGATTATTTATTTTACCTAGGCGGCCCGCCCCGGGCGGCACTATTAAGGGGGCGGCAAAATCTCATTCTTCTATATACACCTACCTACCTATAGTGTAAAGTGTTTCTTGAGTTTTGCGATGAGGTAGCCTAGCCTAAACCAGTGTTAGCTAATAAAATAGTAATAGTAGTAGTATTATATAAGAAAACAACTCTAGTTTTCATTTTTCGCACTTAGTGCAATCTATTGGGCGAGGTAGAACGTTGTAGTTCGCCTAATCGAGCGCGCGTGCACATAATTACGCTCGAGTCGACACGGGCTGCCGGCGCACACACGGCAAAATCGATGAATTAGGCGGTCAAAAATAATAATGATAATATTTATCTACAAATGGTTTTTGTGTAGGTGTAAAATGCCTTTGGTGCACCTGGGACATAATAATAAAACCTAAGGGACGGGAGACGATATGTCCCAGAATTAAAAAACTTAACCCTAGAAATAAAATAATATTATGAATAGTTAAAATGTTTATTATATATTTTTTACATTGATCCTGATTAATCATCATCGTCATCATCCTCGAACTTATCATCTTGATAATCTACGCACGTAACGAAGGAATATCTGGGTCCAGCATATTGGTGATACCTACGAAAAAAGGGTCTAGCATCACAATGGGTTCATTTGGCGTCGTAAATTTTACAGTATTATTAGCTAACAGTCAACAGATGCGCGAGTATAAATATAAGATGTTAAAAGCGGAACTAAGCGGAACTTTCTTTGCAACTCCAAAATAACTGTTAAGGACAGCGGCCTCGCCTCAACAAAAGTGAATTTAAAGACAATTAACGCTTATCAGTGCTCTAAAACGTTTCTAAAAACTGTGAGTAAATAGTACATAAACTCTTAAGAGTGAAAATAGTGAATATAAGTTGTGTATATAAGTGTTAAATTCATTAAAATAGTGGTAAATAATTGTTTTAAAGTCACGAGTTTATTTTCGTTATAATTTCTTAACCGTAGCTTATTTCATTTGGAAAATTAGTGTTGTACATAGGGAAAATTAGTGGCTAAAGTAAATAACGTTTAGGTAAATTGAAATGTAAATGGTTTTCGAGAAAATTAGATTATAATGGTGAAAAATATATGGTTTTCATAAACTTGTAATTTTAACTTATGTGTTATTAAGTATCTATGTAAACTGTGTGATTATGTATTGTTTTATGGTAAATAAAGAATTTCACGTTATGCGTTTCACTTATCCTGGCTCAAGGGAAATAAAGGGAAATTAGGGAAAATGATGGAAAAATAGCCGTATAGAGAAATAAGAGAGAGATAGCTTATATGAAAGTTAGAAGAGTACATTTGTGCTCTCTATACGGCATTGCCCTGAGCCAGGTAAGCTAACGATTTAATGTGAAAAATGTTCTCCTCAAATCAGTGTTATTTTTTATACGCCCCAGCTCTGCCCGAATCGGTGTAACCTTGCTATCTTCGAGTCTGATCAGAGCCGGCGGTGAAAACCTAGTGGAAAAATACAGTCCCATACAGTAGTGCGTGGTCCTTGCGATCCGGATTGCAAGTTAGTGAGTTAGTCGCGTGTGATCCGAGATACAAGATTGAAGAAATTTTCGAAGTCCAATACCAGTTGAAAACAATCAAGACGACACTTAGAAGAATTTATTGATGACGGAACATAGAAAAATTTACTGAACATCGGACATAGAAAAATTTTACTGAGCCAAGGAGATTGAAAAATTTATTGAAGACCGGACTTAGAAAAAATTACTGAACACTGGACATAGAATAATTTCATCGAGCCAAGGACATAGAAAATTTTTTGAAGAAAATTTATCAAGCCGAACATAGAATTTTGGAAGAAAGGAACTCAACACCGGGGATCGACGGACTCAGATTAGAAGATTGGACTCGAAGATACAAGACAACACCAAGGAAGAGGGAAGCAAGGATTCGCAGATTTTTCGCCGGAAAAACCTACCGAAGATTTTTGAAGAGTCGTGAAGACTCTGAAGATTTTTGGAGTTTGAAGACGAATATTTGAAGATTAATTTTTGATTTGAGGATTTAACTTAACGTAACATTTAACTTAAACTATGGTCATCACAAGGAGTCAGAGCGGGGCCGAGGAGAACCAACCACAACAACAACAACCGCGAAGATTTCCAGATCCGCCACGATCGCCGTCTGCTGCCGCCACGAGCCAGCCGCCGCCGACCGAGGGAAGG
Source organism: Glaucopsyche alexis (assembly GCA_905404095.1). Lineage (NCBI taxonomy): Eukaryota > Metazoa > Arthropoda > Insecta > Lepidoptera > Lycaenidae > Glaucopsyche > Glaucopsyche alexis. The sequence continues at coordinate 1,668,100 of FR990054.1, read as the reverse complement.
GCAGATCTGCTTCAAACAATTTTAAAACCGAGACCAGGTACTAGCAAGGCACCTGTAGCTCCGGAAGTGCAAACACTAGCCAGGAAGAAGGCTATTTCAATTAGGTCGCGTCGATCGACAGCGAGTGTCGTCGCACGCATACAATATGAGGCGGAAGAGAAGCTTGCCGCTCTCCGTAAAAAGGAACTGCAGATAGAGGCAGAACTTATCAAGAAGAAACTCGTCGCCGACGTCGCCGCTGCAGAGGATGGAAGCAGCCCCGATGACGACGAGCCGTCTGAACAGGTGGAGCAACGTGTACGAGCCTGGCTAAGCGAACAAGGACCCGACCATGAAGAGGCTAGACAAGAGCCGGTCGTGTTAGAGGAGAGAGAGACGCCGAAGCCAGAAGACATGCCACCAACTGGAGGAAGACGCGAAGGCCAGAGGACGAGATTTGAGTGGCCGGAACAGCGCCGCCCACGCTCACCCACGCCACCCACGTCTAGGGCCAACGGGGTGGAACATCTCGCTGAAACGTTAGACAAGCTGCTGAATCAACGCCAGACGCGCCACACAACGGAGCTGCCTACATTCTCAGGGGCTCCCACCGAATGGTTGTCCTTCAAAGCAGCCATGGAAGACACCACTGCATTCTACAAGCTGAAACCGATCGAGAACTTAGCTCGGCTGAGGAACTGCTTGCGGGGAGAAGCCAGGGAAGCCGTGGCACCACTGCTGAGCGTCGCTACGCCGCCCGAACAAATCATGAAGACTCTAGAACAATGCTTCGGACGCCCAGAAGTTATGGTGGACCGCATGATGGAAGACCTGAAGAGGCTACCGAGGCTCGGAGGTTCGGCGGCGGAACTCAACCAATTCGCCGTGAAGATTCAGAACATGGTGGCTATCCTGAAGAGGCTGAGGCACGGGTACCTTTTCAACCCGTTGCTCACGAGAGACATTCTAGAGAAGCTCAGTCCCTACGAGAAAAGCAAGTGGTACGACTACGCAGAAGAGACGTCGCGCTTCAGGAACGAGCCCGATGTCGTCCTTCTCTCTGAATTCTTAATGAGGGAAGCGGACAGGGCACTGCGCTACGGATTCAGCACGACATCGAAGAGAGAAACACCGCGTCAACCTCCGAACAAGAGTGAAACCAGAGCAAGAAGGCCAGTCTTCGCGGTGACAGATGAGGGCAGGGGTTCGCCGAGCCACAGCCAACCCAAGAAGGTACGCGAGGAAGCAATGAAGTGCCCGATATGTGCCAATGATCACACTCTGCCTCGCTGCGCCACCTTCAAGAAAATGAGCGTACCAAAGAGATGGGACACAGGAAAGAGGGGCTGTGTTTCCTGTGCATATCGAGTCGACACAGAAGATTCAACTGTAAGGCGAAACGGTGCGGCGCACAGGGTTGTAAGCGGCTGCACCACACGTTGCTGCACGAGGAGAGGTCCGGCGGCGCTCCACAGGCTGAGGACGCCGTTATTACCGCATCGGTCACGTCCGACCGTGCGGTAAAACTCAAGATGAGAAGGGTTCAAGTCGTAGGTCCACGGGGCGAAGCGGACATCTTCGCGCTGTTCGACGAGGGCTCGACAGTGACTCTGCTGGATGAAGACGTCGCGAAGGCTATCGGCGCAGACGGTCCGTCGAAAGTGCTGCGGATGCACGGGATCAATGCCGAGAGGAATGAGGAAAAAAGCCGACTCGTACAACTGGGCGTACGGGGTCACGACGGTACCAGGCACGACATCACTGCGAGAACGTTGGGCGGATTGAACTTGCTCACTCAATCCGTTCCGGAATCCTTGCTGCAACTCGCTCACCTGCACGATCTCAAGGATGAAGAGATGTGTTATGAGAACGAGAAACCCCAACTTCTCATGGGTACGGACAACTGGCAGCTCATCGTGTCAAGAGAACTGAGAATCGGGAAAAGGAACCAGCCTGCGGCCTCAAAGACCAAACTCGGCTGGGTGATCCACGGCAGCATCCCGAGGCGCATCATAAGGCAGGATGATGAGAGTATCCTGCACATATCCACAATCGAGACCAGAGGCGAACGGCTCGAAGAAATGGTGAAGAAACACTTCGATATAGACGCATTGGGAATAGCGGCTAAGGCGAGGCTGACAGACGGCGAGCAGCGGGCCATCGACCTCTTTGGCAGGACGGCCAAGAGAACGGAGGACGGTCGATTCGAAGTGGGACTTCTGTGGCGCAAGGACGGCGTCAAATTACCTCTCAGCTACAACAATGCGCTGAAGAGGCTTAAGAACTTAGAACACAAGCTCAGGAAAAACCCAGAAGGCGAGGCGCAGTACCATGGGCAGATGAAAAATCTCATAAGCAAGGGATATGCGGAAAAATGCGACGGGACGGAGGCCGGAAGCGACCGTACATGGTACCTGCCGCACTTCCCGGTCAAAAACCCAAACAAACCGGGTAAGCTGCGACTGGTTTTCGACGCGGCGGCGAAGACAAGCGGCGTGAGCCTTAATGATCACTTGTTGGAGGGGCCTGACCTTCTGACGTCACTACCAAGGATCCTGTTCCGGTTCAGGGAGGAAGCTGTAGCTGTGAAGGCCGATATACAGGAGATGTTCCTTCGTGTGAAAGTCAGACACGAACAGTCAGCCGGCCCAGATGTTCCTGTGGAGAGAGGACCCGAACAAGCCGCCGTCCAGATACAAGATGGTGGTGATGATTTTTGGAGCGTCGTGTTCGCCGTTCCTGGCACACTCAGCCCGGAATAGGAACGCGGAAGAATTCGCTGAGTCACACCCGGAAGCCCATCGCGCTATTTCCGAAGCCCATTACATGGATGACTACGTAGACAGCTATCCAGACCGGGAGAAGGCCAAGCAGGTTGTAGAGCAAGTGGACCAGGTGCACAGGAAAGGTGGCTTCCACTTAAGAGGCTGGACGAGCAACGACCGGAGGGTGCTAGAGGAGCTGCCTGAGGACCGCCTAGCTGAGAATACTACGCAGCACGTTACCAAGGACGAGCAGAAGACCCTGGGCATGCTGTGGGACTCCAAAGGTGACAAACTAAAATTCAACACGTCGCTATCTAGAGTTCCTGTGGAGGTCCGTGAGCTGCAGCGCGCGCCGACGAAAAGGGAGGCCCTTAGCACCGTAATGAGTATCTACGATCCGCTGGGGCTACTTAGCTGTTACACCATTACCGCCAAAGTCATCCTACAAGGCTTGTGGGGTCAGAAGCTGGACTGGGACGAGCCGCTGCCAGCTGAGTCAGCCGAGGACTTCACCCGCTGGCTGACAGACATGGAATACATCAGCCATCTCGAGCTGCCCCGGAGTTACAACGGGGGGAGCCCGACGAGGAGCCGGCAGCTGCACGTATTTTGTGATGCGAGCAAAGACGCATACGCCGCAGCCGTCTACTGGAGGATGGAACAGGAAAATGGAGATGTTCGAGTCGTGTTGGCCGCAGCCAAGGCCAAAGTAGCGCCGTTGAAGGCCCAAACGATACCGAGGCTGGAACTACAGGCCGCCCTGGTCGGAGCGAGGCTGGGAAGCGCCGTCGTAGCAGAACACAGGTGGAAAACAGATACCGTTTTCTACTGGATCGACGCACAGGTGGTGCTGTGTTGGATACAAAACGGCAGTCGGAAATACACGCCGTACGTCGCGCACCGTCTGGGGGAAATCGCCGAGTTGACGTCTGTCCACCAGTGGAGGTGGGTGAACACTAAGAACAACGTCGCGGACCTAGCCACGAGAACGGGCTATGTTCCGAGGAGCGACGAGGACCCATGGTTTAAAGGGCCAGACTTCCTGCGCAGGCCTATGAGCGAGTGGCCCGCGGAGAGTCCCGCCCAAGTCGAAGATAAAGAAGAACACGTCACCTTTTACACCACAAGGGCGAGTGAGCTGGATTGTCTACCGGATGTGACGCGCTTTTCGAGTTACGAGCGCCTCATAAGATGTACAGCGATGGTTTTGTTATTCTTAGAAAAATGCCGAGATCGTCGAGCCAACCTCGAGGTACGACACCTGGAACGGGCCGAGATGTTGTGGTATCAGAGGTCACAACGGGACAGCTTCACGCAAGAAATTGAAAAGATCACAAGTGGCAAGAGAGCGCCTAGGTGGAGCTCCTTATACCGGCTCAATCCGGTGTACAGAGATGGGCTGCTCGTACTGGACGGGAGAATCAAAGCAGCGCAGGTTCCAGCGGAGATGAAGAATCCAATCATCCTGGACGGAAGACATCCGTTTACGAAGTTACTGGTGGCACGGGAGCACGCCAGGGCAGGACACGGGAGCCGTGAGAGGGTCGTGAACGACCTCAGGCAAAGGTTTTGGATCCTGAAGCTGCGGCCGACGGTGCGCAGCATAACAAGTAAGTGTGCGTTTTGTCGGCTACGACGGGCGCACCCGAGAACACCACAAACTGGAGACCTGCCGGCGGAGCGCCTGGGGGCGTTTCAGAGACCATTTCCGTACTGTGGTCTCGACTGTTTCGGCCCGATGACGATCACCATCGGCCGACGTCATGAGAAGAGATGGGGAGCGCTCTTCACCTGTCTGACGACGCGGGCCGTACACCTGGAGCTGGTGGCCTCGCTGTCGACAGACTCAGCAATAATGGCCATGAGAAGGATGGCTGCGCGGCGAGGATGGCCGTCAGTCATGTACAGCGACAACGGGACGAACTTCAGAGGCGCGGACGTCGAGCTGCGGCAGGCGTACGCTGAGTGGGCACCGGCTATGGCTCAGCTGGGCCTCACGCACCGCATGCAATGGAAATTCACCCCGCCGGGGGCGCCGAGTCAAGGAGGTGCCTGGGAACGGATGGTGAGGTCGGTGAAAACCGCCTTACTCGCTACGCTGAACGAGAAGTCGCCGAAAGAAGAGGTACTCCAGACCCTGATGGCCGAGGCGGAGTATTCCGTGAACGCACGACCGCTAGTTCACGTTTCCGTGGACCCCAGCGACCCGGAGGCAATCACACCGAACCATTTCCTCCTCGGGTCGTCCACCGGAATGCCGTACGTCGGACCGTGTGTGCCGGCGGACAAGAAGACTTGGAGAGTCGCGCAAGCCCTTGCCGACGAGTTCTGGAGGCGCTGGGTGAGGGAATACCTCCCCACGCTCACGCCACGCTACGGGGCGCCGCAGAGCAGCCGTGCCCTGGTTCCGGGCGACCTGGTCGTGGTCGTAGATCCGGCGCTGCCGCGTAATACGTGGCCGCGCGGGGTCGTGCACCGGGTCTACCCTGGCCCGGACGGACAGGTGCGTTGTGCGGACGTTCGCACGCGCAGTGGTGTGTTCCGCAGGCCCACATCAAAACTGGCAGTGCTGGAGGAGGCGCCGCAGTCGCAACCGCGACCGCTGGCGGAGCAGATGGAGCCGGGGGCGGTGCCGGGCGCGGAACGAGCGCCGGAGCGAGCTACAGACAGCTCGCAGTCGCCTGAGCGAGCTACAGACAGCTCGCAGTCGCCGGGGCGAGCTACAGACAGCTCGCAGTCGCCTAAGCGAGCTAGAGACAGCCCGCAGTCGCCGGGGCGAGCTACAGACAGCTCGCAGTCACCGGGGCGAGCTACAGACAGCTCGCAGTCGCCGGAGCGAGCCACAGACGGCTCGCAGTCACCACCACGAGCTGTAGCGAGCACAGACAGCTCGCGGTCGCAGCCAGTTGCAGCGGGCACGGTCAGCCCGCAGTCACCGGAGCAGTTTGCGACAGACACAGACAGCTGGCGGTCAGCGGAGCAGTCCACGGCGGGTCCAGCGAGCCCGCGGTCACCAGAGGAGGCTGCGTAGAACCTGGCTACTGCGCCGGGGGGAGGATGTTAAGGACAGCGGCCTCGCCTCAACAAAAGTGAATTTAAAGACAATGAACGCTTATCAGTGCTCTAAAACGTTTCTAAAAACTGTGAGTAAATAGTACATAAACTCTTAAGAGTGAAAATAGTGAATATAAGTGTTGTATATAAGTGTTAAATTCATTAAAATAGTGGTAAATAATTGTTTTAAAGTCACGAGTTTATTTTCGTTATAATTTCTTAACCGTAGCTTATTTCATTTGGAAAATTTGTGTTGTACATAGGGAAAATTAGTGGCTAAAGTAAATAACGTTTAGGTAAATTGAAATGTAAATGGTTTTTGAGAAAATTAGATTATAATGGTGAAAAATATATGGTTTTCATAAACTTGTAATTTTAACTTATGTGTTATTAAGTATCTATGTAAACTGTGTGATTATGTATTGTTTTATGGTAAATAAAGAATTTCACGTTATGCGTTTCACTTATCCTGGCTCAAGGGAAATAAAGGGAAATTAGGGAAAATGATGGAAAAATAGCCGTATAGAGAAATAAGAGAGAGATAGCTTATATGAAAGTTAGAAGAGTACATTTGTGCTCTCTATACGGCATTGCCCTGAGCCAGGTAAGCTAACGATTTAATGTGAAAAATGTTCTCCTCAAATCAGTGTTATTTTTTATACGCCCCAGCTCTGCCCGAATCGGTGTAACCTTGCTATCTTCGAGTCTGATCAGAGCCGGCGGTGAAAACCTAGTGGAAAAATACAGTCCCATACAATAACAAAAATTATTGTGGAAGCGGATCCATCGCAAACCACGTCCGAGTTTGCCACAGGCTGCGGTGTTAGTGATAAAACTGTTTTAATCCTCTTAAAGCAAATTGGAAAGGTGAAAAACTTGAAAGGTACCTCATGAATTGAGTGCAGCAAACCGACAAACGCGCGTCGACTGCTGCGTTACATTACTCAACCGGCACAATAATAAAGGGATTTTAAATCGAATCATTACCTGTGATGAAAAGTGGATCCTGTACGATAATCGGAAATGCTCATCGCAATGGCTGAAACGTGGCGAACCAGCCATAGCCTGCTCCAAGCGAAAATTGACTCAAAAAAAGTTACTTGTGAGCGTTTGGTGGACTAGTGCCGGTGTCGTTAACTACCTACAGCTTTCTTAAATCTAACCAGACGATTACGGCAGATGTCTATTGTCAGCAACTGCAAATCATGATGGAAAAGCTAGCTGCTAAACAACCGAGGTTGGTCATTCGCTCTAGGCCACCGATGCTTCAAGACAACGCTAGACCACACAGTGCACAACAAACGGTCAAATTAGAGGAGCTTCAATTGGAATGTCTAACGGCCCGTTTCAATAACCTACCTATCTATAACTATTCGTTACAAACGTCAACGTATCGCGATAAACCGGCAAATGATAGAATGACGAGTTGACGATGTTTTTAACAAATACCTAGTTTATAGATAGATAGGTTATTGAAACAGGCATCCACCGTAGGTACTCCCTCGACCTTTTCAACGGTTTACCATTTTTTCGAAATTTGGATAACTTCTTGCAAGGGAAAAAATCAACTCTGATGGGGCAGTCCAAAGCGCCTTCAAAGATTTTATTGATTCCTGTCCGAATGGTTTTTTTAGTAAAGGAATCAATGAACTACCTATGAGATGACAAAAATGCATATAATATATTATAGCAATGGATATACCATTGCTATAATATATTAAATAAATAAATAATTAAAAAAAAACTTAATCTAACAATATCGTATTTCTCATACGACGTAGCAGGGCCGTAGCTAGGGGGTAATTAGGGTCCCAAAATGCCCCCCCCATTGTAACCTTAAAAATACCAAAGACTAAGGCTGGGACTATAATATTATGCTCCGAAATTCGGAAATTATATTTTAATGTTGGTATGTTTTACGGATTATTTAATAACCAACTTATTATGGTAATAATATCAAAGTTAAATATAATATTTTTAATAATATATGGCCCACTCGATGATTTTAATACAAACACTAGCATTAATTGCCCGCGGCTTCACCCGCGTGAAATTAAGTTTTAAACTTTCATCCTCTTAGATTTTACCCGTAACCCCTTACTAATAAACGCTGTATAAGCTTGGTATAACTAACACAGTGTTTTGTTCACGTCACACAAGTGACATTTTTAATTCGTTAGAAGGAGACAAAACACTGTATTAGTTATACCAAGCTTATGCAGCGATTATTAGTAAGGGGGTTAGGGTTGAATTTTAAAAAATTCCTTGCTTAGTGCCTAAGTCATAATATTAGAAATAAGCAAATTTTCAAATTTATAGCCTTAAGGGTTTGGCCTGTGCGTTGATACATCTTTGCCTTTACGTATATGTATAGATTATTTCAACTATTGGTTTTCAACGTGTGAAAACTCTTAGATACGGATAGCATCTCAAAAGTTAACATAATATTTACATAACTAAATTTCAAAATTTGGAGCCTTCCAAAAATCGAATATTCGAAAAATATTTTTGAAAAAAAAAAACTTGCTTGAAAATAAATGCGAATAATTATTTTCTCCCTTTTGTGAATTTTTACCCTTTGGCTAGGGGCTCCCAAAAATTGTTTGATATGGGGCTAAGGCTATCTACGCCACTGAGTTACTATTTATGTGGGCGGGGCGGAATTTTTTAGTCTCTACCCCGCATAAAAAAATTGAAAATCCGGGGAATTGTAGATCACTGACCTAGGTCATTGATTTATGAGCCTTATATATAGTGATTGATTTAAGAGCCTGTGCTTCGAGGGCAGATCAAGTATGATATTTTTTTATTTCCGCTCTACAGACCAAGACTTGGTTACAGACCAAGGTTGCCCTACCACAAATTCGACTATAGCCCTGTGACGTAGGCATCCACTAAGGAAGGATTTTTCAAAATTCAACCCCAAGGGGGTAAAATAGAGGATAAAAGTTTGTATGAAACTTTCAATTCCTTGGACATATTTGCATGATATTTCGTATGCAAAAAAAATTATGAGTTACGTATTTCAGCATTTTCTAAAATTCAGCCCCTAGGTGGGTACGCTATTTTATATCCCAAAAACGCCAATTTTATATCGCAAAAATGCTCGACCACAAGGCGAAGAAATTATACAATAAGTATGTAAAATAACAACTTTATTATACATAAATAAAATAAATTACATTTAAGCTATAAAATTTAGATCACAAAAACTTCGGCCATATTGGCAAAACAATAATCACAATTATTGAAAATTCATAATACATATTTTGATGTGACATCTTGTCACATGTCGCCCGTGGCGAAGTAACGCGTGGCTACGCTAAAAATTATATATCTTTATGTTACGTAAATAAATTAAAAAGTTATGCCTTGAAAGTTATCTGGGAGTTTGTAAATTGTTAGTTTTATAGATTTTGATGTCTTCTATTCGAATGTCAACTTTACCACGATATGATTTGGACAAGTCTTGCATCAGAAATGAAGAAAGGAAGAAAGCACACTTGCGGCGCTCGTACGCCAAAACTATTAATTGTACAAAAACACTGATAGGACATATTTAAATTGTAGGGATTTAAAGTTTATTTTTGTAATTAATATTTTTATTGTAGAATGAGTCTGAAAAATCATCAAAAAAACTTCTTCAAGGTGCATTATTTTCAAGACGGCGGCTCTAGCAGATAAGTAACGAGGTGGCAAAGTTATAATAATCTATAAAATTACCAATTTTCAAAATTCCCACAAAACTTTCCAGGTAAATCTACCGAACCTAAATTTAATTGATGAATCTAAATTTAATACATTTAGATCACATAAAAGTCGTCTATTTTGCCTATCACAATACAAAATTCACTTACAGCCCGTTTCAATAACCTATCTATCTATAACTATTTTTAGATACGTCAAATTTGTATCGCGAAAAACCGGCAAATGTTTGAATGACAATGTTTTTAACAAGTAGTTACAGATAGATAGGTTATTGAAACGGGCCGTTATGTGTTGGCATATCGCGTTGTTCGTGGCGATGTAACGAGTCGTCACGCTAATATATTTACATGTCGTTTACGTCAAGCTAGTAGATATGCTTGTTTCTTCCACAGCGGCTGGCCAAACAACAGATCTTTGGTTATCACGTTGAAAACGTTTACTAACTATGCAGCACTATTTTTATGTTGTATCGCAAATCACTGTTACAAATGTTTTTTTAGTTGGCAACTTTGTTCCTCCTGCAACAGAGATAAAACCCCGATTATGTCTAGTGAACTAATACAGTCTTATTAATAAAATTATTTACACCACGGATTAGCTAATCCAACATGGCTGTCTCTGTCAGATACTTTAGAACAGTCACTTGATAGACAAAGAGAGCGATTTGGATTTGCTTATCCATGGTGTAAATATTTTTATTAATAAGGGTGTAAAGGTGCTCCGTCACCTGGAGAATTCGCGTGTAATGTAACATTACATATCCGAACATTACATCAGTGTAGGAGGATAACTGGTCATTACAATGTGCACCTTGATTTTTAGAATAAATTGGTTTGGTACAGAGTATACCAAAATTGATGGCTATACAAATATCTTACCGTTTCTCTTCAATTTCTCTCATCTGCCGCTCAGCTCTGGTCCAAATAGTTTCCTCTCTCAACTCTTTCTGTCGTTTTGTCTCCATCAACTTATTATAATACTCTTGCGCTTGACTCGACGGCACAAATACACCAGGCTTGCTCACTTTACTCTGACTTTCATTACTTACACTGTTCACTACACTTTCATTATTCATGCTAGTGTTTACACTTGGCTTACTTTTAGGTTTAAACATACTTTCAGGTTGCAAAACGAGTAACGGTTGGTTTTTAATTTTCTCTTTCGTTTTTTGTTCGTTTAAAATGGACTCTATTGCGGCATTTTTATTTTTCTTTATACTATCGACTTTGGCTGGTTTTTGTGGAGATTTTTTTTCTGAAGCTTCAGTATTATCATCAGAATTTTCAATGTCATTAACTCTGATGTCTCGGACCTGAAATTTCAAGTTTCTCTCTTAGATGTTTTACATAATTCTTGTGTATATTAAGGCGTGTCTGCTGCGCGTGTTGTGTGTGTGAAACAATACACATATTTGTGTAGGAATAAACAATGTTTTTGTCTTCCGAGACGGACGGAAAACATTCCCCGCGCGGGTAGAGGGGGGAAGAAATGTTTAACTTATCAACTGTTACATCACTCACATGACAATTAAACATAGAAGAAATACGGAACAAAATATTATTTATCAATCCCAATTCGGTCTGCTATGTAATTTTATCAGGAGCTATGAACAGCTCCTGATAAAATTACTAAAATTACTCGAAATCTGGGGTCTAAAATAGCCACTTTAGATGTTTGATATATTTTTTTTTTCATATGAAAATCGTGAAATGGTAAAATAGTCTACATGATTCATCTGACATCATCATAGTATTAAAAAAAAACATCAATTTTGACAGTGCTCAATAGAAATGCGTAAAATGGCGCACATAATAATGAGTTGAAAAAAATATATGAAACACTTAAAGTGGCCTTTTTAAATATTAAATTAAATATTAAATATATCTATCGCTCGTGTATGAATACAGAAGCATATTGGAATGCTATAGATTGTATCATTTGTATCTCCACTGTAACATAAGAAGAATCCCCAAGAGATTCAACGTGGACATCCTGGCTGAGGCATAAAACATCAGTTTTTGTTTCATGTTTTCTGCGTAATGTTTCAAAATAACATGAGCAGGAGTCTCGCCTTTACTTACTCAATGATAAACAGACATTCATAATGAACTTCGACCATAAAAACTTTTAATATTGGTCTGTGATAGAAATATCACAGACCAATATTAAAACTTTTAACTATTTATTCTGCTATGTTGTAAATATTAATTTATTTTGCCTTCAGTACAAAATGTAAGGTGCATAAAAATTATAATATTGGCATTCTATTTTTTTTTTTAATAAGTTTTCAAAGTATACAAACCAAATCTAGCATATCCTGAATAAGACCAAAGTCTGGAGTAACAGCAGAGGTCCCGTCAGCCGCATATTGTCGTATAAACGGTTCCTCCGTGTCTGAAAATGAGATAATACATTCAACATTACAATTGTCAAAAATTGTAAAAAGACAAAGATATAGAGCTGAATTAATTACATGTAATAATTGCAGCTACAATTTGAAGAACAGTAATCGTTTTTGAACTTTATTCTAGTAGTAAATAATATATTCTTTTTTTACTCGACTATGGTTAAGCCAAAAGGAAGGGTACTTATTTTGGCGTTTATGTTTGTATTTATTTGTATGTATATATGTTCCACCATGTGTCAATGGCCTGGCTACATAAATTGTGTGATCTGGTTATAGTTTTTAGCTTTTAATTATTTGCTATATAAATACCCCCTTACTAATAAACGCTGTTTATGCTTTCAATAGTTACACAGTGTTTTGTCTCCTTCTATCAAATTCAAAATGTCACTTGTGTGATGTGAACAAAACACTGTATAACTATTCAAAGCTTATACAGTGTTTATTAGTAAGGGGGATATTCTATAGAACCTACATAACAGCCTCCATGGACTAGTGGTTAGAGTTTGGATCTCGACTCGGAGGTTGTGGGTTCAATTCCTACATTCCAATGTTGTGTGTCCAAGTTTGGTTAGTCGTGTCGGTTATCTGTTCTACTGGGATACAAGAGTAAAGGATGAGAGAATGCTCTTGTGTACTGCACACACACTTGGGCACTATAAAATTACTCCTGCGTAACATGCCTGGTTTCAATTAAACCGGCCACCGTCACCGAAATCTATGCGGGGAAGAATAGTTTTATACCTACATTTATACCTACATCTGTCCTACAACTCCTAGGGTTTATTTATAAATAGACAAGTATGTTTAAAAGTTATTTTATACATTTAAGTAATAAATTATTAATTTAAGTTTATAAATTAAGTAAGTTTAACTTATTTTTTTTAGTACTATTGAGGCACAAAAAAGATACAACTGGTTAAATTACCTTCTTCTATATGGACTGACGGTGGCTTCTCATTGCATGAGACAGTTTCAACAGTTTCCACAGGAACTATTCCCTGTGCGATGGCCAAATCTCGCAGAATTGCTTGCTCGTTTCTCCAATCAGCACTCATATTTCATAATATTTTGTCTGCCACTGAAATTTTAGAAATATAATTTTAGGATTCAAGTAATTAAAAAAAAGCGACATGAAGAGAGTCAGAGAGTTATCCCTTGGCCCACTTGTTTATTTCGATTTTAGAAGGTTAAACAATTAAACAATAACACTTGGATTCCAGTCTAATGATATACTTTCTTAATGAACTTTTCAACATCAACATGTAGGGATTTGCCTGAGTTGTGAAAATAGGTAATTTTGTAGCTTTTTATGTGCTCTTTTCTAATTCCACTTAGTATCTTGGCCACTAACATAACGCCACCACCTTGATGGAGTTTTTTATGCTAAATTCTTTCAAACTCAATTTACAATAAAAACATGTAATACAAAAATATTATTGTAAGATCAATTGTTTTGGCATATAAGACAACAAACATGGAGCTAAGTGTTTTTACTAACTTTATGCAGGAGCAGGGACATCAGTGGTTGTTGATGTTTACCCGAAAAATTAATTTAATTTTTATATTTCATCATATTTTATTGATTTGTGTCTATATATGGCAAATTTGAAATTGGACAATAGCACAATATATTGAAATCTATAAAATACCCAATTTTCAAAACTCCCGCAAAACTTTCCATGTTAAACTACCCAATTACTGGGCTAGTAGGGAAAATGTCACTGTCTAGCAATCAAAGTCCATGAGATAAAGGCTAAAGACAGACAGACGGACAGGCATTAGGGGTTTCACACACGGCAGCTTTATAGCTATGGATGTACATTATAGCATGATACATCTTATTACATGTTTCCTTAGAATCATCAGGAGTCCACACACAACAGCTATAATGTATCACAGAATGTAATGTACATTATAGCTGCCGTGTGTGAAGCTGCTGTGTCTTAATAACAGCTGTAATACAACATAAGATTAATATTAGATCATATCTATACAATGACCTGCATACAGCGTGAAGTGACAACCTCAAACTCAGTCAAAATACTTGTCAGCAGTTCTAAGTAGCTATTGTTTTGCATGATACACAACTCTGCTGTCTAAAGTGTATGACTCACAGGCATATCGTATTACAGTAAACAGTTTAAATATTCTTCAAATGAGACTTGTAGAAATATAAATATGGACCCATAATATGTAATTGTTTTACGACGAAATGCCATAAAGGGATAGACCATACTTTAGTGCAATAGATATTTAATAGTTATTGGTTTTTGTATAAGGTTAATTTATACATTACGAATGAACAAAAACTTACCTTTATTTGGATAATACATGTGAAGTAATACTTAAAAATCTAAGCGATATAACCGTATATTTATGTCACTTAGAGTTCATAACGCGCTATTGAATTTATGACTAAAAACATAAAAATTCTTATAAAAATGTTTATTGAACATTTTTGAAATTAATACGTAAAATACAACACACAAAAGTAAAATTTTCTATAATAAACATTTTTTTTTCGTTTACTCACTTGACAGTTGACACTTATTTTTTTAATAAAATGGTGTCGGCCTTAGCTTAAAACTATTTGCCAGTAGCAATTTAAAAACGCGGGAAATAGAATTATCATTAAATTTTCAACACCGTATTTCTAAATCACGGAATTTAATATAACACTGTTTAATATTCCGTGTTCTAAATCGTCAAGTCTAATTAAAAAGTCAGTGCAGTTAATGAGTCAAGTCATTCGATTCAGTAAAGTGGTAGACGCTTTACAATAACTTCCTAGGGAGTTTTGGAGAGACACAAAATCAAAAATAGCACGCTTAAAGGACTAAACTTGTAGTTTTTATAAATTTATTTTTCTTTGGACCATTTTCAGAGAGAAAAGCCCTAGTCTATTATAGTCATCAAGTAAAAAAAAAAACATATTTCGGCATTTAATATCGATGCAGATGAGTGATGACATGCCATAGATATATAATATTAATAAGAGGTGACATGCATTATTCTTAAGCAATACCTACTTTTATTACGGTACCTACTGGCTGTAATCATCCCACGTATCCCACGAGAACACTAGGTACTTTTTCGGGATAAAAAGTAGCCTACGTTTTAATCCAGAGCCTAAACTACAACCATACGAAATTTCATCAAAATTAGTTTAGTAGTTTTTGCATGAAAGAGAGTATATAACAAACGTCCTTTCATCCTTACAATCGTTCACATCTTATATATAAAAATCTTTTGTTGGTTTAAGTACGCTTCAAAAACCTAAAAAGTTCTGCACCGATCAAGCTGAAATTTTAGCATATAAGTATATAATCCGCATCAAGGATTGTTTTGATCTCTTTTTTATCCGCGACCGCGAAAAAAACTATATTTACGCGGGCGGAGCCGCGGGCAACGCCTAGTTAATTAGGTATAATATAAGTAGGATGCAAGCATTAGATTTATGTATAAAACAAAAAATAGAAGTCAAGACGTGTTAATAGAATTATATTGAAAAGGTTCATGCATCATGTCCCCCCGATGGTTGCACGCCTTGTCGTGGCGGTGGGGCTTAGTAACCGTGGACTGGTCACCCACGGTGAAGCTAAGAGGCAACCGGGGCCGGCCTGTTTGCCACCGGCTGGCCCGAGGAGGGCGCTCCCAGCGGGCTGAACATGCCCGCAGAGGACGCGCTTGGAGGTGGGACCGCAGAAGAAGAGGAGTGCCGGTATTACGGTGCGCCGTTCTCCCTATCTTCTGCGGCCGTGGAGGGATCGCAGGGGGAGAGGCGTGATGGTATTACGGTACGCCACTCTCCCTACCCCCTGCGAGCTGGCGGGGCCGTTCCGTCGAAACGGCGTTGGTGGGGCCGCAGAGGAAGAGGCATGTCGGTATTGCGGTGCGCCGCTTGCCCTATCCTCTGCGACCGAGGTGTGGTCGGTGGCAGAACCACAGACCTGATCTGCCACCGGGTACCAGTTTATCTGGTACCTATGGCCTCCTAGTAGCAGACTCGGGGGGAGTCTGCTACAGTACTGGTGGAGGCCGAGGAGGGAGGCGCACCTTACCATCTGGTGCGCCCATCGTGGAGGGCCTTCGGGCTTCCGTGATGGAGCCGCTTGTAGGCGGCTGCCGCCGGCGGGGTCGCGGATGTGTATATCGTTCCCGTGGCCCCGTCAGAGGGCGGCGAGGAGGAAGATGGGGGGGTTTTAGTGGGTATACCGTGGGTCTCATTAGCCTATACGGGAGTCCCACATCACCACTTGGGTTCCCCCTGCGCCTGGGTGGTATGCGTAATGCATTTCCCCCCCCGGAAAAAAAAAAAAAACAAAAAAAAAAAAAAAAAAAAAAGGTTCATGCATCATGTGTAAACTATTAACTCGAGTTTTTATATAACATTCCAATACTACTCAACACTTGACCCTTGCTACATATAATAATCTGTGACTTGACCACTTCACAAGTGCTGTGACCGTGGTACCCAAGTTTTACAGTTTGATTTATTACCCACTAGATGTTGGCCGCAATTTGGTATTACGCAAAAGGAAACTCCGCAGGAACCATACATTTTGCCCTGTTAACGGACACCCTGTTTTTCCCCATGGTGTACTATCTATATCTGTGCCAAATTTCATCAAGGTCGATCGAGTAGTTTCGGAGCCTATTTGATGCAAACAAACAAATATTTCGTGTCCTTTTTTGTTTTACCAACTTCATTAAATAAGCGAATGTTAAATTCGCTTATTTAATGAAGTTGGTAAAAATGAGAGGACATACTTAAATTTACAATTTATAAAACTAATAAGGTTAACTAACATTTTAATACATAACGGTCAACTTGAACTAATTTATAAAAATAATCATACAAACTAAGCTACAAGCTGATTATGAAAGTACCATCGACAAAGTTCCTGCTCGTCCAGTTAAATAACTTTGTCTTGCACTAGGACGCTTCAAAATAATTAAACACAAAGGAAGTGACCGCACCGACTGCAGACGTGGTTGAATTACGTGTTTACACGTAAGTAGGCCGATGTCAAGCGATTTATATCGTATGCCTGGTCGAGCGACAACTTTGTCAATAGTACCTATTGATATACTATGGCGCAAGATTGTTTATGACATATGATAGCCATACTTATTTACAGGAGTTCTTTATTGATGACAAAAAGGTTATTTTTATAGGTAGCTTAGCGAACAATATTTTAGATTTTTATCTAGTTTCACCAATATTGACCACTTTTTATTCAACAGGTTTAAATAAAACAAATGGGTATATAAAACTCAACTCAGTTTATTCTATGTAAATCTGATACAGACATTTACAGACCGTCAAAATGACTACCTCAAATGTGGCTTTCGTTTTATAACGCTTAGATTTGTACAAACACATAATAATGTGCTTGGACACCAGTGGTGCCTCCACGAGTGGTGTCATCACTTGCACACATGCAGCTACAGAACGTGGTTTCGTCACCAATTTACTGTGGGGCTAGCACGAACAAGTATGTATTCGTAACATTATCGGAGGAATATGAAAGTTATGTACTCGTCAATTTTTCATGCTTACCCTGCTGGAGTCTCTAGTGAGCAGTGAGGTGGTCTTAGTGGGCAAGGGGAATTAGACTCTCCTCAAACTAGCCTAGCCTTTGATCGTTAAGGAAACGATCTTAAAATGACAAAAATAGATACAATTTCTTTATGATAAGCGACCCATACAAACATAATTTCCCGTCAAAATAACTAAAATAAAAACGAATGAACGAAAATTTCGACATTATTCGCCTCTTAAGTTTTATTTGTACCGTCGCGTTTCGTAGAAATGAGTGTCGATGGATGGGTCGCCAACATATCTAAACATTAATGCATTAACCTAGGTACAGTCGTCTTAAGAAATGCATATTTAGCAGTTTCATTGTTCTAAAGAAGAAGGGGCAAATCCTTGTAGCACCACATGACATAATTAAATCAAATGAAAGGGTTTAAAAGGTGTGTCACTTTATTGTATGACGAAAAATCTCTCAACCATGGGAGAAAAAAGTTAATGAACCCTCATTATTATTCCATACATTTCTTCAAGATATGAGGCAGTTTATCAAAATATACCATTTTTGTGAAGTTTGCTGTATACCATTACTTTCCAAAAATTGTTCCTTATTAGCAACACTATAAAATGGTGCAATAATACAAAATTATTTTTTAAACTTTTTTTAACTTTTAAGCCTCATTAACTTTTTTCTCCCATGGTTTAGAGATTTTTCGTCATACAATAAAATTACACACTTTTTAAGCCCTTTCATTTGATATATTATGTCTTGTAGTGCTACAGTAGTGGGGACATGCTCCATACAAAAATGCCCCTTCTTCTTTGTTCAAAATTAAACAATGTGAATGTTGCCACTGAGAAAAGTTCACATTCAATACTAGTAGTATGTAGGTATGTTTGTATGTAAAACATTCAATTTCCTTGACTGTACAATTAAATATTGTGTAATAATTGCTCAACAATAAGTGCAGCGTAATTCTACAAATAATATAAACATAATAGTTTTAAACATTTAAAAAAAGTCTTCTATTTCTTATTTTTTTAAGCAAAAAATAATCATAGAACATCATATATCGCACCTTCGGTGCAACAAAGTCACAACAGCTTATTATGAAATTTTACAGGAGAGAAAAGATTTAAGATTTTTTCAAATTTATTTCATGATTTCTGGATCACTTTTTATAGTAGGCTATATATAGTAATAAAAAGTGATCCAGAAATCATGAAATAAATGTGAAAAAAATCATAAAAGTTATCTCCTGTAAAATTTAATAAAGAGCTGTTGTGACTTTGTTGCACCGAAGGTGCGATATCCTAGTTTCCTGTTCTAATTATTAAAACCTAACATCGAGAAATATATCACATACTTTCTCACTTACCTAAATACCTTATCTACTTACCTAAATATCTTCGACGCATTAAGTTACTTAATCTCAACTTACATTTGTATAAAAAATATCATTTATACATATTATACATGAATATAGAAAAATATATTATTAAAAATCTCTCAGTCTTTTAAACTCTACATATTTAAAACTTCAATAAATTTACTAAGAATCCTTTAGTAATTTACAAACATTTTGTAAATTTGTAACTAAAATCTTACATGTTGGCAAATATATTGATAATCTTTAATATTTGGAAATGCCTTCTAATTTCCTTACCTCTAAAGTAATATCACATTTTTTTATTTTTGTTAAATTTTGGATTCTTTTTCATAGAACATTTTTTAAAAGTGAAAAACAAATTACTGAAGAGAATATAGTTAAACTTCCTTTGCTTCTTGTCTGTGTATGGTATGCACATATTTTATCTATGATACATAAAATAATAACTATGGGTGACAGACATATTTACTGCACCACATCAATCTAATTATAAAGCTTTAAAGAGTTTTTGTTACGGATACCAGACAACAAGAAATATTATAATATATAATAATATAAACATATTAAAGTTTTGTATTAAGAGTAACTAGTGAGTCGGATCGTCCTGTGTGATATCAGATTCCGAATCCCTCGCAGCCTCAGCCATTTTTGTTCGATAAGCCTCGTCCCTCTTGTCTAACTCGGTATACAATTTAGTCCATATGTCATCTTCAATGACTTTCTTCGCTTTCGCTCTTTCATTGTAAGAACGAGATAGCTCACTTGCATACGCTGAAGGAACGTATGACGTGGACGGCGTATTTCTAGCTGTTGATTCCGAGGTTACGCTCGGCGAATTGGATTTAGCAACTTCTTTCCTTTTGAATGTTACTGGGCCCAGGAATAATGTCGGAGGGCCTATGGCTTTGTCTTTTTTGGGTGTGGAGCGAGCACTTTTGGTTATAAGTAGGTCTTTTTCAGGTGTATGTTTATCTGGACTCTCATTGTTTACTTTTTCTGAACTCATGCCTGCCAGCCAATTCTCAACCTTGTTGACAGAATGTTGAATGTCTTCATTGTCAATTGACTGGACATTTGTCATAGAAGCCTTTCCATTCATAACGGTAGCTGCATTACTGTTAGTCTTACTCGAATTCAAATTAGTTAAAGAGCTTATTATATTTTTTCCTTCGTGAATCACCTCACATTTATCAGTTGCTACATTTTCTTCGTGTGAATTTGGGGCTTCATTTGCTATTCCGTTAGAATTATTGTGAGTCTCATAATAATCTGGTGGCAGAAGCTTAAGAGGGGGATTATTATTTAATAGCTCTTTATTTTGTTTCTGTAAATCTGTTGTCAAACTCGACATGCTAGGTATAATATTACTTTTACCTTCTGGTGCTTGTGAGCATAGTTTTAGCAGTGAAGCCATTGCTAAATTCTTTTCACGTTTGCTTTTGACACAATTTGTGTTAGAATTCTTTGATATTTTCGTTTTTAGTTTTTCCCTCATCTCTTTAATGGTATTTGCTGGCATAGCTAAATGTCCATTTATTTTAGTTTCGTTTTCAACATCCAACAATCCTTTTTCTGTTTCTACTTTACTATTGCACTGAGGACTAGGTTTTAAGTCTTCAGAAATTGTTATTTCTTTTTTCTCTCCATTGCACATTGTCTGACAACCGTTTTCTTTAGCACAACTTGTTGCAGAGTTGGAAATGCTGGCTGGTAAAAACTCCTCTACCTCAGGATTTAATTTTGATATTGTAAGAATATTATCAGTACAAGGTGGTTCTTCCAGATCAGTGTTCGGTTTTGACCTATCCACTGTCTCATTGTCAACCTATGGAAGAAAACCTATTTTAGCAGTAAAATTGTTTTCACAAAATTCTAACAATAAAACAAGTTTTAAACACGCATTAAAACCTTTAAAACAATGAACCAGCTACTGCAACACAATTTAAGGTATCAAATCAAATGTTTTAGTAGTTTCAACAAGATCTTTACTGTATACTATTGACAAACTAAAATATATAAAAATATATAACTAAGCTATATTACACAAACTTACCATTCTTAACATTTCCCGGATACCGTTAAGGTCTGGTGTCTGCACTTCATTTGGAACATTTTCTGGCATGCCCCCATACATGTACACCATCTCCGCCACATCTAACGACAAGAAAAATATTAATACTAAAATAAAAGTAAACTCTGAATCACACCAAAGGCATTTTCATGTCTTTTCATGTAGGCAAAACTAGCCGTCCCGTTAAATGTTGTTCTGCCTTTACTATGAACTGATATTTCTCACCATTGAAACCTTCCCTGAACTGATATGATTATTTTAAGATAAAATTAGCCAAATCGGTCCAGCCGTTTTAGCAAAACTAACAAACAGCAATTCATTTTTATATATAAGAAGATTAAGCCAAGATGAGACCATGACTTGCACTGTCAAAAGGTTACCAGATTTCACATAATAGCCAAGCTTCTGACTCTACATACCCTCACTCTACAGGGCCTAACTTCACAAACACTACACCTGACTCAAAACACCTGAGGTTTGACGATTTTGCTACATTCACTTGGGCATGAGGTAAAAAAATTATATACAGCTCATGTCATTTCTGATAAACAACAAAGTGCAAACAAGGTAAGCATTTACCTTAAATTGCTTTTTTGATATTATTGACCCTATTTTAACTAATGCATACTTCATCAAAATATTTTAGCTCATAGATCGATTTACAGTTTAAAATACTACAAAAAATGCATTGAGTTGTTAGTTGAAGAAAAGAGAATGTTTTACAACATGGTGGATTCAAAACATTACACAATTCACCCCTATTAATGAAAAATATTTACACCATGGATACACAATCTGCAATTCTGTCTGATATATTGGAACAAACCAAATGATAGACAAAGACATGGATTTCATATCCATGGTGTAAAATGTAAATATCATCTAAACAGTTAAATTAAATTGAAGTAATTGCAAATTAACAGCTTTTCACCTAATGCATATGAAAGTAAATACGGCATAGTTTTTAAAACTTTTGTCTGTCCATTTGTTCTGGCTTATCTCTGGAACGGCTGGACCGATTTTCACGGGACTTTCACTGGCAGATAGCTGTTGTCGATAAGGCGTAACTAAGGATACTTTTTATCCTGACCATCATAATTTTTTTTTTATATTTAAATACATCTATGCGCCCAACTGTGTAGGCAAAGGCAAGTCAGGGGAACAAGTTTACTAATATGAAATACAATTTTTATTTGAAAAAACTAAATTACATACACATATTTGTAGTCTGAGAATATCCTGTTCCAAAAAATTATATCAGCAGGCAAAGAACTGAGTCTGAAAAATTGACAGTTAGTTTTTTTTTTGTTCTCAATTTAAACCTTTTTTAATTATAAAAATCTATTCCTTCCTATTCCTACCTTCATTGCAGCTCCGCCTCGGAGGAGGAATTTCTCCTACAACAAAACATGTGTCGTCGTCGTCTATATGCCTTATTCCTGTGGCTCGAGCCAAGTCTCTCATGATTGACTTTTTCGAATACCATCCTCCCTGGTTTATATTACTTGTCATTGTTGGAGAATTTTAAATTGCAATTTGGCCAATTCTCTGCAAACGCTAGAAAATTTTCATAAGTTCACATTCACCTCCATATGCGTCAAAGTTTAAGGCAATTGAAAGCATAGATGTAAGATTAAATTAATGTAATATTAAATTAAAAAGAGGATTGAAAGTATATAGTTAAAGTAATTTATTGTCGCAACTCTCAGGTCACAGCTCAGCTGGTCAAAATTGGTTAACTTTTTAGTTTTTGCAACAAAGCATTGACTTACCTGCACAGTGCAGACCTGCTTCAAAAATGCATTCAAATTATTGTATTTAATAAAGACACTATGCAATTATTAATTGTCTATTTTACAAAGATAAATTAAATTTAAATGCTTAATAATTTATTTCGTTCCAACTTCCATTCATGTCTGTTCTTGGCTCTTGCAGTCTTGCTTGCACTTGCAACTGTACCTTCCACACGTTGGCTATCTAGATGGCCATAACCGTGATGCACACTGTTGGAATGATGGGCCACAACCAACGAGAATGTAAAGCTATACTACGTAATAAGAGGTGGCACTCCGAATAAAAAATAATAATTTCGAAATTCAAAATTATACCGCAACTTTTTTACGTATTTATATCTTCTAAAGTGCAAAAGATTTAAGCCTACAATGAAAAAAAAAAAAACTATACGTAGGTTATTGTTTTCAATTTTATTTTTAGGACCCAATTATAAGGTTAAAAAAATAAATAAAACAATAAACAACAAAACAATTACTATAATTCGATCGTTTTTATTGTATTAAAAAAATACAAAAGTAAGGCTACATTCCCACGAGCGTTTTTTTTTTTCACGACTAATAAACTACACTATAAATAGAACTTTGCACTAATACGACACAGCTGAAAATCGTGTACACTTGACACTTCAATTTTCAGCTCTATTGTAGATTAAGTGCAGAGTTCTATTTACAATCCAGTTTTTCTTGTCGCGTCACGACTCGCGACCACAAAAAAACTCTCGTGGATACGAGGGCTAAAGTTGGTACCAAAATATTTCAGATTACCTCACGACATAGCCTGATTAACTTCAGCGGTTATCCTTTGGTGCAAAATAGATAGGTACATTCTATACGAATGAGAATCTTGAAATATTTTCATGTTGTCTTATTTATTATTGCGTGCCCTTGAAATTGGAATCCAATACCTGTAAATTATGAATTTAAGTATATTACATTTTACTTATTCCTTCTTATTCGCAATACTAACAAAGGTTAAACTAAATGTTAAAATTAGATTAATAAGTATGCGGTAAAGCTGTACAATAGTATTGTGGCGGACCAATGCTTACCACCACATATCCCACAGTATTAAAAATAAAGTACATAAAAATATAGTAAAGCATAGGTATAGGTGTACCAGAATCTCATGGCAAATAGGGAAATAAAATTTTGTAGTGT
Source organism: Glaucopsyche alexis (assembly GCA_905404095.1). NCBI lineage: Eukaryota > Metazoa > Arthropoda > Insecta > Lepidoptera > Lycaenidae > Glaucopsyche > Glaucopsyche alexis. The sequence continues at coordinate 1,644,235 of FR990054.1, read as the reverse complement.
GCAATACTGGGGAAATTGAATTAAACGATCTTGATACTGGTTAATTTTTAATTATTTCTTTAGTATTATTGAACATGAATATTGAATATGAACATTATAATAAGACTGTGTGAAGAATGTTCGGTGTATAATATAGAAAACTAGCTTTTGCCCGCGGCTTCGCCCGCGTGGAATAGTGTTCTTGGAGAAAAAACTACTTCGGCAAATAACTCTCTACCTACTTACAGCAATATACTTCTGATACAATATTGAAAATGTTTTTAGGTTTGCCTAATGCAAATTGTTAAAAATGGGACCCTATCACCTCTACACGACATGCACGACCACTTGATAATATACTTAGGTACATAATATTATATTTATCGCACTTGAATATAAGTTTTACCATAATCTTAAAGACTAAATACTTAAAGACTATTATTTTAAAAACTCGCATCTAAATCCGTTGCGTAGATTTAAAGATCTAAGCATATAAGATTAAGCATACAATATACTATACCTACATAGGGACAGACAGATAAAGCGACTTGTTTTATACTATGTACTATGTAGTAAGTAAAGTTATTTGACATTCCAACAAAACTGACAAACCACCTCTGGATATTCCATAAGAATTAAGAACTGCAGTTACTATTATGTATTCTGTGCTGCAGTTCAAAATATTCGTGATTTTTTAGGACTTTAGAGACCTCAAATTATTTGTGTACCTCTACTATGTTATGCATGTTATATACCTAAAATCCTTCCATAACACTCTATCTGTTAAAAAAACGGCATCAAAATCCGTTGCGTAGTTTTAAAGATTTAAGCATACACACAAAACAGAGACAGACAAACAAGGGACTTTGTTTTATACTATGTAATGATAATGATATTTCATGAAAAATAAATCAATCGTGAATTACTTTATATACTTATTTATTACGAATAACATACAATTAAATTGGCAACAGTTTATTTAATGTTGTAATTTCCTTCCGAACTGTATAGAACTCGTTTACTTTATTAATAATCAACTATAAATCGAAACTGTCTTATGTTGATTTTCTTTTTTCCTCCTCTCCTCCTTTTACCAGGCATGGAAAACAAACCATCATTCGATGTGCCATCAGCTACGATTCACCTTATAGTAGTACTGGAAACACATTTAAAGAAGTCACAATAATTACCTAAGAAAAAAATAAAAAAAAATAAAAGTATCAAAACAACTCACTCTAACTTACCGGTCAACTCTACCACAAGCTTTAAATTATAAGATTGAGTTCGATTTACACCTTCTTCTTTCTGTATTTTAATATAGACATAGAAAACAATATTTCTCGCTTGAGATCGAATTGCCTTTTTGGATATTTTCACAAAAACAACAAATTCCAAGAACATAATCACAAATTTTAACAGCGGTTGACAGATCACGTACTTTGATTTGACGGGTAACACTTGACATTGCCATATGAAAATCACATTTTTTTTTTTTTAAATGCCATCAGATTCTGGTAGACCTATAAGCAATGTGACTTTGTTTTAAACAATATTGCGTGCCATAATAAACATTCGAATCTTATATTATTTACAATCTTAAATCTTAGCATGCATATTAAAATCACTACACAATTAAATTCATTTATTGAAACAAATAATAATAATAATAATATGTATGGACGCTTCACACCACGTCAATCTGGCGCCATGCTAAGTATCCGAAGAACTTGTGTTACAGGTAGGTACCAGAAAACAGGAAGTATATTAATTAATACCATGTTAATACGTACTATAATTAAGTATATTTAAGATTTTTGTTATATTATACACATATATAGGTACACATCCATGACCCAGGAACACAGAAAAACCTTTTGTTCCTTCGGCAGAATTCGAACCTGCGACCCCCGGCTTGAGCACCAAAGCGCTGAACTGCTGAGCCACAGAGGTCGTTAAACAAATATAATCTTTAAATGTCTCTTTTCAATAAAACGAGAAGTTAAAATATGGTAAAATTTTATACAAATACTCACAGATATTCTTTGACTTAAATCATGTTTATATAGTGGTTACATACATGAACCTATTTTATATAAATCACTGTTTCATCATTATAAATATGATTTCGAGGTCACTTCGCTAAAAATTACAGTTTTTTGCAAATAACAAAACATGAGTTAACAAATTTGTAAAAGTTGAAAATAATTTTTCAAATTAATGGAATAGAATTTCGTAGTTTGAAATTTAAAATTAATCCTCTATTTCTGTTTAACCAATCACAGGCAATGTGCGAAAGAGTACACAAGATAAAAGAGTGAGCAAGGTATGTGGTTTGCACAGACGATAGTCGGGTATAGTTTTGGATTTCGAACGCCAATACTTACGATAGGAAGTTGCGACACCCTGGCCACAACTGTGATCGCTACTTGACCAAGATCCGTGCGGTGTCGGTTTTTCGACGAAAGATTAATAATAAAAAACAATGATGAACGAGGAAACGTTTAGTTTTAGATTTATAGAATTATATCAAACAGAAAATTTTATTTTCATGCGATAAAATTAGCCTAGGGAATGTATAACCAAATCTCTGTGCCAAATTTTATGATGATTGGTTGAGTAATTTTTACGTGAAAGCGTTAAACACATTATGCGTACATTATCTCGCTATAAAAAATAGCCTTCCCCGTGGTCTACTCTATATCTGTGCCAAATTTTATGATGATCGGATAAGTAGTTTCGGTGAATGTTTGATAAAAACAAATTTTATTACCTACGTATTTAGTACATAATATAATATTATAAGGAAGCGTTCAAGTATTGCTTTACGGAATTTGGGGGGTGAGGAGTTAACACATTAACATAGTAGCGGTATGATGTAAATAAATAGACCGCAGCAGCCGTCAGTCTCAACATCTATTTTAATAAATATACACACCCTAAGATTAAGAACCTCTAGATACGCAACACTTGTAACCACTAGAGTGCATCTCGCTCACCCACTATGTGTTGCCATGTACAAACATACCCTTCAATTGTGGTATTTTTGTCTTGATCTTAGGATGCACATGTAAGTTTTCTCGTCGTAGTCAGTAATAAACAAGAACCGTAAAACGAGTTTTCCCTTACACCACTCATTATTAAAATAAGTAAATTTCAATTTTTTTATACTGGCGATTAAATTGTTCTAGTTATTTTTTATGAGTCAGAGGTTTTAAGAAAACATGCGATTAAATTACGATCGTACCTGGATTTTCAGTCTCGATTAGAAGTCTTTGGTCTCGATCGACACCTATTATTAAGTAAACTCTAGGCCAAGACCGAAAGTAATAGATACATTAAAAAAATATTATGAACGTGGTAAAAATATTTTTAACTCATGAACGGCTGAACCGATTTGGCTGAAAATTGGTGAGGTATCTTGAAACCAGGAGAAGGACATAGGATACTTTTTATCCCGTTCACAAGGGACTCAAAACTCGAGAACGGCTGGATCGATTTGGCACATTTTATATTGTTTTGAAATAATTGCAGAAGTTCAGGGAAGGCTTGAACAGTGAGAAATAATGAAAAAGGTTGTAGGTGTAGGACTAGGACGTAGGATGCATTATAAGTGTAGTCATTTATTCATTTCAGTTCATGTTTAAGACAGAACAACGTGTGTCGAGACAGCTAGTTATATATTATTATTAGGGGTTATAATAAAAAGAAAAAGATAAAAAGGCCTTTACCATAGTTACTGAGCCTCTCATACAGTTTGTATGGTTTAATGGCTTCAAATACCTAATAATTTTGTTAAAATTAACGGTAATTCCGCTGTCTGTGGATCAATTTTCGAATTGTTTTTTTTATGTAAAGGGTTCCTATGGGTGTAAAAAGTGGTGACGTGATGATGGGATCTATGAGGAATCGAGGGAACTCGTCGAAACTTATATGGTGATTTTGACTTTTTCTGAAGTAGTCCAAGCATAAACCACCAAAAAGTCTTACTATTAATACTGTTAGGTAGGGTAGGTATTTCTCTTAATATAAAAATTAAACAATAAAATGAAATTATATTAAAAATTAAACAATATCAAAAAAGTAGTTTTTTATTTAAGTAGATGTTTCAAACATTCTTCATTCACTTCAACACATTTAAAAAATTAAACAGTTAAAATACATATAAAAGAAACTAGCTCGTCAAGAAGAACCAGCGTAAGAAACTCGCACGGGGCCACTTTTTAGCAAAAATATTTTTACAATGTAGTAACTTAATCTATATGTCACCGTAAAATTGTAAAAACCTTTAGATTGTAATAAAACTAGTGAAATTGTAAAATGCTGATTGACTACCGACGCGAATACGCTGTAAGATTAATTTCCTAAGTGATTACGTAATATAAAAACAGATTTATAAAAAATTACAGTTATTAGATTCAGTATAATTAAGTACCTATTCACTTGAAAGTAAACATTTCAATTAACGTAAACACTTGCGTTTACTTTTGACTTCGTTATTGACACTCAAGTGGGAACATGCCAAATGATACCTCATCACAGAACACACATTACGGAGAGGAAAGAGGAGGACGACCTCATTCCCTCATGACAGATGCACGGAGTACCAACCTCTATAAATCATATGACGTTTCCCGTCGTGTTTTTCTTCAAGATTATAATGTTTTAATGTGAATAAAACATATGCATGTTATATATATATTTAGAAAGGTGATTAAATTTCCTAAATGATAATATAATTGGAATTAAGAAAAATACTAGTTTAATAAAAGAAATCTTGATCCAAACACAACACACGACTTTTTCTTATATTTTTATTGCAAATCTAAACTAAGGCCAAATTTATGTTTCTATATAGTAAAATTTGCTTAATTTACGTAGGTGCACACATTATATATAAAATTTTAATTCAAAAACCGATATAAAATAAGTTACAGTTACCTACTATAAAATTGTCAGTCTAATTTCGATTCCCGCGATTTTTATTTCTCCAAATTATATTGTTATAATTTATGTACTACCTATGCATGTGATATATATTTAAAAAGTAGAATAGATTTCCTAAGTGATGACGTAAATGGAATTTAGAAAAATACTCATTTAATAAATGGAATCTTGATACAAACACATAAACTTCGTCTTTTTTAATATTTTGTTTTAAAACTCAAATAAATATAAAATGTATGTTTCTATACAGTGAATGTTGCTTTATTTACGTAATTGGATATATTATACATAAAAATTTAATACAAAAACAGTTGTACTAACAAGGATTGGAGCAAAACTAATTACAATTACTATGAAAAATATCTGACATAGTACATATTTTGATTGCTCAATAAACTGTAACTGGGACATAAATAAATACATATTTTTATACATTTCAGGATGTTAAATATTACAGTAACTCATTATTTTTTTACAATGTACAATAAGGGAACTCCCTCATTGAACCCTCCGAAACTAGGCCTATTTTGACGGTAATGTCTTACAAAAACAATCATAGTAATAAATTTACTTATTCTTATCCATATATTCTATTCGTAGACTCTAGAATAAATACCGTTCTTATAAAATTTCTACTAAAATGTTCAATTCAAAATGCATTTCACAAGAAAATCATAAACTCACTATGAAATAAAATAGCAATAAAAACGTATATTTTTCATTCGATTTTCTGAAGTAATTTGTAGTAGATTTATGGAAAATACTTAGTATACGCATAAAAAACTTAATATTAATTACATAAATGTATAAATTATGTGGTACAAACAAACCACTTATAAATTAGAAATTTATTCTATGGGCGTGCCCAGCTTGCCACCAGGCAGCAAGCGACGCTTGAGAGTCATGCTGTCACTTGCTGCAAGGCAGCAAGGGACGCTTGAGAGGTTATATACTCTTTTGAGATAGAGACTCCGTGTAGTTTTAAGTGTTTAAACAATGGGTGGATGCAGTATTTTGAGGTGCAAAAGTCGCAGCGAACGAAAATGTGCTGCCGTAACTTTTCACTCGTAATTAGCTATAGCTCGTGTTTTTTTAGTTTGTGATTGCATTTAACATAAGAATGATAATATATGGATGTAAATACAGTCATATTTTCCATAGAAAGTGAGGTGAAATCTGTATTTTTTACATAATTCGTAACTAATTCTAAAAATATATTTGTCTTAGTGTTGCTATTTAATTTAGTACCAAAATATACTGACTAAAGTTCTTTCGGTAAAAATTTAGTATAATATCCCACGATCCCACGATTTGGGGAGGAGGGGGTTAAGAGGGGAGGGGATGGTTGAACCCCCACTCGTCCCATCAGGAAACCCACAGTTACTGAGATATTAGTGGTTGAAGTTTTGGGGTTATTTAGTCGTTTAGTTGTAATTTGGAGTGGTAAATATAGTTGGGTGGTTGGGAGTAATATGGCTAACCACAAACCTCACTAAACATAAATTTTGGATACATAATCAATTCAATCAATGTAAGAACAATTTTTTTGATATATGTGTTTAATTTTTTAAATGTATTAAAGTGAATGAAGAATGTTTGAAACATCTTCTTAAATAAAAAAAAACGATTGACTTTTTTGACATTATTTAATTTTTATATTAAGAGAAATACCTACCCTACCTAACAGTATTAAAAGTAAGACTTTTTAGTAGCTTATGCTTGGACTACTTCAGAAAAAGTCAAAATCACCATATGTGTCCATATAGATCCCTCGATTCCTCATAGATCCCATCATCAGGTCACCACTTTTTTGAATGAAAACGGGACCAACTTGGGATTATACCCTTTACATAAAAAAAAAAGAATTTTGAAAATTGGTCCACAGACGGCGGAATTATCGTTGAACATACAAAAAATATGTATATATATACAGTCGAACGTATAACGGCCTCCTCTTTTTTGAAGTTGATTAAAAATAAATACCAAATCGTATTGTTTCATACAAAATAACTAGGTATTTGAAGCCATTAAACCATACAAATTGTATGAGAGGTGGGAAAGGCCTTTTTATGTTTTTCTTTTTATTATTATATAATATAGCTAGCTGTCTCGACACACGTTGTTCTGTCTTAAGCATGAACTGGAATGAATAAAAGACTACACATATAATGCATCCTACGTCCTAGTCCTACACCTACAATCTACACCTTTTTTATTATTTCTCACTGTTTAAGCCTTCCCTGAACTTCCGCCATTATTTATAAATCAAAATGAGCCAAATCGATCCAGCCGTTCTCGAGTTTTGAGTCCCTCGTCCCTCGTGAACGGGATAAAAAGTATCCTATGTCCTTCTCCTGGTTTGGGACCGTCCATTAATCACGTGATGTTTTTAACAACTTTTTAGACCCCTCCCCTCCCCCTGGTGATGCGTGGTGAGGTTTTATACTACCCCCCCTCCCCCACCTAAGATCACGTGTATTTTTTTTACATAGTAAGCAGGTCATGTTTGAAGAAAACTTAAAAAACGTTTTAATCGAATAATTTAAGCAATTAAAACTATAGGAGTCATTTGTTTTGTAAGTATTTAAACAACACTACGAATCTACAACCAATAATAATTTCGGTATGCATAGACTAGATTCGAAAATTAATACACGTGATGTCTCCTTATACCCCCTCCCCCCCTTGGTGATACTTGGTGATTTTTTTTTCGGACCCCCCCCCCCTCCCCCTTTAGGCATCACGTGATTAATGGACGACCCCTTTCAAGATACCCCACCAATTTTCAGCCAAATCGGTTCAGCCGTTCTTGACTTATTTTTTACCACGTTCATAATATTTTTTAAATATTTCTATTACTCTCGGTCTTGGCCCAGAGTTTACTTATTAATAGGTCTCGATCGAGACTGAAAATTCAGGTACGATCGTACTTTAATCGCATGTTTTCTTATAACCTCTGATTCATAAAAAATAACTAGAACAATTTAATTGCCAGTATTAAAATAAATATTGAAATTTACTTATTTTAATAATGAGTGGTGTAAGGGAAAACTCGTTCTACGATTCTTGTTTATTACTGACTACGACGAGAAAACTTACATGTACATCCTAAGATCAAGACAAAAATACTACAATTATTGAAGGCTATGTTTGTACATGGCAACACATAGTGGGTGAGCGAGATACACTCTAGTGGTTACAAGAGCTGCGAATCTAGAGGTACTTTATCTTAGCCACAGCGCATGCGTTTAATTTTTTTTTTCTCAAAAAACGCACCCAATAGTTTTATTTTTGTGATTTTAATTTTTCGGATTTTCTGTTGGATATTATAATTCTATAAATCTGAACGTTTCCACGTTCATCATTGTTAACATAGATTAATTATTAGTTACTACGTAATTGGTAAACTAAACATTTTTATTACTAAATATTTAATTACGAAAGTTTCGATGATGAAAACAAAAAAAGTAAGCGTGCGCTCACTGTTGGAGCTCGTGACGAACTAAGTATGTGTCAACGTGTGGACGGAAAGCCATAACTGTGGCCACAACCCTTTGATCTTTCGTCGAAAAACCGACACCGCACGGATCTTAGCCAAGTAGCGTCACAGTTGTGGCCCATTATTCCAACACTGTGCCACCCCCTAATCCAAACGATGGCACAGTTGGCTACTAGATGGCCATAACGGTGTGAGCCATCACACCGTTATGGCCATCTAGTAGCCAACGTGTGGAGCCGGCAATAAATAAATAAAAATAGAAAAAAATATATGTCAAAACGAAAATCAAAAAACACTTTTGTCTTTTCGTGAATTTTATACTAGATTTACACTCTCGCGCGAGTGGCGAGGCGAGGCCTGAAGTGAGTCGCGAGGCGAGTGTGTAAACGGAGTTCGCCTCGATGCGAACTGCGTTTACACACTCGCCTCGCGACTCACTTCGGGCCTCGCCTCGCCACTCGCGCGAGAGTGTAAATCACTTATTAACGTTTTCGGTTTACTAATTAGGTAGGTACTTTACTATTACGTTGATTACGTTTATATAATATAATATTTACTTTCACACATAACATGAGCGAAGAAAAAGATGTTGCACTGCCCTCTGAGACATCAAATATTGAGAATAAAGACGGGGAGAAGGACGGCGACGGCTTGAAATCGGACAAAATTAAAAGTACTTCCCTTTTGTTGTTACTTCTTTTCTTGGTACATACATAAACATAATAAAGCCTCGACCGATAGCCAGACTACTCTCGAAGTAGGCCGAGGTTGGCTGAATAAGACAGGTTACTTCGCCGAGGTAGTGCCTCGGCCTACTGGCTACTTCGCGAGTAGTCTGGACGGAGCATAATATTTATAAGGAACTGTAACGTTGCTTAAATGTTGGTAGAACTCCGCCGATTAGAAAAACTCTACATATAAGTCAGATTAGATTTCCAAAAAACTAATTGAGGCCACCCGAGACCCCAGAGCCGGCACCTATCTGGCCCAAAGAGTGAGTATCGCAATTCAGCGGGGAAACTCTTTGAGCCTTCTAGGTACTCTGCCTGGTGGGGACGACCTGGGAGATTTCTTTTTATTGTAGCTTTTTAAGTTTTTCTAGTTTTAATTTTTTAAGTAGTTGGCTATTAGTACCATATATAATTGTTATTTAGTCAGATTATATTGCATTCACTATACCTTTCTTGTTCATACTAATACTGTAAAAAAAATCTGTTTTCAGTTGATATACTATTGAAAGCAACAGCGAATGCTCCTATAATGAAGAAGAAGAAGTGGGCGGTCGACGCAGAGAAACCTATCGGTTGGATTGTGGAGTTTGTGAAGAAATACCTAAAACTAGAGCAAGATGAGAGATTGGTAATTAGATTTTTCTTGGCACATTCTTTATAAACTAGCTGTTTCCCTTGGCTCTGCTCGCGTAAATATGCCATTGAAAATAATCACAGGAATACTGTACTTTTCCGGGATAAAAAGTAGCCTATCTTTTAATCTAGAGCAGTGGTCCCCAACCTTTTTTTTACGCGGGCCACAAACCCGTTGTACTCCTGGTGTCGCGGGCCGCAACCAAAATTTTTAGGGACAAAAAATATGGTGTTTAAATTTAACGATTTAATAATAGAAAAACACAAGGTAGCTAAAAGAGTGAAACTAAACATTTAAGATGAGATAACGACACAAACTAAATTAAAATAACAAATATGTATTATATAATTATGTTCACTCAGTGAGATTTTTGGAATTGTGAACGCTTTTTTACAACTTTATCTAGAGCTGGCTTGTCGCTACATGCTATTCTTATTACATCGTAGGCTGTATTTCAAAAACCACTTTAGCTAGAAAGCTGATATTTTCATAAGTCTTAATTCTGATGCCGCTATAACAACATAATATCATATCTAAAAAACAAGATAAAACAAATAATATAAGGAGAAGCCCTTTTTATGACAAAAAAAAGGCGATTTTTTGTCCTTTCTTTAGTCGATGGCAATGCTTTAAATATTCACAAGATACTAAATTGATTTCTACTCCAATATATAATTCAAAGTAAAAATTAATATAAAATGGGTTTTCATAAAAAATAAAATTTTTGTCTATTTTTTTTCCTAAAATGGCTTTTCCTTGGCTGATTTTTAAGTTACAGATTTCACGCGGGCCACAGATAAAGGCCCGGCGGGCCGCGGGTTGGGGATAGCGGATCTAGAGCCTAAACTACTACCATACCAAAATTCATCGAAATAGTAGTTTTTGCATAAAAGACAATCTATACATTCATCCATCAATTCTCACAAACTTTCACATTTATAATATTAGTAGGATGAAAACATATTGGGCAAACAGATCGCTTGATGGAAAGCAATTACCGTCGTCCATGAACAGTTGCAACACTAGAGGAGTAACAAATGTCTTGAAGGCCTTTCAAAGAGAAACACTCTTTTCTTGAAGGTTTTAATTTGTTTTGGGAGTCAGTTGTAGAGTTCAATAAACTTAAAAAAAAAAAAAACTTTTTGGCATCAAATAAGCTCACTAACTTATAGATGTATATATTATAGATGAGGCATGTTGAAGCAAAAAGTGTCTCCAGTTAAATGGCCCCACTTTTGAAATTTTTGGGGCCATTTTGACATTTGAAGCATGGTGAAAACAAGATGGCTGGCGTAACTTTCTTGTATGAAGATTTGTTCTGTCAAATCTATGTCATATCCTATCTTAAGTTTTGAAATCTTTGGCTGTGCTACATAGTTGCTATAATTTCATATCTTTACAGTTCCTATACGTCAATCAGACATTTGCTCCATCTCCGGACCAGATCATCAGGAACCTGTACGAATGCTTTGGAACCGATGGCAAATTAGTCTTACACTATTGTAAAAGTCAGGCGTGGGGCTGAAGATAATTATTATTTTGTTGTGATAAATGTGTTTGTAAATATTATTTTTAGTTATAAGGTTTAATTTTTATATATTCTGTATTTAAATCACAAAATGTGTTTTGGATTGAATTTGAATAGATCAAGCAAAATTATTGTCCTTGAATGATGTTGTCACAAGTATAATTTCGATATAAGATGAATAGCATTTCGTAATAACAAAAGTGGCAGAGTGCGAGTCAGATTCAAGCACATAGGGTTCCCTTCAAAACGACAAAAACTCACATTTGTTGTATGGGAGCCCTCGTTAAATATTTATTTAATTTTTAGTATTCATCTACGTTTATTTGAATCAAAAGTGGTACATATATGTTGTTACAGTTATTTTCATTTTTCTTTATCTTAATTTTTATCTTAACTTTATCTTTTAAATATTTATTTAATTTGTTGTTATAGCGGTAACAAAAGTACATAATTTTGGAAAATTTCAACTGTCTAGCTATCACGGTTCTTGAGATACATCCTGGTGACACAGACGGACGGACAGACAGCGAAGTCTTAGTAATAGGGTCCCATTTTTACCCTTTGGGTACAGAACCTTAAAAATGGTACATGTGTACACAGTACAAACAACAGCTAGCCAGGTACTACAACTAGTCAAACATAATATATTTTATAGTACGGCGTGACCTAAACCGGCACTTTACGCACGCTTCGTGCGTAAAGTGCGGGTTTTTGTCACACTTGCTATAAAATAATATACGATACTTGTGGCCTAAGTTGTCTATTACTGCACGGCGCAGAGCTGTCAATAGCAACTTTAAACTTCCCGCGTAATTTCAAACGAGTGCATGTCGAACCGTCGCGCGCTCTACCGGCAAAAATCTGTTCTCGTAATTGAGACCATTATTTTAACATTACGTTCGGACTCCTTGTTATCTATACTTCGTGTTAGTGACACTCGCCGGACTAAGAGGAATCGATTTACATGTGAATCATAAAAATCGGCCCAGGCGTTTGGTGTTCAAATGTGTAGTGCTTCAAAGGAACATACATACATACATACATACATACATAGGCTGATAAACACATTACCATTCCTTTGCGTTGCGCAGTCGGGTAAAAAGGACTAAAAACATCGTTTTTTTAAAAGCTTTTATTTAACTTGCAATGTATGTATGTTGTTGCTATGATTGAAAAACGAAAACTGATATTCAAATCCTAATGTTACTTGCGACATTTTTTTGTTTAAACAATGATATTGTTACGAACACAGAAAAGCGCCATCTAGCGTCAACCAAGGAAACCACTTGGTGTGAACAGGGACAGCGTGAGGTCTCCTACTCAGTACTAGATGGCGCTACTGTGCGAATATTCTGGCACGATCCAACCAGTTCAGGCGAGTCACGAACTTCTCTGGAATGATCTGGGACTCGTATCGACCGGTATAAATACGTCGGAAGAATGCGAGCAAGGCGAGTTCACTTTGAGCTTCCAACGAGGCGAAACAGGCGATACCAGCGAAAATTAGTGATCGGAGTTCGAGTTGAACAGCGAAACGGGCGATAACGATGTGAATACTAGTGATGTGATGATACCAGGAGTGAAACCCACGACTTGGCTACGATTAAGGACATCGTTAGTGCTTAGTGTTTGGACTTAGTGCTTAGTGTTTGGACTTAGTGTTTAGTGTTAGACCTAGTACTTTGTGTTGGACCTAGTGCTAGTGAATAAAGTCTTCAAAAGGGTCAGCAGGTCTTTTTCTCCAAATCCTCGAACCCTAGCACGTAACAACTGCTGTCAGAAGTGGGATTTGGAGATGCCATTGACTCCGAGAGAATATTTCAAGGAGTGCGGCGGGAGGAGCAGCTGTAGTGGAGGAGCGACCCCTGGCGGAGAGGAGCGACCCCTGGCGGAAAGGAGCGACCCCTGGCGGAGAGGAGCGACCCCTGGCGGAAAGGAGCGACCCCTGGCGGAGAGGAGCGACCCCTGGCGGAGAGGAGCGACCCCTGGCGGAGAGGTGCGACCCCTGGCGGAGAGGTGCGACCCCTGGCGGAGAGGTGCGACCCCTGGCGGAGAGGTGCGACCCCTGGCGGAGAGGTGCGACCCCTGGCGGAGAGGTGCGACCCCTGGCGGAGAGGAGCGACCCCTGGCGGAGAGCAGCGACCCCTGGCGGAGAGGTGCGACCCCTGGCGGGGAGGTGCGACCCCTGGCGGAGAGGTGCGACCCCTGGCGGAGAGGTGCGACCCCTGGCGGAGAGGTGCGACCCCTGGCGGAGAGGTGCGACCCCTGGCGGAGTGGTGCGACCCCTGGCGGAGAGGTGCGACCCCTGGCGGAGAGGAGCGACCCCTGGCGGAGAGGAGCGACCCCTGGTGGAGAGGAGCGACCCCTGGCGGAGAGGTGCGACCCCTGGCGGAGAGGTGCGACCCCTGGCGGAGAGGTGCGACCCCTGGCGGAGGCCACACCCCCTGGGGACCAAGCTCCGCCCACTGGCCCCGCCTACTATGCCCTGCCCACTGACCACGCCCCTCAGGCTCCGCCCGATGTAGGCCAAGTTCCGCCCACTGGCCCCGCCCACCGGGCCCCGCCTGCTCAAGTCCTTTGGGTCTCTGGGAGAATGATGCTATGAGAGAGGCTCAAGAAAGAGATGACGACCTTCGGCATATCGTCACGTGCAAGAAACGGAGCGACGAAAAACTAATCTGGAGTGAGGTTGCACCCACTGGCGCTATCACTAAGGCGTACTGGGCGCAATGGGACAGTCTGATAAACGGAATACCCTACCAGAAATAACGGCAGAGAGTTCCATCTTCAGATAATTGTCCCAAGAACGAGAGTGCCAGATGTTCTGCGTGAAATGCATGATGGCGTATCAGAAGGTCATCTGGGTGTCAAGAGGGTCATTCAAAGTGGTACACATAGATCGTCTGGCGCGGTGCCATGGCAGAGGCAACGATACTCGGGACGAGCATCTCTAAGAGGGGAGTAGTGTTACGAACACAGAAAAGCGCCATCTAGCGTCAACCAAGGAAACCGCTTGGTGTGAACAGGGACAGCGTGAGGTCTCCTACTCAGTACTAGATGGCGCTACTGTGCGAATATTCTGGCACGATCCAACCAGTTCAGGCGAGTCACGAACTTCTCTGGAATGATCTGGGACTCGTATCGACCGGTATAAATACGTCGGAAGAATGCGAGCAAGGCGAGTTCACTTTGAGCTTCCAACGAGGCGAAACAGGCGATATCATTGAAAATTAGTGATCGGAGTTCGAGTTGAACAGCGAAACGGGCGATAACGATGTGAATACTAGTGATGTGATGATACCAGGAGTGAAACCCACGACTTGGCTACGATTAAGGACATCGTTAGTGCTTAGTGTTTGGACTTAGTGCTTAGTGTTTGGACTTAGTGTTTAGTGTTAGACCTAGTACTTTGTGTTGGACCTAGTGCTAGTGAATAAAGTCTTCAAAAGGGTCAGCAGGTCTTTTTCTCCAAATCCTCGAACATATGCAGTATTTAAATCATGAAGCATAGATACCAGGAGTCCGAACGGTATAGGCTTTTCCATAGTAATTATGTACACAATAATAGGACCAGATCTTAGTTCTCTTTTCTGCCGCTAGGCGTGCGAGACCGACGAGTACCAAGTGTTGCCAATACTATTATACCGAGTGTTGCCAATACTATTATTTATTACAATTATTTTTAAATTACCGTTAGGCAATTACCGTGTTCTACGGTATCTATTTTTCGAGAACAGTTTCTAAGAATTTCCTAAAACTTTTATATAATAAGATTTCAATCTTTCCAGAGCTGTCAATAGCAACTTTAAACTTCCCGCGTAATTTCAAACGAGTGCATGTCGAACCGTCGCGCGCTCTACCGGCAAAAATCTGTCCCTGTAATTGAGACCATTATTTTAACATTACGTTCGGACTCCTGGTTTCTATACTTCGTGATTTAAATCATCAATTTTGTATTTACCTTCGTACATTTTGAACTGCTGTGACGTCACTCGTGCATAATTTTTTTATAGAGCATTTAATGCTTTCCAATGATCTCACTATTGTGATGACTGTATTTCTTCAATGGACAGAAATATTGTCTTTGCAATGGCATATCTACGAAGATATGCCATTGCAAAGACAATATTTCCTGGCTTATTATGTACTAGTCAAAAAGCCAATTAATAAAAAAAATGCATGTTCCCCGTTATTGGGTTATAAAACGAAAAAATAATACTGTATTATTTATTATATAAAGTACAAAGCTATAATATAAAGTTGTATCTCATTTTTTTACTTGTTATTTCCCATTACCACATCTATTTATGGAATTCTTACTCGTCGTCCTCGTTGGTAAGTTATCTGAAACAAATTATAGAGGTATAGTTAATGAGACCTTGCGTCATATTCACTACACAAAAGGATACATTGTCATCATCAAATGCTAACAACAAAAGAAAGGCCCGTAATACAAACGCGACTTCTTTTGCCCGAGATTTTTCGCGGCAACAGATAGACGCTTCAAATATACACTGTAGTTGTATATTCTCAAAAAAATAAAAATATTTAAGGGGGTCCCATAAAAAGTTGTATTTTTCGCTGTCTCATGCCCGATAATAATTTAAAAAAGATGGGTAATTGTGTGGTAAATAACGTCATTTAAGTTGCTATCATTATAGCGCGCTCTTGTATTTAGATTAAGTTGAATCTGAACTGAGCATTGCGAATTAAGGGCCAGTCCACACGGTGCGTTACGTCGACGCAGCGCAAACATGTTAACGCAATGCCGACCACACGGGTGCTGCGTTAACGCAGCATTGTTGCGTTGTAAACATAACGCGGTTACCCCACCCGCTTCGTCTCGGGGGATGCTGTCCGTTGTTCGTGCGTCGTCACAGCGTTGCGTCGACGCAGCGGATCGTGTGAACAGTACAGTTATTAACAGTACAGTAATTATAGTACATTTAGTATGTAAAACGACGGAGCGACATGGACCCGCTTTAAGATTGAACCTGTACCTGGAGGTCTGCAGGGCGTTTTCTTGGACTTGTCAGACTTTTCGCTGCGCTGCGTGCGACAGGGACAGCACGAGTGCACGCTGCTGCGCGTTGTGTCTATCGCCTCGATTTTTTCCACCTGTCAATAGATGGCGTTTTATTTAAAGATTTCTTTTTGTAAAGCATTAAAACATTCTGACTATATGTCCCGGAATCTGCGGAAAGGCAGTGGAAAATTCCAGAGCATTGGAAATAAGTTTTTATACCTAAAAATTGGATGAAATAAATCTACTTACTTACTACCCTTTGCCTGGTCCCCGTAACGAAAGTTCTTCTGATACTTGCCACGGGGTGTGAAGTATCCTTAGAAATTATTATTTTTGTTATAAAAATTACTTAAATTTTTGTTTACCTTAACGGGTGCAGACGGTATCTTGTTCGGTTGTCGTTTCGGTTTTTCCTCTAGCGGTAGCTTCAGTTGTTGCTGCAAGCTTTTGGGCGACTCCGCAACCGTTTCTCTGGCTTTGGATCTACTTGATAATGGTTCAATGTACTCCTGCAGGGATAATTAATATTTTGTAATGCTCAATCCTGGATTAGCGTATAAGCTATTAAAGCAATCGCTTAAGCCCTAATGGCATTTGCCATATTTTTATACCTAAAACCGGATTTTTGTTAGTGATCCTTCTGTACGCTAGCAGTACCTATTACTAGTTTTTGACCGCGGCTACGCCTGCGTAAATACAGTATCCCGTGGGAACACTGCATTTTTCGTAAAAAAGTAGCCTATGTGTTAATCCAGAGTTTAAACTATACTACCAAACCAAATTTCATTAAAATCTGTTCAGTAGTGTTTGCGTGAAAGAGTTACACACACATAGACACATCTATTGACTGAATATCGCTAGTCTCATCGTTTGAATAGAAACCAAGCGTGCCATTATTTATACTGCTGTGGCGTCTGAAGAGCGATTCGGTGATGATAACTCCCCGTCCCCGAGTAAACGATTCAAAGGCCGTTTTTCAAGAAGTACCAAGCGCGACTCAGGACTGTGCACTGATTGGTCCGCTACAACAGCATCGGTACGTCCAAAATTCTAGCGCAGCCAGTGGCAGATAAGACAACTAAGATCTAGGTTTATTATTGTGTGTCATGAATACTATGGAAAAGCCTATACCGTTCGGACTCCTGGTATCTATACTTCGTGATCCATACAAACTTTGAAACATAATTAGTAAGATTCTGTGGTACTAGGTAGGTACCTCCGGCACACGCCACACGAAGATGCCGCCGGCGGCGCAGGCGCTGACCGCGTGCCGGCCGTCCGGCGCGAACCGGACGCTCGTGACGGCGGCCGCGTGCCCCAGGCCCACGTGCGTGTACACGCCGGCCTGGTACTGCCACAACTGTGAAGGGAATACAATTTTTATTATACGTCTATAGTCTACACTGGATCACCTAATAAACATAAGCACCCAGTATTATAAATAGGCATGTATTTAAACTTGCAAAACATTCAGAATTTGGGTAAAAAAACCGGATATGGCTTACTAAATTAAATTACTAAGTTTGGCGAATCAACAAAATGGACAAAAATCCAAAGTCAGCGACTAAATAATACCAGTTTTATTAACGGAATATTCCAAAACGACACCCATACGCAAGAAAACACCCCAACAGTATAAAAAAATGTGATTTTCGTAGCCTTTTCATTGAATTCTTAGCAGCTGATAATTTATCAGCCAATGTGGTTTTCTAGCTGCTTACATCGTAAACCGGTCGCCAAGTTATCAATTTATGTGCTAGTTTAATTGCGTGTATAGATTTTTGTTTTTTTGGGCCTGAGTGTTTTCGCCATTTTAGTTATTTAATTGCCAACATATTCATATTTTATTCGCACGATTAATTATAACCATTATAAAAATATTACTGTCGTTCGTGGACACCCGCACGATAAATTACGAGTGCGTTACCCGCATTTAACTATAAAGTAAACAAACAGTTATCTCTATCCCTATCTATCAAAGCGAGTTATGTACCTTGACCATCTGGTCGTTCCCGCCCGTGATGAACAGGTCGCCGTCACTGGATATATCGAGGCTGTTTATCGCGCCGGACTTGCTCGCCTCCAACTAGGAAAAAGCAAACTAAATTAGCAGAACGCATAAAAAATAGTAGGGAGACATGCTTCGGCACCAATAAGCCGGCTCCACAGGGTAAATAGCACGGCCTCACAGAAAACTGAAATTAAATGATGCATGCATTGTGTTTCGCCACGATTGCGAGAACAGTATCCCACGGGAATAATATACTTTTTCGGGATAAAAAGTAGCTTATGTTTTAATCCAGACCTCAAGCTACTACCATACCAAATTTCATCAAAATCCATTTAGCATTTTTTGCGTGACAGAGTAACAAACAAACATCCATCCATCCGTCAATCCATCCTCAGAAACTTTCACATTTATTATATTAGTAGGATTCATGAACGTAAAGAAAGGCGGACACCGCTTCAGTAATATGAATAGTGAAGCAATCTAAGTAAGACGGCCGTATCGTAGCGACACGTGCCGCACGCACACATTCACAGCAAAGTAAGACGATCGCCAGAGCCAGAGATAAGCCAGTACGCCAATGGCAATTATCCGTAAAACTCACAAAATAGTGAGTCGCCGCCATTGTTGGGCTTCACTCAATGCTTAGCTCACCTTCCGTCCGCCTTTTTTTACGTCCATAGTAGGATTACAGCACTTCAGCGTCGTACCTCGCGGGCCAGATGCCCCTCGGCGGCCTCCCAGTACGCCACGCGCCGGTCCGTGCCGCCCGTCAGCAGCTGGCACCCCCCACCCAGCGGGCTGTACCGCACGCACGTGAACAGCGTGTTCGCGTACAGCACCTGGCGACGTGACAGCGACCTGCGGGACACACTGAGCTGTGACGTCACGATTGTGTACCGCTTTAGACCCTTTACACATTGTCACTTAATACAATGAAACGCGTAAATTTTTGAAGCGAAGGTAGAGCGACGTGTGATATACAATTGACTATTTACGTCATCGCGTTTAATTGGCAAATGGAAATAAGAAAGCGCCTTTGCATAGTGGGGATATGGGCGCCGGCGCTTCGGCACAAAATGACATGACATACAAACCATGTGCATCGGCGCCGGGCGCCGGGCGCTGCGGGAACTGCGGCGAGTGTGTCAGGTAAAACAATGTTTTTTTTTTAAATAACGAGCAAACTAGTGATGTAACGAATGTCTTTTTTTAGCATTCGCGAACGCGAATGTTAATGGGAATATCTGCTACCGACATTCGCGAATGCGAATGCGAATATTCAGTTTTTGTTCATATTTGGCGCCAATTTGTCTATGGCTTGGCGGCAGTCGCGTTCGGAGTTCGAACAAGGTTCGTTATGGGTTCGTTACGTTCGTATCTTCCGAGTATTGCTGAGTTCATACGAACTCATCTATGATCTAAATAAAGCGTCATTCATTCCGCTCCGCTCAGTCAAACTTAAACTCAATTTTTTTATTTCCATGTAGGTTATGATATAACGCTTATGGAATTGTCCTACATGATGCCTACCACCGGTTCGGAAATTAGCCCGGCGAGAAGAACCGGCGTAAGAGACTCGCACATTTGCTTTTGTTTTCTGATATTCATATTCGCAAACCATTCGCAAAAAATTTGCGAATGCGAATGCGAATATACAATAATGTGCGAACATCACTAGAGCAAACATATCAAGTTTTTGCCCCAGTTCGAAAAAGTCGTAGACCCGCCACTGATGAAATAGGTAAGTATATTCCATTCCAAAACGCTATCAAAATCATGTTTAACATTTTATAAACAAGCTGTTGCCCGCGGCTCCGACCGCGTAAATATAGTATCCCTCGGGAATACTTTTTACCCCGGAAAATTACAGTATTACCGCGGGATACTCAAAAGTATATTTGCGGGCGCGGGCGGAAGTATATTTACATCCATCCTCACAAACTTTCACATTTATATTAATAGTATAAACTATAGAGTATAGTAGGAAATTCCATTCAGAAAAGCTATGAAAATCGTGTGAATTTTTTTTATAAATTCTACCAGGAACACATAACATACAGCAAATCCCATATAATACAGGATCCGTCAGTCCCGGCAGACACGGCCTCGGTGTCGGACGGCGACACCTGTATCGCGGACACCGGCGACTTGTGCTCCTTTAGCACCTTCTTGAGCGTCTGGCTCTCGGGCCGGATGTCCCACACGCGCACCTGAAAGAGACAGTATATACGACTTGGTACAGGAGAGAAAGAGATAGTGAGACCGACCATAAGTCCTGAGGCCTACTGCTTAGTTATAAATTAGTTATAGTGGAAGATGCGAGCATTTAAACTACACGCCTCAAGACTAAATGTAACATATAGACATGTATGGCGTTATTTATTAAAACATAGGTAAATACAAAACGGATATTCGAAATTTATAATCCTACTGCCACAAGTTACGACACAGTACAATAATATGCAAGACTAGCAACACAACGCCCTGTTAGAACACGACTAGCATTGGAATGAGCTACTTGACAATGTTTTTATTTGTGTCCTAAACGCTTCATAATTGTTCCATGACACAAAAAAGTACATTATTTTGAAACCTAAAAACCTACAAAAAAAATTATTTCAAATATAGGTAGGTACTTTTTATAAACTGCCGAAAACACTAGTAGCCATGTTGCATGTGCTGTGACGTCATACTAGTACTATTTCCGCCGTCCGCTCCGCAGATGGGGGTGTGCCGTTCCGTTTGACGTTTTTACAAAAATACTTTATAAGATGTCATGAACTATTTCTTTAGAGAAACACGTTCCGTTTTACTACTACGTATTTGTTTACGTGTCTACGTGTGTGTTTGTGTCGTCAGATACTTCGAGGTGCATTCATCAGTAGAAATTAAAAAACAAAAATACGTACTTTTAGATCAACTTTATGAATCTAAAGGGCCATACTCACGGCGCATCCAGCAAATCCAGCACCGGTACTCATAGCCATCATTAGTATCAGTCATTTAAAATTTTCAAGTCCGCGGCCTTGTGCTTGCAGGTTGGATGTTCAGTATTGTTTAAGCTTTTAGTTAATGATATCGCTAGAATAGGTTATTAATTTATGAAATTAAATATGAGACAAGTAGCCTATTTGGATATGCGTACCATCGCGTCGCTCTCGTGGCACGTGAATCACGCCCACATCGCACTTGTTTTCTGTTCCGTGTACATGTACTTGTGTATGCGTGTGTGTGCGTGCGTGTGACGTCACCTGGCCCTCGCAGCCGCCGGAGACGAGCGTGCGGCCGTCGGTGGTCATGTCGAGCGCGGTGGTGCCCTTGTTGTGCGTGTTGTAGATGCAGTAGATCAGCCGCCCGGTGAGCGGGGTGAACGCGCGGATGTTGCCGTCGTTCCACGCTGAAATCGTATACGAGATCATGTTAAACTAGTACAAGCAAGCTGATAAAAAAAATACGCGACACGAGATCTGGGATGAATCGCGCACGTCGCCATTTTGAGGTAATTTTGTGTCAATACACGGCTATGTCCGTGTATATGTCTGGTTTGTGTTACTTGAAGTTATGCTTTTATTTTGGTACTAGGACCGCATAAGTGTACAGCAATTACCGGTAACAAGTGACTTCCCATCCGCGGCGAACAGCAGCGACGAGCAGACGAAGTTGGGCACGACGACGCGCAGCAGCTCCTGCGCGGTCCGCAGACACCACACGCGCACGTCTCCCGCACCCGCGCTCGCGAACACGCCCGACATGCCCCTGTGGTACCAGGCGCGCATAAGGTAGCCAGTACGTCAAGCAATACTTGACAAGAATAAGAGGACGGGTCATAATTTTCACGCAATGTCACCGCACCGATTATACTGAAGTAGGGATTCAGAAACACTTAGGTGACTTGTGACTCTTTTCGAAATAAAAGTCTTATTTAAATTATTATTATTATGTACCTACTGTATGTCAGCTGAAAGTCGAAAGAAAACTCAACTTTCCGCTCGACCAGTCTCTAAACATCCATCTTTGCATTAGGACGCCTCGAAATAAGATGGCCCCCTGCAAGGCTGCTTTTATGTACTTAAGTATGCTCTATGTACTTATGACTAATGTTATATATAGATTAAGTTACAAAATTGTAAAAATATTTTTTTGAAAAGAACAATTTTCCCATCTTTTTGCTAAAAGGTGGCCCCGTGCGAGTTTCTTACGCCGGTTCTTCTCGCCGGGCTAGTTTCCGAACCGGTGGTAGGCATCATGTAGGACAATTCTATAAGCGTTATTTCATAACCTATATGGAAATAAAAATTTTGAGTTTGAGTTTTGAGTTTTGAAAAATTTAAACGCAAAGAAAGTAACCGCAGCGACCGCAGACGAGGTTGAACTACGTATTTACACGTAGTATGTTTGCGAGTCCACTATTCAACGGCGCTGTTGAGCAATTTTCATCTTATGCCTGGTCGAGCGGGAACGTGTTCGATAGTACATCTCATCCTTCTGGACTAGGAATTCATAAGCACTTAGATACCTTATCAGCATCAAGGAGAACTTACCTCGGGAACGCGATATCATTGATCGCGCACGTGTGGCAGGTCAACACGAGTAGCGGCTCGAACGTTTGCAGGTTTATGGCGTAGATCTCGCTGCGTCGCGTGCCGGCTAGGAGCTTCCGCTGTGCGGGCGCGGGGGAGTCCAGTAGCTCCAGAGATGTGATGCTGCCGTCGAGCTTCGTGGATTTGAGCTGAGAGAGAGAACAGTAATAATAATATCTATGGACGCTTCAAACCACGCCACGCAACAAGAATGTGTTACGGGTACCTGCAGTTAACGGAATACTCTCCGTTAACTGCATTTGCTTAATACTTTTACCGCCGAATACTGAAACGATAGTTAAATTAAGTGACGCTCAAGTCACATGCCATCCTTGTCATTTCGGCTAGCAGAGACAGCGACAGCCTGTGAATAGGAGGGCTATAGGAGGTACCTAGTGTTTCAGTTTTCGGCCGTTATACCCACGATACACAAGAATTTTATTATATTATAAACATATTTAATGACCTAGGACCCTAGGAGAGAGGATCACAGAAAACTTTTTGTTTCTTTGGCGGGATTTGAACTAGCTTAAACGCATACGCGTTAACCACTGAGCCATGCAGAGGCCGTCAATTATTGTGGTATTCTAGTATTCCAAAAGTACCATAATTCGTGATGAGTAGGCTAGAAGAATATACATAATAAACGCTACGCTTCTTTGACAATGGTAAAGAATAGATCAGGCAATTTTTATTTTATGGATAAAGCTGGGTACTCACAGCTCTGAAGGTGGGTTTGTTGGGCTCGGCGACCTTGGACTTAGGGAAGTCGCCGACCCAGTTGATCTCGTCCAGCAGCTCCACGCTGCCGTCGCCCGCGCCCACCACGAGGCAGCCGTCCGACATGATGATTATGGCTTCCACGCCTGGTGGAGAATGTCAATAATGTGAAACTACTATTATAAATATTGTTAAAGTTTGCGAGGATCATCCATCCATCCATGAATAGATGGATGTTTGTTACTATTTCACGCAAAAACGACTGAACGGATTTTGATGCAATTCGGTATGGTAGTAGTTTAAGCTCGTTCTAAAGACGTAAAACACAAGTACTTATTTTCGTTCTCCATGGACCTGAATTAAAATAATTAATTAGATTAGAAAACTACCCGAGGCTCCGCCCGCGCGTAAATACAGTATCCCTCGGGAACACTGTACTTTTTCGGGATAAAAAGTATCCTATGTCTTTTCCCAGGACTCAAAGTATATATCTGTACCAAATTTCATCAAAATTGGTTCAGCGGTTAAAGCGTGAAGAGGTAACAGACAGAAAGACAGACACACTTTCGCATTTATAATATTAGTATAGATGAAATGCGACTAAAAATGTTCACAATCTAATAGTATTTTGGGTTGTGGTCGCGACTTTTTTTCAATGCGCCCAATACCTTTTCAAGTTATCTGTCAAAACAACAAAGACAGTGGAAATAGAGTGCGTATTGTGTGCAAGAGGATTTCCGTAAGATATCTAACCTTGAGCATAACACACGGACTCGGGTCGTCTGCCCTTCCTCCACGGCCCGCACTTGGCCTGGCAGCCGAGCAGCGTGGGCTTGCAGTCCGCCACATCGGCCGACGGGTCCGTGGGGAAGTTGATCGAGAACTTTATCAGGTCGCCTGATCTGAAACATTAAACATATATTTTCTATAGACTATAGTTAATAGAATCAGGCGTTACTTTGCGGAAATCCGTAGCATACAATTTAATTACTATAGTAATATCCCGCGGAAAAAAACCGTTGGATATTGCTATATTAATTAAATCTTATTAATTAAATATAAAAGGTAAAGCTGTTTGACTAATGTATCAACGCACAAGCCGAACGCTTAAGACTAAAAATTTTAAATTTTGCACACGTTTTCTCATATGACGTGGGCATCCACTAAGTAAGGATTTTTTAAATTTCAATCCCCAAGGGGGTAAAATGGTAAAATTTAAAATATACTATCACACGGCCGAAACCCTAGGCAATTAATGGTACTTCTAAGATAAATATCTACGTAAACATAGTCCAAGCAACGGAGTTAAATAGAATTTTCAGCTTGTGTGAGATTGGAAACTTTCATCCCGTTCGTAACTAGTCTACAGTCCGTGCGCCTCAGAGTGTCTCAGATGAAAAAAAGTGTTTTTACATAGGTATGTAAAAACACTTTTTTTCCGAATAGGTATCCGGAAACCTATTTAACATATGTGCCAAAATGTTATCCACATAGTTTTCTTACCTTTTTCTTTGTCAGTTAGTAGGGACTAGGGACATAATGCTAAACCTACTGTCAATTTACTGACTCAGATTTAAAAACTAATGTACCAACACTCAACAGTTTGACAAAAAAGAGTATGAGTATGATGCGGTGACAGCAGGAACTAGAAGCATTGTCGACTGTATCATCTTTTATCCTTCATAGATTAGACTCATTTTTGCCAAGCTGTATGCTAATGGCTTGTGACTCATCTAGTATTGCTGGTACAACGGTAGTCGCTTCCCAATACTCACGTGGTGCCGGCATAGCCGAACGCATCATCCCTGTTGATGACGACACAGCGCACGGAGCGGCGCAGCTTGCCGAGCGACACGTCCACCACGTCCAGACTCTTGCTGTCCGACCGAATGTTCCAGATGCGGAGGTTCGCTGAAAACATTATTGACTTTGTAATTGACATTCATTTAAAAAGGAACTAGCATTCATTGCCCGCAGCTGCGCCCGCGTGAAATTAGGTTTTAAACTTTCATCCCCTATTTAACCCCCTTGGGAGTTGAATTTTGAAAAATCTCTCCCTAGTGGTTGTTGTTTACGTCATAATATGAGAAATACGTATGGAAAATTTCGAATTTCTAGCCTGTGCCTTGATATAATGCGATTCAAATGAGAATAGGAACGTCAATGACCTCTATCTGTCAAATGTCACTTGAAAAGTACGGTTAGCAGAAAAACTTATTTGCCAATAATAATAGTCGAAATAATTCTTTATATAGGTACTCGACACTAGCAGAATGATGCAAAACCTTTGCAACCACGATTGCCATAAATAAAAGAAGAGGAATAATAGTCTTACATCGAATTTAAATAATAACGTTAGATTATCTAAACATTTAATTAAATCAAATCAAATCAATCAAATTCCTTTATTGCTAGAATGTAGTACATGATGGTCTTAACTTCTGTGAGAGTTGCTGATACATTCTGCCATTACAATGGCGTGCAATGCATTAAAAATAGTAACTGTTTTGTTAATTAAATTAGGTCACAATATTAAGGAGTTAAATTTAACAGATAACATTTAGATAAAGTTAAAGATTCGTATAGATAAATAGTCAATTTGTGTAGAATGTAAAAATAAAATTTATTATCAAATTATTACAATGTCAAAGGATAAATTATCAAATAATAAAAAATAATCACAATAAAAATAATACATAAAAGATAATATGATTTTAAAAACATATAAATAATAATCCCTACTTAGTAACATATTATGTCAATTTTGCAGAGTAAAATCCACTTGCTATTAAAAAGATAAAATAAATTATAACATAAGTGAAGTCAATGTATTAATAAAGGATAATTATGTCAATTTAGTTATATACTAGGTACATTATTTATCGATTTATTTTATCTTTTCTTCAAATTTCATATATTCGTCAAGAGTATAAAAAGATTTTTCTAATAGCCATTTTGATATCTGAGTTTTAAAATTGATTAAATTCAAATCCTTAAATCTGTCAGGAAGTTTATTATACACTTTTATAACACTAATGCAAACATTTCTTTTATATAAGTCTAGACGACATTGGGGCATATATAATTTGTATTTAAATCTTGAGGGGGCACTTCTATTATTTACATTTGAGTTAACTGTAAAATATTGTGGATTTTGCTTAGCGAATACACAAATATCTCGAATATATAGACAAACCAGCGGCAATATGCGAAGTTTAGTAAAAAGTGGTTTACAGCTGTGCATAGACCAAGCTCCACAAATAGCCCTTACACATTTCTTTTGCACCCGGAAAGCTTTTTCAAAATCAACCGAGTTCCCCCACAACAACAGACCGTAGGATAGAACCGAGGACACGTAGCCGTGATATGCGGTTAACGCTGCTTCCGTAGAAACTTTAAGCCGTAGCGTTTTGAGCCGTAGAGCTTTGCCTATTATTTAGGTATGTAGACAGATGTAAGTAGGTAATTATGGAAAATGTAGGTAAATAAAGACATTAAAGTATTTATGCCGCAAGGCTGTAATACTAGAGAAGTTTAAGGGTATAACCATGGTCCATGGGTATAAGGCTGGGACTATATGCAACGGAATCCGGTAGGCCGTAGAGAATTATGAGCACTGAAAATAGATCTCTGCACTAATACAATAGAGTTGAAAATCGAACATCCGAGTGTAGAGTCAAATGTCAATGTCATATATGACACCTCGACACTCGAAACTTCCATTTTCAACTCTATGGTATTAGTGCAGAGTTCTACAATATTTTCAGTGCTCATAATTCTCTACGGCCTACCGGATTCCGTTGCATATAGTCCCAGCCTAACGTTCAGTTTTCGACGTTTTAAAAGCAGTAGATTCTCAAGGGAAGGGAAGAACTCTTCCTTTCCCTTGTCTAAGGTCTTAGATCATATACTACTCTAAGTCTAAGGTCTTAGATCATATACTACATAATCTAAGTCTAAGGTAGTCTAAGGTATTTTCTCTCACTTACTCGGCGAAATGCAACGTAAACGTAAGGCATAGTTCGTAATGCCGGTCCATTAGAATAGGCAAGCGGACTGATTTTTTTTTATTGCATAAATGAATAGTACTCTTAAATATGAGTAACTTCTTAGAAGAAACCGTATATCAAAAGTCAATATTTTCAAAGGTACAGCGATTTGTATACAAAATTTCGCTCCGCTCCAGTACTTACCAAAAAAAATTTTTTTTTGCGAAATTGGTAAACAAAACCTACATCATTAGTTTACTCACATCATATACAAAAACATTCATTATGGTAAGTATGAACTTAAACGCACAAATATCGGAGATATTTACAAATATATTCCTGCGGCCGTATACTTTATACCTACTTAATACACTTTAATCCAATAGTGACGTCATTTGTGTGGCGATTTTAGTATGGAGCGTTTTTAGGAGGCTCGCGAATTTTTTTATACAAATCGCTGTACCTTTGAAAATATTGACTTTTGATATACAGTTTCTTCTGAGAAGTTACTCATATTTAAGAGTACTATTCATTTATGCAATAAAAAAATTTTGTCCGATTGCCTATTTAGAGCTGAAGCTGAGTATCAAAAGTACTAGGCGAACATAAGTTACGCACCGTCACCGGCCGTCACGAACGAGTTGTGCCGCAGCAGCAGCGGCGCCACCGTCATCGCGTCACCAGTCGTCAGTTTGGTGGCGGCGGCGGTGCCGGTGGCGGCGCCGCTGACGCAGTCCCATATCACCACGGTGCCGTCGTCCCGCCCGCCCAGGGATATCATGTAGCGCTCGTCCGATGTGAACGATAGAGCTTCGACGCGCACCTAAAATATATGACATAAAATTAAATATTATTATTATCACTAGTTGTTAGCTGTTGCCCGCGGCTCCGCCCACGTAAATACAGTATCCCTCAGGAACATTGCGTTTTTTCGGGATAAAAAGTAGCCTATGTATTAATCCAGAGCCTAAACTTACTTAGATGCCAAATTTCATCAAAATCCGTTCAGTAGTTTTTCCGTGAAAGAGTAACAAACATCCATCCATACATTCTCACAAACTTTCACATTCATAATATTAGTAGGATTAGGGCCGACACAATATACTCGCGTAGCAGCACCGCGCCGTAATGCCGCTTTCCACTGCTCTACTCTATCATTAATTTTGCTCGCATTTAAACGTTGATATTGGCTTGCGGGTATGCAACGCGCAGTGGCGGACTAAGCCCGTCAGGGGCCCGGGGCGGCAAAGCCGAATGAGGCCCCCCCGCTTAAAAACCGGTCAAGTGCAAGTCGGACTCGCGCACCGAGGGTTCCTTACAAACTTGTAATAAAAAATAATGGTTCACGGCTTATGCATATGCCTTATGAAAATAAATGTTTTTTTTTAATTTGAGTTCATTGAATGAAAGGTAAATTGCGGTTAACGATTTAATAATATAGCCCTTTATTTCTATGCTTTACATTTTTTTTTAGTTTTTATGTTATACAAGCTAAGAAATTTTTATTTTAAAATTAGTCGGTACATATTGAATTACTTATAAAATGTTTCTTATGTATTAGTTTTTTTCGGCATGGCTCCTCTTCGGATAAAGGCCTCCTCCAACTTTTTGTTTTCGGTATGTTGTCTTTGTCATCCATTCCTCGCCCGTTATGTTTATGATTTCGTCGACCCATCTATCCTTAGGCCTTCCTTTGCTTCTCTTTCCACCTGGGCCTTTCCACTTGGTGACTCTCTTTGTCTGTCATACGGGCAACGTGGCCAGCCCATCTCCATTTAAGTTGTTGTGCATGTCGTTCTGCATTAACGAGTTTTGTCTTTTAACGAAAAACATTGCTATTTTGTTTGTCGATAAGTTTGATACCCAGTATGCTTCTTTCTTTTGCGCGCTGACACGTCCGAATTTTCTTTTTTGTTTTATCTTAAATAACAGGCATGGCAATAAGCAGGAGTCCATTACCTTCTTTTTGAGTTTCATAGGGAATTTGGCTTTTAAAATTTCTTTGAAACTCCAGTACTTTCTCCAAATCATATTAATACGGCGTTCTAATTCAACTTCGTGGCGCGTCTTCTCAAAGGATATTTGTTTTCCGAGGTATTTATAGCTGTCCACGTATTGAATTTGTGTATTGTTTACGTATATGTCATTTTTTACACTATTTGTCGCTACTTTTGTTTTTGAAGTGTTCATTCGTAAACCAATTTTTCTGCTTTCATAATCTAACTCACTTAATCATTATTTGTAGTTCTTATGATGTTTTGCAAAAATAATGATATCGTTAGAAAATTTTATATTGCAAACTCCGTGTCTTCTTTTATTCCTTTTTTTACAATTTTACTGTTTACGATTTATGACGTATTAAAAAAAACTACTTACTAGATGTCATTCAAACCAATTTTCGGTGGAATTTTGCATGGTAATGTACTATATGTTTTTTTAGTTTTATCATTCTCTTATTTTAGAAGTTACAGGACACACATTTTACCACTTTGGAAGTGTCTCTCACGCAAACTATTCAGTTTAGAAAAAAAATATATATTAGAAACCTCAATATAATTTTTGAAGACCTATCTATAAATACCCCACACGTATGGGTTTAATGAAAAAAAATGGGGGAACGTATGGGGAACGCTCAAAATTTATTGCTTTTTTCAATTTTTGTGACAGACAGACAAACTGACATGACGAATCCATAAGGGTTCCGTTTTTTGAGTTTTGGCTACGGAACCCTAAAAATGTAGTTAATGTTTATTTCGTTAAAATCTGGCAAGTGAAACTTAAATTCGAATTAAATTATTTCAGCTAAATAAACATACATGCCTACAATATGAAATGGATATGGGTGAGGAAAATAAAATACAAATCGATCGACAAAAAAATTTGATAAAATAAAATGTATATATTTTTTTGTAGCGTGTTATATGTGTTTTCGTGCCTTCAATTTACTGAACTCCTCAATAACTTCTGTGAAACCGATTTCTTTGGAAATTTTTCTTTCTATTTTCCATAGGACTTGTAGTTTTGCCGGAAATCGAGATAAACCGTCTTCTACCTCAAATCGCCCGTAAATTATTTTTTCTTTTATTTTTTAATATTCTCTTCCTTTTCCAATGGGTTTCATACTATTTTTTTTTTCACTTTTGACCATTTTCAATGGTAAAAGCCCTAGTCTATAAGCTTCATTATTGATTTGACGATTTAGATATACAAATGTACAGAGACTTTGCCATACAACAAGGACCACTCGCAAAATGCAAGAACTGAAGCAATGTACTCGTAGGTGCATGTTAACTAGAAACTACGGATCATAATTTCTAGGCTAAATTATATGCAGAATTAGTTACTTTTTCCAAATACTCGAAAATGTACTTACTCAACTCTAAACTCATTTACTTTTATTCCGCACCAAAACTCAAAAATACTATTACGCTTTTTAATGAAATGACTTTGAAAAAAATTGAAAAAAAAAAAGGCTTATCCGTTCGCAAAAATATCGGAACACACTAATAAACTATTAAATATCAACGTAATGAAATCATTTAATTCTCATTTAGGCCTCATTTAAAATATAGGTAATATTTTAAATAAGGCCAATGTTTATTTTTCGACGTAAATACAATATAGCGAATGTAGGCGTAAAAGAGTGAATTTAGTTGCAC
Source organism: Glaucopsyche alexis (assembly GCA_905404095.1). NCBI lineage: Eukaryota > Metazoa > Arthropoda > Insecta > Lepidoptera > Lycaenidae > Glaucopsyche > Glaucopsyche alexis. The sequence goes on along the minus strand of FR990054.1, from coordinate 1,612,935 downwards.
TCCATTCATTCAGGATTCCTGAGGAAGTACCCGCTACAAAGACGGGAATTCCCCCAGCGTATTGGTCGTGTTCAGCAAAGTTAAATGAATATTAATTAGTACGTCGTAAAAAGTCTAGATAGCTGTAGTGTTTTGATCTTGATGAAATTATGTAGGTACCAAGCACATTTTTTAAGCCTTGTTTAGGATTTCATCAGGGGAACGCGGAGGCATTTGGGGGCCTCCCAAGACCAGCAAAGTTAAATGAATATTAATACCGCGTAAAAAGTCTAGATAGCTGTAGTGTTTTGTCTTGATGAAATTATGTAGGTACCAAGCACATTTTTAAGTCTTGTTTAGGATTTCATCAGGGGAACGAGGAGGCATTTGGGGGCCCCCCAAGACCAGCAAAGTTAAATGAATATTAGTACCGCGCAAAAAGTCTAGATAGCTGTAGTGTTTTGATCTTGATGAAATTATGTAGGTACCAAGCACATTTTTTAAGTCTTGTTTAGGATTTCATCAGGGGAACGAGGAGGCATTTGGGGGCCCCCCAAGACCAGCAAAGTTAAATGAATATTAGTACCGCGCAAAAAGTCTAGATAGCTGTAGTGTTTTGATCTTGATGAAATTATGTAGGTACCAAGCACATTTTTTAAGTCTTGTTTAGGATTTCATCAGGGGAACGCGGAGGCAATTGGGGGCCCTCCAAGACCAGCAAAGTTAAATGAATATTAGTACCGCGTAAAAAGTCTAGATAGCTGTAGTGTTTTGATCTTGATGAAATTATGTAGGTACCAAGCACATTTTTAAAGTCTTGTTTAGGATCTCATCAGGGGAACGCGGAGGCATTTGGGGCCCCCCAAGACCGGAGGCCCGGGGCGGGCCGCCCCTTCCGCCCCCCGGTTAGTCCGCCACTGGCAACGCGGTTAACCGTTTTGGCCCCACGTATCGGTAGATACTTAGGTGAGTTGCACATCCCGGCCATAAGGCAAGTGTTATTAGGTACCACTGCCGGTCGACTATGAGGCCAAGTTACTACTCAATCTAGCCAGCCCATTCGTACGGAACCAAGGCTTTACAAACCACTGTATAATGTATGCTTTAAATTTTATATAAGTACTTAACATTCATTAGTCTACAGTCTAATCTTATCTTACCACTAAATATCCTACTATTATATTAAAAATTTGAAAGTTAGTGAGAATGGATGGATGTTTGTTACTCTATCACGCAAAAACGACTGAACAGATTTTGAAGAAAACTGGTATGGTAGTAGTTTAGGCTCTGGATTAAAACATAAGCTTCTTTTCATCCCGAAAAAGTACAGCGTTCCTTTGGGATACTGTATTTACGCGTGCGGAGCCGCGGGCAACAGCATATATAAATTATATAAAATATGTGAAAGTTTGTGAGATGTATGGGTGGATGTTACTCTTTCACGCAAGAAGTAATCAACAAATTTTGATGAAATTTGGTATGGCAGTAGTGTAGGCTCTGGATTAAAATAAAGGCTACTTTTTATCCCGAAAAAGTACAGTGCTCCTAGGAACACTTCATTTACGCGAGCAAAGCCGCGGACAAAAGCTAGTTACTAATATGACTAAGTAACTATTAAACTATGTAAGCTCATCTTTTACCTTATGTAGCTCATGAGTTCCTATCATAGTCTTCCGTTTAAAGTCCCACAGCTTAGCTGATGCTTTGAAACCAATGTGATTAATCTGCCCCGAACCTATGTATGTTCCCTTCGGCGATATGGCAATGGCAGACACGCTGTTGCTATGTCCACTGAGGAAACTCATCATCTTAGTCTTCCACTCCTGTATGCAGACCTTATTCCCCATGGGGTAGACCACATGGTGGCCATCTGGATGAATCTTAAGTCCTTTCAGAACTGAACCTGGGATTTAATAAAAATTAAAACATCTTTTATTAAGGAGTAAGGACTATACATGTATAAATAAAGGACTATAGGTACATGTATAAATAAATAAACGCAATTCTTTATTGCGAGCAACTATGGCCCAATTTAGTTAGTTTACATATTTGACTTAAATATTATGTTAGTAGATTATTTGCATAAGTTACATATTAAATTTATTTTAGTTTTAAAATTCACCTAACAAGAACTCTCAAAAAGTGTTCTAGTATCGGCGAATCTAGTTGTCAGCTAACATCTTCAGGATACAGTTGGTACATTATAAAGTACTGTTTATTATAGTTGGAACAGAGAAGACAGTTAAATTATAAAAATTGTATGAATGCAAAGGTATTTAAATTTTGAGACTTTATATCATATTATGTTACCCTTAGGGAGCTTCCGCACCTAGAGCATTCCCGTGCAATAGATTCGTGTGTTATAGATTCGACTTTGACCATTACATTACAATACTACCTCTCCGACTGACGAGCACTCTTTTTTTTTATTTTTTATATAAAACTAGGGGGCAAACGAGCAAACGGATCACCTGATGGAAAGCGATTACCGTCGCCCATGGACACCCGCAACATCAGAGAAGTTGCAAGTGCGTTGCCGGCCTTTTAGGAGGGAATACGCTCCCTTCTTGAGTTTTGCAGGTCGTAGTGGTCCGGAAATACTGCTGGCGACAGTTCATTCCAGAGTTTTACAGTGCGCGGCAGAAAGCTTCGGGTAAAGCGCACGGTGGAGGACTGCCACTCATCAAGGTAATGAGGATGATAAATATTTTGTCGCATGGAACAGTGGCGAAAAGTTGCAGCAGGTATAAGTCCGAACAATTCCTCGGAGCACTCCCCGTAATATAACCGATAGAGGATGCAGAGCGATGCTACATCTCTACGTAGCTCTAAGGAGTCAAGCCTGTTTGAAACACTATGGCAGTCGACAATTCGAGCGGCCCTACGTTGGATACGATCCAGAGGGAGAAGCTGGTACTTTGGCGCCCCTGCCCAGAGATGAGAACAGTATTCCATGTGAGGCCGAACCTGCGCCTTATAGAGTTGTAGGCGTTGGACCGGACTGAAATACTGCTTTGACCTGTTCAGAACACCAAGCTTCTTGGAGGCTAACTTGGCCTTGCCCTCCAGATGATATCGGAACTGGACCTCGCTCGATATGTTAACACCAAGCATTCCAATGTTGGAGGAGATAGCTATGGGTATGCTTTCAAAATGAAGACATACGACCATTGGTAACTTTTTAGCGGTGAACGCGCAAACTTGTGTCTTAGAGGGGTTGAATTGGATTTGAAGTTTATAGTTTGAATTTAATCATAGACTTTATCCTGGTAAACAGATTGGCTCCCTCCACAGATTAACTTTTTGCGGGAAGGGTCAGAGCAATATTATATGCAGTAGTAAAAAATATTTTTACACTTACCATCAAAACCTATAATAGCATAAGGTTCCAAATTCTTGACATCCATTATTTAATATTGTTTATTTATAAAATTGTCTACCTATACAGCTACAAAATGATTGCCAGTTTGTTGACATAAAACTTGTGTTTGTAACTAAGGAACGATCTGTTGCTAAAGGTTGCTATGGTTTTGTTCACAGACTAAAAACATGTTATTATGTAGCTTTTTTGCCTTTGCCTTGCTTTTTGCCTTGCTCTAGCTTTAGTTGGATCTTGCTCTATCTGTGGGAAAAATGGAACATTTCTGTAATTATTGTGATTTATTTTTCTGGTGTTATAAAACTGGTTTTAGTAGAAGTTGGTAGAGGACATAGATGAATCATAAGTCTCGCTGGGCGCTCAACCCCAGCAAGACCAATGTAGTCTATGGTAGAGGAGTACTGAAGCAAATAAAATATATATACTTACAAGCTTTGATTAATTATTACAGTTATATCCTTACAAAACTGACAATATTTCTGTGCCACGACACACATTGACATGGGACGGGTGTCAATGTGTCAACGTCGCATAGTAACACAAAACACGCTATAACTCGCGGAGCACACTAACCAAAATTGACCCGACTCGGGCCAATTCGAGTCTTCATTTTTACGCGTTTATAACATATTAATTCATTATATATCTATGCTTACAAGCAAATAAAACAGTTAATGTTAAAATACAAATTTATTTCATCTCCGTATTTACAAAAGTAGTACCTACAGATTTTACAGCGGTACATTAACAGGATCCTACCATAGGGAAATATCAACTCTTATTGAGAACTCACATTAAGATATTGGCTGTGTTCTATGGAAAATAGCGGTAACAAAAACATAAGCAAAATGGACCGCTGGCATTAAATAAGCAAAATGGTGGATTATGTTAGCAGTATTGAAGTTAGCAAATGTGTCCTGGCCAATGTTTTTTTTTTGTTTAGCGCTAGCAAGCGCTAACAAGCACTTTTTTCTGCAGAACACAGCATTTGTGTAACCATGTTAGTATATTATTATTATTAAAATGTCAAACATCCATAGAATTTTGTAAATAATCATAGTCAAACGATCATTATCTAAGAAAATAAGTATATACAAGGTCCTTAAATTAAAACTTAAAAATTCTGCAGAAAGGTCATTTCTTGGCCATGCAACGTCTTCTCACACTCTTCGCCTTCTCATCAATCTTTTCGTGTATGACTTCAGCAATCCTTTTTGTCTCATTTATCATGTACTGTTTCAGTACAGACAGGAATTCTGAAAGCTAAGAGAGTATTGTTTAAATGAGTGTATTCACAGACCATCGCAAACACATGAGTCACCACAATTTTTACAAGTTGTACTTATCAATATTGTTTTACAGCTAGATAGGTACTATAATATTATAAGGTTTGGTAAAATCAATTCTAACTCCTTATGTAAGACATTTAGACTGAAAACAAAAAATTAAGTCATGGTCAGTCTACTTTTGAACCACAGAATTCAGAAATCATCCAGAAACTGTGCACACTTGAAAGTGAAGCCGTCACGACTACTGCAAACTGGAATGGCTATCCACACATAATATTATGTTGTCACAGAATAACGGAATATTATACCCAATATTTTTTTTTATTAATTTTTATTGCATACCTAATTGTCGTAACATTATTTTTGTTACAACATTATGTTACGCGATTTGTTTTGTAAGTGTAAAGAGTAAAGTAAAGAGCGGGCTGGGCGGTGTTTCGCCATGGTTTTAGTTACAGTGCGCTGCATACAAATATAATCAAACTCATTCTGGATGTTCTGTATTCTGTGTTTTGAACATGTGTAGGACACTAATTTTAATTCTTACCAGTAATTCATCTTCCTTCTTTCCAAGCTGAACAAAGGCACATTTAGCAGCATGGCTCTTGTGCTCTGCCCACGGGTCGTCGTGAGCCTCCCAGCCATCTAATTCTTTGCCACAAAGGAAACACTTAGCCGCATCAGCGTCTTCTTCCCCAGTAGCTACAGAATAGAATCCTGCCTCAGCCATATTCTGCACATTGCATTTACTTTTTTCGTTAAACGGCCAGTTTTTGAATGTCTTTTTTCTTTCTTCAACTAAAAACAGTGATGGACGTTCCATAGTTTTGGAGAGTCGATGTGCACTGTTTATGTTAGGTATCTAATATTTTATAACGAATTGTAAAAAGTTCTGTGCCTGTATACAGAATAATTCACAGCCAATCGAAAAATTTTTATGTCACAAATTCAATTAAAATCTCACAAATTACAGTAACGTAAAAATCTAAAACACACTAATTTTAAAATAACGTTCGCGATCAAAGTGACAACTGACATTATATACTTCGTGACTGACATCTTGCCTTTTGGTGATCCTATTTCTTTGACATAAGACCCCCCTTTTTTTTTTTTTTTATTTATGGCGTCGGCTTATCACCATTTGCCAATGTCAAGTATATTATTTTCATCAACGTAGGTACTGTATTTCTAAATCGTCAAGTCCAAAGTCTAGTCAAAGTCCAAATAAATAGTCACGGTAGTCAATCAGTCAAGTCAGTCGATTCAGTAAAGTGGTAGACGCTTTACTGAAACTTCCTAGGGAGTTTTGGCGGGAAACCCAATTTAGCACGCATTTTGTAGAATGTATCACTTTTCCACACTAATGCACCTCAACGAATAATTAATGGTTAATATTCCACCACTATAACACATTAAAAACCGAATTAACACGAATTTAGAAAAATAATACAGAAACACAACATTGTTGATTGACTTTCCCGGCAAAACTCCCAAGACCCCTTTTATTTTTCAATTTATAGGCGTCGGCTTATAACTATTTGCCAGTGTCAAGTAAAAAGGCGGGAAATAGAATATTCATTTAAATTTTCATCATCGTATTTAAGTCCAAATCCTACTTATAATAGTATGGATGGATGTTTGTTACTCCTTCACGCAAAAACTACTGAACGGATTTTGATGAAATTTGGTATGGTAGTAGTTTAGGCTCTGGATTAAAACATAGACTACTTTTTATCCCGAAAAAAATACAATGTTCCCAAAGGACATTATATGTATTTACGCGGGCGGAGCCGCGGGCAACAGCTAGTAAATAATAATCGGGGTAGTCAGTTAGTCAAGTCAGTCGATTCAGTAAAGTGGTATACGCTTTACTGAAACTACTATTAGTAGGGAGTTTTGGCTGGAAACCAAATTTAGTACCGACCATAGAGTACCAAGAGTAAAGGCTATTAGCAAGAGGAAAATTATACATCGTTCCTTATCCCCCTATATGACACATGCCAATGAGAAAGAAAGAGATATCTAGTTGTTCGTTAGTTTCGTTTTTTGTAGACGGTTACAGGTTTTGAACATATGTAACCAACTTCAGACAGATCAGCTGTCTGAAGTTGGTTACAAGTTGCCATACTCGTATTTATCAGCAACTTCATATGTAAATATATTCCCGTCCGCCAGTGAAGTCCCTAGTGTAGTGTACGTAAGAAATCTGCAATGGTCTCATCCGATTTTTGTGTAGATTTTAGAAGTATGTATCTGGCGTGAACCTTATTCTTTTCTTTGAGATAAATTTTATCTAGGTAATATTGAATGGTCGAGACATAGGTAATCTTTTGCTTCACGGATATGCGTATACACATTGTAATAACCTTAGTTTATTTTCTTCTGAAATCGTTTCTTTTCCTATCCCTTCACTGAGATAATTTGAGAACGTTGTTTTCCAGTATTCGTACTTTAATTCGGCTGCCGGTGACCCAGGTTCGACGTCGAATTTTTCTGGCTTTAGTAATTGCGCAGTAGTAGACATCGAGGTTTGTAATGGTATTTATTGTTATTTGGAATAAATTGTTATGTAATAAAAAGACAAAACCAAGGAATATTTGGTTTTATTCCAAATAAAATGCTACTTAAATTAGTAATACATGTCAAGCTATGACAACAACATGAGATCAATATAAGAGACATCTTATGATATAAAAGAGGTCTAAATGTACACTACACCTAGTCGGCATTTTGTGTCGATAAAAATCAAAATGTGGATGAAAATGTTAATCTTTTCATAGCATAAAATGAAGTCTTTTATTCCGCTTTATGTTTGCTTAGATCTTTTAAACTATTAAATGAATTTAAAATGCAGTTTGCAGCCAATAGATAGAATGATTAAAGTGGAAGATTTATGCGTAATGATCTATGCACCTTTGTGATTTATAAATTATTATCAGTCGATCAAAAACGAATTTATGCAGTATTGTCTACAACAAACCGAAATATGTTGGGGAAGCTAGTCTCTTGAACTATATATTGGTATCTACAAAACTCCAATTAATAAAACCTCTGTATTGATAACAGTTTAAAAAGTGAATTAATACTTTGACATATAATTGTCAATAATTTTATCTTGATATATTGGAATACATATTCTAATTCGAGCTACACGTATTTTTATTTCTCGTCCTTACTACAGGTTATGTGCCCTACGTTTCTGTAAAACGTATCTCGAAATTCAGTAAAAGGAAAATTTTCAGACCCGAAATCGGGAAACCATTTTTTTTTTCAGCCCAAGATCTTTCAGCACCATTTTCAGTTTGTGGCTTAAAAAACAGTATCTACCCATATCCAAAATAACAAGCAGAGAGAATAACGTGGAAAAGCAACCGAAAATTTGGAGTTACCATTACACAGTGTTTTATAAACCCAAAAAAAGTGACATCGTTTTTTTATTGCAGTTCTTTAAAGATTAGATCAAAAGAAATGCGAGAGTAGAATTCCCGATTTTCTAGTGTGCCTAAATCCGGAGATAGAAGCCTTCGAAAATGCGAAATTTTTCACCCGGATTTACAGATAAAAATTAATTAAAAATGACTGGTGCATATTAGCATCAACTGGATTTATTTCATCAATGAAGACATTAAAGACGCACATAATTCAGTTACAAAATTTATTTTAAGTTTATTAGAAAATATTTTACAATCATTTTTAACATTTTAGATTTTATTTAATAACTCGAATAGTCCGCAAAATCGACACTTTGTTCTAATTTATAAATATAGGTATTAACTTGGTCTACACACATAAAAAAAATCAAAGGTCGATCCCGTGAACTAACAGAGTTATGACGATTATACGCACACCCGGCGTATTACCAGGTCGGATTGAGGTTAGGGTTGTCAAATAGCAATGCGGATTTTGTAGTCTTTTCGTTTTCGGTCGGCCATAAATCAAACATTGTTTTTGGTTTTAGACTGATGTAAGAAATCAAATTTGCTAAAGCCATTGTTCTTTAAACTCAGTATGAACGGGGATATTATAGATTGAAAATCACAAAAAAAGTTTTAAAAAATATCGTCCTATATTATTGTGCCATTTGAAAGTGTTGCTAGCAAGGAACATTTTTTTGTAAGTGATGTTATATTATGACATTTTTTTTGTAAGTGATGTTATATAGAACATTTGATAAAAATAAATTTATGCACGATATTTTCCATAGAGCTCATGTCATCAGATCCAATAATTGCTGCACACTCGTAGCTCAATAAAAAATAAAAATAAAACAGCCATTGCCTGCTGCCGTTCTAGCTTTACTGAAAGCCAATGAATATAATATGTTGGGATTTATTGACGAGATATGATCAGAAAATATTGTTAACTGAAGATGAATAGTAGACTTTATTTAAATTAAATTTCCCGCCATATTCATTACATTCTTCTTGTTTCCCGTCACTTTGTGCGCGCTAAAGGAAAGCGGCAAAATGTACGGTTCCCGTGAGGACCTTACATTACATACAAAAAATTGCCTAATATGTCCATCCTTGTGGTCTAATCTATATCATCTAAATCGGTCCAGTAGTTTCAGAGCATATTCAATGCAAACAAACATTCCTTTCCTCTTTATAATATTACTTATTAGTAAAGATATACTCATCCTTTTAATATAATAATATATCAAGCGGTCTCACACGTCGCATCGTTATCGCATTGATATGATAGGGTCCTGTTTTTACCCATCGGGTACGAAACCGTAATAACATTTTCAATATTGTATACAGAAGTATACAGCAGTGAGTGAAGTTATTTGCTGAAGAAGTTTTTTCTCCAAGAACACTATTCCACGCGGGCGAAGCCGCGGGCAAAAGCTAGTAAATATAATGAGATGAAATGTAATATTTAAAGAATTGTAAAACCGTAGAAAAAACGATGTCACATTTTTGGATTTATAAATTAGAGTTTCATAAACGAGTGGGACGTCTGTTGCAAAAAAGTGGTCGAAATGCATACAAATAAGTATAATAAGTAAACTAAAAACAATTCTGCCTATGACAGACGTTTATATTAAATAGTTACAACTTACCAACAAAAGATAATATGTGAGTTAACAAAAAAAATAAAAAAATATATATATATATATATATATATATATATATATATATATATATATATATATATATATATATATATATATCATTTTTAATTTACTCGAATTATGCATAAATTGTGTTAAATTATGCGTAACTATTCGAAAGACATTATAGATCACCATATTATATGAAAATGACGCAATCCCTATAATATCAAATTGATAATCTCTTTTTTTTGTTGGGTAATATAGCATACAAGCGTTATGATAATATTGGCTCATGCATAAAGTTTTAAAATTTCGTTTCAAAAATTACAATTCATAATATTATCAAATCCGGGTTTAAGTGACAACCCTACGAAAAATATTTGAATGCTTTTAACTCTGTTAGTTCACGGGATCGACCTTTGATTTTTTTTATGTGTGTAGACCAAGTTAATACCTATATTTATAAATTAGAACGAAGTGTCGATTTTGCGGACTATTCGAGTTATTAAATAAAATCTAAAATGTTAAAAATGATTGTAAAATATTTTCTAATAAACTTAAAATAAATTTTGTAACTGAATTATGTGCGTCTTTAATGTCTTCATTGATGAAATAAATCCAGTTGATGCTAATATGCACCAGTCATTTTTAATTAATTTTTATCTGTAAATCCGGGTGAAAAATTTCGCATTTTCGAAGGCTTCTATCTCCGGATTTAGGCACACTAGAAAATCGGGAATTCTACTCTCGCATTTCTTTTGATCTAATCTTTAAAGAACTGCAATAAAAAAACAATGTCACTTTTTTTGGGTTTATAAAACACTGTGCATTACAAGGATACTTTGTGAGCATTGGGATCGAAAGGAATCACGTTAGAAAGGATTAACACAAGAGTTGAATTTTTGCAACGAGAAGCTTAAAGCTCTACTGCTCATCAGAATCACTCGTTTCGAGTCAACAACAACAATCAGGAGAGTATCGTGTGATGTTTTAGCAATGTTAGTTGCGCAGTCAAATTAACACTAATATTCAGAAATTCTGTTTTAGATCCCGGAGCAACCAATAATATTGTCAATGTGAAGGACGTCTGTTAATCTTCTGTTGATACATTTGCTCCCAAGTATAACTAAAACAATTTTTACCCTAATCTGGATCATCGGTATCTACTATCTACATGGAAAAGTACAAAGTCCTATTAGTGCATCCAGCCAACTGAGGAGCGCAGGGCCACAAAAGGATTTTATAATATTATGTGCACCGAGGTATCACATAGGTATATACTATACTATATTGTATATATTTATTTTTAGTATATACAATATAGTATAGTAGAATGCAATAAGCAGGAATATACTAATTGTTTTTAATACACAATAGAAAATACAATATTTATAATGAATTTTAAATAATATAACCCAACAAGCAAAAATGCTATATAAAGGATGATTAATTATAGGGTTAAAATTCTTGTTTATATTTTATAAAAGCAATAGCTTAATATTTTCCCTTTATAATTGCATGCTATAAGTATTCTTTTGCTAATAATAGTATTATGGGTCTTAAAATTTATATTAATAATGTATTTAAAAGCATAATATTATGGCTATTATGGTTGAAGCAAACATTTCAAAACTAAGTTGAAGTCTCATAAGATCAGAAATATTACCTTATATGACAATTAAAAACTATTATAACCCTTTACCTTTGCAATGTTTGATAAAATGCACATAATGCAAAAAGCAAGATATGTCATAGCTTTTATAATCAATATTTTTTTTTGGCTGGTTCTGTGGTTGTGCACTACAAAAACCAGTATTGTTATACATTTGTTTAATTGTGCCATTATGTAACTTCCTCAGCCAGAAATGGATTTAAAAACATGTGATATTAAACGGTGAAAACCAATTTTGATACAAATCCATCTATAAACATTATGTTTACTTGTTAATGATGCAAGAAAAAAGGGGTTTTAAGCAATAGATTGTGGAGGCTGAACCCTAATTTCTTCAATATGGCTGAATAGGCATCTTATAGTCTCAACTATAAGAGAAAATTACTTTTATATAAAAGCATTGTACCAGATAATTCTTATTATAATATAAATTATCAGACGCCTAAAAATGAAATAAGAACTGAAATGCTTAATATAAAGATATCAAGTAAAATAACGGTCAGAGTATGAATTACTGAGATCATAATTTTTTAATTGTCGGTAAACGCTGAAAGCCATACATTCCTTGTCCATAGAAAGATTATCCGTTTTATTTTTACATGGCAAGATGAAAGATTGCTTATCATAATATGATAAATTGGTAACAACAAAACGTCTACTACGATTTAACACATAATTTGTGCCCATAATACGTTTAATGACTGTTAATTAAAGAACTACTGTAAAGCAAAGAAATATTGTTTTCATAGCAATTATAAAGTAAGTTTTTGCTAGTTGGGAATATCGCTTTCAAATGAGATGTACAAAATATGTTGTATTACAAAATACAAGCAGATGTCTTTGTGGTGTAGTCTGGTAGCCCCGACTACTACTTACAAATAATAATAATCTGTTACTTAATAATTGTTGTTTCTAAAGCTGATTTTTATTTTTTTTTGTCAGCTACTACATGAATGTTTTATTTTTAATGGTCGATTACAATAATGAAATTCTGTAAAAAATGAGCAGTGATGTTTGTAAGGGAATAACATAATTAGTTTAATCGCTGAAGTTCCCCGATAAAATGCGGTGGCCAAACGCATAATTCATACGTTTACCTAATTCACTATGGCGTCAAGTATGAAATTAAATAAAAATCGAGGCAACAGCATATGGAAATCAATTAATTTATTATTTTATTTAAGTAATAAAAGAAAAGAAAAAGCTAATAAGCGATGTGACATGGTATAAACCCGAAAAATATTTAATATGTATTATAATAATTATTCCTGCAGAAGTTTTACTGCAGAAGATTTGTAATTGAAAATATTCCCGCCGAAATCAACAAACCAAAGATGGTCAACAGGCGAAGTTGATAGGCAATAAATTAGAAACACAATAAGCCAAAATCAACAAACCGGATGTCAAACCGGCGGAGTTGAAAGGGAAGAATATTACAATAGGTAATGTACATACTTCCTAAGATTTTAAGCTACTGATTCAATATAGATTATTCAAATGTCTAATTAAATAATACTAAGCTGTGAATAACTATAATTATTATCATTGATAATAATAATAATTTCAATTACGTTAATGAATTGGCTAGATAGAGAAAAATGGTCAAACACTCAAAACGAAATTGGTTCGTTACATAGTAGACCATATGTAATAAAACAAATAAGTACCTAGGTATTTAGTTGATAATTCTAGTAATGTAAATATCGATTCTGGAAAATGGATCTTTATATTTTATAATAAATATATTAAATTTTAAAATGTTAATAATTTATATATATTTTTTATTATTTGTTACTAAGTGTACAATGGCATTGAATACACGGAAACAAAGTGTATATGTTTGTCTAAGAAACATAAGCCAGGCATGTACACAGTTTTGTGAAGCTATAAAAGAGCATAAATGTTTATATTATTATGTATAATAGCTAGAAACTAAAAGCTCATATTTTAGCAGCATAATTAATATTATTTATATGAATGAACCATGACAACAGTTGTTGCACATTGGTATAGAAGGAAACAAAGAAATTAATAATTAAGATATATTTAGGTACCTACAATAATATAAAGTAACTAATTACATGAAGTTCTATCAAATCCCATTCAGCATTATGTTGCAAACAGATTTGCGATGCTGGTTTTTAAATAGGCATGAAACAAAATTGTATTATTAGTGCATATCTGCTTATAGCAAATATTTTTATACTTATGTAATTTTTAATATGTAAGATAATTTAATGATTGGATAAAAATCCTAAACAGCTGATAATATACTAAAATTAATGTAATATTTTCCACAGAATAATTACTTTTAGATATCTTCAGAAAATACCACGGAGGAATTATATAAAGACATTGTAGTTCCTTAATTTCAAGGAACAACATGGAAAATATAAATTAATATCATCGTGTTAAAAGATGAAATATTATCAGTTATGTACTTATTTTAATGTTTGCCTATACTGTTAAAGCATTATTTACTTAATTGAATTTTTGAGGGGGTGTATTGGTATCTACAAAACTCCAATTAATAAAACCTCTGTATTGTTAACAGTTTAAAAAGTGAATTAATACTTTGACATATAATTGTCAATAATTTTATCTTGATATATTGGAATAGGTACATATTCTAATTCGAGCTACACGTATTTTTATTTCTCGTCCTTACTACACTATACACCCACACACTATGCAGGCTATCGTCCAATCGACTTGTCAGTTCTATATCCTACTACTATTATTAACATGAAAGTTCGTGAGGATGTATGGATGGATGTTTGTTACTCCTTCACGCAAAAATTATTGACCAGATTTCAATGAAATTTGGTATGGCAGTAGTTTAAGCTCTGGATTAAAACATAGGATACTTTTCCCTTGGATACAGCTGGTAAATATATAAACAGTAGACGTATAGACTTTTTATGCATTTCTCCCTTTAGTTGGGGTACCTACGTGGAAAGATAAATGAAAACAGGAAATTTTAATAGATATATTTATTATTTATTAACAATTGGACATCATTTATTAGCTTACACGTTACGACAACACCAAAAAGCTCTCAGATTGTCAGCATGGAGCTAAATATGTGAAGAAAACAGTGCACAGCAGTCCGTTTACGTGGGAGAGCCATGCTTTGGCACGAACGGTCCACCTGGACCAGATAAATACCACGGCCTCCGGGTACTCAAGGAGTAGTTGCGGATTTTAAGACCGGGATCGTACTTGTGACACCTGCTATTGCGAATATGTATAGGTGGCGATAATCGCTCTCCATCTGGCGATCAGTCTGCCCGTTTTCTGGTCAATTAAAAAAGTACAAAGAAGTATTTTTGCAAAAGGCCACCTAATTCCCTGCAAAACCAAAAAGCAAAGTTAAATTTGAAAATTTGTGACATGTTTTTGTGATGATGTACAACCGTAACTCCATTATAATATACAGGAATTATTAATTAATAATTATAATTAATAAAAAATACACCACACTATTTTATATTATATATTATCACTTAGTTTATATTTTAGATCTTACTAATTTGTATAATTGTATGGTGTTTGGTAAATATGAAGTAGGCAAAACATTTTTCTTTCAGATTAACATATTTTCTCTTTCGAAGGTTTATCGATATCCAAAACATCACTATGTAAATACACAACCTCTGAAATTTATACAAAATTTCTATTATATTATATTGTTGAAATCTGCATATAATGGACAATAAACACATTTATCTACAAGAATATAATAACTTCAGTGTAATTGCTTGTATTTATATAACCTGAAACAATTCTCAACATACTGGTGAAAAGTTAACACTTCTTCACGATTTTCTTTCCTCGTAGAGTGTGATTTACAGCCCTCCACAAAACGGGCCATATTAACTTGAGCACAGCTTTGTTTTCTAATAAGACTTTTTAATATAAACTGAGATTTTTACCAAATAACACACTATAAATTCATGATTTGCTTATTCTTCTTCTTGTATCATAATGCACACGTAAACAAATGGCATTAGCTGTCAGTGGCTAACTTCAGGCCACATCTACTGCTACTAATTCAAAATGTCACTTATTGTTAAAGCAATAAAGTCGTAATTCCAACGTCTAAAATTGGACTCCAATTTGGACTCCAAATTGGAGCAACCTTCGAAAAAAACGTATAGACATATAGATGGCTTTCTCTTTCACTCTTATTGGTTTTGCCTTTGATGTTTTGTGAGACAAATAGCTGTCTACGCTTCGATTTTTTGTTTTAGTTCTATGAAACTCCTATTTCTTTGGTACCGACACAATGTGTAGCTTTGGTAAATTGACAGAGGAATAATTGTAGCTACATAAAATTATTTTTTTGCACTATTTCAGTACCTTTTGCCGAGCTGTCCTGTGTTTATGCAAAACCATTGCAAAACAAGAAGATTATAATTTTTTTTTATACTGGCAAAAGTTGTTTGAATATTTTTTTTTCCAAGACGATGACGAAGTATTAATCGAAAATGACATTTATTTTAGCAGCCAATCGAATTTCAGAAAAGCTTGTTGAAGTCTTTGGTTGAAGTTGTTGAAGCAAAATCCGAGACCAGCTGCTGCCAGCTAGTGTTTTGCGAGTATGTAGTTGAGAAAGTATTCGTGTTTAATTCATATTTTATAGACTGCATAGCTTTTTCGCAAAATATCTGATATTAACTTTGTAAAATAAACCAACAATTTGTTAATGTGCAGCTATACCTAGGTTATCCTCAGTAATCGAAATTAGTGCCTACCATTTACACATTACAATATTTAAGGACGTCGTTTTTAATATATTGTTGAGTGTTTAATGTTTTATACGAGTTCTGCAATGGTCCGAGCAGTTTTCTAGCATCGTCCAGGGCGTAACAGCGATTTGGTAAGCAATTTTCTATTACACCATGACATTTTATACCTTCGTAGTGTAAGTAATAAGTACCTATTGCGAGTTAAATTTTTTCATTTCATTACATAAAGTGCCTTGAAATATGGTTATTATAAAGCAAAGAGGCGTCTGCTAACTGCTTTTGTTAGCCTTGCCGCGTACAATCCGAATGTATTTCTTTTTAAGTATTTAAGTTAGATTTTATCAACAAACCACATTTTAGTAAAAGTGTGGTGCGTGATCAAAATCACAGCAGATTCTATGTTGCATTACCAAGCCACTATAGAAACCACAATGATATTAAAACTCGAAAGTTTTTGTGATAAGTATACAAACATGCTGTATAACCTACTGACACGTTTTGGAGTACATATTTTCTGATTTTGTATCTGTAAAACAGTCATACCCATGGAATGTATACTTGCCTGTAATTTTTTATTACATACATGAATAATGCTCCTAAGAAAGTTTACAAAAGGAATAGTATACTAAAAATCAATATTTTTGAAGAAATTGCAGATTGTTTGAGTTACTTTTGTGTCTTGTGAAGATGCCTCATACAATAGTAGTACTGACACATGCATAAAATTTTTGATATCTCAGAAGTTTGCATTTTTATGTTCATACCAAACGTACCACTACAGACGACGGATAAAATTTACTTTATGGACCGTAGAGTAGGGGGCTGGTGATTTTTTAGGTGATAGATATCATTATTAGAAGTAATCCTGCAAAGTTTCTAATTGCGCAAACGCGTAGTTTTTTAGAAAAAAATGAAACAAGTTTCGATTTTTTATATGTAAAAAAAAAAAAAACAACCTGAAATCAGGCTATAGCAGTAGGTCATACAGCCAGGAAATATTTTTATGATAATTTTTTGGGGTGGGCTTTAGAATAGGGGTAGCCTGAATTTATATATTTTGATGGTTGGGTTTTGTGGGGGGTACTTACCCCATAATTTTGGTACCAATTTTAGGGTGAGGAAATGAGTATTTTAATTTTTACAGCCATTTTTGTGACTAAAATTTTAATATTGTTTTTCACTTTTTTCACAAAAGTTACATCGGTAAATCTGTTTTGGGTTGGATTTTATAACGAGTCGCCTGAATTTGAGAGTATTGGTGGTGTAGGGGGCTTAAGGGAGTAAGTCTTAAACCCCCCAAAGAAATTTTGGCTGCCGGAGTTGCGTCTAAATATTTTTAAACAATTTCCAAAAATTCTTAAATATTATTGAAATTATGCAAAACGGAACGTAATCTTTATGCTAATTTAGTACAGGGGGGTGAACCACAATCTTTTCTTTATCGCTTCCTTAAAGAATTGCCAATCAAAATGTATGGAATTGAAATTTGGAAAAAGAAAATACAATCGAGGTACCTAATTATATTTTATATATAATGTGATGTAGGAAATGTATGAGAACAGTATATAATTCTTAGGTAATTAATAGCAATGTATTACTCCGAGTTGGCCCAATACGACTTCATTGGGTTAGGTTAGATGGCTAAGGCGGGAGCGTAGCGCAGCGAAGCTACCGCCTTAGCCATCGTGGTTATTTCTTTGTAAACCACCCAGAAGTAGGAGCCCCGCGTAGCGGTGCTCCGTCGACTCATAATTGAAGCCAGTTGTTATTGAGGACCACTTTTCTCAAAAATTATAATTTCCTCACGCAGGGAATGGTGGAGGGGGGTTAGGTAACCCTCTCCCCTCCCCTCCCTTCGTCCCCTCCCCCCTATTTAGGCTACCCCTATTCTAAAGCAACCCCATTTTTTGAAAATATTTTAAATTATTAAATAAGTTTTTTATTTTTAACCCCCGACGCAAAAAGAGGGGTGTTATAAGTTTGACGTGTCTGTCTGTCTGTCTGTCTGTCTGTCTGTCTGTCGGTCTGTCTGTCTGTCTGTGGGTGTGTCTGTCTGTGGGTGTGTCTGTCTGTCTGTCTGTGGCATCATAGCTCCCGAACGGATGAAGCGATTTCAATTTAGTTTCTTTTGTATTAAAGGTGACTTACATGCGAGTGTTCTTAGACATGTTTGATGAAAATCGGTTGAGCCGTTTAAAAGTTGTGGGGGGTGAAAGCGGGGAAGAAAATCCGAATGTGCAAATATACTCGAGTAAGGTCTCAAATGAAAGCGCACTGAAAGAGAATATTGATGACTTAATCGACAGTGTTCGTAGCTTCGTTTGATGAGAAAATTGGTGGTGGGAAGATCAGCCGTTTGAAGATGATCAGTTCTTTCTAGTTGATGAGAGGATCTGACTAACTTTCCAATGTCCGATCGATTCAAAATTTAGTACTGTGTTACTTCAACGATATTCAAAGAACATGCTAATGTAACCATGACCTGATCAGCCGTTTGAAGATGATCAGCTCTTTTCTAGTTGATGAGGGGATCTGACTAACTTTCTTATGTCCGATCGATTCGAAATTTGGTACCGTGTTACTTCAACGATATTCAAAGAACATGCTAATGTAACCATGACCTGATCAGCCGTTTGAAGATGATCAGCTCTTTTCTAGTTGATGAGGGGATCTGACTAACTTTCTTATGTCCGATCGATTCGAAATTTGGTACCGTGTTACTTCAACGATATTTAAAGAACATGGTAAGGTAACCATGACCTGATTAGCCGTTTGAAGATCATCTTTTCTTTATTAGTTGATGAGGGGATCTGACTATCGTCCACATGTCCTATCGATTCGAAATTTGGTACCATGTTACTTCAATGATGTTGAAAGTATGTATATGGTAAGGTAATCATTATTTATACCTACTTTAAAAAGGATAAAATAAAAGTAAAATTAAAAATTTTAAAAACCCCCCGACACAAAAAATAAACTCTAAAAAATAATAAATAATATTTTAAACCTATTATAATTATATTATCACATATAATATTATGTAAGTTGAAATAATTTTATTTTTCAATCGTCGTCTCGTCGGGGGACCGCTATGTGAAAAAAACACTTGTAGTCGCAGAATGAACAAAAGAATTTACTCTGAAAAAAATTTGCTCATACCTACTTAAATGTAATTCGTAATAATTAATTAGCTGTTGTTGTAAAAATATTTATAAACTTTAGCGGTCCCCCGACGAGGCGACGATTGGAAAATAAAAATATTTCAACTTACATAATATTATATGTGATAATATAATTATAATAGGTTTAAAATATTATTTATTATTTTTTAGAGTTTATTTTTTGTGTCGGGGGGTTTTTAAAATTTTTAATTTTTACCTTTATTTAAGTAATGTTTTTAAAATAATGTAAAAATTAGTTTAATAGAAAAATAAATTATGATAAATAATCTTGTTAGCGACGGTGCTGAAAGTAAAAAGTGATTCAAAAATCAATTTATAACTCAGAAATGAATTGATCAACCCCGACTCCACCTAGTACTTGTCTGTCAACCCCTAGAGTGTTATATTTAAGCCCGGAGGCGCGGAGGGAGAGCAGCCCCCGCCCGCCGTAACGAAACGGAGAAACGAGGACTCGCCGTGGCGGCGGAGGCTGGTCACCGAAGGCGACCAAAAAGCCGGAGCTGCCTAAGGCGAGTGTTGGTTTCTGCGTTTTGTTACGCTAGGGCGAAGAGGCTGCATTTCCCGCAGCGCCGGAGACGTGACAGACTGACATTAACCCAAAAACCGTCCCAAACAGTAAATATCATCTAAGCCGGGAGTCCCCTGAGGAGGGGGAGTGATAAGGAGGAGTCCGAAAAACCCCCACCCTCCTTTCACCACACCTTTTTACGTAGTAGAGCCATGCTTCGGCACGAATGGGCCGGCTCGACCGGAAAAATACCACGGGCTCACAGAAAACCGGCGTGAAACAGCGTTTGCGCTGTGTTTCGCCGAGTGAGTGAGTTTACCGGAGGCCCAATCCCCTACCCTATTCCCTTCCCTACCCTCCCCTATTACCCTATTCCCTCTTAAAAGGCCGGCAACGCACTTGCAGCTCTGCTGATGCTGCGAGTGTCCATGGGCGACGGAAGTTGCTTTCCATCAGGTGACCCGTTTGCTCGTTTGCCCCCATATTTCATAAAAAAAAAAACCTCTTACATAAGTCTCGTAAACATCCTATAAGCACAGTCATAACCTCAAAATTTTAATCATTAACAACTTATAAACCGGTGGTTTCCTAGCCCTGTAGGGAGTGGTACGGGAGGGGGTGTCATGCTCCCACCAAAATAGGTCACAGCATACCCCCCCCCCCCCCCTCCTCGTATCGAAAATACAGCTTTTGTAACAGTCCTAACCAAACATAAACTCAAAACTTCAACTTAAATATCTTGGAAACTATGGGTTTGCGCGGGGGGGGGGGGGAGTGGTATGGGGGACTTACCCCTCCCCCCTCACCCTCCCTCCTCCCTTAAATCGACGGTCCATAATGTAAATTTTTACCCAGACGACCTCCGTGGCTCAGTGGTGAGAGCAGTGGCACTTTAGCTGGAGGTCGCGGGTTCAAATCCCGCCAGGAACAAAAAAGTTTTCTGTGTTCCTGGGTCATGGATGTGTATTAAATATGTGTATAATATAATAAATAATATAATAAAAATCATATAAGTATAGTATAAAAAGTATTAAATATTCTGTTGTTGTCTGGTACCCGTAACACAAGTTCTTCGGATACTTACTACGGGGCCAGACTGACGTGGTGTTAAGCCTCCATAGATATTAATATAAAAATAAGATAATACCATTACCAATAATTTTGTATTTGATGTATAATAGTCAAATTGTAGGTTTTACACTAATT
Organism: Glaucopsyche alexis; assembly: GCA_905404095.1. Lineage (NCBI taxonomy): Eukaryota > Metazoa > Arthropoda > Insecta > Lepidoptera > Lycaenidae > Glaucopsyche > Glaucopsyche alexis. The sequence goes on along the minus strand of FR990054.1, from coordinate 1,591,910 downwards.
TTGTAAAAAAAAAAAATTTGTTTGTAACTTTGAAATGCTCCTACATACTTATTATCCTATACAAAATACAAAACGACAAAAAAATTATTAATTCTTTTTACTTCTATCAAGTTGTAATACCTCATTAATTCTGAATATTAAAAAAAAAACTTTTTATAAGACAGTGCTCAGTTGCATTTTTTAGGAGTGTTAGGCCTTTGTTATTAATCTGATACTGCTGTTGAGAATTTATTCCCCCTGACTCAAGCATTGATGTGCTAGCTACTGAGCCACAGGGCTACAGAGCTGTCGTAAATATTCACAAATTTTTAAGATTAAATTAATAAGAATAATTTTATTTGCGAAACTACATCTGAGGGTTCAATTCTGCTAAATAAAATCTGCACTAATACAACTACAATTTAGTCCCAATACGCTAAAACTTCCAAACAGTATTCTTGTTAACGTCAAACCAATGTGAAAACTGTTCTGATTTGTCCAAACTTCATAAAATCAGTTTATGATAACAATTCACTTCACTTATAATACAAGTGAAGTAAAATGAAAGTATACTTTAAATACGAGAATTAAGGTTCTGTATGAGTACAGTAATGTTCAGTACATACGTAAAAAGAGAAAGTGTTTACCTATATATTGTCTATATCATTTTGTGTTTTTAACTATTGTAGATTACTGAATTTTGTAACACACTGTCTCATATTATGATCCCGAATAAATAATTTGTTAGGCAACTTTACTAGAAAAAAATACTCTTTCCATTAATAATTTAAAAAAAAAAAGCAAAATTAAAGAACTTTTGTGTGCGAAAGTTTATATTATAGGGTCAATGATTGTACACCTTGGGAATAGGATGGGCACCTGCAAGCTCCTTCTATGTATGTACCTACCTACTATAGTAAAATGGATCCTGACTTTTGTTATAGATTAAGTTTTTACATTGTATTTTTTTTTAAAGAACAAATTTCTATTATTTGGCTATAAGATGGCCCCGCGCGAGTTTCTAACGCCGCGGCGCCGGTTATTCTTAGTAGGACAAGACTGAAAATATTTGTTTCATTCAAAAATTAGATGTTGCCCGGGACATCATGCACACTAAAGGAAATCTCATGAGAACCGTACATTTTTCCACGATAAAAAGTATGTACATTTGACAGAACATAATATCTTTATACAAGATAGCGACCCGCCCCGGCTTCGCACAGGTACAATACTGATACTAATACTACAGATAACAGAATGTCTTTAAACCTCTAACAAAACGGGTGAAATTTAGTCAAAACAAACAGAAACAAATTAATATAGGTACCTACTAATACTTAATGAAATAAGTAAGTGGGTATACTTTTATCGTATGAAATACCTACACTTTTCAGAACTAACAATACAACAATCACTAAATAAATAGTTACTCAAGTATCTATCCATCATAGTTATAACGAACACAAAACAAAAAATTTACTCATAGATCTCTGGTCCACTGCACCGGAATCGGAGCGGACGGAGCGGATGGAGCGTCGGCATTTACAAAATGCCGATGGGGTGCGTCCACTGCATCCGGATTCAGCATCGGCAATTTAGTTATTTTTAATCCGTCAGCCTGAACGTGCACTTGCATTATGGAGGATAGTGACGAGATATATTGTTGTAATCTCAGACCGAATAGGTTGTAATTAGCTTATTTTATCAGAAGAGGAAAAGAGAAACAAGAGGAAACGAAAGATATGGGTTCATAAATCATAATATAAATTCAAAAAGAATAATTTTTGGAGAATTTCATACATTATATTCTGATTTATTAGAAGATGAAAATAGATTTTTTGGGTACATTCATATGACTCGAAAAAAGTTTTTTGAACTTCACTATATTCTACAATTTTTATTTATTATTTGCCCAATTTCATCCCATATATCGTCTCTCCTCAGTTGGTTAAGATAATGTTGATGTTTTAGATTGTAAAGTTCATCATATTTTTCCACTAAAGTAATTAAAATATCGTCATTCGTCGTGAATAAGTATTTATGTATAGCCGTCGCGTCGTCGCAAACACGTCAGAACTTGAAACGTTCGGTATCCGAATGACGGGTTCACTGCCGGTGACGTCATCGGCAAAAATACCGGTCGCAGGCGCAGAAATGCCGGTCCAGTGGACGCAGTACCATAGAAATCCATACAAAGCAACAAATCCGTCCGCTCCGTCCGCTCCGATTCCGATGCAGTGGACGCGCAGCACGCCTTGGCGACGACGCGACGCCCACTTCGCAACGGGCCGTGCAGCAGAAATCGTAATATTTTAATTTCGCCATAACTTCAAAACCAAACATCCAATTTTAATCATTAAAAGACCAAATATTATCTACATAAACTGTACTTAGTGATGAAATAATTTATTTTGATAAGGATTAATAGCATGAGTAAAATAAACGCGTTTAAATGTAGTCCAAAAAAAATTCAAGATTTCTAAATAAAAAAATGGTTGTTGTGCCTCACTCGACATAGATAGGTATAGTGTGTCGCGGACTTTTTTGTAGATATTTATAAGATCTACAATTAATTAGAACATTTTATGGTTCTATCTTTTATAGTTTAGGCAGCGTACGCAAAATAAGTAACTTTTCTGGTTGATTTTTTACACCTTGTGTCCGAAAAACCCAAATATCTTACGGAACCCTATTTTTTTCCAAAATAAAATTTAGCCTATGTTACTCGTGGATAATGTAGCTTTCAAATGGTGAAAGAATTTTTGAAATCGGCCCAGTACTTTTTGAGCCTATTCATTACAAACAAACAAACATACAAACAAAGTTTTCCTCTTTATAATATTAGTATAGAAAAAGTTACGCCATCTTGGTTTTCGCCATACTTCAAACGTCAATCATCTTGTTTTCACCATTCTTCAATTAATGTCAAAATGGCCCCAAACTCAAAAAGTAACTGGAGACACTTTTTGCCTCATCATGCCTTGTCTATAATATGATAAAAAAAATAAAAATAAAATAATAACTCCCCCACCGATCTCGGTGACGGTACCAGGTTTCATTGAAACCAGGCCAGTTACGCAGGAGTAATTTTATAGTGCCTAAGTGTGTGCGCAGTACACAAGAGCACTCTCTCTTCCTTATTCTCATAAACCAGTGGGACGGATAACCGACACGACTGACGAGAGGTCAGGCGCAGGTCCAACTTTTGTACATGCCCATCCGACGTATGGATCATCTCTCTTGTCAGACAATCAGGTGATCAGCCTGCATTGTCCTAACCAAACTTGGAAACAACATTTTTTGTTGTTCCAATGCGGGAATCGAACCCACGACCTCCGAGTCGAGAGCCATTGCTCTAACCACTAGACCACGGAGGCTGTTAATGATAATATGATATATTATATGTAGGTAAGTCTATGATCTAGATTCTAGATGAAATCTTTTTCTTTCTTTCTTCATGACATCTTGGCGGCTTTCGAATTTTCTTCCCAGCAGCAGACTGACTGCACTAGAGTGGGCGATGAGTCGTCTCACTCGTCAGTCGTCACAAGTCACATAACTTAGGTTGTTGTTCTACAGTATATTTCAATTACATTAAAATGATTTTTTAAGTAATGCGCAAATCGCAAAAAGTAAAATTAAAAATTTTAAAAACCCCCCGACACAAAAAATAAACTCTAAAAAATAATAAATAATATTTTAAACATATTATAATAATTATTATCGTCACATATAATATATTATGTAAGTTGAAATATTTTTACTTTCCAATCGTCGCCTCGTCGGGGGACCGCTACACCGCGCGTTTATAAAGTATTTTTCCAACAACAGCTAATTAATTATTACGAATTACATTTAGGTACGAGCGTAAATTTTTTTCGGAGTAAATTCTTTTGTTGCTATCTGCGACTACACCTGTTTTTCTCACATAGCGGTCCCCCGACGAGACGACGATTGGAAAATAAAAATATTTCAACTTACATAAGTAATATATTATATGTGACGATAATAATTATAATATGTTTAAAATATTATTTATTATTTTTTAGAGTTTATTTTTTGTGTCGGGGGGTTTTTAAAATTTTTAATTTTACTTTTATTTTGTCCTTTTTAAAGTAGGTATAAATAAATAATGGTTACCTTACCATATACATACTCTCAACATCATTGAAGTAACATGGTACCAAATTTCGAATCGATAGGACATATGGAAGATAGTCAGATCCTCTCATCAACTATTAAAGAACTGATAATCTTCAAACGACTGATCAGGTCATGGTTACCTTACCATGTTCTTTAAATATCGTTGAAGTAACACGGTACCAAATTTCGTATCGATCGAACATAAGAAGGTCAGTCAGATCCCCTCATCAACTAGAAAAGAGCTGATCGTCTTCAAACGGCTGATCTTCCCACCACCAATTTACTCATCAAACGAAGCTACGAACACTCTCGATTAAGTAATCAATATTCTCTTTCAGTGCGCTTTCATTTGAGACCCCACTCGAATATATTTGCAGACATTTAATTATTCTTCCCCACTTTCACCCCCACAACTTTTAAACGGCTTAAGAACACTCGCAGATAAGTCACCTTTGATACAAAAAAAACTAAATTGAAATCGCTTCAGCCGTTCAGGCGCTATGATGCCACAGACAGACCGACAGACACGTCAAACTTATAACACCCCTCTTTTTGCGTCGGGGGTTAATAAAGCATAATATTATAGGGCATAGCAGAGCCGCCGTAAGCGGGCGTGCAAAGCGTGCACCGCACAAGGGCGGCACGCCCAGAGGGCGGCAAATCGAGCGACTCATCACCTTTTTTTTGACAAAACTCATAGTAATAGGGCGGCATAATCGGTATTGCACGCGGGCGACGAAACAGCTAGCGGCGGGCCTGGCGGCATAGGGCACGGCGTACCGCCATAAATCCAAAATGGTCGTGCCGGATATCCGGGAGAGAGATAGGATCGAAGTTCGGCACTGCGGCCTCTGCACAATTAGTTAGTTTTTGGCCGTTTTGGGCCGCATAACGACATAATATATAGTATCCGGCCTGCATAATGCACATCGAACTTTGAAAAGAGATTTCAAGTGTCAACTAAACGTAATGGTGTCTACAGACACACTCGAACTTGGTCCGCGGACCGAATCTGGTGTCGCTACACACGCACGGATTTGGTACGACGGACCGCATTGAAAGCTCGACACTCGTATGTTCGATTTTATGCTCTATTGCATTAGCACAGAGTTCTATTTACAGTGCTGTTTTACAACTACGACGATGATGCCCGCAATTCATTGATTAGGGGCAGTGATACCAACTCTCAAAAATATTTCTCCCCAAAGTTTACCCCTGATTAGTTATACCATTGACAGGTCTAAGAGATAATTAGCTAGAAAGAAAGCTTATGTGTTTTACATAAAGACTTACGCGTGAATAACATAAAACTAACGTGTCTTAATCTGATTTCACTCCCAATACATTTTCATATCCCTGGCTATATACACACTTAAAAATTATTTTTATTTTTACTTAAAAAATTATTCATAAGAAGTAAATTCTAAACATCCTGCCCCCTAGTAAACCCCCGTAGATATTTTTCCTAATTTTGGGGTGAAAATCCCTAAGTTGGCAACACTGACACCGTTGTACGGCCTAACCGCCGCGCCGGACTACTCTACACACGCACGGATTTGATACGGAGCGGACCAGATATCGGATCTGGTCCGCTCCGTACCAAATCTGGCCGGACAGCGGCGAACTCAACTAATAATAATTATGTTCGCCAGACTGCCCTACATATGCTCGGATTTTGTACGGAGCGTACCAGATCTGCTGTACGCTCCGTACTAAATTCGTGTGTCTGTAGATGCCATTAATAATAATTATGTTCGCCAGACTGCCCTACACACGCTCGGATTTGGTACGGAGCGTGCCAGATCTGCTGTACGCTCCGTACCAAATTCGTGTGTCTGTAGATGCCATAACTAACTTGCTAACCCTCGAAAAAGTCCAGAGAGTGATAAAAGTTAGCCTTGCTATTTGCTCTGCCCTGTGTTTACCTACAGCTAAACTTTACGAGGATGCATATGTTCCTACCGTTTGCCAGCTTTATATCAGCTACTACTATTATAAATGTGAAAGTTTGTGAGGATGGATGTATGGATGGATGGATGGATGTTACTCTTTCACGCAAAAACTACTGAATTGCTGAAAACTCTATATTAAATATAATTATACAAGAATTACTCGTTTAAAGTATAAGAGATATTTAAAATTAAACTATACCAAAAAAGGATATCCTTTTATGAATAACTAACACAGTAACAAACTGATAAATGACCTTTTGTTTATGTGACCGGTTTTGGAGGTTCTCTGCGTAGACTCGATTAAGAAAGTAAGAAAATTGAAAACATTAATTCGACTTTTTGGACATTACACAAAAAGAAGGTTAATACAAAAGAAGCCACTTGAATCCTATTACAGCTCACAGTTTCTGACGTTTCGAATATACTGTGACTAAATTACAAATAACCTAACTGCATATATTACACAAAGGCTTTGTTTGCGTATAAAAAATCTAGCAGTGCAACCGTACATTTTACCACGATTAAATTAGCGTATAAGATATTATTTTAACCTATCTAGTATGCTAAAAGCATATTAATTCTAATATCTTTCCTCTCTAACGTTCGCATTTCAAGAATATTAGCAGAATACAAAAAATAGAGTTCTTAATTATTATAGGTTTTTAACAATTTCCTATTTTTGTATCCTGCTAATATTCTTCGAATGCCAATTGTCTGTCAAGCGACTTTTTAAACGTATACAACAAGGACAAAACATTCTGTAGCTTATCCACTGTGTAAATGTTTTTATAAGTAAGGTGGTAAATGTATGACCAATATTATAAAGAGGAAAGATTCGTTTGTTTGCATTGAATCAGCTTCAAATCCTGGTATTTTAAAGTGGTTGGCAACCCTAGTCTAACACCTACTAAAGTGCGGTCGCGGAGCACGTAGACTTCGTTCATTGACTCATCGCTACTTGACTCTTTCACTCGCGCACTAATCCGGTACAAAATTCTACGTGCTCAGTGTTCGCACTTTAACCCTTCTGACGCAGGTTATAACGTATTAGACTACAGTCTACTAAATACGTATAATATGACGTTTCTTATTGAATAACTTCAATGGTCTATTTGTGTGGTGTTATAAATAGGCATATTATAGTGTACACCCCTACTGCGCTAGGGCTTCTGTTTAAAGTTACGACATAAACGGCCGGCGCGGCGCCACTAATGTAATCTGTAAAGCTAGCAAAATCTTATCTTACTAATATTATAAATGTGAAAGTTTGTAAAGATGGATGGATGTATGGATGTTTGTTACTCTGTCGCGCAAAACGACTGAACGGATTTCGATGAAATTTAGTACGGTAATAGTTTAGGCTCTGGGTTAACATAGGCTACTTTTTATCCCAAAAAAATACAGTGTTCCCGAGATATGCTATATTTACGCGGGCGGAGCCGCGGGCACCAGCTAGTAGTGCATAAGTGATAAGGCGCGACTATATTGTCCGGAAAACTCTGGACTCTAACAAAATAGAGTTGAAAATCAAACACACGAACATCGAGTGATCAGATTTGGCTCGACACTCGTGTGTTCCATTTTCAGCTCTATTGTATTAGCGCAGAGTTCTATATTCAGTGCCCCGATTTTACCCAGGCCCGCCGGATTCCGGATCTATATGCGCCGGATGGGTACTGCGCACACACTTGGGCACTATAAAATTGCTCCTGCGTGACTGGCCTGGGCCTCTAGTCGAGATGCATTCGATTATTTCGGCGGCGAACTTCGGAATCAAAAATGTATGGGATTTGACATAAGTCATTTTTATGTGACATGTCGCTTGTGATGCATCATGTCAAATCGCATACATTTGTTTTCGAACTTCGTCGTCGTAATTATCAAATGCATCTTGACTAGAGGCCCTGGTTTCAACGAAACCGGCCACCGTCACCGATATCGATGTGGGGAGTTTTTATGGTCAGGACTTTTTTGCCAAACTGTACCTACATCATCTGTGAAAATTTCGACTGTCTAACTCTAGCTATCACGGTCCATGACATACAGATTACAGCCTGGACGGACGGACGGACGGACAGTGGAGTTTTAGTTTAGGTATTGGGTCCCGTTTTCCGTTTGGGTACGGAACCCTAAAAATCAACTTTGCTGCATACACTTACACGTGCAACTAAGATAAATATATTATCTTGCTGTCTTAATAAGCGTGAAGAAGCAAAGTGTAGTTTTAGTAATAAAATAAAGGAATTATTATACTTAAGCATTTTTTACACTATCATTATAAATAGGAACGATTAGATTGTTTGTTTGTTTGCTATATGCTGAATATGCTTCGAAAGTACTGGATTGATTTTTATGAAATTTGGTAAAAATATAAAGAAAACCACGTGTACTATTTATTTATTCTGTGAGTGTGACATAGGTTACTTTTTATCATGGGAAAATGCGAGATAATGACAGCGAGATTTCCTTTTGCGCGCACCAGACACCAAGTCGCTGGCAACTCTATAGTTTTACATACATATATATAAGGGATATAATTAATCGAGCGAACAAAAAATAAGTTGGCGGCTGCACGTGAGCATACTGTATTACTGAATTTGGCAGCGAATTAATATGTTGGCGACTAAATTACTAAACTGGCGAAAACACTCGGGTGACAAAAAATTCTAAAGTCGGCAGATAAAAAGAGGCGAAATTTAATCCAAATTAGCACCGACATTTATAAGTTGGTGACTTAATTTCCGAGTTGGTGACCATTATACCATATAAGCAGCTATAAAACCAGATTTGGTTGATAAATTAATGGCTGCTAAAAATTCAATTTGCAGGCTACGGAAAATCCTATTTTTGGATACTGTTGGAGTATGTTTTTCTTTGTTATGGGTGTCATTTTCTAGGTTTCTGGGGGTGCAGAATAATATGAAAATAAAATCTGTTTCATAATTCCACAATGGCGTAAATTTTTGTTATTAAAATTAACAAGGTTGTCCTTTTCCCGGTTTCTGGGGGTTCTAATTACAAAATTGTCTTCCAATTTCATTTTCCAAAATGGAGAATATTCAATCTTCGGAAAATGAATATGAATACTAAATTAAAAGATCTTTGGGATGCTAATTAGGATTGATGATTATTATTACAGTATGTTATGTAGTTCAAAGTACCAGCTACGTAGGTATAGAAATTTTAAAAAATTCAGGATTCATGAATTTTTCTGCCATTGATGAAGAAAATATGCGATTTCTAGATTAATAAGGGGGAGCAAATTTTCATTACCTACTTTTGCAGTAGAATGCACCGTTTCTGAGATAGAATCAATTTTATAAAAAAAGAAGTAAATGCTGTACATTGAGATACGACGGATGTTTATAGCTATAGAAATGTTGGAAAATTCAGGATTTTCGAAAAATTATTCTCCCATCATGAAGAAAATATGATGTTGCGGGGTCCCAAAGGGGGGCGAAATTTTCATTATTTTTTCAATAGGATGCACCGTTTCCGAGATGGAATCAACTTTATAAAAACATAGTAAATGCTCTACATTGAGATACATTCCTAGATGTATAAAGCTATAGAAATGTTGGAAAATTCAGGATTTTCAAATTTCTTTTTCTCCCATCATGAAGAAAATATGAGGTTGTTGGGTTACTAAGGAAATTTAAAATGGATGACTTTTTTGTAATCAGCACCCCCAGAAACCAATAAAAGGACACCCATATTATTTTTATGAAATTAAAGTATGTCCGCCATATTGGAATTTCAAAACGAATGTCATTTTCGTATCCAGCACTCTCAAAAACCTGGTGAACGACACCCATATCAATTTTACGAAAAATAAATATCCGCCATTTTTAAATTTCAAAATTAATCTACACAATAATCTACACCTCCCTAAAACCGAGAAAAATAAAAAAATTGGGAATTTTGTACGGTCCTTTATGGTTTTTTTGTGTGCGCTCGTTTCGCTGCTTGTATGGTTTTGAGTTACCTACGTCAGGGAAAATATATGTGCCTATTCTTAAATTAAATGTGTACTCACAAATTGTCGCCAAGATGGTTATTTAGTCGCTAAAACATAATCTGTCTGCCAGTTTGGAAAATTCAGTGGTATTATTTAGTCACCAGATTAGTATTTTTTTTGTTCCTTACATTCTTTCGCCAACTTGGTAATTTAGTATTCAATATTGGGTATTTTCACATCCAAAATTTAATTGTTTTGTCGCAAGTTTAAATACATGCCTATATATAATAACCTAACCAAGAGCATGTCAGGACATGTCTAAGGAGGGTTCCGTAACTATAAACGCGTAATATGCTTTTTTTTTAATTACTCCAAAAGTTACTGTCCGATTTGGTTCAAAATAGTTTTCCTAAAGAGTTTTTAGCGTGATCTATCAGCATGGAAATTTTCAAGTTTCTATCTCCTATAGTTTAAAAATGCTAGGGGGGGGACCAACTTACAAAGTACTTTGGAGGCCGATTACTCGAAAATGGTCAACTTTATAAAAAAGTAACATATGAAACCTTGCCTTTATTTTAAAAGACCTATTCTACGATACCCCACACGATGGGATAGAGTGAAAAAATATTTTTCATCCCCACTTCACATGTATGGAGAGCCACCCTTAAAATATAAAATTATTATTTTTTTATGATCCCGAAACCGTGATCTATACACAATCTATAACTGAACCAAATTTCATCAATTTATATTCATAATTACAGGAGCTAGAGGCGCGGACAGACAGACAGACAGACGGACAGAGTGAAACTATAAGGGTTCCTTAAGTATTACGGAATCCTAAAAATAGAGGTGTGTGTGTCCCTTTTTAGGGTTCCGTAATACTTAAGGAACCCTTATAGTTTCGCTCTGTCCGTCCGTCTGTCTGTCTGTCTGTCTATCTGTCTGTCTGCCTGTCTGTCCGCGCCTCTAGCTCCTGTAATTATGAATATAAATTGATGGAATTTGGTGCAGTTATAGATTGTGTATAGATCACGGTTTCGGGATCATAAAAAAATAATAATTTTATATTTTAGGGGTGACTCTCCATACATGTGAAGTGGGGATGAAAAATATTTTTTCACTCTACCCCATCGTGTGGGGTATCGTAGAATAGGTCTTTTAAAATAAATGCAAGGTGTCATACGTTACTTTATTAAAGTTGACCATTTTCGAGTAATCGGCCTCCAAAGTAGTTTGTAAGTTGGTCCCCCCCCCTAGCATTTTTAAAATATAGGAGACAGAAACTTGCAAATTTCCATGCTGATAGATCATGCTAAAAACTCTATAGGAAAATTATTGTGAACCAAATCGGACAGTAACTTTTGGAGTAATTAAAAAAAAGCATATTACGCGTTTATAGTTACGGAACCCTCCTTAGACATGTCCTGACATGCTCTTGGTTAGGGGTCGTCCATTAATCACGTGATGCCTAAAGGGGGAGGGGGGGTCCGAAAAAAAATCACCAAGTATCACCAAGGGGGGGAGGGGGTATAAGGATACATCACGTGTATTAATTTTCGAATCTAGTCTATGCATACCGAAATTATTATTGGTTGTAGATTCGTAGTGTTGTTTAAATACTTACAAAACAAATGACTCGTATAGTTTTTAATTGCTTAAATTATTCGATTAAATTTGTTTTTTAACTTAAAATTTTCTTCAAACCTGACCTGCTTACTATGTAAAAAAAATACACGTGATTTTAGGTGGGGGAGGGGGGGTAGTATAAAACCTCACCACGTATCACCAGGGGGAGGGGAGGGGTCTAAAAAGTTGTTAAAAACATCACGTGATTATTGGACGGTCCCTTAGGTTATTGCAGCTAAAACTGCGCTTCGCAGACGCATAGTGTTTGTATTCGCAATAGGTACAAGGCTCCCATAGTGCACTATGGTGGTTGCAAGTTGATACCTATAAGGGTGCAGAAGATACGGGGGTTGAAACATGCGATATATAAAAATGTGTGATTGTCATTAATCTAAAATTATTTGGATTGTTCTGGAAAATTTTAGAATATTCCACAATGTTTTAGAAAACTCTAAAATAGATATCACGGTTCTAAATGATCAATAATGTTATAGAAGTTTCCAGACTGATCTAGATTGTATGTGAAATTGTCAAGTAAGTAGTGATAGATTATTATAATTAACATTAAACAAATAACTATGCAATTAAAAATGACCCAGCAAAGCGGGTATTCGCAGCTAGTTTATATCTTTACTTATATTAATCTATACTAATATTATAAAGAGGAAAACTTTGTTTGTATGTTTGTTTGTTTGTTTGTTTGTAATGAATAGGCTCAAAAAGTACTGGACTGATTTCAAAAATTCTTTCACCATTCGAAAGCTACATTATCCACGAGTAACATAAGGCTAAATTTTATTTTGGAAAAAAGTAAGGTTCCGTAAGATATTTGGGTTTTTCGGACACAAGGTGTAAAAAATCAACCAGAAAAGTTACTTATTTTGCGTACGCTGCCTAAACTATAAAATATAGAACCATAAAATGTTCTACTTAATTGTAGATCTAATAAATATCTACAAAAAAGTCCGCGACACACTATACCTATCTATGTCGAGTGAGGCACAACAACCATTTTTTTATTTAGAAATCTTGAATTTTTTTTGGACTACATTTAAACGCGTTTATTTTACTCATGCTATTAATCCTTATCAAAATAAATTATTTCATCACTAAGTACAGTTTATGTCGATAATATTTGGTCTTTGAATGATTAAAATTGGACGTTTGGTTTTGAAGTTATGGCGAAATTAAAATATTACGATTTCTGCTGCACGGCACGGCCCGTTGCGAAGTGGGCGTCACCAAGGCGAGGGTGCGCTGCGGGCGGGAGTTTAGATCTATGACTTCTATGAGTAAATTTTTTGTTTTGTGTTCTTTGTAACTATGATGGATAGATACTTGAATACCTATTTATTTAGTGTTTGTTGTATTGTTAGTCCTGAAAAGTATAGGTATTTCATACGATAAAAGTATACCCACCTACTTATTTCATTGATTTTTAGTAGGTACCTATATTAATTTGTTTCTGTTTGTTTTGACTAAATTTCGCCCGTTTTGTTAGAGGTTTAAAGATATTCTGTAGTATTAGTATCAGTATTGTACCCGTGCGAAGCCGGGGCGGGTCGCTAGTAATATAATAAAGAGGAAAAGTTTGTTTGTTTCTTTGCATTGAATAGGTTCCGAAACTACTGGACCAATTTTGCTGAAATTTGGCACAGATGTAGAGTAGACTACGGGGAAGGACATAGGCTACTTTTTATCGCGGAAAAATGTACGGTTTCTGCGAAATTAACTTTTGCGCGCACGAAGTCGCGGGCAACATCTAGTATAATATATTTTCGATGGGTCGCCGCTACCTGCATCGTCATCCAAATGTATGAAAACTGATTTTTGTAGCGCACAACAGCAAAAGTAGGTCGTTGCCAGTTTACGTCGCGAGCCGTCCTCGTACGCGGGTAAAAAACGATAATTATGGATGGTACATAATATATGTCATGGGATACTCATCCCAACTTACCTGTCCGGTAGTTGTGGTATAGTATACGGGTATGCGACCCCGGCTTCCCTAGCTATTACTGTCCTATCCCTTGCCCTCCTGGGCGGTAATATCCTACTTTTCCTATTTCCCACTCTAACTTACCAATCTTCCTATCCACACCACCTATCCTTCCCTTTTCCTTTTCCTATCCTCTAGGATAATTATAAAAATAATTTAATTATCGAAAATTGCGGCGATGTGGTTCACGAGTTTCACGACTAGGGAATATTATTCGAATATTCGAATATTCGTTTTATTCGAATATTCGACGATTTTATTATTCGAATATGACTGGGTTCAATATTCGAATATTTCGAATAAAACGAATAATAAAAATATTTACTTTATTTTTAAAAAATATGTTAATAATAGTAATAAACTTGTACATAAACCGGAAAAGTTTCGTTATTTAATACATTATTTTTATTATTTATTAATATTGCCGTCAATAATATCCTAAAACAGATTTTACTACACTCCCAAGTAACATTTTAGTAATAAGAATAAGCGCTAAATGAGCTACTTAAGAGAAACTTAAAAACGTAAGGTTCTATAAAAGGTCTCACAACTAGTGGTATAGCGCGCTATAACTATGAATGAATGAATGAATATTCTTTATTGTGTTCATACTTACATACAATAATAAACTTAAAATTACGAATAACTTAGTACAAACACAAAGGGCGGCTTTATTGCTATGCAGCAATTATCTATCTAGAAAGAAATGAACTACTAACTAACTAAAAAGAAGAAATTAACTATCTTATAACCCTGGATTGGGCCCACAATTTTAGAGCTTAAAGTGACATAATAGTTGTAGAAAAGTGATAAAAAGATGGGAATTAAGAGTTACAATAATGCTATTGAAGTAGTATTTACCATTTTAGGTGTATTATAAGTAGTGATGTGCCGGATTGTTAAAAATGTATATCCGCGGATACGGATCTGAATACGGATATCTGGTGTCAAGATCCGCGGATACGGATACGGATCTTAACTTTCTTACACAGTCGGTGTCGGTGCGCGCGACCTTCACATATGTTTCGGCTTGCATTGCACGGCGCGGCGGCGATTCTTTCTTTTGTTTTGTTTATAGTTAAGTGTGACACTGGACAGCATAGATAACGTTTGCTTGGTATTGGTACATGAGTTTGAAAAAATGTCTACAAAGAAGTTTAGTAGTGTAATTTGGAATTATTTTGTGTTAGTAAATGATGAATGTGCAAAGTGTTAAATTTGTGATGGAAAGTATTCCCATAAGGATAAAGGCACAACTTCTTTAAAAAATCATTTACAACGAAAAGATCCTCAAAAATATTATCTGTATTGAATTAAATATTTTTTATTGCTAGTTGCTACCTTAATCAGTAATCACCTATTTAAAGAGTTAATCTATAAATTTAAAATTAATAAGGTAAAAAGATCCGTAAAAGATACGCCAAAAAGTAACGGATACGGACACGGATACGGGTCTTTCTTCTGCCTTGGATATCCGCGGATACGGATACGGATATCCGGCACATCACTAATTATAAGCTATACACAGGTTACAACTGCACCCTTTAGTAATAAATAATTTATAAAATTCACTCAATTAACTTTTTTAACAACATATGAGTGCTCCTACGATACTATTTATAGCTCGATCGCATATTGTGCATAATTAGTAGTAATAAACATCACCCAAAGTTTTTTTTTTTACATTACGTTTCTATTACCGTCAAAAATGATAAAATATAATAGCAGTGTGCAATTCTCACTGCGGTGATAAGTATTCTATGATAATATATACTAGTTTTCATCTCAATTTTGAAGCGCCTCAAAAAACAACATTTCATATTATTAAGTAAAATAAATCACAGCCGCGGCATTTTTATTTTTTATTTTAGTTGTGATTGTAAATAACAATTCTCAGTACGTCTATGTATATTTTATTTGAAAACAGTAAATAATGTAAATCAATAAGTCGGAAAATAATATTTTGACCTTATATTTACTTTTAAAATTTTAAAGGTTATGTTTATTTAATGGCGTTAATTCTACATTATCCTAGGGTTCCTGATAACTCTTTTATTCCTAACGCAGTGTTAAAAAGACTATTATAGTTAGCTTTTTAATGCCACTTGGAGTTTTATAATGTGGGAATAAATTCTATTATACAACCTGTGATGATTTAAATGTGGTTTCTGACGCTTGTAGCATCTAGCTCTATAATACCTATAGTTATCACTTCCTTTAACTTCTATAGCTCTATAATACATATAGTTATCGCTTCTTTAACTTCTATAGCTCTATAATATCCATAGTTATCACTACTATAACTTTCTTTTAGCTCTTAGGGCTCCATAGAACTCGTTAGGTTACAAGGTATATGACTAACTCCATTTAAGAACTTTAACCGTTTGTAAGTATTAGCAGACACCTTACAATTGGTTCTAGTGTTTTACGTTTCCTAAAGATTTAAGAGTAAATTATACAAAAGTTCTGACAAACTCCAAGGTAGCACCTTAAGTTATATATTTTTCCTTTATTCCTATTATGTCTCTTGAAACTTTAATTATTTATTCCTAACGCCGTAGTAGTAGCTCTTATATGTCGTTTATAATACTTTAAGTGTCAAAAAAGGTTTCCCTTAGCGCCAAAATATTAGTTGGGAGCTGTTTGTGAAAGAATACAAAACTGTATTTAAATAAAAAAATATTTAAGGTGAATATTTCCTACAGGCCTCAGCGAAAGAAATCCATACTCACACGCTTGTCAAAATAACCTAACCAAGAGCGTGTTAGGACGTGTCGAAGGAGGGTTCTGTTACTATAAAGCGTAATACGATTTTTAATTTCTTAATCTTACTGTTCTATTTCGTTCAAAATAACTTTCCTAAAGAGAGTTTACCATGATCTACCATGGAAAATTGTAAGTTCCTATAATCTTCATAGTTCAAAAATGACAGAGGGGTTGAAACCAATTTGTAGGCCGATTACTTGGAAATGGTTGACTTTGTAAAAGTCAAGTATAAAACTTTTCCTTTATTTTAAAATACATAATATTCAACACACACTTCACATGTATGGAAAGCCGGGGTGGCTTTCCATACATGTGAAATGTACCTAACTATAATAAAATAAAATTATATTTTTTTTACAAAACCAAAACCGATATCTAGACGAAATATAGCTAGAAGAGCAGATAGAAAGAGAGACAGACGGACGAACAGAGTAAAACGATAAGGAATACCTAGTTAAGTTGATTATTACAGTATTACACTGGCCTGTCATCCCAACTTACCTGTCCGGTAGTTGTGGTATAGTATACGGGTACGCGACCCCGGCTTCCCTAGCTATTACTGTCCTATCCTTTGCCCTCCTGGGTGGTAATATCCTACATTTCCTATTTCCCACTCTAACTTACCAATCTTCCTTTCCACACCACCTATCCTTCCCTTTCCCTATTCCTACCCTCTCCGCTAATCCGTGGAAACGCAATGGATAATCATAGAAATAATTTAATTATCCAAAATGGCGGTGATGTGGTTCGCCACCCATCACGTCTCGTTTCTCGCGGAGGCGAAAAGTGGCCCATGGAGAGCTGCTTCGCTACGTTGAATGTAAGAGGAGGAATGGATGGTAAGAATGAAAGTGGAAGAAGCGAAACAAGTATGTAAGGATCATAGCAAGTGGAAAGAAGTGGGCTCTGCCTACCCCTACGGGAAAGAGGCAGTATCTGCCTACCCCTATGGGAAAGAGGCGTGATTTTATGTATGTATGTATGTACACTGGCCTGCAAAACTGAGTACAAATCGTTTAAAATTTCATACTTTTCAAAATATTATGACAAGATTTCAGCTTTCTTTAAAAGCAATAAATTATAAATATCAGTATATAAATTTTATCTTTAAACAAAAATTAACCATTTTAATCTTAGTCTTAAAGACTTTTTTTGTATGGAGCCCGTCCCCAAAAAACGTTGATTTTTTAGAGTAATTTGTGAAACACTTCACATTTTAATATTATTAAATATGCAGGTATATATAAACGCATTATATTACTTATATTTTAAGTTTATTACCAATATTCGTATTATTCGAATTATTCGAATTTATTCGAATAGTGTTTAGCCATTATTCGAATTATTCGAATAGTAAAATTTGTCGAATAATAACATTCCCTATTCACGACCTATGGGCCAGGCCACACGGTGCGGTACGGCTGCGGCGCGGCGCCTGAGCGGTATCGCAACGGGTCTTTTACATATAAAAATGTATGGTATGCCACACGACGCGTCCGGCGCCGCTCCGGCGCCGCACCGCAGGCGCACCGGACATCGGCGCGAGGCGGGGCGAGACAGATGAGGCGGGGAGGGGTGCACACAGGGCGACGCCGCATTGATCGTGTGGCCGCCAGTGCGGTGCGGAGTATTGCGGTGCGGTGCGGCGCCGCGCCGTGTGGCCCGGCCCTATCACGTCTCGTTCTCGCGGAGGCGAAAAGTGGCCCATGGAGAGCCGCTTCGCTACGTTGAATGTAAGAGGAGGAATGGATGGTAAGAATGAAAGTGGACCAAACGAAACAAGTATGTAAGGATCGTAGCAAGTGGAAAGAAGTGGTCTCTGCCTGCCCGGGTAAGAGGCGTGAATCGTGATTATATGTATGTATGTACATAATATGAGACGATAGGATAATAAAATTAAATAGCTTATGATATCTAGAACAATGCATAATAAAAGTGAATGTGATCATGTTGCATAATATTCGCATTTGACTGTACCTACACGTGTAGGAAATGAATAGTTTTTGTGCCATCGCTTCCTTTTTTCTGATCTCCTGGTAGTTGAGTAATATGCTGTAAGCGTACTCGGCTGTATAAGCTTAGAGGGACTTAAACAAATAAACTCTACATATTATGATATGATACGTCACTTGATCATATTATTACGTAGTCTTCATTTGTCATAGTCCTTTTTCCGTTTGTGTCACATTCTTGCTGATTTGTATTGTATTGTTTTTGAAATTTTTAATAAGATTAACGTTCTTAATCCAAGGCTTAGGGCTCCCACACATAATTGCGAATTCGTATCGCAATTCTCAATTATCTCTCGCTCGCACCTACGGCCTGGCTGTATACAATCTCGCGGATGCGACGCGAATTAGCGCGGATTCGCAATTATGTGCGGAAGCCCTAATTAGAATTTTTGAGATAAATCCATGACTTAAAAATGATAAATTGCAAAATATTATTGTGGTGTGGGTGGTGGTGTGGTAAATATAAATTTTAGGGAGCGAAGTAAAACCTGCGCAAAAAAACTGTGCTGGTTTGGCTATTTTCAATTTCATATTTTCCACGTCATATTGAGTTTGACCTTGAGCATACAGCTATTTGCTGTAGGTTTTCCAATGAAAATTTCCAGGCATGTAAAAAATTCTGGCTTTAAATATATAAATCATACCTTTTGTTTTCAGACTTTAACTCTCGTTTCGGTGGAAATAATTAAGTATGTTTTATGCGGACTTGTATACAACATTTTGTGGAAACCGTTGCGAACAATGGTACGGCCAAGTCCCAACTAAACTTGAATAAAAAACGACCTACTTACGAGTACTTATTTCAGTTTTAATAAAAAAATATAAGCAACAAAATGTTTTGAATAACAAAATATTGGACTCGAGGCCAATCTGAATGTAAATCTTTACCTTTTGGATTTACAAAGGTTGTCTTGTTTCTCTCTAAAACATTAAGTATAGCTTTATTAAATTGAAAATCCTCAAACAATATTATGTACAAATTAATATCTTGTAAGCAATAGACGTAGAAAAAAATGTAAGGTACAATCTGATTTCTATCGATAAAGTTTCTACTCAACCAGTTTCTAAACCCTCTTGCACTAGGGCACCTCAAAATATTTTAAGCATAAACATATTGTTTGATGTCCTATTGTCCTATTTTTGTCTTATGTGATCGAATAAATGGCTTATTATTATTATTATTATTATTATTATTAAGGGACCGCAACGACTGCAGACGTGCATGAACTACGTATTTGTACGTGAGCATTTGTGCGTGCGCACGATTCAACGGCACTGTTAAGCAATTGTCATTTTGTCATCTTATTCCTGAGGGCGAATAAATACAAGTACGTATTCGTAACATGTTAATATCATAATTCTACACCACTACATTAACACAAATCCATTAACTGTTAATCATAAGAAAATAACAAAAATGAAAATTGAAAAATTTTAAATTTATTTTATTATTTATGAATACTGTTTTTGATATTCCATTTGTAACCCAGTCACGCAAATAAGTTACATGCAAGTATTGTCGACACTCAATAACATAATATTGTGAAAGTCATTGGCTAGCCGCACACGTGCAATATTATTGACAATAAAACACATATTGACAATAATATTCCTTGTGTGCGGGCCATATTGCCGTTTTTTTTGTATGTGTTGACTAGTATTGACAATTTTATTCTGTCAATAATATTGCACGTGTGCGGCTAGCCATTGGTAGCTGCGCTGCAGTTTTACACTTTTGCAGCTGCCGGTGTCTTACTTTAATCAATACTGGTCTGTTATGCCAAAGAATATATATTACTAACGTAAAGAACCGTCACTCCACCGATTTACACGACTCGCCGCTCGCAGCTGTGTGTGCGTGTCTGGGCGAATGCGGGGGCGGGTGGGGTGTAACTTTTTCCCAGCCTGGACTATGGCTCACGGGGCTGGCAGTTTCGCCGATGCAGCGACGCGACAGTGTAATTTCATAAGAAAGTAAACGTCGCGTCAGACAATGACGCGACGTTTATAAAAAATATTTGTTTTTTGTTTCACTAGTGATGTCATGCAATAATTTGATTTTATCGATATTTTTAACGAACTGTGCTTGGGTTGGGTAAAGTTTGTAGGACGTTAACCTCGAACGTATATCAAATTTTAATTCAAACCCGTTCAATAGTTATTGCGTTCAATAGTAACAAACGTGTGGTATGCCATTTGCCCATTTAAGATTCATCCGTCCATCCATTCATCCATCCATACATCCTCACAAACTTTCATATTTATAATAGCAGTAAAATATTAGTAAGGATTTTCGCATAATATTTTAGATTGAATATTACATGTAGTACTTAATCTCATTTAGATCTGTCGATACCTATCGATATTGTGCGACGATCTTAGTTGTGTTACAACTTACAACACTTATTGAGTGGTAATAAAAATTTAAAATTGCATTGATATTATTAAAATAGTCTTTGTACTACTTAAAAATTAAGTACAAATTAAACCCAATTGCTAAGGACACAAGGTATATTTTTCCAATATAAGGGCCAATGGTCTGAGTACATTTTTGATTTAAAAAAATATGGCTATTAGACGTTAGACATTTGGAGACTATTTTGAATTTACATTGTAAAAATCAGTATCCTTTAAAAGTTCAAATC
This sequence comes from Glaucopsyche alexis, assembly GCA_905404095.1. Taxonomy (NCBI): domain Eukaryota; kingdom Metazoa; phylum Arthropoda; class Insecta; order Lepidoptera; family Lycaenidae; genus Glaucopsyche; species Glaucopsyche alexis. The sequence goes on along the minus strand of FR990054.1, from coordinate 1,570,830 downwards.
GCACGTACCGTGTACCTAACATATTAGGAATTTCCTGATCGGCATTAAAATGAGTGGGCTTAATTATTGTGGTTGTATGTATATGGTCGCCGTAATAACCAAGAAAAAAATTATGACAAAACCTTCTTCCGCTTGCCTAATAATCCAGAAAGGTAAATACCTACCTACCTCGATAATTATTTTCTAACCTAAACCTTGCTTTTGTCACACGCAGTACAATAAATAACTGAGACGTGGATTAAAGTAGCTAGGTAGGTATGATTTCTCTTTTCATATTAAGTATCTAGCTCTTGCCCGCGGCTTCGCCCGCGTAAAAAGTATTATATTTACGCGGGCGTAAAAAATATTTTAAATTAATTCGATGTCAACCCTAGGCTTAAGTCAACATAACTGACATTTGTCGGTGCTCGAACTGTCATTTGTGGAGAGTGTCGCCCCTGTGGTTATGCTTCGTTTGTGTATTTTGTTTTTGTTTTTATCAATAAAAATTATAAAAAAAAAAAAAAAATATGTAAAGTAAAAGTAACGTTATCGAGTGTCAATGGTTTAGGCGCGGGCGCTGTCATAATTTTCATACAAGACTCTTTCGATAACGTTCAGAACACGGGTTGTGCTAGCCCCACTGGTGGAGCCGCGAGTTGTTCGATACTGTGCGCCCCCTGCGCACTAGCCTAGCAGGAACACTTGACAGCGCCGTGAACGTAACGTTCTCGAATGAAACTTGTATGGGCGCTGGCATGATTATGACACATTTTCATTAAATTATTTTGATACATTATTATTTACCTTACGTTTAGGCCGTTTTCAAAATATGTTCCTGCTAGGGGCTCACTTAGAGCGAGTTTTGTCACTACCACGGACCACCCGTGAAGAAGTTAACTACAATTCGTACAGCATCGAAACAGCGCCCCTAGTGGCAAACAGTGGTAACTAATTAGATTCCATACAAATTGTAGTTAACTTATTCACGGTGAGTAGTGACAAAAACAGAAAACTCCAAACTCCGTTGAACGTGGATAAGAAACTCGTAGCTAGAAGTATCGAGAAAATAATTTTTCTTCGGCGCGAAGAGCTCTTGAGCGTTGAGCAACTATCGAGCTATAAATATCCACGTCCTCCGCCGCTCATTTTTCCGCTATTTTCACTAAAGTGTACAATAGGCAAGTGGACGGTTTTTTTATTGCATAAATGAATAGTACTCTTAAATATGAGTAACTTCTCAGAAGAAACCGTATTTAAAAATATATTTTCAAAGGTACAGCGATTTGTATATAAAAGTCTCGTAACCTCCATACTAAAGTCGGGTTACAACTTACAAGTAACGTCACTCTTGGTTATTAAGTAGGTATGAAGTATACAGACGGACGCAGGAACATATTTGTAAATATCTCCGATATTTGTGCGTTTAAGTTCATACTGGTAAGTATGAACTTAAATCATGAAAACTATGAAATAATTATTTAAGGGCCCCATGCAAAAAACGCGTTTTTTTTGGCGCGTTTATTGATGACAGTACGGAAGATAGACACTATAGGTGGGGTACAAATATTCTGACCCGTCCGTAAATCCACAATGCCCATATTGGAGTTTGGAGTAGAGTAGATACATGTCATGGGATACTCATCCCAACTTACCTGTCCGGTAGTTGTGGTGTAGTATACGGGTATAGGACCCCGGCTTCCCTAGCTATTACTGTCCTATCCCTTGCCCTCCTGGGCGGTAATATCCTACATTTCCTATTTCCCACTCTAACTTACCGATCTTCCTTTCCATACCACCTATCCTTCCCTTTCCCTATTCCTACCCTCTCCACAAATTCGTGGAAACGCAACGGATAATCATAAAAATAATTTAATTATCCAAAATGGCGGCGATGTGGTTCACCACCCATCACGTCTCGTTTCTCGCGGAGGTGAAAAGCGGATCATGGAGAGCCGCTTCGCTACGTTGATCGTAGCAAGTGGCAAAAAGTGGTCTCTGCCTACCCCTTTACGGGAAAAAGGCGTGATTATATGTATGTATGTATGTAGATACTGGCAGCGTTTCATGTTTCGATTGCTCTGCAGTTTGCATCAAATTGAAACACAAAGGCCTCTAATAAAAGCCGTTAGGTTAGACGGGTTAGGCGGGTTAGGCCTATTCAGAGACGGTGACCTAGATACTGGCTCCAATTTGTTAATGATAGCCCGTCCACCGCTGTATCTACGTCTAACGATAGATGAACATCGAGTTTTCTAGATTCATCTTCTTACCTTAGATGCATAAATTGTTACACCCTTATTCATAGAAAGATTTGAACGATTCGTTACCTTATCAGTGTTCTCGTCACCTATCTAGTAGCTCTTCAATAGTACCTGATAAAGACAGACACATTGATGGGCAAATCTGGTTTAATTTTTTTAAAGACACTTGTTCCTTATTTTAAACGTTTGCACGGACACGGAAGTTACTTCTTATAACATTAGATCTCTGCTAGTGAAAGTGCCGTGAAAATCTGTCCAGCCGTTTCAGAGATAAGCCGGAACAAACAGATGGACAGACAAAAAAAACGATTTTTCATTGTAAGTACCGTTTGTAATTTTATATTAAGCATTTCAGTGGAAAAAAAAATACAGCGACACTTAAATATTTTATTTGTATATAATATATAGGGCGGGCGGTTGAAATTGTTCATTCTACATTGTAACATTAATATTATCCAAATTGCAGTCGTACTTAAATTAGGAATACTTATACAACATAACTTTGAAAGTTCTCAAGATTTACTTGTTAAACTTCCCAAGCGCTTGGCAACCGCACTCTATTAGTTTTCAAAAGCAGGTAACTCTGCCAAAATAATCGCCATTATCATAAAAGTCCACTAATAGGGTTTTTCAACAATAACAGCTCAAAGTGTATTAAAAGTAGTAGTTCCAGTAGAAAGCAACTAAACTCTACAAGATGTTAAATGCCGCCGAGGGAGCCCACTAGCCACATATTTAGGGTAATTGGCGAGTGATCTCTACGATATTAAGTGTTCTTTGATGTTCCACGCATTTTTATAATAAAAAATATCAAACAATCTCTCTTAACATTTCGAGGAAAGTAGATTAGTATTTGACACACCTTCAGTACCCACCGTGTACCTGCCAAAGCCACTATCGTGGAATATTCATGATTGGCTAATGGCCATATTTCTTACCTGTGTTGGGAGCATACGCTGAAAAACTTTCAGACTAAACGAAATGATGAAGGCCAGTACCCCAAGCAGGAACATTTTGCGGTAGCGTTACGTGTAGTAAGCGAGAAATATGAGGAATATTGTATGAAGATTTTAGTTACTCTTACGTCCGCTAGAGGCGCTTTCATGGTTTTCGTACAATATTTCTCGCTTACGTACACGTAACGATGCCGCTAAATGTTCCTGCTTGGGGTACAGACCTTCATCATTTCGGTTAACAGGCTCTCGCTCTATTATAATATACGGATTTAGAAATTTCTCGATGTTGTAAAACTAACTACTACTCTGATACTACGGGTATGTCCTTGGATTTAATGTTTATAACGTTGTTACATGTTTACGCTTTAAATTTTACTGGCTGTTACACTACAATCTTCTGAAATCGTTCGACAGATTCTTCCTTTATGAAAATGTAGGTAAGTGCTTTAAACTTCCCTTGAAACAAATTAGTTTTGCTTATAAATTCTAATAAAAACTGATTATTATTTCAGATTTTTTGTCGTACGTGACCTAATACTGTTTGACTATTTAAACCCTTTTGTTCAGTTAATGAGAATTCATTGTTGGTTGTTACAAATGAGTCACTTCTAGGTTAAAATACGATAGCATCGTTAATAATTTAATACAAGTGCGCGTCATTCATACAATATGTCATGCAATTCCCATGGGCAGTAAATTGCAGAAGCGCAGTTTCATGTTAAAAATTGCGGCTAACTATTCGGATAGACCGGAGTGTTTTCCGGAATAAGACCGGCCAACGAGCAATAATAACTGGCTATAGGAATACCGCCTGCCGTGGACAATTCAGAAGAGTTGCAAATGCGGGCATTTTTTCAATCCTTTAGGGAATCTGAAACATCGAAAATACACGAAACATTTTTTTACGCCAGTCAAGACTATCACTTCACACGGCTTCACAGAAAAAGTCAATGATGCCAAGCATGGCCTTTCCACGATAAAAATATCTGAAATAAACTATTGACTTGTATTAGTTGGCTGCCATAGACAGATTTATCATGTCTTACTAGGCTGGTATTGTATAAAGGTCCTTAAAATAAAATAGAATTAAAAAAAAACTAGGCTGGGAACAGGGAAGCGCTGATGTGGCAGTAATTATGTTTGACCAACGAAGCGTTTCATTTGGAATATTCCAAAGTTTTCTGTCGACCTTGTCATGCCATGTACAAAATATTGATAATACCTTTTAAAAATATTGAGTTTTCCTTCTACAAGCTTCAACAGCACTATTAAGTTACCAACCTTTTACCAGATTGACCAATCTATTTCGTTCCATATAAATTGGCTTGACCAAAGTAGTATTAACCTAAGTGTCAAGCAAGCAAAATTGTTGGCATTGTATTTATGAAAAAAATGCCCCTTCTTCATAAAATAAATTGCGATATTTTTTAAAGAAAATCTAAAAAGTTTTAAATTTGTTCCAGTTGGTTCAAATTCTGTGCCACTAAAAGAAATGGATCACAGCTGTTAGTAGATCATAGATAGTAGCTAATGTGATAGCATTTTATAAATAGGCACGTCTGTGGCCATCATTGAACGCGAAACTGGTAAGCCTAACTCCAGACAAGTCTAGAATAGATTTGCAGAAATTGTGTCTGTTTCGATATTGTAGTGAAAGTTTTGCTTTGCTATTTTCGGAATGCTTACTGGATTGGCATATCTTATTGGCGAGTAATGTCGGAAACAAATATAACCCGTTTCCTTAAAGAAAGTTCGAGACAAATTAAGTCTACGTATATTCGTTTTAGTCCCTTTCTTTATGCGTGCGTTCAATGTCTTAGGACTTAGGTATTATGCTGTATATGGGTTGGGTGGTAATGCACTAAACCAAAGACTAATTTAAGACAGTTTGTGTACGTTTCGCTTTACCTACATGTCCTCAATCGGATCAGTAACAAAGAAAATGTAATACACTACGTTTTAATCCCCCATTAAAGCTGGGACTATAATATTATGATCCGGAATCCGAAAGGCCGTAGAAAATTCTGAGCATTGAAAATAGAACTTTAAACTGTTAAAATATAGATTGAAAATCGAACACATGAGTGTCGAGTCAAATGTCAATGTCATATAATATGACAGCTCGACACTCGAAACTTCCATTTTCAACTTTATTGTATTACCGCTGAGTTCTACTTTCAATGCTCAAAATTTTCTACGGATCATTATTATAGACCCAGCCTAACTGTTCATCTGCTTTCAGTGAAATTGGTGAAGGTTTATCACATCGTAGGTCGCGTCATGTTTTTAAACATGATGTGCTGTATAATATTCTGGTAACGGTAAAGGTCGATGTCTTGAAACCCCTTTTTAACCCCATTCGTCTGTTTGTTCTCCAAAAATCATTAATTACTTCGCCGCTCATCCTCCCACGCGTTGAAAGTCACAAAGAGAATTGTATGAAGATCATGACATTTGACAATGCAGCGCTTCTACAAGTTTCATTTGATAAAGTTACGATTACGTTGCTGTCAATTGTTCCTGCCTACCCTCTGGTTTCAATGAAACCGGCCATCGGTAGGGTGCTATTATTACATAGCTGACATGATTATTTTCGGTACACGTGAACTAGGTGACGCTGTCACGCATTTTTATCAGACACGGTACAGGGCGTAGGTTATCAGCCTGACGATTTGCTCGTGTCCAGGAAGTATATGTGATACATTATGTGGAGCAATGTTTCAAGACAGACTTTAAAGGACCAATTGAAGGCGCTACCTTACCATCTTGTAAGGAAGCTCCTGTTCTTTTAAGATAACTTTTTTTTTCATTTTAGTATCCATCTGAATACTGAATATGGTTTTGAAAGTGGATCATGTAAAAGAAGTCCATCAGGATCGCATTAAATAGCGGACTATGAGTCCTATGGTCCTGCTTACTCCTATGGAAAATGAGCATTAAAATATGTAAAACAGGTACCAGGTTGTCATAAACTTACGGAGGTTCAGATTGAGTTAAAAATGTAATTTTTCAAAGTCACGGTTGAAACAGAATACAGTGAGAGCACGCTAGTCCCACTCGGCCGAGCACTCCGAGACAATGGACCAACTAGTCTCAACAAACACTCATTTGTACGGTCATTATGTCGTCGACATTGTGTTTTTAGTACGTTTTGTTTGGAAATTGCATAATTGTATCACAAGCTGTTGAAAGTGAAATTCACTCGTAGCATAATATAATAACAAAACTTTTTTACATTACCTTTTCTCACAATTCATTCAACCGGTGCTAAAATGTTCACACATTGTGTCTTCCGTTTTGATCTTCTGACATGTTTCTCTACTCTTAGATAGGATTTCTTGTAGTAGTTTACAATTTACATATTTTGCATTATATTGCATTTTCTCCCAAGTTTAGGAGAATGCTTATCGTAAGTGTTAACAAAGGTTCTGCACCCTATGTCAATTTAAGCCACAAATTGACAACATTGGGTAGAAGTTGACGAATTGGGGTTGATCCCTTTTACCTCTATAGGGGTCAATAGTATATGGATGTCAGGTATTTTTTCGTAAACAGCGATTAATATTGTTCCGGTTGAAAACTGAACCTCAATTCTCGTATTTAAAGTAGACTTAATTTTACTTTGTTTGAATTGAAAGTGAAGCGACATGTTATCATGAACGGATTTTATGACGTTTCGACCAATAAGAACGCGTTTCACGTTGGTTTAACGTTCATAAAAACACCATTTGAGAGTGTAAGCGTGCCGGGACTTGATTCTAATTGTATTAATGCAGGTATTATTTAGCAGAATTGCCCCTCAGAAAACCAGCGAATCAGATTCTCTGGCCACGCTCACCGACGCGGGTCGCGGAGATTGTTTAGTACTCCATATTCCATAATCCATATAAATTCATACTAAGCAGTGGCTCTGCGCCCCTACTTCAACCTTGGGTCGCGGTCTCGAATCGCGCGTCGCGTTCATCAGAAAGCATGTAACATGACAGATTATTATTTTATTTTCGTAAGGTATTCTCCTATAGGCTTAAGTTCCTAAGATCAGATCCTAATACGGTTAAGCCGTTACAGGACAGTTATTTTTATGATCACTATCAGGATTCGAACCTTGTACTTACGTAATGTGATCGTTTATCGCCGCCGTATCGTCTTCTAGAACATTCTGGACGGTATAATTAATGTATAGTATGACCTCGATTTAAAATTATTGATAGTAATTATTAAACAAAATTGCGATAAGGAAATTAATCTTAGTTATCACAATCATTAACGGCCCGTTTCAATATCGTATCTATCTATAACTATTTGTTAGACACGTCAAATTTGTATCGCGAAAACCTGCAAATGATTGAATGACGATGTTTTCAACAAATAGTTATAGTCGCTAGAAATATTTTGTTTATTAATGAAAATGTCATTTTGAAAGTTTCACAGTTTCGAAAAGGAACAGTTTTCTTCCCTATGCCAAATATGTCTTATAATTTAAAGAGCGTTTAAAGTTTTGGTTAAATAATTAAATGTAGGATATGACGTGATTACACTAGAATAAGTAGCATGCTTGCTCTACTATTGGTAGCGCAACTGTATGATGGGACCCTTATCTGCTGTCAGCTTGGTTACCAGTGCGTTGGGGCCCTTGCTTGTGACTCCGTACAGTTCGCCCGTGAACTGATAAGTGTGTAGTCTAAACGTTATCTGGCTTGGCGACTGACGCTATCGAATGTGGGACGGTTATGGACCTTAGTGCATTGACGAGTGACGATTTAATGATAAGAAACTATTATAAGAACAGGATTTCTAACCTCTCGAGAATGTGTTTTTGATGAAACCAAGTAACCACATGGGTTTTCATCTCTTATATTTCTTGTATTTGTCACCGTAAAATTGTAAAAACCGCCAGATTGCAATATTACTAGAAATATTACAAAACGTCGACAGATTGTCAAATAAAAATTTCTTCTTACAATTTACACCATATTTTTCGTTATATTGTAATATTTACCGTGCTGATTGGTTAAACGGCAAGTTTCCCGCGCCGCCATATTTGTTTGCTTTTTCTTAATAATTATTATAACGAAAAGTAATGCGTACAATTGTAAGGAGAAACTTTTATTTGACAATCCGTCGACATTTTATAATATCTATAGAAATATTGTAATATTTCTCGGTTTTGTTAATCTAACGGTTTTTACAATTTTACGGTGACATATATACCAATAGCGGTGACCAATCGACACATCTAGCGAAATTAGCGAAATTAGTGCGAAAGAGTCGAGTAGGAATCAAAAAGCGACAGCCTTGATACTGTTCCACGGACATGTCGCGCTGTGACATTTTCTTGACTCTCTTATTTTTAGGGTTCCGTACCTCGAAAGGAAAATACGAAACCCTTATAGGATCACTTTGTTGTCCGTCCGTCTGTCTGCCTGTCAAGACCCTTTTTGTCAGGAACGCGTGGAGGTATCAAGCTAGAATTTATATCAAAATACTCAGGTCTACTGTCCCTTGGAGTTGTGAAAAAATTAAACTTCTGAGGCAATGCAATCAAAAGACCTACAGGGTACTTCCCGTGAACAGAAATTTGGTACGAAGCAACGTCTTATAGCACAGATATCTAAGGAAAAATTGCGAAAACCGTAAATTTTTAGTTACATCATATAATAAAAATATTTTTAATAATTTTAAACTCACTACCGCTTTCCTCGTGAACGCGTAGAGGTATTAAATTGAAATTCATATCAAATATCTAGGTTTATACCTTTAAGCTGTAACAAAATCACTAGGAACCCTCGATGCGCGATGCGCGCCTCGCACTTGGCCCGTTTTTTTACCCCACGGGGCTAGGACAAGACGCACAAAGACATTTTACTCGCAATATATTTAAGCGAGCGACCTACATTTTCCTCTGAAATCTGCGTGAAACATTTCGTTGAGTTGAAAAGTTAAATATTAACAAAGTGGAGTTAGTAATGTTCAATGCTGTATCCGCATCGCCACCGCAGCCCTGTTTCCAGGCTGGTGCATTGCGGAACCAGGACGAGTCCAACGTCGTCTCATCTCATATTTAGTTGAATGCTCTGAAATTTTCGTTGCAATTTTATACTTTCTTAGAATTTATTTTATTTACTATGCTCTTTGCAGATCCGATTAATCTAAACGTAAAACAAATTTCTAAGTTGTTTACGGTAAATAAGTGGCATTTAAATTGACAAATAGCATTGTCTTTTTGTTTACGCTTAGATTGAATTGGAACTGAACAGAGTGTAGATATTTTTATCCTCTCTTAATGTTGTTATTTTCGTAAGTTATTTTCAAATGATTCAAATATTATATTTCAATAATTTTAATTGTTGATGGCTCAGAAGATTATAAGAACATTGATCACAATTCACAAAAAATATAATTCATATGCGATTTTTTTTAAAACAGTTAGGTAAATTTAAATATAATATTTTATAAAATTATTAAACATGCTGCAATCGGTAAGCGTGATTTTCAAGCGAGTGTAGAGTAGCTATGAGTTGGGATTGGGGGCCCCAACTATCGCGGGGCCCCGGGCACGTGCCCATTGTGCCCAGTGGTCAAGATGGGCCTGGTCACACGCGCCCGGGTTTCTTCGGGAGCTGTCGGCGTGTCTTCGGTATTGGATTCAAAAATTAATTTTTATTTTAATATAACTTTTGAATTATTGCGAAAAATTAAAAAAACAAAAATAGTTTTGTTATAAAACTTATACATATAATATGACCTTTCCATTTATCACAAAAAAAAAAATCATTCAAATTCCCAATTTCGTAATTTGTGTGTGCTTCATGAAAGTTGGAAGAGCTTTCAGAATGAAATTAGCAATTTCTATTTAGGTACCTACTTAGTACTTATAGTGGCTTTGAATGAACAACACTAGACTTTTAAACGTTATAACTCGATTTTTAAAGATTTTTATAGTGGTACTATTTTTGGTATCAGATTGCAAAAAAAAACCAAACATACGCTTTACCTGATCTGGCGCCATACGGTAGACGTGAGGCAAGTCAGCTGTGAACCACCTCAACTACTGCTGCTAATAAAATACCCTATAATTAAATGATTATTATATGAGCAGTATTAGAACCTCTTTAAATTAATAATTCTGCCTCATTAGAGATCACCGCTAAAGTACTAGTCGAGTCAGCACCTTTCAACTATGTTAGCGAGTAAATAAAGCTGGGAATATGGAGAGCCATCACTTATGTTAATGATCTTATAAAGTTCACGCCATTTGCAGCTTCTATTCTCTGATATATTATTTATAGCTTTATATGTAAATAGTGTTTTGAACTCTGGTTAGGACGATGCAGGCTGTCGGCTGATCATCTGAACCTCAATTCTCGTATTTTAAGTAGACTTTCATGCTTTGATTGGATTAAAAGTAAATCGACATGTTATGTATGTACGTATGTACGGATTTTATGAAGTTTCGACCAATCAGAGCGCGTTTCACGTTGATTTATCGTTTATAAAAACAGCGTTTGACATTTTTAGCGTATCGAGACTTGATCTTCTACCGACCTTCGAGGTGGAGGAGTTCTGGCCGACGGACGTAGTCTACCGGAGGTTTCGGGGAAGGCTCTCCAACGAAGCGCGCATCACGTCGCCGAAAAAAGACAATACGTGATAAACTATAGTGTGTGTGTGTAAGAGTGAACGTGAATAATATAGAAAATAAGATTTATGTATAGTATTGTATAGTATAGAATCATTTTATGTGTGTGTTTGAATAAATTGATTGATTGAAAAAATTGATTGATTGTAATTGTATCAATGCTGGTTTTATTTAGCAGAATTGCCCCTCTGATTCATGATTGTCTGGCAGGAAAGATGATTCATGCGTCGGATGGACATGTAAAGTCGGTCCTGTGTCTGATCTCTCCTCAGTCGCCAATCATGTCGGTCATCCGTCCCACTGAGTTACGAGATTAGAGGAAAAGAGAGTGCTCTTGTGTATTGCGCACGCACTTGGGCACTATTAAATAACTCTTGCGTAGCTTGTCCCAACCGGTATCGGTGTGGGGTGCTATGATAATAGCTTTATCACCAAAAGGCAGAGTTTTGGTCTCTGCCAAGTCCAATGTAGTAGCTGATGAGCTAGGTAGGCGGGAACCTACCCCTATTTTGGGAAATTGGCGTTAGCATGTGTGCGTGCTGACATGTGTGTGTGTGCGTGTTTTGCCACTTGGAATGTCATCTGCGATACGTAATTTAGAGCCGTATTGGCCGAGGACGAGTCAATAGATAATCTTTTATCTGACTATTAAGTAATGAGGCGACGGCGCGCGTTGGTCACTCTCAGTACGCCCAAGACCCGTGGACTCGTAGTGTCACGCGATAACAAGTAATCGGTTTTCTTTATTCGGTATTTATTTTGAGCGCTCCTATATTGCTGGTCAGTGAATGCCGAATCAGTTTTGATTCTAAATTCGGATTACGGTGCGTGTTGTGCTGTGTGTGTGTGTTTTTTTTAATTAGGAATGCAGTGATATTCGAAGATTTCGGTTTTGGCAAACTATAAGTCAGCATCTGCCAAGATGACGTCGTATGACGAGGTGATTTTGTATTTGTTCACATATAAACAACCTGTTGTATATATTTACGTCAAACGTCCACTTTTATAGATATGCGGAAACGGCAAGCTCTCTTGATATTTTCACGTTTTTGGATACACCGAATCTCTGAAAATCTATCATCCCATCGGATTTTTGGCCTGCATTGCAATTTTAAACAGCGTTTGCTTATAAAATACTTTATGCTGTTTATGCGAACGAACGTGCTCTATCTACGGAGCGTTTGGTTGAACTGCCGTCACGGCTTGAGCTCGTGAAAACATTAAACACAAAAGAAAATTGCTTTTTATGACCAGACATAAACATTTAATATTTTGCATAATTTTTAGGGTTAAAAATGTGATTACTCAAGTCTACAAGTCTTCGTTGTCCATCCGTTTGTCTGTCTGTCTGTCACCAGGCTGAATCTCATGACAGACGGAGCCGTGATAAATAGACAGATGAAATTTTTACAGATGTATGTCTGTTGCCAGTTACCATTATAACAACAAACACTAAAAACAAAATAAAATAAATATTTAAGTATGACTTACATCAAATGTGACTTTTTAGTAATTTTGTTAATTCCATAAGACAACATTTACATATTTAAATTGCGTATCTAAGAGGCAAAAGAACCCTAATAAAGTTCGAACTTAAAATTTATTAAAATATGAATAATTGTCGAATTTTAAGCACTGGGCAACCACTACGATGAAATTAGCTTTAGTTCCCAAGTATTTCTTGATGTTTAGGTTAGGAACAATGTCGCATAGTTGATGAAAGGCATGACTTTGAGTAAATCGCTGTCATTTAAGTTGTTCTAAAGTTTTCGGGTGATCCGACGTTTTGTGTTAATTGTTAACTATTCCGAAGATTTCCGCTGGGAATAAGTATATTAAACTCGTTCAGTTCAATGCCATCTTAGTCATTAGCAGAGACTATATTACTTACGCAAAGAACCGACATTCAATAGACTTACACGAATGAAAGCTCGTAGCTATGTGTGCGTGACTAGACGTACGCGGGGGGTGCGCGCGGCGAGCGGGACGTGAGTTTTTTCAATCCAGGACTTTCTTTCGGTGGTGGTCATTTCATGCTGTGACATAATTGACAATATAATTTCATAATATTAATTATGATAGATTTGTCTGACGCGACGTTTAATATTATATCGGTGTCAACCTGAGGCTTACGTCAACATGGCTGTCATTCCGATGCTCGAGCTGTCAGTTGCAGATTCCAACAACCATTTCCTATGGTTTTAACAACCTACAACCTTTCAATGAACAAGAGCCATTTATACAGGGTTTCATTTTTTATTTCCTATAACTTGGACGTTTTATTAAATGGCTACAAATACAGCTGTAGCAATAAAAATATTTTCACTATTATGGTTGAAACGTTTGGTGATAGTTTCTTAGACGTCGCGAAGTGGTTTTTTTTTTCAGAAATCCTAATTTCTAGATGTCCATGGAATTTTTACCAAATCTATGGATCACTGAACTTACTGCATTCTCAAAACAATATTGTTTAGACGTAGTAGCAATTATAATACATATTATAGCGAATGTGTTATCTAAAATAACGCTTGTTATTGTTTACAAAAATTAAATAATTATGTTTTTTTAAATTAGTTAATTTGTTTTATAACTGATAAGGTCGGCCAGGACTTCGACCGCACGCTTAGAGCGCAGTGATGTTGTTGACGCTACAAAACTAATAGGGGATCGGACTACATCTGAAATATTTAGTTTCATTAATATATTCAGAAATATTGAGGCATTACTACTTGGTAAATGTAAAAAAATATATTATTTTATGTGTAGTTTACTAATAAATACATTTAAAAAGTACCAAAAAAAAATTTTTTTTTCGAAATTGGTAAACAAAACCTACATCATTAGTTTACTCACATCATATACAAAAACATTCATTATGATAAGTATGAACTTAAACGCACAAATATCGGAAATATTTACAAATATATTCCGGCGGCCATATACTTCATATACTATAACCTACAAGTGACGTTATTTGTAGGTCGATTTTAGTATGGAGCGTTTTTAGGAGGCTCGCGAAATTTTTTATACAAATCGCTGTACCTTTGAAAATATTGACTTTTGATATACGGTTTCTTCTGAGAAGTTACTCATATTTAAGGCTGCGCTAGTCGGTTTTTTCTCCATACAAACGCTGTTGGTGATTTACTCCAAAGTCAAACATTGTAGACCCAAATTCTAGCGTTATATCGATTTTTATGACACTTATCTAGGTCGATATTTGCTTATATTTCTGAAATTCATATTAGTGTAGAAGATAATAGCCTCCAAACATTGCATTTTTAGCGCTACTCTGACCGTAAATAAAAATTAAACGAAGAATGATAATAAAAAAGCAAGCACATACCGACACAATTCGATTATTCAGCTATTGAGATAATTTTACATCAGACAAAAATATTATATAGTTTTTTCATAAAACACCAACAGCTGAGTGTCGATTTGCGTAATTTGAAGACGCCTTTTCTAAAATACTTTACACAGCTGCATAAATGTGTGCAGTATAGCTTCTCTTATAAGTATAGATTACTATTTTATGGCTATATCCTTTTTTCCCCAATATTAGGTGAAATAACAAGCATTTTCCCCGCACGCAGCACTGAGTTCGAGCCGTTGACTAGCGCACTCTTAAGAGTACTATTCATTTATGCAATAAAAAAAATTAGTCCGATTGCCTATTATGCCTATAAGCTGTGATAATCTTTAACTAATATCCATTTCTAATGTTATAATTAATGTTAAAATTATGTGATTTATTTAATTTGTAACTATTGATGTTCCTAAATTATTAACTGTATGTCTATATTTAATTTAATTCCTATCTGTTGCTTAAATTTATAAATGTTATGTAACTTCACACACCTGACACCTTGCATGTTCAGGATATTTTTTGCGCCGTTGTGATGGCAGAATGTTGGATGCAAGCTATAATTATATTTTTAAGACCTAATGTGTACCACATTCTTGCAATAAAGGATTGATTGATTGAGTGCTCCATACGCCCGCTACACCCGCTAAGTGCTGTGTGGTTTGTCTTCAAGATTAACTTTTCGCGGGGCTTCTTGACAAGAGTCTGGATTCTAAGTGTTTTCACGAAACTGTATGATTTTTGATTAATTATTTATTTCGAAGCAAAGATAGAAGATTTACTAAGATAGAAGTTTGCACGTGTCAGGATTCAGGAACAGTTCAGGGTTCTTTACTACGAGTATAAGTGCTGATTGAGAAATATAACACTAAACTGCTAATAAAATAGCAGAACCTAAGTTGAATATTGTATTCATATTGTATTACAAAGTTGTTGAGCTTTCGCAAACTGATAAGTCAGCAATTTATATTCAAATGGGCTTGGTCCGGTAATAGATAAGAACATTTCCCTCGGAATACCGGATTCTTTATGGAGTTAGATCCGAATTTAGGGCAAACGGCTTGAAAAGGCCTTCGCGAGACAGACTGGCTGTAACGTGACGTCAGGCTGGCATCGTGCCAACTCCTTCCGACGTGACCTTCGACCTTATTAATTAGGCGATAGAGTTTACTTTACTGTGGCCTATGTTTCCACCATAATTTGTTATGTAAGTCGCTTAAAATGTGCCAGTTACGCTTACGAGAGTTGCCATGGCGATGTAATTTTAACTAACATTGACCGTTTTGTCTCTCCTTGATTTTGTAGCAGATACTATTCATTAAGAATTATTATCATCTGATAAGTCGCTTAAGCCTATTTTATGAAATTGTATAATTATATCTGACATGTTCAGGATCTGAACGATTTAGCACGTTTGTTTTGTATGGAAACTTGGACTCCGGCGTAAAATTAAATATACATATTGTGTTCCCATCATAGATATATAATATTAAAAAGAGGGTTCCCATGCTTAGATGTTCGTCTTATCAGTATGCTATATTATTTTCTGAAAGAAACTGTGCGTATATTAAAAGTTGAGTGGCATTTTGGCAGTCATCATCACAACTTGTTTTTTTAACATTAGTTGCCATCCCTTCTGGTGAAATTTTTGGCATCCAGAGGATGCCTACAGAGTCCAAATTTTATCCTGTTTAGTATTTGGACGATAATTTTATAAATACCTGTCATGGCAGACCAATTCTCCCCCATCAGCAATCAGCATCTATTAGATCAAGTGGCGCTAACGCGTGACTGCGGGTCAGCTATTGCCCATTATCCACTTGGGATGGAACAACATGTCCTATTCATCAACCTAATTTAGTTAAGTGTCTTCGCATAAAGCTATTGCTTCCGTCACGTCAGTTCTGTGGCCTAAGTTACTGCGGTTTTTAACGAGGTTTAGGGTTCAAGTGGGTGAAATTCACATGACAATCTCTTGAAACTCTTAAGCCCAAAACCAGGGGTGGTCGACTTTGTATGAATGACCTTGGACCAAAAAGGGGGCAGTTCGGTGCGACAAGAATGGTTATATTTCAATATATCGCTCTCTGTCTTACATGGTTAATATTACATAAAAGTTACTTAAAAACCACAACAGATGACACTATCCCGCTTCTAGATCGCGCTAGCGAAAACACTAGACGTATGTATATAAGGGCTCACGAACATTTCGTGACGTAGTAGTTATGATTTGTGCGTGGAGGTGGTTGCTCGATTTTGTTGGAATGTAAAATTTAAATCTAAATAGAAATTTAACGTTAAGTTAAACTTTAATTACGTATCTTCAATTTCCCGCCATATTCAAATAATCAAATATATAGTCCTCCTTTGTAGGAAGGCGGTTAAAAGTTTGAGGGGGCAGATCACTAGAGGCGCTATTTGGTCCCAATTTTTTTGTATGAAGTCGACCTTCTTCTCCGCGAGTAATAGTGTTCTGTGCCCAAAACACACCGAAACGGTAGCGAAGTGGCCAGCAGCACTTAGGCTGACCCCACATTAGGTCAGCCTAAGCGCTATCATATTTTTCATACGCTTCTCTTTTAAATACTTTACGAATATGTATTCTACAGTAATCTAGGACTCGTATAAGTAATAAGATTGCTTTTCGTCACCTGATTCACAGCTTACCTCTTATATTTGCTACAAGCCGAAAACGAATCCCAATATTACATAAGGTTTAGGGTCTTATCGGAGGGGCCGGCGACACGCAACATTACTCACGGACATGAGCTGGGGTGAGAGCTCAAAGGTCGGAGGGCTAATGGGTTTCGTTATCAAGGTCGTTGGGTTTGTTTGAACTGATCTATTGGTCTATACCCCGCAGTTAACATGGTGATAGTGGCCGTTTGTGCTGGTATTTAGCTAAGCGATCGGTTTGGACCGTTAGATATTGTAGTGGTTTGCTTAGAGTAGGTAGTAATACGGAGTAGAAAAAATATAATTGCTTACGTCTTTCATAGAATCGTCTAAATTGGAAAAAAATTGACGTCCCATTGAACGGTCTACAATTTTTCGTATAATTATTGATTATGACACACCGTATAATTATTATTTATTTAATATTGTATCAGTCTGGTAGCGGGCTCGCCTAGAAATAATATGTGACTATTGCGGTTTTGTGCTACGTGTTTTTAAGTTTTTCGGCTCTTGATTAGCCTTGGGATATAATTAATCGAGCGAACAAAAAAGAAGTTGGCGGCTGCACGTGAGCATACTGTATTACTGAATTTGGCAGCGAATTAATATGTTGGCGACTAAATTACTAAACTGGCGAAAACACTCGGGTGACAAAAAATTCTAAAGTCGGCAGATAAAAAGAGGCGAAATTTAATCCAAATTAGCACCGTCATTTATAAGTCGGTGACTTAATTTCCGAGTTGGTGACCATTATACCATATAAGCAGCTATAAAACCAGATTTGGTTGATAAATTAATGGCTGCTAAAAATTCAATTTGCAGGCTACGGAAAATCCTATTTTTGGATACTGTTGGAGTGTGTTTTTCTTTGTCATGGGTGTCATTTTCTAGGTTTCTGGGGGTGCAGAATAATATGAAAATAAAATCTGTTTCGTAAGTCCACAATGGCGTAAATTTTTGTTATTAAAATTAACAAGATTGTCCTTTTCCCGGTTTCTGGGGGTTCTGATTACAAAATTGTCTTCCAATTTAATTTTCCAAAATGGAGAATATTCAATCTTCGGAAAATAAATATGAATACTAAATTAAAAGATCTTGGGGATGCTAATTAGGATTGATGATTATTATTACAGTATGTTATGTAGTTCAAAGTACCAGCTATGTAGGTATAGAAATTTAAAAAAATTCAGGATTCATGAATTTTTCTGCCATTCAGGAAGAAAATATGCGATTTCTAGATTAATAAGGGGGCAAATTTTCATTATTTTTGCAGTAGGATGCACCGTTTCTGATATAGAAGCGACTATAGAAAAAAATATGACAATGCTGTACTGAGATACGAGGGGTGTATCAATCTATAGAAATGTTGGAAAATTCAAGATTTTCGATTTTTTTTCCCCCATCATGAAGAAAATATGATGTTGCGGGATTCCTAAGGGGGACGAAATTTTCATTATTTTTTTCAATAGGATGCACCGTTTCCGAGATAGAATCAATTTTATAAAAAAAGAAGTAAATGCTGTACATTGAGATACGACGGATGTATAAATCTATAGAAATGTGGAAAATTCAGGATTTTCGAATTTTTTTTTCTCCCATCATGAAGAAAATGTGATGTTGCGGGGTTCCTAAGGGGGACGACATTTTCCTTATTTTTTCAATAGGATGCACCGTTTCCGAGATAGAATCAATTTTATAAAAAAAGAAGTAATGCTGTACATTGAGATACGACGGATGTATAAATCTATAGAAATGTTGGAAAATTCAAGATTTTCGAAAAAAAATTTCACCCATCATGAAGAAAATATGATGTTGCGGGATTTCTAAGGGGGACGAAATTTTCATTATTTTTTCAATAGGATGCGCCGTTTCCGAGATAGAATCAATTTTATAAAAAAAGAAGTAAATGCTGTACATTGAGATACGACAAATGTTTATAGCTATAGAAATGTTGGAAAATTCAGGATTTTCGAAATTTTTTTCTCCCATCATGAAGAAAATATGATGTTGCGAGGTTCCAAAGGGGGGCGAAATTTTCATTATTTTTTCAATAGGATGCACCGTTTCCGAGATAGAATCAATTTTATAAAAAAATAAGTAAATGCTGTACATTGAGATACGACGGATGTTTATAGCTATAGAAATGTTGGAAAATTCAGGATTTTCAAATTTTTTTTCTCCCATCATGAAGAAAATATGATGTTGCGGGGTTCCAAAGGGGGGCGAAATTTTCATTATTTTTTCAATAGGATGCACCGTTTTCGAGATAGAATCAACTTTATAAAAACATAGTAAATGCTCTACATTGATACATTACTAGATGTATAAAGCTATAGAAATGTTGGAAAATTCAGGATTTTCAAATTTCTTTTTCTCCCATCATGAAGAAAATATGAGGTTGTTGAGTCACTAAGGAAATTTAAAATGGATGCCTTTTTTGTAATCAGCACCCCCAGAAACCAATAAAAGGACACCCATATTATTTTTATGAAATTAAGTATGTCCCCCATATTGGAATTTCAAAACGAATGTCATTTTCGTATCCAGCACTCCCAAAAACCTGGTAAATTTTAGAGTCCGACCGAAACTGGTTTTCCGGCCGAAACCGAAACCGAAACCGAACATTCGGCCGTGGCTTCAGTTTCGGCCGAAACCGAAACTCACGTGGTCAAGTAGAAAATTTCTTAAAATACTGAAATTTGGTGCATTTTATCCATTACTCTGCATTAATTAGGACATGAAATGGAAACACGGTATATTAATTTTGTTGTAATCTGGGAGCATGGTAGTGCCCCGCCAAGACGAGCTAAGCGAAGCGCAAGGGCACTTCCAGACTACTTTTTCTCGAAGCGTTTCGTCGATATTTTGAACCCTCATAACTTGGGATTAGATTATACAAGATACACAAAATTTTCAGGATATGTTCCCAGTAGCGGACTAATGAAACATGTAAAGTTTTGATTATAAAGGTCTAATAATTTAGGTTTTAGTGATATCCAAAAACCCCTGATTTCGTCACTGACTCACTGATGATCAACAAAATTATAGGGTACTTTCGGATGTCATAGAAAGCTGAAATTTGGTATGTAAGCTAGTTTTAGCACATAAACAACATAAAGATTGACAATCTTGGAATTTTATCCTCCAACCCCTTAAACTAGGGGATGAAAATTTGTAAGAGACTTACCTAAATATTTACTCTAGAGGTCTGAAAATTGTCTTTAAAAAAGAAGTGAAATCTTACCAAAAACATTTTCATCCGTAAATTTTTCACCTTACGCCTAAGCGAATGTATCGAAATGGCCAGGCCACATATTTTGACAAAGGTGTAGAGTTTGTGGAGTTAGGCTTGTAGAATTATGGCGTGTAGAGTTAGAAGTTTGGTAGAGTCAGAAGCTTGGTTTCACATGAGATCTAATATCTTTTTGACAGTGCTAGTTATATTGTATCGTATTGGCATCACTATACATGAAAATGTTTTTGGTGAGATCATTTATTTAATGTAATATTAAATGAACTTGGCAACATAATTAAAATATAATTAATATTTAATTATATTTTAATTATGTTTTCAAATTCAGTTGCGTTGTTAAAGCGTTGCCGCAAGAAACGAAGTTAGGCGAGCTTCCGAAATCAGTTTCGGTTTCGGCAAAAGTTTCGGCCACTTTTGGCCGAAACCGAAACTGCCGCCGAAACTTGATTTTTGGCCGAAACTCGGCCGAAACCGAAACCGAAACCGAACTTTCGGTCGGACACTAGTAAATTTACGAAAAATAAATATCCGCCATTTTTAAATTTCAAAATTAATCTACACAATAATCTACACCTCCCTAAAACCGAGAAAAATAAAAAATTGGGAATTTTGTACGCTCCTTTATGGTTTTTTTGTGTGCGCTCGTTTCGCTGCTTGTATGGTTTTTGAGTTACCTACATCAGGGAAAATATATGTGCCTATTCTTAAATTAAATGTATACTCACAAATTGTCGCCAAGCTGGTTATTTAGTCTCTAAAACATAATCTGTCTGCCAGTTTGGAAAATTCAGTGGTATTATTTAGTCATCAGATTAGTAATTTTTTTGTTCCTTACATTCTTTCGCCAACTTGGTAATTTAGTATTCAATATTGGGTATTTTCACATCCAAAATTTTATTGTTTTGTCGCAAGTTTAAATACATGCCATTAGCCTTCCCTATGCTACTCGTATTACTCCCGAGTCCCGATATATTAAAATACAAATCTCGATTTTAGCCATCTAAAACCAACATTTCAGACAATTTTTTGAAAATTTCAATAACCGGTCTTACGATTAACTTAACTTTCGGAGGTCTGTCGATTGATAAGAAGAAATTAATGATATAAATAATCTCGGTAATTACTAATTTTTGACGTTAATAGGATGACAAGTCATACGGAGCTAATTTAAAACGAATTCAGATAAAAATCACCGGTTGTTTAATGTTTATATAACCTATAACACGTAAAGTGAATACTTCTATAGTCACCAGTGGCGTGGGTTTCCTATAATAACTCCATTCCTATCGGCTTCACTTACCTTTTTAAGACCCTCATCCAATTCCCTAGCTGTTAGGATTACTTATTACCCGTAAAGTGAATACTTCTATAGTCACCAGTGGCGTGGGTTTCTTATAATAACTCCATTCCTATCGGCTTCACTTACCTTTTTAAGACCCTCATCCAATTCCCTAGCTGTTAGGATTACTTATTACCCGTAAAGTGAATACTTCTATAGTCACCAGTGGCGTGGGTTTCCTATAATAACTTCATTCCTATCGGCTTCACTTACCTTTTTAAGACCCTCATCCAATTCACTAGCTACAGACTAGGACTTCCCCATGAAGGAGGACCAGCCTTCGCCACTGCCTTCTCCTTCTAGTAGGTGTAGGAGTTCTAACTAGTAGTGACTAGTCACTAAAACTATCGTTGACAATGTCGTTCGTCTGCTGGCCATCGTCCAACGTCGCATGATGTACCGACCGTAAACACACGGCGTCCGTCTGTCTGTCCACGTGGGGCATATAACCAGACGTTGGATGGAAATGTCTTTTACGTAAGCAATACTAGAAAAATGTGTCCAATGTGTCCGGCAGATTCACATAAGCATTTAGGAGCTTACGTCAAGATTATTTTTAAACATATAAACCGACTTCTAAAGTTAAAGCAATAACATTATTATAAGAGCACTAAAAATTATGAAATAACTAGCTTTTGACCGCGGCTCCGCCCGCGTAAATAAGGTTCTCCACGGGAATCGGGATAAAAAGTAGCCTATGTTTTAACCCAGAGCCTAAACTACTACCAAGTACCTACCATACCGAATTTCACAAAATCTGTTCAGTAAAAGCTACCGCATGAAAGAGTAACAAACATCCATCCTCACAAACTTTCACATTTATAATATAAGCAGGACTAGCTTTTGCTCGCATTAATATTCCACGGGAACACTGTTCTATTTCGGGATGTAAAATTTCGGGAAAAGTAGCCTATGTTTTATTCTAGAGCTAAAACTACTATCATACCAAATTTAATCAAAATCCTTTCAGTTGTTATTGCGTGAAATCCATAGTGCGGCGTAACAAAAGAAAAAGTTTGCTATGGTTAGGTGTTCTGAAAATTTTATATTTTCACTACCTGATTTAAAAAATTCTAATTTACCATCATCAGCGATTCTCTCCTCGGTTTAAGGATAGGCATTAGTCCACCATCCTAGCTAACGGCGGGGTGGAAATTTCTAATTCACAAATTAAAATAAAAGTATGCAAGGATACTCAAATAAATTGATTATTATACGTTTAGTTATTAGATAGTGATAAGTGATAAGTGATAACAGATAACGTTATCAGCTATCACGGCTGTCAGTATCTTATCTAACGCACGCCGAACAATAATAAATCACATCGCACTGTCAACATTCACTATCGCACTATTGACAGTAGGGTGATCAAACATTCAGGATAATTTGGACTACTTAGCTCATCGTCCATAGATTGATCCTTTTCACTTGTATATGACGTGTTTGTAATTTGTATATTAATACGAATATGTAATACATTATGAAATAAGATGATTATTATTGTTTTTGAAAAACTTTAAAATCGTAGTATGTATTAGACATTACAGACAAGGCGGACAAACAAGCGTGCTTAATGCCTATTGCCTAAGAGCTCGCACCCACGAGAGTTTTGTTGTGATCGTGACAGAAATAATTGTACTGTAAATAGAACTCTACGTAGAGTCTGGCCAACGAAAGATGTCCAAGAAAAAAGTCGGGGATTTTGAAAAACGAGAGCTGTTAACCCTATCTATACACTGCTTAAACGGAGTTGATACTAGAAATAGAGTTGATACTATGTACTTGCTGAATAATAAATAGTATCAACTTCGTTCCAGCAGTGTATATGTCACCGTAAAATTGTAAAAACCGTTAGATTGTAATATAACTAGTGAAATTGTAAAATGTTTATAGACTTCCGACGCGAATATTTTGCCTATACTTTAACACATTATTTTTCGTTAGATTATAAATAGGTATATAGTTTTGAATCTTTCGACATATTTTTACAATCTCGTTAGTTATTTTACAATCTAACGGTTTTTACAATTTTACGGTAACATACATAAATGGGGTTAACAGCTCTTGCTTTTTTTAAATTCTCGCCTTTTTTCTTGGACAGTTTTCGTTGGCCAGACTCTATAAAACATATCTAAAAGGCGAAGTGTCAAGTGTCAAATATGAGATTTGACTACTTTACACCAATGACTAAAGAATTCAAAGGACAGGCCCTACCTATGACAAAAACGTGTCCAATTTATCAGCTGATTATGAGCAAAAAATGGCTGCCGAACTAGAGTTGCAATTATGGGTATCGACAGTATCGATATTTTAAATTTTCATAAGTTTTACAATAACTTACATGTATACGTAAATAAAAACTTATTTTACTAATGACATTGTACATTTAACTACTTTTATTAATCGATAATATCTTTTAACGGACATCCAAAAAAGTATTCGATGCTGACGATATATTTAGGTATACATTCTATTTGTTCTAACTGGGCCACTTTCAAAAAAGTTTTTGTAATATCTTTATTAATCATGTAAGACTTACCTTTATTTACCATGGGACAGAAGTGCCATTTCTTTATTGAAGTCAACACGCTTAAGTATAATTATTAGTTAAGGATATTTTAACTCCTAGGTCCTTATAGGTTATAATATTATAACCTCTAAGGACCTAGGAGTTAAAAGATCCTTAAATATTTATTTGTATACGAGCTGAGCCAACTGTATAAATTGGTTTATGACATGAAATTATGCTTTTTTTATTCTTATTTTATGCATACGTAAGTAAAAAAACTTATTTTACTAATGACATTGTACATTTAACTACTTTTATTAATCTATATCTTTTAACCGACATCATGAGTATTCTATGCTGATTGCTGAGGATAGTTTGATTCTATTTGTTCTAACTGGACCATTTTTTCAAAAAAAATTGTAATACCTTTATTAATCAAGTAAGACTTAACTTTATTTACCATGGGAAAGAAGTGCCATTTCTTTATTGAAGTCAACACGTTTATCTTTTATTATTTAAGAATACTTTAACTCCTAGGTCCTTAGAGGTTATAAT
This sequence comes from Glaucopsyche alexis, assembly GCA_905404095.1. Taxonomy (NCBI): domain Eukaryota; kingdom Metazoa; phylum Arthropoda; class Insecta; order Lepidoptera; family Lycaenidae; genus Glaucopsyche; species Glaucopsyche alexis. The sequence goes on along the minus strand of FR990054.1, from coordinate 1,546,293 downwards.
ATGGTTAAATATTTATTTTCATACGAGCTGAGCCAACTGTATAAATTGGTATATGAAATGAAATGGTGCTTTTTTTATTCTTTATTTAGGGACTTTTGATGTACAGTACTCTACCACGTACCAGTTTCGTACGTGGTAGAGCCATGCTTCGGCACGAATGGGCCGGCTCGACCGGAGAAATACCACGGGCTCACAGAAAACCGGCGTGAAACAGCGTTTGCGCTGTGTTTCGCCGAGTGAGTGAGTTTACCGGAGGCCTAATCCCCTACCCTATTCCCTTCCCTACCCTCCCCTATTACCCTATTCCCTCTTAAAAGGCCGGCAACGCACTTGCAGCTCTTCTGATGCTGCGAGTGTCCATGGGCGACGGAAGTTGCTTTCCATCAGGTGACCCGTTTGCTCGTTTGCCCCCTTATTTCATTAAAAAAAAAAAAAAAAAAAAAAAACAGCGTAAGTCAGTCCCATCGTAACCTAATCTTATACATAATGACAAGATGCTTTATTTGGTGAAAATATGGTTACAATTAATAGATGTTACATTTTTACAGCTTGGCAAATAATTAGTCCTTGTGGCATCGACAGATGGAACTAAAAACTTTTTGAACTATCTAAGGTGGAATAGAAATAAAAGACAAAGGAATATATCCACTTATATTAAAATGAATAAGTCTATCCATTTCTAAATAAAATTAAGTTAGTTCAAAAACTGGCTATGCTATTCTCTTGACTGGGTCCGGGGATTAATATTTTCTTCTCCAGCTTTGAACCATAATTTGCTTATTGTATCACTTTTCGGAAACCTATAAAAAACAAGTATTATTAGTTTTATCATTTGTCAAATAATTTTGGTCACAACAATATTATTAAAAGCTATCAAACTTATATTTTTAAAACCACATCGAATACATTCAGATTGCTTTTTGAGACATAACACAAATGTAATTATTATGTTTTTATCGATGTAATTATTATTTGTACCTTTATCGATAACTATTACAAACGGTAGGTAGGTACAACACTTTTCAATTACGTAAATAAATCTAATGACTTAAAATGCAATTTAAAGGACTGTTCTAATGAAATTTAGGTGGATATGAATATAATAAATGAAAAAATCAAATTGCAACGCAATTATTTCATGAAATGTTTATAGTATTGCATAAAACCGGCTACTAACCTGCGTAAATACAATTGAGGTTGATTTATACTCTTATATGCATTTCACTTTGCAATATAACGTTTAGGCATGTTAATTATCACTTTTACAACATTCAAATAAAATTTTAAAGAATAAGTCCTTTTAAATCTCTTGGAAATTCTTAATTAAACAAAACTTATACAACCTTTTGACAGGAGACCTACCACAGTTATTTGACAGTTAATGAGCAAATAATGGCGGATCGTTCCACATTTCGTTAATTGTCAAAGTTTTGAAGTCTAATGTTTCTAAAATGAGCAAAAACAAAAATATTGCTGTTTCTTCTAACATGAAAATTATTGCATTAGATAGAAAGAGACCAAATGATATTTCACCGTCTGTCTCATATTTCCATCATATTTGTATAAGCGCTAGTATGTATAGAACTGTAAGGGCCCCTCCATGTATATACCTCAATGCTTTACACGATTTTCAGCTCTATTGCATAAGCGCAGAGTTTTATTTACAGGGGGCGTATTACAAGCTCTTAATTCCAGCCAGTTTACGCTATAAAACAAACTGGCTTGCATTTTCGTATTATGACCACCTATTGCCAGCCAGTCAGCAGCAGGGGTGGTCGACTCTGTATGAATGACCTTGGACCAAAAAGGGGGCAGTTCGGTGCGACAAGAATGGTTATATTTCAATATATCGCTCTCTGTCTTACATGGTTAATATTACATAAAAGTTACTTAAAACCACAACAGATGGCGCGTAACAGACACTATGCCGCTTCTAGATCGCGCTAGCGAAAACACTAGACGTATGTATATATAAGGGCTCACGAACGGTTTGTAACGTAGTGACTATCTGGTCGTGGAGGTGGTTGCTCGGTTTTGTTGAAATGTAAAATTTAACTCTAAAGAGAAATTTAACGCTAACTTAATCTTTAATTACATATCTTCAATTTCCCGCCATATTCATATAATCAAATATATAGTCCTCCTTTGTTGGTAGGCGGTTAAAAGTTTGAGGGGGCAGCTCACTAGAGGCGCTAATTTGGTCCCAATTTTTTTGTATGAAGTCGACCTTCTTCTCCGCGAGTAATAGTGTTCTGTGGTCAGCAGTCACGTGACACTTGACTTGCTTCTGCATTGAAACTTGAATGGTATTTTCGTATTACGACAATCTAACTGACATTAGCTGGCTTGTCTTTACATCAAACAAAGCCGTTCAGTTTACGCCACAAAATATTAACTTATACTGACTGGTTTATTTTATAGTGTTCTCTTTTATCATTATTTTGGGTATTTTAGTAACGTAAATATCGCTAAAATAATTGAGAATATTCGTTTATTTTTAAAATATAGGTTTTATTCATATTTTTATAGAAAATAATCATGTGTCGTGGCTGACGAGCACAGCTGACGAGTTACAAATATGTATTTGAATTTATAGAAATAATACCTCACACGAGAATAGCCAAAATCACCAAGCAATTCACCATTCTACTAATATTATAAAATATGTGATAGTTTGTGAGGATGGAGGTATGGATGGATGGATATTTGTAACTCTTTCACGCAAAAACTACTGAACGGATTTTGATGAAATTTGGTATGGTAGTACTTTAGGCTCCGGATATGAAATTTGGTATGATAATAGTATAGGCTACTTTTTATCCCTAAAAAATACAGTGTTCCCGTGGGATACTACATAATACTATATACATATTATTCTATTTATAGTTAAAAATACATTACTTTTAAAATACCGTTCCAAATAATGTCCCCACATTAAATACATCATCTAAATAATAAAATTATTTTAATAATAATAATTCCGACAGTACACGTTTTCCGTTATTTATTAACTCTACTTCCAGTACATATCAAGGTACTCTGTGGTGCCTACTGAGAGCATGCCTTAAAAAAACAAACTGTCAAATTTGAGTCGAATTTGACGTTTCCGTACGTCACTTTCACGCTCGTATACGAGCCAGCGAGAACCAAACTAGGATGAATCCAGTCAGAATGAAATGTCGTTGTAATACGAAAAAAAACTCAGCCACTTTAGGGCCGTATATTGAATTGCCTGGAAACTGCCTGGTTTTTTAAAAGATCGTAATACGGCCCCAGTGCAGTTTAAGGGTCTACTTATACCGAGACGCGAGCGGTGCGGCGCGGCGTCCCATCTCGGTGTGACTGACGCTAACTTTAGAAATCTACGTAAGTGATTTAAATAAATAGTATTTTGGGTCATTGAAGTCACGACTCACGAGTGAGTTATTGGCGAACGTTCGCGGCGAGTTATGTAAATTACTTCCACTGGAAATTGTCAAATTGGCTTGAAAATACGCGAGAGATGAATATGATTATTATGTCTGCAGGGCTTTTTATTTAAAAAAATGTAATAGGTTGGGGAAAAAGTCTTTTCGCATTATACCTAGTATGTATGAACTTGTCATAAAATATCTTGGGCTATACCAATTGTATCTGGCTGATTTTGGTATCATTAAAAAGTTTTAATTTTACAGAAGACAATTCCAAATTCAAATTAGGTAAATTTGAGATTTTCATTTGTTTTTCTTATTGTTAAAATGAGTGATTCTTATGAAGAATTTCGATACATTTTAAAATTTTATTACAAAAAAGGTAAAAATGCAACACAAGCCGCGAAAAAAATTTGTGATGTTTATGGACCTAATGCAGTATCTGTGAGAGTAGCGCAAATTTGGTTTAAGCGTTTTCAATCCGGAAATTTTGATATCAAAGATGCACGTCGCTCTGGTCGCCCTGTTACGGACAAAACTGTTGCCATTTTTGAAAAAGTGGAGCAAAATCGGCATATTAGTAGTTACGATGTAGCTGAAGAACTGGGGATTGACCACAAAACGGTTTTGGCGCATTTGAAAAAAGCTGGGTACACAAAAAAGCTCGATATTTGGGTGCCTCATGAGCTCACTGAAAGAAACCTAATGAACCGTGTACTCATTTGTGATTCTTTATTACGACGTAATGAAACCGAACCATTTTTGAAGAAGCTGATAACTGGTGATGAAAAGTGGATCACGTACGACAAGAACGTGCGAAAAAGATCGTGGTCAAAGGCCGGTCAGGCTTCACAGACTGTGGCGAAACCCGGGTTAACTCGCAACAAGGTGATGCTGTGTGTGTGGTGGGATTGGAAGGGCATTATTCATTATGAGCTGTTACCGCCAGGCAGGACCATCAATTCTGAACTGTACTGCGAACAACTGATGAGATTAAAGCAAGAAGTTGAGAGAAAGCGGCCGGAATTAATCAACAGAAGGGGTGTGGTTTTTCACCATGATAACGCTAGACCTCACACATCTTTAGCCACTCAGAAAAAATTACGGGAGTTTGGCTGGGAGGTGTTAATGCATCCGCCGTATAGTCCTGACCTTGCACCTTCAGATTTCCACCTGTTTCGGTCGCTGCAGAATTCCTTAGGCAGTGTCAGGTTGACATCACAAGAGGACTGCCAAAACCACTTGTCGCAGTTTTTTCATCAGAAGCCCCAAAAATTTTATAGCAATGGGATCATGTACCTACCAACAAGATGGCAAAAAGTTATCGAACAAAATGGCACCTATATACTTTAGTCACCTGTAAATAAACTTTATAAAAAAACCTTTTGAATTTTTATATAAAATGCGAAGAAACTTTTTCCCCAACCTAATATTTCGAAAATAGCTGAACGAGAAATTGCCGTTGTAGCAGATTCGAATAATTAATTAGCAAATAATCTTGTGGCTACGTCTGCAATAGAATATTCTGCCATTTGCTTAGTATTCAGATTCTGCAAGTGTTTCTTTCCGCCAGCACTGAGGCCCTCTTCACCTTGCGCAAGTGAGCTCGAGGGTTCCCTCAGCTATGTTAATTATTGGTTAAATTACTTTGATGTCCGTCGCAATACTATTCCCTTCTCAAACGCCACGAACAACCGCAATGCGTTACTGCGCAATGGTGATTAGTGAAGATATTTGGAGTTAGAAGAGAAGTTCTTGCTCCAGTTTCTAAACATTTTCCTTTGCACTATGCCGCCAACGTTTAAACACAAAGAAAGTGACCGCATCGATTGCGCGCGATTCATCGGAGCGGTTATGCGATTTTGTACTTATTTACTTATTGCAAAAATATCCCGCGTCCTTCTACCAGTAACTTGGTAACTTAGGAATCCACCTAAACGATACCCAAGAAAGAACGTTATCATAATTTCCTTGTTGTAACATACTTTATACTGGATAGTGGATAGCCTTTATTAATAACTAGCTTTTGAGCGCGACTTCGTCCGCGTGGACGGTGGAACAGTTACTTTGGGATATCGCTAAAATTTACCCACGACTTTATTTACATAGAAGGAGAAGCGCTTCCCCCTCACGACTGCCCGCCGTACATTATTGTGCGTTTGATTATTTATTTTATTTATCTTCTAAAATACTCATTGAAATCAAATCGTGTGAACGGCAAATTTCTTCTAAATTAAATGCTTGTAATGAATAACGTATTTACTTGGATAAGGATTAACATCATCTTTATGAAAAGACCCTCACAAATAATGCTTAATTTTAGAACAAATTTATTGTAGTTAGTATAAAAAGTTTATTGTGAGCCAACCTTAAAAGATAGACATAGTTTTTAGAACTTTTAAAGGGGAACAATTCTGTCATACATAATTTTAGCGAAACTAACCGTTTCTCTCTCTCAAAAGCTCTCAAAAGGGAAAAAATTAAAAAACACCCCGATTTTGAAACATTATTGATTGGAGCTCCGCTAGTAGGTATTGAGCTTAGCATGATGTTATATAGCCTAAAGCCTTGCTCGATAAATGGACTATCCAACACAAAAATAATTTTTCAATTCGAACTTGTAGTTCCTGAGATTAGCGCGTTCAAACAAACAAACAAACAAATTCTTCAGCTTTATAATATTAGTATAGATTTTCATTTGACAAGCCAGTAGCTCTTCTGTCGGGAGAGTCTCAACTCTCAAGCAAAATAAATATCTTTTCCTAGGCACCTGCTACTTGCACAAAACTAATTGCTAGCTTTAACAGCTTAAAATTTGCCCCGTTTTCTCAGGCGTACGTACCTAACACAATTTTATAGGGCAGCCGATCCAGTTCCGCCCCAAATGGTGGGCGAAATGGGGCGAACGGGGCGGGAGGGTGTATCCGTTTAATCCTGAATGGAGCGCTCGATATAAATCCAGTGTATTGTTGTTTATGTGATGCGGCGCGGAGCTAGGTCAATAGGCAATCGGACAATTTTTTTTTATTGCATAAATGAATAGTACTCTTAAATATGAGTAACTCCTCAGAAGAAACCGTATATCAAAAGTCAATATTTTCAAAGGTACAGCGATTTTTATAAAAAAATTCGCGAGCCTCCTAAAAACGCTCCATACTAAAGTCGATCTACAAATGACGTCAGTTGTAGGTTATAGTATATGAAGTATATAGCCGCAGGAATATATTTGTAAATATCTCCGATATTTGTGCGTTTAAGTTCATACTTACCATAATGAATGTTTTTATATAATATGATGTGAGTAAACTAATGATGTAGGTTTTGTTTACCAATTTCGCAAAAAAAAATTTTTTTTTGGTATAAAGACTCGCGAAATTTTGTATACAAATCGCCGTACCTTTGAAAATATTGCCTTTTGATATACTGTTTCTTCTGAGAAGTTACTCATATTTAAGAGTAGGTACTATTCATTTATGCAATAAAAAAAATCAGTCCGCTTGCCAATTGTGTTAGGTTATTGGACCTTAGCAATAAGGGAACGTACCCATTAGGTGACCACTTATTACCCATTTATTACTCCCCACGCCACGGTGAAAATCCGTAGACCGTAGTCCGTAGTATATGCCGTGAAGATGTTGACTACAGCTACGTGAAAAAACCTAAACCCTCTTCCCCCACTTGGTGATCAAGCGTAGTATTTTGAAGACGCCCCATACAAAAGTCGTACCAGTAGGTAGGTAAGTTGCTACGAAATGTATATGCACAATAAATGGTCATATGCACAAAATTTCTTTTACGCGCTTATGTTGATACTTACGTTATAATATGCGGGGGGGTTAGGGTTGTTTGGGACAGTCCCATTGGCTTCCCGCAGTACAATCAGTCCGACTTGATTCGATCCGATAGACAAAATCTTCTGAAATCAAGATGTCATGGCGTAACTTTTTCAAAGTTATTTTAGCCCATCCCTAGTTTTAATATCATTACTGTAGTGGTAATAAACCATCTCCAAAACATCAGACCAGACGATACAACTTTTTTATCCTACTAATATTATAAATGTGAAAGTTTGTGAGGATGTATGATTGGATGTTTGTTCCTCTTTCACGCAAAAACTACTAAACGGATTTTGATGAAATTCGGTGTATGGTACTAGTTTGGGCCCGGGATTAAAACATAGGTTACATTTTATCCCGAAAAAGTACAGTGTTGTCGAGGGATACTATATTTACGCGGGCGGAGCCGCGGGCAACAGCTAGTCATTAATCATTATAATAGTATTATGTTGTTTTAAATTTGGTCCACACTAACATGTTGTTTACATACTTATACATATACATCCATCCATCCATCCCCACAAACATTCACATTAAAATAGTAGGATTCTTTCGCACGTGTCAATGAAAATCATAATACTTTGAGTCGCGCCAAGCTCAAAGAATATTCACATTTTCTATTTCCATTTTAAATGGAAGCCCGTATTGAATTACTCTGCAAAAGACCTTGATTTTAGCTGAATAGGTACGCTTTTACACCGTTGATTAAGTATTTAATATCTTTCATCGTGTTCTGCGTCTGGGAATATTTTTACTTTTCATTCCACTCGCGTTTTTTCATTAAAGTTTAAGGCTGAGCAATGTAAATGTTAAAAGATATCAGAATATGTTATCAAAATACCATGTTAGAATTGGAAGCGCCTTATATTGCCACCTTTAGTTAGGCAGGTTTAGTTGGGCAGTTTAGAAGTGTTTGATCAAAAATGCTAGTAGGATTAGGATAGTATATTGTTGGAGGGTTTGGGGATAAGGGCTAATTCACACCGAAACGAAACAATACGCGATGCGGCACTGTATTTGTAAGATAGTTATTCAAAATTGAACTTTATGCATTACACCATGAACATAAAATAACCTAACCAAGAGTATGTCAGGACATATCTAAGGAGGGTTCCGTAACTATAAACGCGTAATATGCTTTTTTTTAATTACTCCAAAAGTTACTGTCCGATTTGGTTCACAATAGTTTTCCTAAAGAGTTTTTAGCATGATCTTTCAGCATGGAAATTTGCAAGTTTCTATCTCCTATAGTTTAAAAATTCTAGGGGGGGGGGACCAACTTACAAACTACTTTGGAGGCCGATTACTCGAAAATGGTCAACTTTATAAAAAAGTAACGTATGAAACCTTGCCTTTATTTTAAAAGACCTATTCTACGATACCCCACACGATGGGGTAGAGTGAAAAAATATTTTTCATCCCCACTTTACATGTATGGAGAGCCACCCCTAAAATATAAAATTATATTTTTTTTATAATCCCGAAACCGTGATCTATACACAATCTATAACTGTACCAAATTTCATAAATTTATATTCATAATTACAGGAGCTAGAGGCGTGGACAGACAGACAGACAGACAGACAGACAGACGGACAGAGCGAAACTATAAGGGTTCCTTAAGTATTACGGAACCCTAAAAAGGCGGACACCGCTTCAGTAATATAAATAGTGAAGCCATCAAAGTAAGACGGCCGTATCGTAGCGACACGTGCCGCACGCACACATTCACAGCAAAGTAAGACGATCGGCCGCCAGTACGCCAATAGCAATTATCCGTAAATCTCACACAAACGTAAGTCGCCGCCATTGTTGGGCTTCACTCAATGCTTAGCTCACCTTCCGTCCGCCTTTTTTTGCGTCCATGCATTACACAAGATGATACAGACGATACAGTATAGGACATATTGGCATTTGAAGTACACTACAGCCGCTGTATCTTGACGGGTCTGAACATAGGCTCTGCGAACTTAGCGCATGTACAACTCGTGAAGAAAACTGTTATTGTATTATTTTCATATACCTATGTACTAATAAAATTTCCTTAATACAGTTGACCAATTAGTACAAATAAAATAAATACGAAAACACTTAGAAACAGTTATTGCGCAACGTTCTGCGCGAAGTTCAGACTCGCCAAGATACATCGGCCGTATTGTACATATGGCATTGGAAGTGTAGCAGATTGGTAATGGTATTAGTATAACATGAGAATGAGATACATTTTATTACTCAAAGGTTGACAATTCTTGCTATTAATTACTAAATTAAATAGACTTTGCACGTTCTAGCTTCTAGGTAAACAGTAGATTATGATATATTTATATAGCAATATGTCGGAGTAATTGGAAATAATCTTGAATCTACAGAATGTGATGAACATGTTGTGAGGTTAATGTGTATGTATTAACTCTTGTGTATACAGTACTTAAGTTAGTGTTACCAACTCTCAAAAATATTTCTCACCAAACTTAAGTCAAAAAGTATACTCAAACTCAAACTCAAAATTTTTATTTCCATGTAGGTTATAATATAACGCTTATAGAATTGTCCTACATGATGCCTACCACCGGTTCGGAAACTAGCCCGGCGAGAAGAACCGGCGTAAGAAACTCGCACGGGGCCACCTTTTAGCAAAAAGATGGGAAAATTGTTCTTTTCAAAAAATATTTTTACAATGTTGTAACTTAATCTATATAACATTAGTTATAAGTACATAAAACATACTTAAGTACATAAAAGCAGCCTCGCATGCGGCCATCTTATTCCCAAGGTTGCACACCTTGGGAATAAGATGGCCCGTTAATGAAATCACTGACTTTATAATAACCTTTAGCACACAAACGTTCTTTAACTACTTTTTTAAATTTATTAATAGACAGACTTTGAACGTTTTCTGGGATTCTATTGTATAGGCGTATACATTGACCTTTAAAAGATTTACTAACTTTACTTAGTCTGATCACCGGAATGTCTAATTTGTGTTTATTTCTTGTGTTCATGCAATGATTATTACTTTTCGTATTGAACATATTTAAATTTTTTCTAACATACAACACATTGTCTAAAATGTATTGAGAAGCGACGGTCAGAATTCCTATTTCTTTAAACTTTTCTCTCAGAGATTCATAGCAGGACATTTTGTAAATAGAACGTATTGCTCGCTTCTGCAGCACAAATATTGTATTGATGTCGGCGGCATTTCCCCATAAAAGAATGCCGTAAGACATTCTACTGTGAAAATAACTAAAATAAACAAGTCGCGCCGTTTCTTCGTCAGAAATTTCCCTAATTTTTCTGACTGCATATGCTGCAGAACTGAGTCTATCTGCAAGATTCGCAACATGAGGACCCCACTGTAATTTACTATCTAGTGTTATACCTAAAAATACAGTGGTGTCCACTAAGTTCATTTTCTCGTCATTTAATAGTATATTGGTTTGAACTTGCCTAACATTGGGCAAAGTAAACTTTAAACATTTTGTTTTATTTGAATTTAAAAGTAAATTATTAACATTAAACCAATGTACTATTTTAGAGAGAGCACTATTTACCTCGTCATAATTTGACTGTTGTCGCTTCACATTAAAAATGAGTGAAGTGTCATCGGCAAAAAGTACTATCTCATTATCATTATCTTTAATTAGATAAGGTAAGTCATTTATATAGACGAGAAAAAGAAATGGGCCTAAAATGGATCCCTGTGGGACACCTAATTCTATTTTGGTCCCAGTAGACCTTTTACTATTTATTTCTACCCTTTGAGTTCTATTTTTAAGGTAAGAACTCAAAAGGTCGAGTGAAGAGTCCCGTATACCATAGTGGTGCAATTTTCTGATCAATGTAGCATGCTCAACACAATCAAATGCCTTGGAAAGATCGCAAAATACACCTAATGCATCCTGCGACCCCTCCCAAGCTTCAAAGATTCTACAAAGAAGACCCATACCAGCATCCGTAGTGGATCGACCCTTGGTAAAACCGTATTGATTATTGTGTAATAAATTATTCGAATTAAAATGTACTAGTAACTGTCTTAAAATTATTCTTTCAAAAATTTTACTAAAAGTCGGTAGGATCGATATAGGCCTGTAATTTGTCGGATCAGATTTATTTCCAGCTTTGAATAAAGGTATAACCTTGCTATGCTTCATTAAGTCAGGGAAAACACCACTTTTTATACAATCATTGAAAACCATCGCTAGATAAGGAGCTACGATGTCAATTATTGATTTAATAATTTTTGTAGACATTCCCCAGAGATCAGCAGTGTTTTTAATATTCAACAACTTAAATGTGTTAATAATGTCTCTGGAGTCAATTTCTTTAAACTTAAAATTGACATCACATTCCTTTACATTGTCTCTGAGTAGTTTTTCAGCAACTGCAGGTGATGAATTTAAATTTTTTGTAGTTGAGACCGGAATGTCAGCAAAAAATTTTTCGAAGACCGTCGCAACTTCTAGGTCAGTGGTTATCTTTTTATTTTCAAAAAAAAGTTCATACAGTACTATAATTATACTACAAAATCAATTAAAAATAATGATATAAAATAATGTTCTGTAATATTATTCTGTCTTCTACTAAAGTCTACTGGTTGACTTTTCAAATAGATTGTCGAAATAACAGTTCAATAGCTTCCGTACTTCCAACAGTCCCGACTCCCGTTTTGCCCTATGGGTACGGAACCCTCAAGAACATTTATCGCATGAATTATTTATAGAAGCCCAAGTTGTAATAGTACGTTAATAGTTCATTCTCTTTTAAAATTGCCGAAGAGAGTAGAAAACGTCGCGAGCCCTCCAAATAATTTTTGTTTGTTTAATTAAAAATAAGAATATAAAATCCTCTAAAATCCATCCGCTAGAAAGGTGATCAGCCTGCATTGTCCTAGCCAAACTTGGAAACAACATTATTTTGTTGTTTCAATGCGGGAATCGAACCCACGACCTCCGAGTCGAGAGCCAATGCTCTAACCACTAGATCACGGAGGCTGTTGCATAGGTACAATATACGTAATGGTAATATGTAATTGAAGGTTAAGGTAAGGCAGGATCCCCACGGTGGCGCTATGATTGCCCTACTTACGGCCGACTACTGAAACGATAGTTACATTAAGTGACGCTCAAATCACATGCTGTCCTTGTCATTTCGGCTAGCGGAGACAGCAACAGCCTGTGTATAGGAGCCTCCTATTAGGAGGGCTCTTAATTTTGATTGGCGTTTCAGTATTAGGCCGTTTAACTTACCAATTCCAAATTTTAATGATTCTATATTATGTTCTATTTAACGAGAAACTAGACTTGGATTAGGCCGTTTAACTTACGAATTCCAATTCTAAATGATTCTATATGTTCTATTTAACGAGAAACTAGACTTGGAATTGTAAATGTTTGTCACTTAACTACAGTAGTTACACGGTATTGGGTACAATGTTGGCATTGTATGACAATCAGTATTGAGTGAATTAAGCTTCAATGTTAACATATTATCTCTAGGTCTCTGAAAATTGAATGTCAAGGGACTGATATAAATTCAACGTCTCAGTTCCTTATCGCCAGTGTTTTAAGTGTGTAAAACCTTTGGAAACGCGTCACAATGCTGATTAAAAAAATATTATATTGCAAATTTTTAGAATGTCCAATTGTTGTCCTAATGAGACTTATTAGGACTTATGTGTGGTTAGTCCTAAATGGTCCTCCGATGCGTGTCGGGATTTTATTGTTAAATGAATTGTAATTAACGTCCTTTTTTTTTGTTGCAGCATGAGGTCACGACGGTGGTGCGGTGTCCGCATGGGAGCCCGGCGGCCTGGTGATCCCGCGCTGCACCCGCTGCGCGCGCAGTTTCGCCGCGCCCTGCCGGAATGGACCGCGCGCATCTCTCGCCGCCGTCGGACAGCGCGAACCATCGGCCGGTCCAAGGAGGACCCGGCGGAGCCGTCGAGGCCCCGGCCGCGGAGACCGTAGACCCGGAGACGACGCGGTCCGTGCCGCGCACGCTTCCCTCTATACCGGAGAGCGAGCCGCTCCTCGACGTCGCCAGTGATGTCCCGCGGAGAAATGGCCGGCTCCACGTGCAGTTCGACGCTCAGTCGCCCCCCGAGGCGGTCTCGAGCTCCAGCTCGAGTTCCAGCTCCGACGACGAGGATGTCTCGATCGCTGAAGCCCGCCCGCCCGACGGCGGCTGGGGCTGGGTGGTCGTGTTCGCGTCGTTCATGGTCAACCTCATCGCCGACGGCATCACGTTCAGTTTCGGCGTTTTCTTCCCGCACTTTTTGGAGTACTTCGGCGAAGGTAAAGGCAAGACCGCCTGGATCGCCGGATTCTTCATGGCGATGCCCCTCCTCTCGGGGCCGATCGCCAGTTTTCTAACGGACAGATACGGGTGCAGGCGAATGACGATTTTGGGCTCCGTGCTGGCCGCCATTGGATTTGTAATCTCGGCGTTCGTTGATAATATGGAGACGTTGTTTTTGACGTTCGGTATTATGGCTGGTTTTGGACTGAGTTTATGCTACGTGGCTGCCGTTGTCATAGTAGCGTACTATTTCGAAAAGAAGCGATCTCTCGCGACGGGCATATCCGTGTGCGGAAGTGGTATTGGAACATTCATATTCGCGCCGTTGACATATGTTTTGCTCGACGAGTATGGATGGCGGGGAACGACGCTGATTTTGGCTGGGTTCTTCTTGAACATGGCGGTGTGCGGTCTGCTGTTCCGGGACTTGCCTTGGACGGCGACGATGAACGAGGAGAGAGCCAAGGAGAGAAAGAGACGACGAGAGAGGAAACGAAATAAGCGTTTCGGATCGTCGGTAGATAGTATCTCCGATAGTAAAAGTAGTGCAGCTGGGTCGACTAAAATGGCCGATAGCGAAGACATAGAAGCGGTGACTGCGAAGATAGTTCCGCAGTTTAGTTCCTTAGTAGATCTACCCACATTCATGACTGGAGGCGAGGGAGTATCGCTAGAAGTGTTCGAATTGATGTCCAACAAGGGACGCGCATACGCAATGCTAGCTCAGAATTATCCAGGGGTTATGTTGCCCTCCAGAAGTTTTAGTGACAGTGGTCGACTGCACGAGATGTCGCCACCTAAGGCGCTGATGTCCCCCAACGCGATGTCTCCGGGAACAATTTCGCCTACCACATCGTGTCAGCCGCCAAATGCTCCAGAGAGTAGTAGCGCCCCGCCGCCGCCTCTGACAGAAAAGGCAGCTCTATCGCTCTGGATGAGACGACAGGCGGCGGGATCCACGAAAAAACCGCCGGCATTCTTCAAGGACTTGAGAATACATAGACACTCGTTAACATATAGGGGTGCTATGCTCAACATAAACCGATATAGGCTTCGCGCCTCGTCGTGCCCAAACATTTTCAGAAATTCCATGACTACCATTGCTAAAGAGAAGGTGAGTTATTTAGTTTAGCTTTATTACTAAGATAACTTGGCTAGCGTTTTAAATTGTAGTTTAATGAGGTTTTAAATTCGTGACAACTGACAGCTTTTTGACACGACAAGGACTGTCGGGCTACCAAGCGCTGCCTGGTGACAGAAAAAGAATCGAAAATTCTTATTGACCGTTTTTGATACCACTTACGCCACCAGATAAGACTTGGTGTGCGTTGGGTCTCCCCCCCTAGCGACAGCAAAAATATCAAACACCCTTATTGGTATAAACATAGTTACATTGTAAATTGCAATCATTGGTTTGCGTCCAAATTACTATTTAAAGTGATACAATCATACTGTCTATTACGTAGACAAAGTTGCAATCTTATTTCTATCCCTTACTATGTCATTTATTTATTTTAAGATATTATATTTCTATTTTAGATTCTATTATGTCGGTGACCAGAAAACGACGATGCGATATCGAGCTATGAGACTTGAATAACGTTATCGTTCATCTTATCGAATATAACGTCATCTAAAATCAATTACGGATATTTTGGGCATATTATGATCTATTGCTTATGAAAAGACTTTACAGCCGAGCATAAATTTTGAAGAAAAAATATTACACCAAATAATAAAATATTGCGCTCTATAAGGCATCTGCCTCGAATTTCGCGGGCAGCGGGGCGGCGGCGGCGGCGGTGCGGGAGTGGCGCGGTCAACGTAAGACACGTTTTCGAAACCAGCAGGCAGGCAGTAATGTTGTGTCGTCGACATATTTGTTTTTATTAGCGAACAAAATGTCTGAATAACGGCGACAACATATTTTTGAATTAAATTTATTCCTAACGCTCGATTAATGGTGGGCAATAATACTGCCACGTGGCTGTTTTTGGAGAACTGGTCCATTTGACCGGATTATACGCATAAGATCCTGCCGCTCTCGCGCCGCCACCGTTGCCGCCCCGCTGCCCGCAAGATTCGAGACAGAGGCCTAAGGCGCTAAAGTTATTATTAACTTCACATAAATTAAACGCAAAAACAATTTAGTATGCCTAAAAATCGTAATGTAATAATATAATATTATGGTATTATTTTTTTTCGAAAATTTTAATTATTTTTTCTGTTTAAACGTTCTTATACTTAAGCAGATCATGTGCCCAAAATATCCGTAATTGATTTTAGATGACTAGTTATATTATGTATTTCACAAACTTCTTCAACAAACTTCAGGTGCAGTGGTATGCCGGCCTCTGGGACTTTTGGGACCTGGTGGTGGACGTGCTGGATTTCTCCCACTTCAGAAACTCCGCGTTCCTGGTGTTCGCGCTGTCCAACTTCCTCCTGTACATGTGGTACGACGTGCCGTACGTCTACATCTCGGACAGCGGCCAGCTGATGGGGTTCAACGAGTCCCAGTCGTCCATGTTGATATCCATCATTGGGATTCTCAATATGTTTGGAGAGGTATGTGATTTTCGATAGTTATTTTTAACTAGCTTTTTCCCGCGGCTCCGCCAGCGTAAATATAGTTTTTTTTTAAATATCTATCGTCCATAGATTCACACCACGTCAATCTGGTCCGTGGTAAGTTCTCGAAGAACTTGTGTTACTGGTACCAGATAACGGAAATATATTTAATACTTTGATACTATATGTACATATATTTAAGATTTTTATTATATACTAGCTGTCCCGACACACGTTGTTCTGTCTTAAATATGAACTAAACTGACCTACTCCTACAACCTACACCTTTTCTAATATTTCTCACCGTTTAAACCTTCCCTGATATTCCACAATTAAGCGCCAACGCGCTGACCACTGAGCCACGGAGGTCGTCGTTTAGTATCGGGTATCCTACGGGAATACTGTACTTTTTCGTGTTAGAAAGTAGTCTAAGTTTTAATCCAGAGCCTAAACTACTACCATGCCAAATTTCATCGAAATCAGTTAAGAGTTTTTGCCTGAAAAGGTGCCGGGTAGAAACACGCGCCCACAGGAGTATAATTTATACAATATACATATATCGTTGACATGCATTTGTCCACGTGTACCGTGTGCACGGCTCTCACTTCTCGTAAGATTGCTTGATGATTCTTTTTATATGTAATTGATTGTACTGTCGGTTCTTGGTGGAAATTCATGTTGAATATAGTGGACTTTTTTTTGTGTTTTATTAGTGTTGATGCTTCTTTATAAATAGGAAAAGAGTTAAGTGTGTCATAACTCATAACTTTTCTTATCTATACGTTTTAATCTCGCACGCTATCTTTAGCGAACGCGGAAATATTAAATTATATCTCTACATTGGAATCTTTTGACTTAGACTCAATTATTTTATATTTATTTAGTCTATATCTACCTCTGGCTTTGCCGTGTGCCTCTGTGGGGCTACCACGAACAATTGGCCCACCAAACATTCCCATCACTGCAACTCCTGTGTAGCCAGGACCAACAGTGGTACCCAACAACAAAACCCATTGATGTGATCTCAGGGGTGCCCCAAGGTCATGCTAACTCTGTCTTAGGACCCGTAACGAAATTAATCAGAAGAATGTAAGAGGAGTAGCAAGTGCAATTAGAATAGTCTAGCACGAACAATTACGTATTATTAACGTTATCGAAAGAGTATTAAAATTATGACAGCGCCCATACAATTGGCATTCGATAACGTTAAGAATACGAAATTGTCAATTGTTCATCCTTCCCCCGTTTGGTTAAAGCACCGCAAGCGTAACAAGGATATAATAAACATATGCGAGTGAAAGAGATACGTGCTGGTGTAAGGTCAATGTACGTTATCTTCTGCATCTTTCTCTCTCTGTCTCTTTTGTCTCATTTTATCAACCGCAATTGAAAAATGCCTCATCTTTTTATATCAGGGATCTTCTTGGACAAATATAAGAACATTAGAAACAATGTTATCGATATCTGATATGACCTTTCAAATGATAAAGTGATTTATGTAACTCCACGTGTTACTGACGTGGGACCTTATCGTACACCACGTGGTTTGCCTCTAGCTTAGAGGTTTCACAAGTCTTTGACAAATATGTTTGATTTGAGAATTATACTAGAATTATTATTTATTTAAATAGTATATTTCCGTCATAAGAGCCTGAATTTGATCGTATGTAGCATCATAGATTCCTCATCTAACAATTTTCAACAAATGTTCCAGATCTATTAGAATTTCTTATAATAGCATCTTTATAAGTTTTATTCCATGTTTCATAATTTCCCCATCTAACACTTTTCAATGAATATTCCAGATGTATTAGAATTTCTTATAATAGCATCTTTACGAGTTTTATTCCATGTATTATAATTTTCCTATCTATCACTATTCAATGAATATTCTAGATCTATTAGAATTTCTTATAATAGCATCTTTACGAGTTTTATTCGAATTTCGAACACTTTTCAGCGAATGTTCCAGATCTTTCAGGCTTTATGTCATCTTTATAGTACGTAGCATCATGTTCCTATTGAACGTATTGGTCTGAACGTTTCAGATCTTCCTCGGCTGGGTCGGCGACTGGGAGTGCGTGAGCCCGAGCGTGGTGTACGCCGGCTGCATGGTGATGTGCGGCGTGGTGACGTTCGTCATGCCGCTGCTGTCCTCGTACCTCACTCTCGGCGCCGCCGCCGGCAGCTTCGGCGCCTTCATCGCGGCCAACTACTCGCTCACCAGGTGAGTCATCATCATTATCATTGCCACCGTAACCACTATCGGTGACTTTTTGTCTTCGTCAACGCAATCGTCGATAGTCTTCATTATAGTGATCAGTATTTAACCTCGTATCATACCTGCATTGTCAATATCATCAATTCATCATCCTCACCATGACCATCATCACGACCACCACCACCATCATCGATGACCGATGCGGGGCGATAGCTATACATTCGTCCTCAAGGTACAACCTACCTACCGCCTACAACAATGTATTCGTCATCATTGCATTCATTAACGTCATCACCTCAGTCACCTGTACCATCAATAGCACAATCACCATCATCAAGATAGTTATTGTCAGTGCGATCATAAACGTGACCATTGTCTTCATCTTTCACTGTCGTAATCAATACCATCAATGCCAAAATGGATTTTAAAACTGTTATTTTTTTTCATTCCAGCATCATCTTGGTGGAACAAATCACGCTAGAAAAGTTCACGAACGCGTACGGCCTGTTGCTGCTCATACAGGGCCTGGCCAACCTCGTCGGGCCGCCGCTAGCGGGTGAGTGGGACGTCTCTTTCGCACAGCCACAGCACACTGTGCGCGCGAATGGGAGAGAAAATAAGGGGAAGAACTTAGGCCTTTACATCTGTTAATGGATGATTTATACAGTACTAGCTTTTGCCCGCGGCTCCGCCCGCGAGAAATGAGGTTTTTTGGCCACTCCCGACTGTACTCTAAGTTAAATCTGTATCTTCCTTATCTTACGTTCTCTATTTAATTACTAATTGTTTGTCCGAAGCACTATCATACCATATTTCATTTAAATGGTTTAAACTCTTAAGCTATGAAAGACATTAAAAAAATATACACAATAGTACCATACCTTGGGAACACTATTATTTATCTTTTTGGGATAAAAAGTAGACTGCGCGTTTGTCCAAAGCATAAAACACTGCCATACCAAATTTCATTCAAATCAATTCAACCGTTAAGCAGTAAAAGACAGTCAAAGTACACACAATAATAATACATTATCCCTCGGGAACACCGCAAATTTTTGGGACAAAAAGTATCCTATGTCCTTTCCCAGGACTCAAAGTATCTCTGTACCAAATTTCATCAAAATCGGTTCAGCGGTGAAAGCGTGAAGAGGTAACAGACAGACAGACAGACAGACAGACAGACAGACAGACAGACACACTTTCGCATTTATAATATTAGTATGGAAGTATGGAAGTATGGATAGTAAGTATATAGTATATATAGTATAAGTATATAGTATATAGTATAATAGTATATAGTATATATAGTATATTATAGTATATTATAGTATATAGTATATAGTATATAGTATATAGTATAAGTATATAGTATATATAGTATATAGTATATAGTATGGGTATGGATATGGAAGTATGGATGTACACAAATTAAAACATTATCCCTCGGGCACACTGTATATTTTTGGGATAAAAAGTAGACTGCGCGTTTGTCCAAAGCATAAACCACTGCCATACCAAATTTCATTCAAATCAATTCAACCGTTTAGCAGTAAAAGACAGTCAAAGTACACACAATAATAATACATTATCCCTCGGGAACACCGCAAATTTTTGGGACAAAAAGTATCCTATGTCCTTTCCCAGGACTCAAAGTATCTCTGTACCAAATTTCATCAAAATCGGTTCAGCGGTGAAAGCGTGAAGAGGTAACAGACAGACAGACAGACAGACAGACAGACACACTTTCGCATTTATAATATTATAGTATAGTATAATAGTATATAGTATATAGTATAAATAGTATAATAGTATATAGTATATAGTATATATAGTATATAGTATATAGTATAGTATAATAGTATATAGTATATAGTATATAGTATAATAGTATATAGTATATAGTATATATAGTACTAGATGACGCCCGCAACTCCGTTGCGCCAAAATTCGTTTATCGCGGCGGAACGTACATTTTTCCGGGATAAAAAGTATCCTATGTCCTTTCTCGGGTCTCAAAGTATCCCTATACCAAATTTCATCAAAATCGGTTCAGCGGTTTGGGCGTGAAGAGGTAACAGACAGACAGACAGACAGACAGACAGACAGACAGACAGACAGACACACTTTCGCATTTATAATATTAGTATGGATAATAGTATATAGTATAAGTATATAGTATGGATTTATAATATTAGTATGGATTCTCCGAGCGAAGTAACCACTCTTGAAATACTGTAGTGCCTGGGACAGTTGGTTGTAAATGTCGTATGGTTGCCCAAGCACATACGGCATTCTCACAAAATAGTCAGCCTAGTCCAGGGGAATGAACTGGTCAATACGTCTGGGGCCAACCATGTGCGGGTTTCCTCACGATGTTTTCCTTCTACTTTTAGAGCGTCCGTATAATGATGATACTTGAGATCTGAAAAAGTTTCATTGGTACACGCCACAACCTGGGATTCGAACCTGCACTCTCTCGAGTGCGAACCAAACGGTCTATCCACTAGAGCTCTAAGGGGAAGAGTGATACTATATAAATGTACAGTAGACCATCTTCGCGAGTTGTAGACTTAGTTGTGCCGTGACGCTTGCGCCCTGTCAACACCTAGTAGACATATCAACATAGCTGGGCACCGTTAATCAAATAGTTAACTTCGTTAATCGTTAATCCGCTACAAAAAAAGTTAGCTTCGTTAAACGTTAAAGCGTTACATTTCGGAAGAATTAACGCAAGTTAACGTTAATCGTTAATCCGTTAATATGTGTAAAATTGCATTTTTATATCGTTGTGTTAGTGAGTGAACTTATAAAACCTGTTGGTTTAGGTTCTGGAAGTTAACAGGTTAGGAATAAAACAAAATACTTTTATAATTTAAATGTGATATTTAATTGTAAGACATAAGGTGCATATTCCCGTTCATGAACATTAACATGTTGTAGTCAAATGTGGCCATGGATTCTCATCAGGACCGCTGGAATCCAATTCCTTGTCTTCCATGATATAGTTTTAATTACTACACTGCACAGTACACTTTTTCCATGTAACTAAATTACACTGCACTCTTCTTTATTAACACGTAAATGATCACTGACAGTAATTTATCCTATCAAAAACATAAATGTGAAATGAGAGCCAAATTCAATATTATGATATAATATGCCTTGGTTGTTGACTCCAACGACAAAAGAAGTGATATCTAAATGGGTGCCAAGTGCAATGGTCAGTCTTGAAATTTATTTATAACAACATAAAATATAATTTATTCTCATAACTTACGTAATATATTGTAGCCTAAGGTCTGACTTGGCTAGTTCTTAATTCTCATATACGAATTATTATGTTCGATGGCTAGTTTCTACCAGCAAGCCAATTTTTTGGAATAATAATAATATAAGAAACGACAAGTAACAGGTTAAGAACTTCCGAAGGCTATAATATAATTCGTATATGAAAACTAGCCAAGTCAGATCTTAGTCTACAATAGGATATCATTACTTTTTGTACATAAATTATTATTAGTAGGTACTTATTTATAACAAAATTAATACCAAAGTTAAGTGTTCCTAATATAATCAATTAAGTGAAAAATTATAATGAAATTATAAAAATTTACCAGTTTATGATTTATTCCTGTGTATTCACCTAATTACCTATCTGCATGCCAAATTTGAACATTCTAGGTCATCTGGAATTGAGTTCTGGTTAGAGAGTTAGAATTGAGATCTGGTTAGAGTTTTGATCTATAGGTCAGTCAGTGATAAAAATGTCGATTTTAATAATAAATATTAATATCTAAATAACTGTTTGAGATGTGTGTATGAAATTTGGAGCAATTATGTATCTCGCAAGTCTCAATATATGAGCCAAATTTGACACGTTTATGTGAAATAGTTTTTGAGAGAGGGGGTCAAAAGTGGCTCCATATGGTTCGTGTAATATGGTGCTGCTCGCCAGTTCTGTTACTTGAACTAGTCTTGACTCTTGACACGCTACCGCGTGTCTAGATAATAACAACAAACATAACACTCGTCACTCTAAGCACCGGCGCTAAATAATGAAATGATCAAACGAAATAAATCTCTTCGTAGTTTTCTCACTCGAACGCGCCGGCAAAATATATAATCTAGTTTTTTGTTTCACTCGCTGCCACGCGCCGCCCGTCTGAACCTGTTTTTCGCGCCGCGCCGCGGTGCCGTGCGGTAATTAGTAGGCATTGGATTAACGATTAACGGACTTCTGTTCGTATTAACGGAAGTTAACGTATCCGTTAACATTTTTAAAAGTTAACTTAAAAGTTAATCCGTTAATCAAAATGTTAACTTCGTTAATTAACGATTAACGGATTAACGAGTTAATGCCCAGCTATGCATATCAACTACCAGCCCGCTACGCTCGGCCACACTCAATCGTGGGTAAAAAATTTCAAGGACACGGTTGAGTTCCGCTACTGTATACTTTTATACTGTGGTACTACCACAGCCTATAGAACTATTACCTACAGTCGTCCAACGGACACGTCTAGACAGAGCAATCGTGCGGGGCGTGCGGGGTGAGAGAGGGGCGGTAGCGAGCCCAAGCTGCCATACACTCGCTTGGGACACGTCAGCCGGGGTTGACGCGTTTTGATTTGATTGTTTTAAGTGGTTTGCGACAGTGTTTCGTTTGAGTTGTATGTACGTACTTATTTACAATGGTCAATTATATGAACAGCTAAAGAAGATTAATTTTAATACAAAACCATGCGCCTGTTTCCCGTCAGATGTTTTAATAAAATTGTATCTACGTATGAGAATTTACTAACTACATCGTCAAATTCAACAATCGCAATCTAAAAACTAGTAAATCCAAATGTCGAAAATACCTTTCAGTTTCGCATTTGTAGCTTTTGCAGGGTTCGTAAATATCCGATATTTATAATAAATATC
Organism: Glaucopsyche alexis; assembly: GCA_905404095.1. NCBI lineage: Eukaryota > Metazoa > Arthropoda > Insecta > Lepidoptera > Lycaenidae > Glaucopsyche > Glaucopsyche alexis. The sequence goes on along the minus strand of FR990054.1, from coordinate 1,523,029 downwards.
AAAATATCAGATATCTTTGATTATATATATACGATATTTTTGATTTTATGATATTTTCAAAATTACATACAAATCTCATAGGTACTCTGATATGTTTTTTCGTAATAGTTGAATCGAAATAATTTGTATGTCTGATAATTTGAAGATAGGTAAGTAAAATTAAACTCATTTATTTATTATTGACACTCAAAGTTTTCAAATAAATTAAAAATCAACGATAGATACTTTTGAGTATCAATTTAAGGCTTAAATCCATAAAATGACTTTTGTTTATAACCAGAAGAAAAAAAAAGTGTATTAATTTTATCAGTCGAATTAATTTGACACATGGTATAAATGGTATAACAATAGTATAATAACAAACAATGAATTTTCTTCCGAAAAACAGGGGGTCATGTGGGTGTCATATGCCGTTACAAGCCGCGTCGACGGCTATGATTAGTTAATGTCGTGTCAAATAGCAAGGTTTTTGATGACCTAGGGTTGTGAAACTCTCGTAAAATAAGACCTGTGTTGATGTAAGATTTTTTACATTTAAAACATTCTTTTACATTTTTAAATATAAATATCAATTTTGATATAATATATCAAGCATAAATATCAATTGATATATATCATGATATATATACCTACGATATATATCAATTGATATATATCATGCTAACCCCGAGCTTTTGTATATGCATTTGTATTTTTTATAATAAAACTCTTCATTAATACTTCTATATATATATTTTTTTTGTTTTATTCCTAGTACTCTACATACACATACTACGAATACCTACACAAAATGTAGAACAGATTATAATAAAACACATTATTGTGACAACCCTGCAGCAATGACGAATACCTACACAAAAGCGGCATTTCGCGCGACTTCAAACGCGTTGGACCACTGTATCTCTTTATTACACTGTGGTACTACTGTATGAGAGAGACATAATAATTACTAACGCCATCTTTTGGAGTTACATACAAACCCTACTGTAGTGCCGGAGTTACGGCGCGTGTGTAAGCGTACACATATAGTCGAAATAGTTTTCGAGTCAATTCACACCGAAACGAAACGCTACACGCCATACGCGACGATGCATTTTAAGGCTGCGCTAGTCGGTTTTTTTCTCTATACAAACGCTGTTGGTGATTTACTGTAAAGTCAAACATTGCAGACCCAAATTTTAGCGTAATATCGATTATTATTACGCTTATCTAGGTCAGTATGTGCTTATATTTCTAAAATTTTAATTAGTTTAGAAGATAATAACCTCCAAACATCGGGTTGTTTGCGCAACTTTGACCGTAAATAAAAAACAAACTAAGAATGAAAATAAAAAAGCAAGCACATACTGACACAGTTCGATTATTTAGCAGATGACATAACTTTACTTCAGACAAAAATATTATTTAGTTTTTTTTATAAAACACCAACAGCTGAGTGTCGATTTGCGTAACTTGAGGTCGCCTTTTCTAAAATACTTTACAAAGTATTTTAGGTACAGTGCTAGCAATTGAGTGTGTCACCCTACATACTTTTGTTTTTTGTAATTTGATTTAATAGCCGTAACGTAACGACGCGATTGAAAGTCGTCAACTTTATAACATTGTGAGTGCGACCATTACATTATAATTTTATTACTGACGAATGAGTTAGTCGCTACAAAAATGTTTACCACACAAAGTTTCCCGCTTCCGGTATATAAATAATATTAAAATGACCGGTAGTTCAAAGTACAATAAATAATCCTTTTTTTTTTCTCCGGGGGGAAAATGCATTACGCATACCACCCAGGCGCAGGGGGCACCCAAGTGGTGATGTGGGATTCCCGTATAGGCTAATGAGACCCACGGTATACCTACTAAACCCCCCCCCCCCCCATCTTCCATCTCGCCGCCCTCTGACGGGGCCACGGGAACGATACACACATCCGCGACCCCGCCGGCGGCAGCCGCCTACAAGCGGCTCCATCGCCAAAGCCTAAAGGCCCGCCACGATGGGCGCACCAGATGGTAAGGTGCGCCTCCCTCCTCGGCCTCCACCAGTACTGTAGCAGACTCCCCCCGAGTCTGCTACTAGGAGGCCATGGGTACCAGATAAACTGGTACCCGGTGGCAGATCAGGTCCGTGGTTCTGCCACCGACCACACCTCGGTCGCAGAGGATGGGGCAAGCGGCGCACCGCAATACCGACATGCCTCTTCCTCTGCGGCCCCACCAACGCCGTTTCGACGGAACGGCCCCGCCAGCTCGCAGGAGGTAGGGAGAGTATATTACGGTACGCCTACCGTAATAACATCACGTCTCTCCCCCCCTGCGATCCCTCCACGGCCGCAGAAGATAGGGAGAACGGCGCACCGTAATACCGGCACTCCTCTTCTTCTGCGGTCCCACCTCCACGCGCGTCCTCTGCGGGCATGTTAAGCCCGCTGGGAGCGCCCTCCTCGGGCCAGCCGGTGGCAAACAGGCCGGCCCCGGTTGCCTCTTAGCTTCACCGTGGGTGACCAGTCCACGGTTACTAAGCCCCACCGCCACGACAAGGCGTGCAACCATCGGGGGGAACAATAAATAATCCTACTTCTATTTTAAATGTGAAAGTTTGTGAAAATGTATGAATGTTTGTTACTATTTCACGCGAAAACTGCTGAATAGATTGATGAAATTTGGTATCTACCATACCAGGAAGACTTTAGGGTCTGGAAGGCTACTTTTAATCCCGAAACAGTATTGTTCCCGTGGGATACTTTATTTACCCGAGCGGAGCCGCGGGCCCAAGCGAGTATTATAATAACGATGACTAACCGACTATTGGTGTTGCCGTAGGCTTTCAGGGTTTACTCCAATGAATACGTTTATTAAATGGTTTACAACATTTATTTTACTAAATTTGAAGCTATACATAAAAAAATTGTGAACCGTCACGGGACTACTGGCAGGTTTGAAACATCCACATTATTTTGTAAAAGTAATACGCAGAAAAGAACAGATTACGATAGGAACTGGTGACGCGTCGCCACGGAATGCGTCGCCACACCAGAAATTAGTTTTACGTGCGGCTATAGATGTTTCACATCAAAACTTTGTAATGAATTATGAGTATCGAGCTGAAGTGATCGATCGAGCGAGCGTCATGGCGCCACACTTTCAAAGGCTTATTTCAAGTTTGGTGAATGTGAATCATGTCACGAGATGGTGCTAGTTGTATGATCAGCTTTAGATCCTTGACACTGACTAATCTTCAATTTGAACTGTTACAGGCTGGGTGACGGATATGACGAACTCCTACGATCTCGCCTTCTACCTCGCCGGCGTGTTCATCGCCATGTCCGGGCTGGTGCTCATCGTGTTGCCGCTGCACCGCCTCATCCAGAGGCGGAAGGCACGGGACAGGAGAATAGAAGAAGGAAAGCTGCCCGAAGGAACTAAACTCGAAGGAAAATTGCCCGAAGGCGTCAAGTTAAATGGTGATATTAAACAGAACGGAAACATTATCTTCTAGGACAATTGAGTTCTTGAATCGGAACGGTTTCTGAAAGAAGTGAAAATCTTTTGGAATGTCTTTAGAGTAGGGATGTTGCCTAGTGTCGAATATCACATTTTAATATAATGAATAGACACATAACTCTAAAATAAATATTTATTCAGGTTGCTGCGATTAAAATTTACAAGCAAAAAAAATTCTCTTTCCTGCAAATTTATTTCTTGTGCGGCAGCAGTTGATGACGTCACAGGTCATAAAACCTGATATACCGCTGTCTTATTGCAAATTTAAATTGTTTGTATTTTCGTAATTTTTTAAGATTTACAAAACTGGGTTTGACATTTTTCATTATCACGTTGTCTAACATTGAATGGACGAAAAATATTTTAGGCAACATGCTTATTATATTCTAGAATAGGATAGTAAAAGTTAAGAATATTAAAGTAATGTTCTAGAAGACAAGATTGATATGATAGGCTAGATTAAAAGCCGTGGGTGGATTTGTAATTTTTATTCTATAGTATAGAGATAAAATCGTAAACAAGTCGAGTGTTGATGATTGCTTAGTGCAGAACAGAGAATGTTACGTAAAGTCGACTCAATGATTGTGTTCCGCGGAACAAGGCGCATGTAAGCACTTGTAAGCAAAATGGCGATTGCTAAGCGGTAAGCAATGCTAAATTTTCCTCTAGGACACGATATCCACTAAAAAACACTACTGATTTCAAAATAAATAAGAAAAATGGCAGATTATGTTATCGCTACTGAAGTTAGTAAACGTGTCCTGGCCGACAACTGTCATTTTCTTTTTAGCGCCAGTAAGCGCTAACAAGCGCCATTTTCCGCGGAACACAGCCAATGTTCTGTGGGCCTAACAGGAACGTTTGACAGCGGCGTAAACGCAACGTTAACGAATGAGAATTGTATGACAACCTGTCAAAATCATGACAGCGCCTGTACAAATTTCATTCGATAATTTATATTATACGTTTACGTCGCTGTCAAATGATCCTGCTAGAGGCCCCGCCGCAATATTTAATATGCAAATGAAATATTAATGCTTTACAAAGAGACAGGATATCAAAATGACGATTAATTTTTAGAACAAAAAAATACAACAAGTTTTACGGCCTGTTACACAATCTGATAAGCGACAGATTTCATCACTGACGCTCAGTATGAAGTAATAAGCGACAAAAATTCCGAATAAGCTATCCGACATCTATTAGGCGATTGTGGTGACAGGCTTACACTTACAACACCAATTTTATGTAATACTTCGAATAATTCAATGAATCCTGGGTTTTATATAAGTTAAGGTACCCTTCCGATCTACGCGAGACCGTGACTGGCGACCGCGCGACCCACTGCTTAGTATGAATTTTATATGGATCACTAAACAAAGGACGTGGTCAGACACTAAACAAAGTCGCGGTCGCTGAGATCGGAATGTTACTTTACGGTCGAACTATCAAACGTGTCTTGAATTAAGATTAGGGTTGTAACGGAGGCCTTCTTAGCGGAGGCGGAGGCGGATGCGGAGGAGAATAGGTTGGAATCCGCGGATGCGGAGGTTAACGGAGGCGGAAGTGAATTTTTGTGGAGGCTCCGCAGTTACGGAGGCGGAGTTCCGTTACAACCCTAATTAAGATGCCCTGGAGTCGCATGCTGCCCTAGTCATTCTGTCAAGTAGAGACAGGGAAAGCCTGGTTTGAGGGCCCCTAACTTTATGGCTGCCTGGTATTCCACGGTGCGCGGCGTTTGCGAATTTGGGCCTTATAGTAGAGGATACGAACTAAGGTTGACCTTCACTGTTGTGTTAACCAGATGAAAGTGACATTTTATCAAATGAAATAAGTTTCTCAACGTAATTTAATTAGGCTTTATAAAATATCACTTTCATTTGGTTTAATACAACAGTGAAGGACGACCTTAGTTCGGATCTTAGACCATTATACTAGTGTAGAAATTGTTATCAATGAAAAGTTCAAATATATAATGTTAGTATAATTCGTAACTTAACCCCTGATGTAGTATTCAATTATAATATTTAAGCATCACGATATATGTAATTACACGTTTGAAATAATTTTTTACTAATTTTAATATTAGGTACGGGATTTAAAAAAAAATTAGTTTAATATCAAGTTTGGTACAACTTCTTGCATATAAATCATTACAAATGTAATAAATATGGACATTGGCAGTCGTACGGCCTATTTAAATTAAAAAAAAGATCCCTGATTTTTTTTTTACTGATAGCTTTATGTTTTAAAAACTTGCAGTTTTTTTTTGGTTTTTCATAATGTTACGGTATAAAACAGATGTAAAAATTCATCATATTCTAAAGCACTATCGGTGCCATTTCTACTCAGTATTATAAAAAGTCGCTCAGAAGTTGCTTTTTTATAAAAAGTAATGGTGCGTATGATAGAATAAAAAATTGTTACTTTATACTTGTAATTTATACTTCGATATCTAAGAAAGGGAAATGTTCAACACATTTTGTATCTTTACATTTCCAATATGGTCTCTCTCCAGCGAAAAATTCGGTTTAGCAATCACAATATAGGTACTTAGTTAAGAAACTAGCCATAGATTTATCGAAAATAAAAAATCAATTGCACTTTAAAAACTTCCAATATACACAGAATTAAACAGTGTACTAGATAATTATAGTTGTAAGTATAGTCTAAATAAACTAAATTCCTAAAAACGAAGGCGGTGCATTAAATCCATTTTAATCGTAATAAATTTAGTCGTAATAAAATGAAATAGAAATAATATGGTGAGAATTAAATTTATTACTATCAAGTAATAATCAAACTATTTGTTTTCGAATTTAATTTTATATAATCATTCAAAATCTTAACTTTCACCTATGTTTTAATGTGTACAAAAATGCATGTTTCTAGACCAAGTAGTATAGGCTGTGTATTGAAAGTAAGGTTACTTCCTCATATTAAGGAAATATTAGTTAAATAATATAAATAATTGAAATCATTCTAAAATTCGTTTAAAAATTAAATGTAAAATCTGAATCGATTTTTTATATTTAATTTTTAAATTTTTTAAAACATTGAAATTGGACTACGAAAATGTTAATCGTATAGCGTTTAGTCTATTATATCACATCGCTTAAAGCAGCTAGAGGCGTCTCAGAATTATGAACTTTTACCGTTGCACAATTATGCATGTTTAGAAATGGTTTGACGGCCTTATCGCACGGCAAAACTTTGTAACTTTCAAAATATGTAGTCTTAGATATAATGTACAAGAAATTAACACAATTTCAGTCGTTATTATATAACGCGTATCGGTCATAGCCCATAGAATATTTTGAAGGTCAAAGTTGGGGCAAGGGTGCTGCGTTTTTGTTCCTGGGTCATGTGACCTTAACTAGACCACCTTGGCCCAACTGACGATACTTCAAAATTATCCAAGGATGAAATATCTACTTGTTACTCTAAGGTACTATAGGATCCAGAGTCCGACGGGCCCGGCAAAATTCAGAGCGTTGAAAATAGGACTCTGCGTTAATACAATAGAACTGAAAATCGAACACACAAGTCGAGTCGAGTCGAGTCGAATGCCAATGATATATATGACAGCTCGACACTCGAAACTTCGATTTTACTGTATTAGCGCAGAGTTCTATTTTCAGTGCTCTGGATGTTTCCGCGCCCGCTGGATTCCGGATTATAAGGTCGATAAAACGCGGTAACGGCCTGTCCACATCACGACGTCGTCAATGTGAAACGGCGCGGCGTCGCGCGCGTTGTTTTGACGTAACGTGCAAATTTACGCCGCCGTAAAAACGTCGACACGACGCGACGCCGCGAGGATCCGGGTGTCATGTAAAATTTCGGTACGTTTTGCGTCGTTCGCGTTAGCGTTGCCGTACTCTATGTCACGACGATCTGTTGACGACTTCGTGACGTAGACATGTGGATACACTTAGGCTGTTTGTCCACGGCCACCGTCAACGGAACGTCAACGTAAACGAGATTATATCTGAGGGGCAATTCTGCTAAATAAAACCTGCATTAATACAATTACAATCAAGTCCCGATACGCTTATACTCCCAATAGTACGTTTTTATGAACGTTAAACCAACGGCAACGTGAAACGCGCTCTGATTGGTCGAAACGTCATAAAATCCGTTCATGGTAACATGTCGCTACACTTTCAATCCAAACAAAGTAAAATTACGTCTACTTTAAATACGAAATTGAGGTTCTGGTCGAGATTATATTGACGGGACGGGCGTGCGGTGGACACACGGCTATAGTAAATGTATGTGTCGCTACTTCGGCGCCGTCATGTGTTTCTCGGTGACGTGCCGTTGACGGCGGCGGTAAACAAACAGCGTGAGGCCTCGCAGTTATCACGTTATGAGGTGCTGTCACGTGATAAGAGATAGTAGTAGCACAACTCGTTTATAGACAGATACTGACACAAACGACTATAGCCAGGATTACAGGAAACCTCGCCGTATCAAAGGAAATTCACGAAACTTAATAAAATGTCCATAATGATTTGAAAACCTTCGAGATTTAAACCAATCACAAGCCAGCTTTAGTGTTGCTGTGATAAAAAAATGAAGCCCATTTAGTTTTTTTTTTATTTTCCTGGTCACATCAATAGATCATATTATGTAGTTGAAATTTGTCGCAGTGTTTGTCTATATTACGACTTAGGCTGTTTTAATATTATTTCGACCCGGCTAGATGTAGAAATTTCGTTTTGGCTTAGTTGTCATTATCATGTACAAAAATAAGGCTCCAAAGTAAGATAAAGTAGTATCCATTTAAAGAATATAATAAACTCCATACTGATTATTGATATTTACCTTTTTAAATATAAGATATACGAAGCAATAAACTAAGCTGTTAATCAACAGTGTTGCCAGTGTTGAAAAATAAGCCAAAAATATTAGAAACACGCCAATTAAAGTCCATACGTACATTTTGCACACGGAATTCACACTTATTGTAATCTTTTCTATCGGACATACAAATTGGTGCTTAAATATAAAATTCTAAACATTATTTGTTATATTGTTTTGCACTTGGCAACACTGATACCGTTAGTGAAAAAATAATCGTGAAATATTCATACGTAGCCAATGATTAATATTAAATAGCAAATTATTTATTATCGATTAACCTTACCAAAGACTGCCTCATACATTGGTGATGTATATCTTCCCGTAAATGTAGTCTAGAGAACTGAGTTTGTTTGACTTTGCCATGAGAAATGCCTTAATGCTTATAATATAAGGTTTGGTAAAATCAATTACGAATACTTCGGGCAAAGACACTACTTGTGTAAAGACATTTAGGCAAAAAAAAAACCCGTGTACAAAAAAATACAAACTAAAATTATTAAATTAAAATATTGCAAGAAATTAAATATATTGCATAAAGCATCCGCGCGCGACAAGGACAGCAGATGTAGCACGACAGAGACAGCGATACATATTGCATACACCAGGAAAGGTCATTTGAGTTCATATCTGAACAGCTGTTCGCGCGTGGTCGACATTATGCAATAAGATGTAATTTCCTGCAACATAATTTAATTTTGTATTAAAAAAATTCCACGAGTTTCAATTTTTTTTTTGCCTAAACGTCTTTACACAAGCAGTATATGACATACCCAAAGTTTCCGTAATTGATTTTACCAAACCTTATATACAGGGTGCTTAATAGATCTGACAGTCCAACCAGGTGCAGTGCATTCAGAATTGAACACCGAAAATGGTTTCAATCAACCCTCCCAGATCTCCATTTCATGGATTGGCTGTTTGATCAAACACTGTGTAAATTAAAAAATATAATGATCTAACATTGTGCGTGATATTTAAATAATAACAGTGTTTCTTGAAAATAAATCTTACCATCGCATCTTACGGTTTTAAGGTTTTGACATAAAGTCCATATATTTTCTGTCAAAATCTCTAATTAGTGTCACCTTAAGTAAGCATTAAATGTCTCTGAGTGTGGCTGTTAGATCATGTACTACCATAAAGTTAGCTGGCAAAGGAAGACACATTCAGTATTTTATTAAAATTCTTATAGCATATTTATAACACTGTGCTTAGGTCATATGATAAAACGTTATTTAACAAAAAAATCATTTAAATTATGTACATAGATGTAAGGGGGACGCGTTTCTGGAGCGTGCATTTTTAAACCTGTTCAGGAAAAAACTTGCGTTAAAAATACTCTTGACAACAAAATAAAAATTATTTGGATTCTATGTATTTCGGATTTTCTAAATAAAAAAGGTATGCCTTTTAAAATTATTTTAAGGATTTTGAATGAGTCATAATGTGGTAGCTAGTAATACGTTTTATATTTTAACTATGCATTTTATTGCTATTTAAAGATTTGATTAGAAATTGATAATTTTAGCGTTTGTCATTTGATTGTGTTTATATAATTAACATTAATTTTAAAAAGTGTAGGAAAATTACAAAATTTACTTGAACATCACAATTTTAAATTAAGTTTCATATTTTAAATTTAAATGTTTGTTTTCTTGCCAGAGACGCTACATTGAAAATATAAATTTGTATGTGTGGTTAAGTTTAAACCTTAGTTATTGTAATCTTTACTTTCAACACCAAATTTAAAATACATAACTGTTAAATGTATTATTATAATTAAAAAAGAAAATACAAATTCTTGCATCATATTGTATGCTATTGATATATTATTGACATAGCGTGGACATTTTAATATAAATATTGTGTTTTCTTTATACAATAACAATGACTGTCTTGCATGCAAGGTAAATTTTTCATTGATCACAGTAGAATAATAAGCAGAGAGATATCTTCTCTCTGCTTATTATTCTACTGTGCAGCTTCAAACTTGTGTGAAGGTGCTCCCTCGCCTGGAGCATTCACGTGTAATGTATTCGACTTTAAGCGCCGAGCGGATGGGACATCCATTGATGTTACAAATTGTATCAAGATATTACACATTGTAGCATTGTAATGCTCGCTTATCCTACACTGAGTAATGCTCGAATATGTAATGTTACATTACACGCGAATGCTCCAAGTGGGAAGCACCTTTAGGTGAATATTGTTTATAAGGCCTCGATCAGACACGGCGGGAATATTTTGCTATTATAAAAATCCTAGCAAACTGATATCCCACTATTAACACTGATATCACCAAGCCTGCACATTGCACTACCGAGAATTGTAGATTATCGCCTAAGAGCGGTTACGCACTACGTCCGATCAGAATCCGATCAGGACCCGTGAAAATGTGGTCCGGAGTAGCCGTAGAACTATTTTTATGGTAGTTTACGCACTAGATCCGATTTCCGCTATCCGATTTTTTTCCGTCATTCTGGAATCTCCATGACGGAAGGAAATCGGAAGAGACGGGGGAGTTTTTTACGGATCGAAGTAACCATAGTATTTTTGTATGAACGACTTGTATTTGTATGAAAGGACTCATGATCAACGACGTGAACACTGCTGTGACTCCGCGTAAAATCACGTATTCCAAGATCGGAGTAGTGCGTAAGCAATATGCGAATTCGATCCGTGTTTTCTAGATCCATATTTTCACGGGTTCGGATCGGATTCGGATCGGACGTAGTGCGTCTAATTGTTGTCGCAGCCTCAGGCTTCAGGCAATGTCTGACCCGCGCGGTTCCTGCTACGTGTGGACGGGGCCTTAGCTCTGTGTCAAGTTGTATTCAGTTGGTCGGTGCCAATACACAAACGGGTGTGGAACGTTTTATGTATACTAATATCAAGCGTCAGGAGTGTATAGTAAATTTTCTTTTCGAATCACATCCTCGTTTTATTTCTTTTTAGTTCCGTAGTAACTACAAGTAATCATTATAGTTTCGCTCTGTCCGTCCGTCCGTCTGTCCTTCTTTGCTAACTCCGGTAATAATGAATATAAATATACATTTGGCACAGTTATAGTTTGCATAATAAAAGCTTTATTTTTGGCATCATAAAATTATTATAATTTATTATTTTAGAGGCTTTCCATACATGTGACAGCCTCCATGGTCTAGTGGTTAGAGCTTGGCTCTGTGGGTTCAAATCCCGCACTGGAACAAAAAATGTTGTTTCCAAGTTTGGTTAGAATAATGCAAGATTAACACAGATTGTCTGACATGAAAGAATAAAGATGATCCATTTGTTGGATGGGCATGTAAAAATTCTTACCTGCGCCTGATTTTCCGTCAGTCGTGTCGGTTATCCGTCCCACTGGATTGTGAGAGTAAAAGGAAGAGAATGCTATTGTGTACTGCGCACACACTTGGGCACTATAAAAAATACTCCTGCGTAACTGCCCTGTCTTCAATGAAACCGGCGACCGTCACCCAAATCGGTGTGGGGAGTTTATCCATACTAATATTATAAATGGGAAAGTGTGTGTGTCTGTCTGTTTGTCCGTCTTCCACGCTAAAACTACTGAATCGATTTAAATGAAATTTGGTACACAGATAGTCTAGACTCTAGAGCCTTAGAAAGGACATAGGCCACTTTTATCGCGGGGAAATGGACGGTTTCCGTGGGATTTTTTTTATTTCACGTAAAAACTACTAAGCCGATTATCATGAAATTTGGCACAGATATAACGTAGACCACGGGAAAGGACATAATATACTACTTTTTTATCGCGGGGTAATGTACGGTTCCCGTTGGTTACTGTACTTACACGGACGGACGGAGCCACGGGCATCAGCTAGTTATTTATACCTACATGTGAAGTTGGGTTGTTTTTTTTTATCTATCTACCCCATCGTGTGGGGTTTCGTCGAATAGTCATCAAATAGTTTATTATAAAGGCGAGGTTTGACACATGATTTTTTTATCATATAAACCATTTTCTAGTTATGGATATGGACCTCCAAGTAGTTTACAAGTTGGTCTCTCGGGATTTCTAAACTATCCTATAGTTAGTGCAAATACTTACAACATTACACTCACACACGCAACAAATCGAGATGCCCGAGGCCGAGAGTGACGCATCCGCTGACACTGGAAGTTGGAACTGGAACAATACCTACTTACTGCATGCTGTCTAGTGGTTAGAGCATTGGCTCCCGACTCGGAGGTCGTGGGTTCGATTCCCGCATTGGAACAACAAAAAATGTTGTTGTTGTTGAAACCGGCCACCGACACCGGGATCGGTGTGGGGAGTTATTATTATTGTATTGAACAGAAAATTTATGACGAAAGTAATTGCCCCCCTAAATCTCTCTTTTTGAGCTGTCGATTTAATCTTTCATTCACCGCACCAACCTAATATCATAAGTCCTAACTCCACTAACTCGTAACGTTATTCTGTTTTAATCAAACTCCCCTATCAATAGATACACCCGTAAGATAGACCAAGATTAAAGCAAAAGGGTTAATTCCCTATAAGTTTCTTAATATAAGTCAGGGTTTCCCAACCATTTTTTTATGGATTCCCCCTCGGATTATAAATACTTACATACCTAATACTTTTATGGCCCCTGTGATATTTTTATTGAAAAAAAAAAATACTTACCTGATACCTCTTTTATTATTTAAATAAATAAATATTGTAACTTTTTGAATCTTGTCTAATGGCGACTGACGAGACGACCATTGAGGGTCATTTCACATCGCGACGATACGTGACGATACGAGCCGCTGCATTTTAAAGATAGCTATACAAAATTGACCTTTATTCACTACACAAAAATATACACGTTTCATAATATGACACCAGTCATATTACACTACACATGCGCGGCTGTACAGCGCGGTGCAACTTGACATTCGAACTCTTACAATGGAACGTGTATCTTGTGTAATTAAAAAAAGTTCAATCTTACTAATATTATAAATGTAAAAGTTTGTGAGGATGGATGTTTGTTCCTCTTTCACGCAAAAACTACCGAACGGATTTTGATGAAATTTGGTATGGTAGTAGTTTAGGCTCTGGATTAAAACATAGGCTACTTTTTATCCCGGAAAAGTACAGTATTCCCGCGAGATACCCGATACAATATTTACGCGGGCGGAGCCGCGGGAAACAGATAGTTTTAAACAGCTTTCTTAAAAATGCAACGCCATGTATCGTTTTTTTCTTTGTATAATAGTAATAAAAAATACTATGTTAAATTTATATTTGTTTTTGTCCCTTTGACATCTCTACGCGGGTGCTGCGCCCCTGGTTGGGAACTCCTGATATATAAGTAATCCGGGCGACCACTGATTGCCCGAGACGTGAGCAGAATCATGCGGCGCGTGACTCGCATATTAGGTACACAGGGAAGACCTTTGACGGTGATGGGTTTCATATTATTTTCTGTTCCACACAAGTCAAACGCAAGTATTTTGTCGATGGAGTCAGGGCCGGACCGTAAGTTTAGGGGGCCCTTTTTTTTTTTTTGTTTCCGGGGGGGAAAATGCATTACGCATACCACCCAGGCGCAGGGGGCACCCGAGTGGTGATGTGGGACTCCCGTATAGGCTAATGAGACCCACGGTATACCCACTAAAAACCACCCCCCACCTTCCTCCTTTCCGCCCTGTGACGGGGCCACGGGAACGATAAACACATCCGCAACCCCGCCAGCGGCAGCCGCCCACTAGCGGCTCCATCCAAGGCCCGAAAGCCCCAGGCGCACCAGATGGTAAGTTGCGCCTGCCTCCTCGGCCTCCACCAGTACTGTAGCAGACTCCCCCCGAGTCTGCTACTAGGAGGCCACGGATACTAGCCTCCACAACCGGTACCCGGTGGCAGATCTGGTATATGGTTCTGCCACCGACCACACCTCGGCCGCAGAGGATAGGGCAAGCGGCGCACCGTAATACCAACTTGCCTCTTCCTCTGCGGCCCCACCAATGCCGTTAACCGTACGGAACGGCCCCGCCAGCTCGCAGGGGGGTAGGGAGAGTGGCACAACACTACCACGCCTCTCCCCCTGCGATCCCTCCACGGCCGCAGAAGATAGGGAGTACGGCGCACCGTAATACCGGCACTCCTCTTCTTCTGCGGTCCCACCTCCTAGCGCGTCCGCAGCGGACTCCTCCAGCCCGCTGGGAGCGCCCTCCTCGGGCCAGCCGTCGGCAAACAAGCCGGCCCTGGTTGCCTCTTCGCTTCACCGTGGGTGTCCAATCCACGGTTACTAAGCCCCACCGCCACGACAAGGCGTGCAACCTTCGGGGGGAAGTTTAGGGGGCCCTGGGCTAATACTACTTAGGGACCCATCTAATTACTCGAAGAATAGGAAAAAAATAAGACGAAACGAAATTCGATCTTATCTGTTATAAATTGAGGATTTTTTCGCATTATATCTATTATTTACTTCAACAATTGACTTAGTTGGACCCTTGAATCCACGGGGTCCTGGACTGAAGCCCAAGTCATATTCTGGTAGATCCGGCCCTGAATTGAGTTTCTATAACTGGTATTGTATGTCAGGATGATGTCAGAAGGAGAGGGGCGCTTGATCCTTATGGGAGACTAGCTTTTACCCACAGCTCCGCCCGCGAAAAAATAGTATCCCACGGGAACACTGTACTTTTTCAGGATAAAATTTAGTTTATGTTAATCCTGAGCTTAGTCAACTACCATACATTTCATCAAAATCCGTTCAGTAGTTTTTATCCGTTCAATAGTAGTAGGATTTTGAAACTATATTAAAGATATGTGTGAATATAAAACGAGTTATTATCTGTTTCTTTATTTTCAATTAATACAAAAGCATCCATCTTACAATTTTTAAAAATAAATGAATGCGCTGTCAAGTTAGTGCCTACTTAGTAACTACAGTTTACAGTACACTACGACTATGCGTAAATACGCTTAGGCAGACATAATCCTAGGCGCTATAGTATTTACGAACGTGCAGTAAAACATAATAAGTATGAACATAACGTCACTATGATATAAACAAGCGCAATTTTATGTAGCTGAATATAAAAAGCCCGAATTGTCAAGCGATATTCGTTCTTATGTGTTGGGTATAGCACCTTATTATCATAAACATATAAGTATTCCCGAAAAGTGTAGAAAATAAAGTTTTTATGTATTTAAGAGCGATCCCCACTAGACGTTTTATGCGGCATAAAACATACGCCGCATACGCGCCTAATGTTATTAGGAAGGGTAGGTTTATGTGTTTGTAAGTAAACGGTGTACTCAACTCTTCAAGGCTAAATTGACGTTTGATGCTAAATTGGAAGAAATGGTTCTTATCAACTTCGGTTAATACCATTTTGGCAACTAGATAACTAGAAAAAGGCAAATCAAAGATATTCCAGGAAGATAAACATCTATATTACTAATATAATAAAGAGGAATAGTTTTTATTGTTTGTTTGTTTGTTTGTATTGAATAGGCCGTGCATTGCGTAAGTTATTATTTGCTTAATTATAACTCAAGAACGGCTGAACCGATTTGGCTGAAAGTTGGTGGGGAGGTATCTTAAAACTAAGAGAAGGACATAGAATAGGTACTTTTTATCCTGTTCCCGAGGGACTCAAAACTGTAGAACGGCTGAACCGATTTGGCTAATTTTGGTCTTGAAGTAATCGTGGAAGTTCAAGGAAGGTTTAAAGAGTGAGAAATATTGGAAAAGGTGTATACTTTAAGAGTAGATGTAGGACTAGGCGGTAGGTTGAATTGTAGGTGTAGTCATCCTTATTTATCCAGTTCATATTTAAAACAGAACAACGTGAGTCGCGGAACAGCTGCTAGTCTATACGTTATATCAATGCAAACAAATAAACAAAAGTTTGTTCGTTTGCATTAAATAGGCTCCGAAAGTACTGGATCGATTTTGATAAAATTTGACACAGATGTAGAGTAGACCACGGGAAAGGACTTAAGCAGAAAAAGTATTTCTAGCGGAAAAATGTACTGTGTCTGCGAAATTAACTTTTGTGCGCACGAAGTCGTGGGCAACATCTATAAGTATGAAATGAGGTTTATTTGGTTTGGTCACTGTCTGGATTTTTGCAGAAAATATTTCTAAAGAAATGTCAGTCCGTAGTCTGTATTAGGCCACGCGCCGCTGTAAATCAACACGTTTTGTAAATGCGGCGGCCACAATTAAAATCAGATAATGAATGCACAATTTTTTTTTTGTATGTTCAACGATTAAACTCAAACTCAAAATTTTTATTTCCATGTAGGTTATAATATAACACTTATAGAATTGTCCTACATGATGCCTACCACCGGTTCGGAAACTAGCCCGGCGAGAAGAACCGGCGTAAGAAACTCGCACGGGGCCACCTTTTAGCAAAAAGATGGGAAAATTGTTCTTTTCAAAAAATATTTTACAATGTTGTAACTTAATCTATATAACATTAGTCATAAGTACATAGAACATACTTAAGTACATAAAAGCAGCCTTGCATGGGGCCATCTTATTCCCAAGGTGTGCAATCGTTAGTGAAATCACTGACTTTATAATAATCTTTAGCACACAAACGTTCTTTAACAGCTTTTTTATTAAACGACTTCCAAAAAAGGAGGCGGTTATACGTTCGGCTGTATATATATATATTTTTTTTTTTTTTTTGTATGTTCGCGGATAACTCCGCCGTCTGTTGGCCGATTTTCAAAATTCTTTTTTTGATGTAAAAGGTATAATCCGAAGTTGGTCCCATTTTCAGAAAATTGTTGACCTGATGATGGGATCCATGAGGAAACGAGGGAACTCCTCAAAATTTATATGGACATATATGGTGATTTTGACTTTTCCTGAAGTAGTCCAAGCATATGCTACCAAAAAGTAAGATTTTGCTCCAAGGTATACCCTGGATCCAAAAGTACAGAGCAGAACTCCTGACTCCTTATAGATACATGTTTGGGGATTTTGGCGTTGTTTAAAGAACTGCAAGCATATGCCACTTTGTCAATTAGAGTAATCATCATCATCACCACCACTATCACAGCATACATCATCACATTATGATGATAAAGATGGTACTTCTCATAGTATTTTACACTAACACGGAGATCTTTGAACATTACTCTGCCGTTTATGGACCTATTTGCAAAATTCTTTTGTTGTTGTAAAGGGTTTAATTCGACATTGGTCCTTTAGTCACTAAAGTGGAAACGTGATGATGCGATCCATGAGGAATCGAGGGAACTCCTCGAAATTTATATCGACACATATAGTGATTTTGACTTTTACTGAAGTAACACAAGCATATGCTACCAAAGAATAAGACGTTGTACCAAGGTATACCCTGAATCCAAAAGCACTGAACAGAACTCCTCAGTCTTTAAAGATATGCGTTAGGAAATTTCGGAATTGTTTAAAGAACTGCAAGCATATGCCACTTTGTAACTTACAGTAATCATCATCATCATCTTAATAACAATACCTAATGGAAGCTTGGCGCGTATTCAGTTATACATTCGATCGTTTATTTTAGACGTTTTTAAGACGTATTAATAATAACTTAACAAGATATATCACTAAAAAGGGTGAAATTATTATTTTTAAACAAAAAATTAAACCGACTTCCAAAGTAAAAATACACAAAAAAGTATGAAATAAAACGTATTTTATAAATAATTCCCCTTTTAAATTTGTCTATTTCTCTACTTAATCTTCTTAATTTTGAAGTCGTTACCAGCAAATATGAACGTGAGTTCTATAAAATATTGTAGGATATCGTTTGGGCTGGTAGCGACTTCAAAATTAAGAAGATTAAGTAGAGAAATAGACAAATTTAAAAGGGGAATTATTTATAAAATACGTTTTATTTCATACTTTTTTGTGTATTTTTACTTTGGAAGTCGGTTTAATTTTTTGTTTATTTAAATTTATTAATGGAAAGATTTTGAACGTTTTCTGGGATTCTATTGTAAAGGCGTATACATTGACCTTTAAAAGATTTACTTACTTTACTAAGTCTGATCACTGGTATTTCTAACTTGTTCCTATTTCTAGTATTCCTACAATGTGTGTCACTTTTCTTTTTAAAATTCGTTAAATTCTTTCTGACATACAACACATTGTCCAAAATGTATTGAGAAGCAACGGTCAGAATACCTATTTCTTTAAATTTTTCTCTCAGAGATTCAAAACATGACATCTTATAAATAGAACGTATAGCTCGCTTCTGTAGCACAAATATTGTATTATGTGTAATTGATTGTACAGTCGGTTCTTGGTGGAAATTCATGTTGAACACTAATAAAACACAATTTTCGTGCACTTTTTCCACTATATTAAGATATAATTATCAATTTTAATAAATAACACGACCGGTTTCGAAATACCTGATGATGATTTATTTCGAAACCGGTCGTGTTATTTATTAAAATTGATAATTATATCTTAATATAGTGGAAAAAGTGCACGAAAATTGTGTTTTATTAGTGTTCAATATTGTATTAATGTCCGCAGCGTTTCCCCAAAGAAGAATGCCATATGACATTATACTATGAAAATCTATTACTCTATAATATATTACTCCGCCGCCTGTGGACCGATTTTCAATATTTTATCTGCGATGTATAGGGTATAATCCCAAATTGGTCCTTTTGATATCAAAGTGGTGACCTGATGATGGGATCCATGAGGAATCGAGAAAACTCCTCGAAATTTATATGGATGTGTCCATATAAATTTCGAGGAGTTCTATGGTGATTTTGACTTTTTCTGAAGTAGTTCAAGCATATGCTACCAAAAAGTAAGATTTTGCTCCAAGGTATACCCTGGATCCAAAAGTACAGAACAGAACTCCTGACTCCTTATAGATACATGTTTGGGGATTTCGGCGTTGTTTAAAGAACTGCAAGCATATGCCACCTGGTCAGTTAGAGTAATCATTATCATCATCACCACTATCACACCATACATCATCAGATTATGATGATATAAAAGGTATTTCTCATAGTATTTTACACTAACACGGAGATCTTTGAACATTACTCTGCCGTTTATGGACCTATTTGGAAAATTCTTTTGTTGTTGTAAAGGGTTTAATTCGAAATTGGTCCTTGAGTTACTAAAGTGCGATCCTGATGATGCGATCCATGAGGAATCGAGGGAACTCCTCGAAATTTATATCCACACATATACTTAGTGATTTTGACTTTTACTGAAGTAACACAAGCATATGCTACCAAAAAATAAGATATTGTACCAAGGTATACCCTGGATCCAAAAGCACTGTACAGAACTCCTCAGTCTTTAAAGATATGCGTTTGGAAATTTCGGCATTGTTTAAAGAACTGCAAGCTTATGCCACTTTATAACTTACAGTAATCATCATCATCATCTTAATAGCAATACCTAATGGAAGCTTGGCGCGTATTCAATTATAAATTCGATCGTTTAGTTTAGACGTTCTTAAGACGTATTAATAATAACTTAACAAAATATATTACTAAAAAGGGTGAAATTATTTTTTTAAACAAAAAATTAAACCGACTTCCAAAGTAAAAATACACAAAAAAGTATGAAATAAAACTTAATCTCTAAATAATTCTCCTTTCAAATTCGGCTAAAATTTTTATTATTTCTCTACTCAGTCTTATTAATTTTGAAGTCGGTACCAGCAAATATGAACGTAAGTTCTATGAAATATTGTAGAATATTGTTTGAGCTGGTACCGATTTCAAATTAAGAAGATTGAGTAGAGAAATAGTAAAAATTTTAGCCGAATTTGAAAGGAGAATTATTTAGAGATTAAGTTTTATTTCATACTTTTTTGTGTATTTTTACTTTGGAAGTCGGTTTAATTTTTTGTTTAAAAATAATAATTATTACGAATATTGGTAGAAAATTTTTACGTTGAGTCGGTATCACAATGTTATTAATAAAACTATAGGTATAATATTATACCAACAAGAAGAATTTTGCAATGGGATTGGTAAGTTAAAAGAAACTTAAAAAAACTATTGGCTGTAGTTTATTTTTTTTGTAAGTAAATATTTAAACTTTTTTACAATAGAATAATTTTTTAAATCTTGCACTTTTGATATATTTCCAAGACTCTACCAGGATTATAATAAACCCTGAAAACAGTAAAATAATTCCCTGGAGCCAGGGTACTGTGGTTGGCAAAGGAATGTATTTTTACAGCCGTATTTATAACTTGGCGCTGCATCCCTTGACTGTTGTAAACTCAAAGACAATCGAAACTCAAGAATCGTATACTTTAATTGCAACGATTTTAGTATTCAATAATCGCCAAGAAGATAAAATTTGGATTTCATTGATTTAAATACATCTATCTTGATTCTTGTTTTGGATAGATATTGGCAATTTTTTTGCCATTATTAGTTACCACAGATTACTAAACGGTTACTATGTAATACCATTGCTCTTTTTAAGGTTCTGTAGTACTACTAGGAACCCTTATAGTTTCGTTGTGCCCTTCCACCTCTCCGTCTCTCCGTCTGTCTGTCCGCCGCGCCCCTACTAAGAGAATTGATTAATACGGTTAACAAGTTGCCTAAACATCCTACTATTCGTACTATTATAAATGTGATAGTTTGTGAGGATGGATGGAGGGATGTTTCTCTTTCACGCGAAACCTGCTGAACGGATTTTAATAAAATTTGGTATAATAATAACTCCCCACACCGATGTCGGTGATGATGGCCGGTTTCATTGAAACCAGGCCAGTTATGCAGGAGTAATTTTATAGTGCCCAACTTTTTACCTGCCCATCCGACGCATGGATCATCGTTCTTGTCAGACCATCAGGTGATCAGCTTGCATTGTCCTTACCAAACGTGGAAACAACATTTTTTGTTGTTCTAATGCGGGATTCGAACCCACGTCGACCCTCCGAGTCGAGAGCTCTAACCACTAGACCACGGAGGCTGTTAAAAAATCGAAAATTTGGTATGGTAGTAGTTTAAGCTCTGGATTAAAATATAGGTTACTTTTTATTCCGAAAGTGTTCTTTTGGAATACTGTATTTACGCGGGCGGAGCCGCGGCCCACATCTTTTATTAGCAGGAAATCACATGTCTAAACTACTGTAAAGTACTAGCTGTTGCCCGCGGCTCCGCCCGCGTAAATATAGTTTTTTCGCGGTTGCGCATAAAAAAATAGATAAAAACAATCCTTGATGCGGATTATATATCGTGCTAAAATTTCAGCTCGATCGGTGCAGAACTTTTTGAGTTTTTGAAGCTTACACAAACCAACATAACATTTTTATATATAAGATCTGTCCATAGACTAATGATTGGTCTCGCTGGGCGCTCTACTAGACCGAGCCGACGTGCTTGTCAAATACACACTAAATACTAAGCCGAGGTCGGCTTACACGAGCCAGTCATATTGAAAGCTTTATGACAGTTGTGCATCCCGAATATTTTATTACATTTTAGTTAAAATTGGAAATAAAATGCCATGTTGTGTTTTGAAACTATGTAAAAACAATTCGACAAGAAATAAGAAGGACACTGGGATCACATATCATCACATATTTGTTATCGTGTTTGTAACCGTACATTTAGCCGCGATAAAAAAGTGGTGGAAATGCTTTCCCGTGGTCTAATCTATAATATCTGTACCAAATTTTATCACAATCGGTCCAGTAGTTTCGGAGCCTATTCAATGCAAACAAACAATCAAACAAACTTTTCCTCTTTATTATATTAGTAAAGATGTGTAATATTATTATCGTACTATCTGCCTCGACGCACGTTATTCTGTCTTGATTAATAAATAAATAAAAATTAGACCTAATCATTTGTTTACATATAACCTACCATTTTTCTAAAGAAGAATTCGGGTGGAGCCGCGTCTAAAGCTAGTTTTAACTTACCTGAATTTATAACCAATAACGTAATAGACTAGAGCATAAGATATTTTTCCCGTCAAACCAGGCAAAAGTTGAGTAGCTGGCATCACAATTTTTCACGCACACTAGAATTTGTCACATGTAAGTCAATTGTCACTTTACACACTACAATAATTTGTGGCCGCATTGACAAGGTGTCATCTCAAGTCATTCTATGTGAGTGCTCTATCTAGTTGAGCGCCCAGAGAGACTAATCATTCATCTATGGATCTGTCATTGGTTTTGTAAATATATTCTCACGTCTACCGATAATGCGCTGGAATGAAAGTATGTCTTTGACCCCAACGTTGCGCTCAGTGGTTACACTGGAATATTCTACTGAATTTGACAAATTACAATCCTCTCCCGCGTCCACGGCGCTGTTTAACTCCCGCTAATTCAGCACTGAGGATAAAACCCTTCTCTTGTACAGCTAATGCACGATATTACTCTTAATTTATTTCCTTGATGCATTACATTTTATTATTTTAGTAAAGTATATATTATAATGTAACGTAAAATGGGCTACATGATATACTTATCTCGCTACATTTTGGCCGAACGGGATTGTTGGCGCAAATAGGCAAGCGGACTGATTTTTTTTTTACATGAATGAATAGTAATAGTTAAATATGAGTATCTTCTCAGAAGAAACCGTATATCAAAAGTTAATATTTTCGAAGGTACAGCGATTTGTATATAAAATTTCGCAAGTCTCGTAAAAACGCTCCATACTAAAATCGACATACAAATGACGTCACTATTGGATTAAAGTGTATTAAGTAGGTATAAAGTATACGGCCGCAGGAACATATTTGTAAATATCTCCGATATTTGTGCGTTTAAGTTCATACTTATAATAATGAATGTTTTTGCATATGATGTAAGTAAACTAATGATGTAGGTTTTGTTTACCAATTACGCAAAAAAAATAATTTTGTTTTGTACTTTTTAAATTTATTTATTATTAGTAAACTACACATAAAATAATATATTTTTTTTACATTTACCAGCTAGTAATGCCTCAATATTTCTGAATATATTAATGAAACTAAATATTTCAGATGTTGTCCGATCCCCTATTTTTGGGTTCTTTCTGTAGATTCCTCTATACACTCAGTATTCATGTCCAGTTATTAACACTCCAATCAATTTGATTTTATCTCTTTAATTCGTTATGCAACATGTGGATCAATGGCGATCTCTTTCGATAGGCATGACAATCACCGCCGTCCATCCAAAACAATTGACGATACTAATACAATAGGGAATATGCACGTAATTTTTTTATTTTTTTATATAGATCTATCTTGTTTGGTAAATCGTATGGTAAAATCAGTTTTTTGATATCATTAAAAATAACCAAGATATGAACGTTTTAAGTAGTCTATTAGACAGAGAGATCGGACGTGTATCGTGACGTCACATAACACGACTTTCATAGAAAGTTCATACTAAATGTCGTTTTGCTAGAAAGAGATAGATTACAAACTTTGACCGCTCATATCTTACTCATTTATCAACAGATATTGAATTTTTTTTCGCCATTTCCTTTATTTTTCAGTCTAGTATAATATTATTATGTTTTAAGCTATTTTTATATTTTATGCATATTCCCTATTTGAACATTACACTTTGAACATTATATTTTCATACTATCTATTTTCCGCGGCTCCATCCGCGTAAAAGTACTATCGAGTATCTCGCGGGAATACTGTATTTTTCCGGGATAAAAATTAGCCTATGTATTTAATCTAGAGCCTAAACTACTACCATTCCAAATTTCATCAAAATCCGTACAGTAGTTTACTACTTAAACTTAACTTAAACAATTTAGGGTTGATTAAGCGTAGTCACGCACCTACAGTAGGTAGGTGGTGTGTGGATTCCAGTCGAACATTCCTCGTGGTTCGTGTCATGGGAAATTTAATATTGTACGAATCCCGAATTAATGATATTTTGTTATCTATACTTACCACTTGCATACATAAATATAATAATGCCTCTTTCCCGTAGGGGTAGGCAGAGACCACTTCTTTCCATTTGCTACGATCCTTAGATACTTGTTTCGCTTCGTCCACTTTCATTCTTACCATGCATTCCTTCTCTTACATTCAACGTAGCGAAGCTGCTCTCCATGGGCCACTTTTCGCCTCCGCGAGAACGAGACGTGATGGGTGGCGAACCACATCGCCGCCATTTTGGATAATTACATTATTTTTATGATTATCCATTGCGTTCCCATGGATTGGCGGAGAGTGTAGGGAAAGGGAAAGATAGGTGTGAAAAGAAAGATTGGTAAGTTAGGGTATAAAATAGGAAATGTAGGATATTATCGCCCAGGAGGGCAAGGGATAGGACAGTAATAGCTAGGGAAGCCGGGTCGCATACCCGTATACTATACCACAACTACTGGACAGGTAAGTTGGGATGAGTATCCCATGATATTATACCATTTGCAAAGCTTGTTTCTCACAAACCCTCCGACGAAAGCAGCGGGGTGTTATAAAGTTTGACGAGTCTGTGTATGTGTCTGATTTTGATTTAAATTCTTTTGTAGAAAGAAAGTTAAGAAAACCCTCGATGATATATCAGCTTTCAAAGCTGATATATCATCGAGGGTTTTCTTAGCGATAATTCATCATCATCACCTCGATCTCTGCTTGACAATGACGAGGGTTATTTAATTGTTTATTTTATTACGATTACACAAAAAAATACAAATATCCATTTTATAATTCAAACTGTCTGTCCGTCGGGGTTCAAACTTGTTGAATAAACTTCACCTGGGGACTGTCAAACAAATTGTTTTTGTTTGTCGAGCGATCGCTCGGAAATTACGACCATTAGCATAAGTGACGGGCCTTCGGGGTGTTTGACTCTTTCGCTATCAGGGGTCGGACAGACCAGGGGTATATTATGGGGTTAAACTGTCTTGTTCCGTTTTCACTATTAACTTCCTGACAAGTTGTGGAAAAGGAATTTATTTCGGATTTTTTTACACTTTTACAACAACTAGCTTTTGCCCGTGGCTTTACCGGCGTAAAAACAGTATCCCCCGGGAACACTATACTTTTTCTGGATAATAAAATGTAGCCTATGTGTCTATCCAGAGCTCAAACTACTACTATACCAAATTTAATCAAATCAGTAGTTTATGCGTGAAAGAGTAACAAACATCCATCCATTATTCATTCATATCCATCCTCACAAGCTTTCACGTTTATTTTAGTAGAAGGATTTTCCAACATAACATAAATACAATACCTAACTTTTGCAACTAATAATAATAATAACTCCCCACACCGATTTCAGTGACGGTGGCCGGTACCATGAAAATCAGACCAGCTACGCAGGATTTATTTTTAAAGTGCCAATGTATGTGCGCAATACCCAAGAACACTACACTCTTCGTTTACTCTCGTATCCCAGTGGGACGGATGACAAACACGACTGGCGAGAGATCAGGCGCAGGTCCGACTTTTTACATGCCCATCCGACGCATAGATCAACTTTCTTGTCAAAAAAACAGATAATCAGCCTGCATTATTCTAACCAGACTAGAAAATAACGTTTTTCGCCATTACAACGCGGAGATCGAAGTGATCGATCCTACTACCTACCTCCGGATCGAGAGCCAAACTTGAAACCCCTAGACCACGGAGCTGGAGGCGTCAAATAAAAGAGCTATCGTGACGGAGGTGTTAAACAAAAGACCTATAGTAACGGAGGTGTCAAACAAAATACCTATAGTGACGGAGGTGTCAAACAAAAGGTCTATAGTGACGGCAGGTGTAAAACAAAAGGCCCATAGTGACGGAGGTGTCAAACAATATCCTATAGTGACGGAGGTATTAAACAAAAGACCTATAGTGACGGAGTTATCAAACATAGTGACCAATTAACACCAATAACACAATACATGTATTCGGACCGATTCAATCGATTGTTTAGTCATAAGTAATGAGGCTATCGTTGTAGGCTGTAGTCACGGAAGCCGAGACGGTTTAATGAGGAGCGCCACCGATGTACAAAAAAAGTAGACTCATTGTACAGTTGTGGAAGTGCAAAGTTTAGCAGCTTTTCCTATACAAACTAGCATATTGCTGAAACTGGTCCTGATATTATTTTCCACAGTTATAATATAATAATAGTATCTACGGACACTTCATACCATGTCAATCTGGTTAAGTGATAAGTTCTCGAAAAACTTGTGTTACGGGTACCAGACGGGAAATGTAATACCTACTTTTTATATTCTACATATATTTAAGATTTAAGTTATATTATACACATATTTAATACACAGGCACATGGAAAAACTTATTGTTCCTTCGGCGGGATTCGAACTCGCGACCCCCGGCTTGGGCACCAACGCGCTTAACCACTGAGCCACAGGGGTAGTCAATTTACAGGTTATGTAATGAAATATAATTACGTAATATGGTAGATGGCTAAGTGTAAAATATTGAACTTAATCTAATATTCAGCAATAGTGAGGCATTAATACTTGATAAATGTAAAAAAATATGAAATTATATAATATGATAAATATGAAATTGTACATCTAAAATTACAAAAAAGTTGAATAAAGATTTTTTTAAAGTTTTTTGCTATATAAAATGACATCAAAAATAAAAACATTGAAGTATGATTCTGATTATACAACAACAACAAGAATTGCTCGTTTGAAGTATAAGAAATGCATTTGGTATAGAAAATCATAGTTTGATTTATTTTACATCGATGACCACTTTAGTTTGATTACCGTGGCCCGCCATTAAAATCCTGAGAATAAGACAGCACAAAAACAGGCAGCTAAACCTACATTTACAGCCTTCATCATCATCATCCGATTTTCCTACACCAGTCTCTGGAAAACTGGAAGCATGCTTGATGGATAAAGCGATTACTATCATTGGCAAGTGGCATTGGCAACCTAATCTACACGTAAAATAATGTATCATGTATTGCATTTCTTTATTGCTTTTCTTTATTGCAAGACTAAATCCTACTAATATTATAAATGTGAAAGTTTGTGAGGATTAATGGATGGATGGATGTTTGTTCCTCTTTCACGCAAAAACTACTGAACGGATTTTGATGAAATTTGGTATGGTAGTAGTTCAGGCTCTAGATTAAAATATAGGCTACTTTTTATCCCAGAAAAGTACATTGTTCCCGCGGGATACTCGATAGTATATTTACGCGGGCGGAGCCGCGGGAAACAGCTAGTAAGTAATATTTAAAGTGCGCTATTGTCTCTACGTTTGGATTAAATTGGACCTGAACCAACCTGAACAGAATAACGTCATGTCGTCATCTAGATTTGATGAAGGTCGTATTTGCCAAGAAATACTGGATGCTCCATTTTTATTAAGTACTTTTGAAAGAAAATATTAATTTCAAGACACAAAAAATAAACAGTAAAAATTAACAAATAATATTTTAAACCTATTATAATAATTATTTTCGTCACATATATTATGTAAGTTCAAATATTTTTATTTTCCCAGCGTCGACGTGTCGGGGGACCGTGCGCTTAAGTTTATAAAGTACTAGATGACGCCCGCAACTCCGTTGCGCCAAAATTCGTTTATCGCGGCGGAACGTACATTTTTCCGGGATAAAAAGTATCCTATGTCCTTTCTCGGGTCTCAAAGTATCCCTATACCAAATTTCATCAAAATCGGTTCAGCGGTTTGGGCGTGAAGAGGTAACAGACAGACAGACAGACAGACAGACAGACAGACAGACAGACACACTTTCGCATTTATAATATTAGTATGGATTTTCCAACAATTTTACATTTAGGTGTGATCTTAAGTTTCATGCATAGTCTGCGACTACACCTCTTTTTCTCACATAGCGGTCCCCCGACGCGACGACGCTAGGAAAACTCACATAAATAATAATTATAATAGGTTTAAAATATTATTTGTTAGTTTTTACTGTTTATTTTTTGTGTCGGGAGAATTTAATTTTTTAAATTTTACTTTTATTTTGTCCGTTTTAAAGTAGATATAAATAATGGTTACCTTACCATATATACTTTCAATATAATTGAAGTAACACGGCACCAAATTTCGAATCGATAGGATTTATATAGGAAGAATTGAAGATCTTCAAACGCCTGATCATGGTCATGGTTACCTTACCGTGTTCTTTAAATATCGTTGAAGTAACTCGGTTCCAAATTTCGAATCGATGGTTGAGTTGATGAGTTGATGGGAGGTTAGTCAGCCGATGCCCCCATCAACTAGGAAAGAGCTGATAATCTTTAAACGGCTGAACAGATTTTCAAGAAACATGGCTAAGAACACTCGTGATAAAATTATCTATGACACAAAAAAACTAAACGAAAATAGGTTCATCCATTTGGGAGCTACGAATTACGATGCCACGGACAGATACACAGATACGTTTATCTTCTAACACCCCTCTTTTTTCGTCGAGGATTAAAAACATATTCCTTTCCATTTATGATACCTTAGTACGTTTCTAAATACGCACACAATCAAAAGTAAAACAAACGGACATAGATGTTTGTGTACGTGCCTGCACCTCATAGGCCGGGATTAGAGCAATTAAGCCGGGCAAGATTACATCTGCAATACCAGATGTCTCCATAAATCCGGAGCCGATATGTCGTGATATACTGTACATTGTGGTATAATGAAGTTGGTTATACCAGATAGGTTTACGAAGCCCAAGAGTGCACTACCGGTTATGTTATCTTAGTCATAATTTATGTGTAGTACCAGAAATTACCTAAGGCACTTGTGACTCCTCCAGTGTTGCGCTTTATATAACTAGAAAATTATTGCCACTACCATTATGTGGTACAAAAAAAAACGTAAAGAGCAAACATTTAATAATCCCTGGAAAATGTCTATAAGAAACAAGGATTTTAAAATGTTATTCCCAACTAACAAGGAAACCTTTCTGAAAGACGTTTAGAGTCAGCCACACTGCGATGATAATAATGCACATACGCAGTGCAGTGCGTTGCAACTTCGTGTGTTATGAATAAAATTAATTTTTGAATAGCTATCTTAAAATGCTACGCAGCGTCGCGTATCGTTTCATTTCTGTGTGAAATTACCCTTACTTCTTAGGCAGAAAAATATTTTATTTTATTTTAAAAATACTTACTTGCTAGCAATATTGACTTCAATAGGTTAGGATTGCCAACCCCAAATTTAAAAACCAGGATTTGAAGTTGAAAAAAAAAACAGGACAATTCAGTTTAAAAACAGGACACAGTAAGAGTTGCAACAGTTCATTTAATAGGTTAAATGAAATACATGTAACGCTTTAATCATATTTTTTCATAAAGGTATTTGAATAAAATAAAATTACAAAGAAAAGAAGCTCGTAATTACTTACGTTCACCTAGGCGCTTTATTGCGGAAAATGTACGGTTCACGTCAAAGTTTCGGAATGTGTTGCGTGAAAAAGTAACAAACTTCCATCCATCCTCACAAATTTTCACATCCTACCACTATAAATCTATTTATTCAGGATAGATGGATGGATGTTTGTTACTTTTTAGCGCGAAAACTACTAATGGATCTTAATCAAATTTGGTACGGTGGTAGTTTAAGCTCTGGATTAACACATAGGCTACTTTTTATGGCAAAAAATACAATGTTCCTGTGGGATACTGTATTTACGCGGGCGGAGCAAAAGCTAGCTTATAATAATTAGTATTAGGATTGCGTCAACCAACGTGCGTATTGAATCTGTGAAATAATTACTACCCACATATGCCTGCTTGATTATCTGACATTTGGACACATCGTGTTCTATTGCCAACATAAATAACGGGGTTACGTTTAAACCTATGAGTTATTGCCTTGTGCCGTATTTAAATATTTCACTATTGTCGAGGTCAAAGCTTCGATATATCGAGGTTTTTTCAGACAAAATATACTTCACGATTATACTTTTAGCATTACGTAAACGGTTAAATGATGATAGCAATATTATAATGATTTTCATGAAAACTTTTTTTGAAGTTTAGCTTTTATCGTAGAATATTACCTATCCACTGTGGAAAAAACATTGCGGTGCTGAAAACAAAAAAAGGAGCTTAATCGGCATTAATTAACTTATAATTTTGCGGCTGTAATATAAAATACTATGAAATACCTTATTTTGTATGCACCACGGGAAAATTAAGCTAGTGTTTGAATAATGGAACTTTGACTCGCCCATGATCCACTTGTGCATCCTACGAATTGTTCGCCGAGTTTATGCGAATATAAATGTTGTATTTCTTGACTGTTCAATTGTAATTGTTCACATGTCTGTTAAAATGCCACGTTTCTATGCCTCAATGCTTCAATGTTTTATGTAGTTCTAACCTCTCTACAGATTTGACAGTTGACGGACTATGAGTTATATTTCTAATTAATTTGTTTGTAATTGTGACTAATAATACCTTAAATTAATTGAACTAGATATTACCATGGACGAAATATACATAGACCTACAGATCCCATACATTAAAACGTACGACATTTTTTAATTTTCTTGTTGACCGTTAGATGACGTTGAGTGTATCAAATTACAAAATTAGCCATTTATTTAAAAATAAAAACGCCATCTCTAGGACTATGTTTGAAGTACGTCAAAAGTTATCTTATATTTAAAAAAACGTCAATAGGTGGCGCTAAACAAGTTATGGTTGAGCCGCTAATAAAGACCTACCTATACCTACAAAATTTCTTCAATTTTCTTTAATTTGTAAATTTCTCTACGTGCGCGTGTGAGGATGAATTAATGTTGCCATGCATATAAAATAGATACCCAACATTCTGGAATTATATTCAAATAATAATAATATCTATGGACGCTTCACACCACGTCAATCTGGCCCCGTGCTAAGTATCCGAAGAACTTGTGTTACGGGTACCAGACAACGGAAATATATTTAATATTTTTATACTATACACATATTTAAGATTTTTATTATATTATACACATATTTAATACACATCCATGACCCAGGAACACAGAAAAACTTTTTGTTCCTTCGGCGGGATTTGAACCCGCGACCCCCGGCGTGAGCACCAACACGCTCAACCAACTGAGCCACAGAGGTCGTCAGATACTTATGCTTATGCTTTGTTTATTAGTGTTTATATAAAGTGTACAATTATTTGACAAGATATTATTTGGTTCTGTAATAACCAGTATTTATTAACGGCGTTTTAATAATTTGAAACACCTCTATCTTTATACCTTAGCCTAAACAACAATCTTGTAACTCGATTTTTGTACTTTGAATTAAAGTTTATAACGTCTTAATTTCATTTAAATAAAAAATTCTCAGAACAAAAGAAAATTGTAGGTTTCAAAATAAAGTTAATTGTTAAACTTTTAAAACGGAAAGTGGCAACACTATGATCTGCCGGTCCGCCGTCCGTACTCCGTACAATCAGCAGCTACTGCGTACTTCGGAGTTCGGATTGTTTTGATTGCGTTCCTCGTTGTGTTGTTGTATTTTTCTCAATTGCTTTTAGATTTCTTTCAAATACGATATTGCGCTTGCCCACCGGAACTGATAATCTGCCTACTACCTGTACCTACCTACCTACCTATTTTGCCTCCTGGACTCCGATTAATCGCCTTATTGTTGACCTGTGCTTGTATTATGGACTTTGTGTGCCTACGATTCGGACTATTTGTTTAAAAATTCGGAAAGCTTTTTCCATAAACAACTTGGAGAAAATGTATACCAAGTGCTAGATATGAGCGCCGCGCCGGCGCGCCGCCGCCGCCGCCGATTTTGCCGCGCCACCGCCGCCGCGAAAAATAATCGGCGCGCCGAGTGAGCGAGAGGGATAGTCATAATGACGTGTAATTTCAGTTAATGACTATGAAATGAAATGAAATGATGTTTATTTGGTAAAAATATGGTTACAATAGGTGTTACAATTTTTATAGTAGACCGCATATTTTGTCGCATTAACGACGTCCAAATACTTATATTAACTAGTCCACAATTAATTTATTATTACTTATAGGTATATTTTAACCATAAAAAATTATTATTATCATCATTCATTAACTTAATTTTATGTTAGAAGAATGTCAAAATACCATGATAATAAATATTTGAGCATTCATATTACCTGAGTCATGCCTTACTTATTTCATGTACACCTATCTCATCGAAAGAGTTCTGCATAAAAGACAAAATGCTTACTAGAAAGGATCTACTGAATTGATGGAGCTAGTAGATCGAGCTATTAGATCGCATTGATAAAGCCATTGAGGATAAGAAGTTTGCGTTTTGCGCCTTCCTAGATATTGAATGTACGTTCGGCAAAAACTAAACCTGATCTATTACCCTAACAGTCTGGCTTCAAGAATTACTATAGAGTGGATCAAAGCTACGCTAAACAACATAGTAGCGTGATGACGCTAATCTGTTGTTGAGTAGTTGATGAACTATCATGAGGTTGACGCTCAGGAGCAGGTTGACCTAAGGATGCCCACAGGGAGGTGTGGGTACTGTCGCCGCTGGAGTGGTCCTTGGTAGTGAATAGGCTGCTAATAGAACTGAACAATAGAAGGTTATATGCTCAAGGATACGCTGACGACCTAATACTAAGAATAGCTCCCCATACCGATTTTAGTGTTAGCCAATGGCCAGCAGTTGTTATTGTAGTGCCCTAGTATGTGCGCAGTACACAAGAGCACTCTCTCTTCCTTTACTCTCGTAATCCAGTGGGACGGATAACCGACACGACTGGCGAGAGATCAGGCGCTGATCCGAGGTTTTACATGCCTATCCGACGCATGGATCACCTTTCTTGTCAGACAATCTGGTGATTAGCCTGCAGTGTCCTAACCAAACTTGAAAACAACTTTTTATGTTTGTAGTCGAGAGCCAAGCTCTAATCAGACTTATTGATACTAGTGGTGGGCCAACGTACATCAGTTGTCGCTAGACTAATGCAATTAGGTGCAAAATTGGTGAAAAATGGTCAAGCTAACAGTCACCGCCAATAGACAGTCTTGATACCTAACACCAATAAGAGGAAGTTGAAGGGACTAAAACCCCCAACACTCTTCGGGAAAACTACCACGTTTTGCAAGCGAGGTCAAATATCTTGGAGTGATCCTAGATATTATGGGACTTACTAGCAATAAACACATCGATGACATTATGAAAAAGGCTAGATGTGCTCTGTGGTCCTGCCTAAGACTTAGCTCTAAATGAAGCCTTCGGTCGAAGGCAATACTACGCTAGGCTATACACAGCTATAGTGAGGCGATTGTCACAGTGTGGTATCTGCTTATTCATATTATAATAATAACTCCCCGCACCGATTTCGGTGACGGTGGCCGGTTTCATTGAAACCAGGCCAGTTACGCAGGAGTAATTTTATAGTGCCCAAGTGTGTGCGCAGTACACAAGAGCACTCTCTCTTCCTTTACTCTCATAATCCAGTGGGACGGATAACCGACACGACTGACGAGAGATCAGGCGCAGGTCCGACTTTTTACATGCCCATCCGACGCATGGATCATCTTTCTTGTCAGACAATCAGGTGATCAGCCTGCATTGTCCTAACCAAACTTGGAAACAACCTTTTTTGTTGTTCCAATGTGGGAATCGAACCCACGACCTCCGAGTCGAGAGCCAATGCTCGAACCACTAGACCACAGAGGCTGTTATAGAGGCTGTCATATTATGGATGGAGGCTAAGAAGGTTGTTCTCAGGACCATGATGGCAGGTAGGATAAAACGGGCCTCCATCCTTTTTTTTTTGTTCTCATAGGGGAAAGGTTGTTACGCCCTTCCCGGGCTGGGAGACCCGGGGGTATGTGGAGTTCCCGACGCGACTCCTCGGTTTACCCACTAAAACTAAACCTGCGGATTGCTCTCAGCCGCTATAAGGGGAGTGTCCCGGATCTGTCTGGCACAGGACACCTCCCGCGACCGGCCAGTCTACCTCTGTAGGGACCGGACTTCCAACACAAGTAAGGGCCACTCTGGCAAACTGGAGCGTCCCCTCGGCGCCGGAACAAGCTAAGCCGGGGAAGTTCCCATCCTCTCCCGGAGATGGGCCTCCACCCTACTTGAACAACTGCAACAATCTCTTGTTGAGAGACCTGTCATGGCTATGACATCTGACGCCTTGATCAAGGTGCATAGCTTCAAGAGGCTATGGGCATTTTCACTAAAAAGTTCCCCCCTCACTTTTACGCTGTCACACGTTTTAAAAGTTATATTGTGTGTGGACATGAATATGTAATTTTTTTTTATAATATTAAATCGATTCCATGTATATTAAACTAGTTTCTGATCAACAATCGTTGTATAAAGTTCTGATTAAAATGCATAAATCAATTGAAAATTAATCCATTGTTAAGTACAGCGTGTATCGGTAAACATTCACATTCCTTTAACTACCTCTTCTACCAACCATTCGTATTCTATATAGTATTCGGAATTCGTATAAAAAAAATTTAAAAATATATCAATACTAGCTTTTGCCCGCGACTTCGTCCGCGTGGAACAATACTTTGGGATATCGCTGAAATTTACCCGCGACTTTATTTGTGACTAACGAAAGCGGAATCCTATTTTTTTAAACGGAACCCTAAAATAAAAGTAGCCTATGTTAGACCCTATAACATCAGCTATCTGCTAGTGAAAGTCCCGTGAAAATCGGTCCAGCCGTTTCAGAGATTAGTCGGAACAAACAGACAGACAGACCGACTGACAGACAGACAGACGGACAGACAAAAATTAAAAAAAAAATGTATTTTATTGTAAGTACCGAATATACTTTCAGATTCATTATGTATAAAGGTGTTAATTTGAAGTTACAAACAGACACTTAAATTGTATTTAACTGTATAGATGTATAGATATTATAATGTATTATATTTTAATATATTATCAATTTGATGTTTATAAAATAACTAAACTATTTAACTAAACTAAACTAAACATTAACCCGCACGCGCACCCCGCCTTGGTGACGCCCACTTCGCAACGGGCCGTGCAGCAGAAATCGTAATATTTTAATTTCGCCATAACTTCAAAACCAAATGTCCAATTTTAATCATTCAAAGACCAAATATTATCTACATAAACTGTACTTAGTGATGAAATAATTTATTTTGATAAGGATTAATAACATGAGTAAAATAAACGCGTTTAAATGTAGTCCAAAAAAATTCAAGATTTCTAAATAAAAAAATGGTTGCTGTGCCTCACTCGACATAGATAGGTATAGTGTGTCGCGGACTTTTTTGTAGATATTTATAAGATCTACAATTAATTAGAACATTTTATGGTTCTATCTTTTATAGTTTAGGCAGCGTACGCAAAATAAGTAACTTTTCTGGTTGATTTTTTACACCTTGTGTCCGAAAAACCCAAATATCTTACGGAACCCTATTTTTTTCCAAAATAAAATTTAGCCTATGTTACTCGTGGATAATGTAGCTTTCGAATGGTGAAAGAATTTTTGAAATCGGTTCAGTACTTTTTGAGCCTATTCATTACAAACAAACAAACAAACAAACAAACAAACAAACAAACAAACATACAAACAAAGTTTTCCTCTTTATAATATTAGTGTAGATAATAATATAAGTACTAACGCTTAAGCGTAATAAAAATAACTAATAAATGTTTCTAGTATTTATAAAAAATATGACTTTTATTTCCAATTTGTATATTATCTAGCCTCGCCCTAAGGATTTTAGATGTAGTTTGGTGACTGTCCCATTTTGCTTGTGGTTTGTAAAAATTTTATTAATTTTGTTTTAAACATTATTTAGTTACTTTTTTTATTAAATTGTTTCGCATAGTTTAATATTGTATATACAATTTACAAATTAAAAATCAGGCTACTGAATTTAAAACTAGAAAGAAAATAATGATCGCACTGTCACCACTTGTCACCAAACCGAACTTAAATCTCAATTTTAAGAAATCTGAAATAATTTTTAGATTAAAATTTATTTTCTTATGATAAATGTGAATATTTCGGACTAATCTAAGGTAAAAATAATGGCCTAGTGTCTTTATTTTAAATATTACAGCCGTTTTTCAGTGTCACCAAACTGACCATAATTTTGCTGCACTGTCCACTTAATAATTGGTTTTTATATACAAATTAAGCTATTTGTCGAAAATAAAGTAGATTTATCAGTACAAAAAACATATAAAAATATGATGAAACCACTATCAAGTCAAATAAGCAACAGTAAAAAAAACCCTTAATTTTCACGCGGGGGACTTTTAAGTGAAAATGCACCTATACCAGTTTTCATAACTTCTAGGGATGACTCGGTTCCAATTAATGTTCACCTTAAGGACATAATTTATTTCACGGACAGATCTAGGAAAGACAACCGGGATGGCGCTGGACTACGGGGGCGTGCCACCTACAGGCAGACATGCTCGTTTAAAAGATTTTGCACCGTGTTTCAGGCTGAGATTTCTGCTATTATTGGTTGTTCACTAGAGAGCCTACGCAGTCAGTTATATAAATGGCTTCGACGTGATTACGCTCTTTGGAATCAAAGCACAGTTAACTCTAATTCCAAAGTAGTTCCTACTTTGAATATGTACTATTACGTTGTCTTTTTCATCACTAAAAAAAAGTGTCATAAATTGTATTACATTGAAATTGTATGTAACCCAATAAATAAAAGTATTTTACAGTTATGAATGAACTACACTTTTTTTTACTACCAAGTACAAACTTCAACCCTTTCAAGGTCACGCCGCCGACGCCGCCGCCGCCGACCCAAAAAAGTCGGCGCGCCGCCGCCGACCAAACACCCATCGGCGATCATATCTACCAAGTGCGTATATCACAATTGTGGCAATAAAAGCAATGAAATTGCTATGTTTCGGTTTCAGAGAATTAATTAATTAAAAATAGAACTCTGTGCTAATACAATAGAGTTGAAAATCGTACACATGAGTATCGAGTCAAATGTCAGTATCATTAGTCATATAATATGACACACGAAATCCTTTTTCAACTCTTTTGTTACACAGACTAGCAGGCTTAGCATGCACATTGGATGTGCATGCTAAGCCTGCAAGAAATACCGAAGAATCGACAAAATGAGAGATCGAAGAAACGTTAATACCATTCGGAATTCAGAATAGGTCTTATTGTAAGGCAGCAAGGTTGATGCTTCGTCGTTATGAGAAAAAATATTTCTTTTCTTTCCGAGCATGAGCTCAAAAAATGGCCTCTTTTGACGGCTAAAGTAGAAACTTTTTCTTAATTTAACGTCAAATACTCTATACTAATATAATAAAGAGGAAAAGTTTGTTTGTTTGTTTGTTTGTATGTTTGTTTCTTTGCATTGAATAGGCTCCGAAACTACTGGACCGATTTTGATGAAATTTGGTGCAAATATAGATTATAATGACCACGGGGAAGGACATAGGCTAATTTTTATCGCGGCAAAATGTACGGTTACCGCGGGATTTCCTTTTGCGCGTACGAAGTCGCGTGCAACATCTAGTCTTACAATAATGTCAACTACTCCACATCATGGCGCTCCTAGACAATTAGTTTCAGTCTTTATATATAGAATATTTCTTCTTTAAATTTATTTCTTCGGCTCGCGTCGCCACGTCATGCTAAGGCTGCTAGTACGATGAAAAACTTTAGAAAAATTTGAAACGCTCTTATGCCAAAGCATAGAGCGTGCGGACAGATACGGTGTATCATTTTCAACCTTATACCTTAGCAATAAGGTTCAAAATAAAGTTCACCTGATCTGTCCGCGACTGCAAAACTTGTCAACCGTAATTTCAAACATTTTTGATTTTCATTGCGGTTACTTATCGTTTAATTCAATATTCTAATTAAGTTACACTTTGATTTCGTGTAGTTTTCTATTAAATAGGTAGGTATTTTACACAAAATAAGATTTCTTGGTATTTTAAAGAGTTGTATTATTTTTTATGATAGGTAGGTACCTAGGTACATATTTAGTTTTGTTTTCATAATAATTAACGTTGTCTTTTTATCCAACCGCGATAACCCATATTCACGCGAACGAAGTCTCGGACAACACCTAGCTACAATAATTATTATGATCAATATCTACATTAAATAACATTGTATTGTACCTACCTGTTTATATAAGTAGGTACCTACTTTTATGAGTTATTCGATGCTTTTGCGCGCCATCTAGTGATCACATTTGGTACCCTAATACTACGCCATCTACCATAATTGTCTAAAAACAAGCTACTGAGTTAAATTTTTAGGATTTAGAGACAATTATCAAATATCAGCCTTTGAACTTTAAAATCACACTGGAAAGAGACTGAAAAATATTTTTTCTTGTTTAAAAGAGAACATAATTGATTTACTTAGCTAATTTGTGCAATTTATTGATTTTCGTGCTAGTAACTAACGCCATCTAGACTTAACCAGAATCCGGACCTTTTTTTCGTGTACGTTTTATTGTATGGGATCTGTCAGTCTATAGTAATTTGATTTGTCTATGATATTACGTAAATCAACTTTTGTTTTTTGGTACAATTAAATTTTTGCATGCCGTAAGGTGGAATGTATAAGGCTCTAAAACCATTGTAACATCTAATTGTATTACCTACATTCTATGCCAATAAATAAATCTATCTATCTATCTATCTATCTAAAATAGCATAATAAAGTGATGAAGAAGAAGGCCGCACGTACACGCTGCAGTTTGTTTTACACCGCAGCGCGGCCGTCCCGCCTGGGAAACGCTAATTATTTATTCCTCCTAGACAAATACACTGGGTTTATAAATTAGGATGTGGTATTTTATTATATAAAGAAAATTATTTGTATGAATGATAGTAGTTATTTTGACAATTTAACTGTGATAAAGCGCGTCCTTTTGCCGCTCATTTGTATTGACCATTTCAAGTTTAAGGAAAACAGCAATATAACTATTTATTCTTACTAGAACTTGATTAAAACACTATTAAATAGTAATTCTGCAACATACTGATGTGCTCAGTCTGAAGAATGTTCGTATTTAAGAGATTTTGCATGAACGTAACATTAAAATCGATTTTTTCTCTTATTCTACATTATACTCTATAAAATGAACAAATATTTTTTCGCTATTTTATAGATTCTATAATAGTATATTTTTAGCAAAAACGTCCTCACACAGGAAACTCTCGCACGCTCTCATCACGAAACTGAAAATTTTCCTGTCTGCTTCGCTTTCAGCCTGAAAGTTTCAGGGATCTATACAGATACCTAATAATTATCGTAGGCATAAATTAAACTTACATGTAAGACGCATAATGTCTTTAAATTATGCAGAAAACTTACTTCTTAAAATGACTTTCTTATTATAAGGCATTTTAAGGCATAGAAAATATATTATAAATTCCAGGATATTCATAAAGGAAACAATATAACTTCTTAAATATTTATTTTGTTTTTAGTATTTGTTGTTAGTAACAACAGTCTCAGTAATGGGGTCCCGACTCCCGTTTTCAACCTTTGGATACGGCACTCTAAAAACCACACACCGTGAGTTGCGACTCGTTTCGTTGCATGTGTGCGTGTGACACTGTGTAATTACGCGGCGAGGCGTAGCTAATGGTGTCTACAGACACACGAATTCGGTACGGAGCGTACAGCGGATCTGGTACGCTCCGTACCAGATCCGAGCGTGTGTAGGGCAGTCCGGCGAACATAAGAAGAAGGCGAAGAGTTCGCCGTTGTCCGCATCGGATCTAATCCGTACCAAATTCGTGCGTGTGTAGAGCAATCCGGCGGTTAGGCCGTACAACGGTATCAGTGTTGCCAACTTAGGGATGTACCCCCCAAAATTAGGGAAAATATCTACGAGGGTTTACTAGGGCACAGGATGTTTAGAGTTTTCTCCTTATGAATCAATTTGTATGTAATAATAAAAAATATTTTAATGTGTGTATATAGCCAGGGATATGAAAATGTATTGGGAGTGAAATCAGATTAAGACAAGTTAGTTTTATGTTATTCACGCGTAAGTCTTTATGTTAAACACATAACCTTTCTTTCTAGCTTATTATCTCTTAGACCTGTCAATGGTATAAGTAATCAGGGGTAAAATTTGGGGAGAAATATTTTTTAAAGTGTTGGTATCACTACCCGTTATCAATGAATTGCGGAAATCATCGTCGTCGTTAAAAAACAGCACTGTAAATAGAACTCTGTGCTAATGTAATAGAGCATAAAATCGAACACACGAGTGTCGAGCGTTTCGCTTCACTGCACCGTACCAAATTCGTGCGTGTGTAGCGACACCGGATTTGGTCTCCGGATATGGTTCGCTGTACGCTCCGTACCAAATTCGTGTGTCTGTAGATAGCATTATATCGGCCTCACTGTGTGACGCAAAATTCTGTCTTCACTTCTTTATTTGGGCTGAGACTACGGCAACGGCATTAACTCTGAAACACAAGTTATAACTTATATAAAAAATCCGGGTTTTTTTTTTCATGAAATGTTGTATACTTTTTGGTGAATAAATATATATTTATTATCATTATTATTACGTTATTATATTTTGATTAAAGTAAAATTTAACTGAGGCGTGTCCATTTGAAATGCATTTTCGTATATCCACTCCAGTCACTACAGATAACTTTGCATGTCGATCTGTTACGGTGTTAAGACGTATCTTGAGACTTTTTATTTTAAAATTTAAAGGCTTCGTGAATAAGAAGCTTCAAGCTTGTAGCTAAAGCCTTTTATCAGACGGTAAAAGTGAGGTTCTTATATTCTTATTCACTGAAATCTTGTCCTTTGATGTGCTGAAAGATTTAAATGTTGTCGTAAATAATTTGATTGAAATGCTTTTTTGAAGAAACATTTTTAACATTTAAATAGAATTTTCAATTGTAAGTGACATCACAGACGACGAGAATACTATATTTTATGTTAAGATAAAATATCGCTTGCTATACAATTTGCATGCACTATAATAATTATATTTTCATATTACGTACTTTATTATAAAATATATCCAGAAGCATCGTAAGATAAAGATATTTTATAGTAAATTTATAGTATCCTCGCCGTCTGTTACACCCTTAACGGAAGACATTTTGAATTAATCATGGTGGTGCCCAAGATAGGTTTGAGAGATTTTTGGACTTTGAAAATGAAGGGATCTCACAAACTTTCACATTTATAATAGAAGTCGGATTCATACAGTATTCTCCGATCAAAGTAACCGCTCCCGCTCTTGAGATACTGTAGTGCCTGGGACAGGCGGTCTTAAATGTCGTATGGTTGCTCAAGAACATACGGCATTCTCACAACGCAGTCATTCTAGTCCAGAGGAATGACTGGTCAATACGTCTGGGGCCAACCATGTACGGGTTTCCTCACGATATTTTCTTTCACTGTTAGAATTTCTTTATACTTAAGATCAGAAAAAAGTCTCATTGGTTCACGCCACAATCTGGGAATCAAAGCTGCACTCTCTCGAGTGGGAATCAAACTGTCTACCCACTAGGCCAACGGAGCTCTTACGTCGTAGTCTAAACGTAAAAGAAATATCCGAAAAAGTCAAATCCCACCAAAACATTCTGTAAAAAACTAGCCAAGTCTCGATGGAGCTGCTTGTTTATCTTTAAAAAGTAATGAAATCTAGATAAAGTCGTGCCAAGTCTAAGGTTCCTTACTGCAATTTCTTTATTATTATAGTTAATGTTGTGTGACTAGGCCCTGAGTGACATAAATGCGAAACTTTGCTTTCGCTTAACTTCGGAACTAAATGACCTACAGATTTAAAATTTTGGATTTTAAGTATGTGATTACAGCTTACTGTATGACGAAAATTTCTGCGTTCTGGCCTTATCCAGGATATCCATATCCATATAGGGACCTGAAAATGCGGCGAAATGGTTTCAGTAAAGGATGGTACGGCAGTGTTTGCTTCGCGCTCGACTTGGCGGGGGCACTGCCGTGACCGATATATATAGATATCCGAAAACAAGTCTCTACAAAGCCGGCGTATGGCTGAAGCTTGTTATAAGATGGATTCGATATCCATCCAATTTCGTCATTCGTGTGACTCGTATCATCGTATGCCGTGTGCGATTTTCGACCAGTCAACCATGCACCGATGATATAAATAAAAGAAAAGGAAAAATAATGTAAAAGAATAAAAATACTATCATAATATCTAATTTATCA
Source organism: Glaucopsyche alexis (assembly GCA_905404095.1). Taxonomy (NCBI): domain Eukaryota; kingdom Metazoa; phylum Arthropoda; class Insecta; order Lepidoptera; family Lycaenidae; genus Glaucopsyche; species Glaucopsyche alexis. The sequence goes on along the minus strand of FR990054.1, from coordinate 1,480,547 downwards.
GATAATGCTAATACCAAACATAGAACAAAAAATATGATACCTAGATGACAAAGCATCGCGTTATACGATTAGTACTGAAAATCTTAGCCCATCATCATGATGAAGACATAGTGATGATGATGAAGACTCTTTATAAATCATCAGTATCTGCAGTAGCGCCTGCATAAACGTAACAAAATATGGGGTAAAATAATGGAGCAGAAGTTTAATAAAATTCTTCCTCAAACATTCCTGACCTCGTCGCAATATCGTATGTAAAAAGTTAAAGTTGCCATACGAAAATAGTCACGAATAACATTGTGATATTGTATTTTAAATCTCGTATTTTCTATATGGAAAAGACGTTTTATGTTTTTACTGATAAGCAGTAGGGAATTAAATGAATTTATATACAATTTTTTAGGTTTAACTATATAATTTTTAGGCTTCCGTACCTCGAAAGGAAAACAACGGAACCCTTTGTTATCCGTCCGTCTGTCTGTCAAGACCCTTTTTCTCCGGAACGAGTAAAGGCATCAAGCTATACCAAATACTCAGCTCTGCAGAACTGTCCCTTGGAGCTGTGATATAACTTCTAAGCTAACACAATCAAATATACAGCCGTTTATACCGCAAATTGTCGACACTCGCAAGGGAATCAAAACCTACATGGTACTTCCCGTGAACTCAGAATCTTGAAATTTGGTACGAAGCAACGTCTTATAGCACAGACAAAGGAAAAATTGCAAAAACCGTAAATTTTTAGTTACACCATATAATAAAAATATTTTTAATAATTTAGCTGAATTTTGCTGAGACTCGATTGTCGTGATGGGTGAACTTTTACTTATTTAACTACAGGTTTGTACGGAAACTTCGGTGCGCGAGTCCGACTCGCACTTGGCCGGTTTTTATTTATTCTCATTCTTATTAAACTATAATATTACCCCTTACTAAAAAACATTTACATGAGGGTAACTTAAACAAGGTTGTTGTATCATATTATCTATCTATATCTATATAGATATAAAAGGCAAAGCTGCAACAAATGTATCAATGCACAGTAAAAATCTTTAAGGCTAGAAACTTGACATTTTGTAAAAGTATTTCTCATATGACGTAGGTATCTACTATGGAAGAATTTTTCAAAATTGCTCCCGAGGGGGTAAAATAGGGGATGAAAGTTTAAAATCTAATCACGGGGGCGAAGCCGCGGCATTTAATGCTAGTTTACTAATACTTACGTTTATGTAAGTAATGCAACGGAAGTGTCATAACGAAATCAGAAACGGAAACAGATGTCAAAAGTAAATCTTAGCAGAAGCGGAAGAGGAAGCGTTAATACTATGAAAAAAGCATAATTTTATTTTTAAGATTTTTATTATATTTGTACTTTAATACTCAAAATTAAGTAAAGGCAAATTATATTGAATAAAAGTAATTTTGCCGATTTTACACCTTTCAGTTTGTTTCGGTGTTCTTCGTATATTAAACCAGCTTTGCTAAATAATTGCTCGCTGATATTGGCAATCGATAAGTATTGGCGAACTATTGACAAAAGATGGGGGTATTTGTGCGCATTTTCTCTTTCTTGTACTCCCGAAGGTGTGATTGTATGTCTAAAGTAAATTGTCACCATCGACAGTTGTAGAAGCCTGCGCCCTGCCGGTCTTAACTTTACTTCTCTTCCCGCTGTAGACTTCCGTTTAGTGTTCTGGTATAAAGTTTGCGGAACCAGAAACGGAAACGAAAGTATAATGACATATAGAACTCCGCGGATGCGGCAGCAGAAGCAGAGTTTTGTTGCATCACTAGTTTATGTGTATATTGTTACGAACATACACACTAGCGCCATCTAGCGTCAACCAATGAAACCACTTGGTGTGAACAGGGACAGCGTGGGGCCCCCTACTCAGTACTAGATGGCGCTACTGTGCGAATCCTCTGGAACAATCCAACCAGTTCACGCGAGTCGCGAACGTTTCTGGAACGGTCTGGGACTCGAATCAACCGGTATAAATACGTCGGAAGAATGCGAGCGAGTTCAGTCTTGAGCTACCTTCGGGCGATATCGAAGTGAAAACTAGTGATACCAGTGATTAATACAAGTGAAACCCACGACTTGGCTACGACATATGACATAGTTAGTGCTTAGTGTTTGGACCTAGTGTTTAGTGTTAGATCTAGTGCTTTGTGTCGGACCTAGTGCTAGTGAATAAAGTCTTCAAAAGAGTCAGCAGGCTTTTTCTCCAAATCTTCGAACCCTAACACGTAACAATATATTCCATATCATTGCCGTTCATAAAACATTTAGTGCTTACCTTAATGTTCCCATTAGAAAACCGTTATCCTGTTTCTGACGTAAGTAAAAAGAAAAGCAAAGTAAATTACAAACGAGACGTCAAAGGAAATAATTCATGCACTTGTTACACGTGCACGCGTTTAAGTATGTTGATATAGCGAAATGAAAAATAAACTTTCTCCGGTTATTAGGTCAGGTCTTGGAATTACCTCGGCGGGAATTGGGTCGAGAACAACAGTTTTCCAGCACACATTTAGCGTTTTGTTGACAAAATTGCATGAAATTACCTTTCGAGTACCTTTCGACGCTTTCGGTTCCCTATTTAGATAGGATTGTTGATGATGTTGTTGTGATGGAAATTACATTTCGAAGCTCATTTTAGATGATGATAGATTCGTGTATCAGAAACTCATGTATCCCTTATCGACAAGAGAGTGATCTGAGACATAAGAATATTATACTCGTAACATATTAATTGATGAATAATTATATTAAATACTAGCTGATGTTGACCGCGACTTTGTGTATGCAGAAGGGAATAGCTCAAAAACGTACGATTACGTTTTTCCGCGTAAAAAGTAACTTAGATTCTTCCCCGTGGCCTGCTCTATATCTGTGCGAAATATCATCAAAATCGGTCATGTGGACTCGGCCTATTCAGTGCAAACAAACAAATTTTTGCTTTTTATAATATGAGTATAGATTAGAACAACTTATAACTTGCACCTTGATGCTAATGGAAAAATATATATTATTATATTATATTATCCAAAAAAAGTTTACCGCAACATACGCTATGTGTTGTCCCGCGACACCGCTCGCTATTGCTAATGCTGCAATATCTTTTTTTCCTTCATTATCAACTGAACTTTGTACTGTTTCAGTACCTATATATACGTTATTTGCGTAGAATTAACGGAAAAGAACCCATTTTTTTTTTTCAATCGGAACCGTAAGACAAAATTAGCCTAAGTTACTTCTTGTAACATCAGTTATCTGTCAGTGAGTCTCGCGAATATCGGTCCAGCCGTTTCAGAGATTAGCCGGAACAAACAAACAGACAGACAGAAAGACAAAAATTGTAAAAATATATTTTTTCTTGAAGTATACTGTCATATTGTAATATGCATTTAAAATTACAAACAGACACTTAAATTTTATTTATTAGCATAGATCTATACTAAAATCAAAACATTCAAAGTGTGATACAAAAGGTTTTAATATCAGTTTAAAAGTTATCTCCTTCCTAAATAAATAAATAGAAAATTCTTATACAGGTTTAATTTAAACTGCACGAAAATTAAATGTTAAATAAACGTTTCACGTGATACCACAAACGTATTCGATACTAGGACTGCATAAAATCACAGCCATTTTAATTACTGTCACAAAACTTGAATAAAGCATTCTGTAATCGGGAGCGTTAATTTTAAAGTTTTAATTAAATTTCCAAACAGATGGACGCTTCAATATATATGATTGGACTCTTGCGAACCCTTTCAAATTGCATTTCTTACAATTCTCTCGCTTTAATCGTGGTTTTCGCTGCGCGGATAATCAGCCGCGGGGAAAAATCCTTCTGTCATCGGAATTCTGCAGTTGGATATTAATTTAATACCCGTCGGAGCTGGCTAAGACCTGGAGCCACAGATTTATAAATAAAGAGATGGGACATATAATATCTATGGACGATTCATACCACTTCAGTCTGGCCCTGTAGTAAGTACCCGAATAACTTGGGTTGCGGGGACCAGACAACGCGAAGTATATTAATTAACAGGCCTTTTACATCCGTTAATGGATGATTTATACAGTATTCTCCGAGCGAAGTAACCACTCTTGAAATACTGTAGTGCCTGGGAGTGTTGACTTTTAAATGTCGTATGGTTGCCCAAGCACATACGGCATTCTAACAACATAGTCAGCCTAGTCCAGAGAAATGAACTGGTCAATACGTCTGGGGCCATCTATGTGCGGGTTTCCTCACGATGTTTTCCTTCTTCATATTAATTAATACTATACATATTATATTATATTTAAGATTTTATCATATAATTACTATACTGTGTCATCTCAGGAACATTGAACAATTTTTATTGTTCCCTCGGCGGGATTCGAACCCACGACCTCTGGTTTGAACGCCGACGCGTTAAACCAAAAAAAAAAAAAAAAAAAGAGCCACAGAGACCAGCTATAAGCCCGGTTAGTGGTTACTATACAGTGCGTCTTTCGCCAGTGTATGCTTGTTTTTTGAGCATACAGTGTACGCACTCGCGATGGCGAGTTGTCCTTTATTCAGTTAATTTAATACAAATGTCAGTTTATTTATTGGCTAGCCGCACACGTGCAATATTATTGGCAATAAAGCTCATATTGACAATAATATTCCTTGTGTGCGGGCCATATTGCCATTTTTTTGTATGTGTTGACTAGTGTTGACAAATTTATTCTGCCAATAATATTGCACGTGTGCGGCTAGCCATTCAGTTAATAAAATCCAAATAAAAACAATAAATTATTTTTGTCCTCGGTAATTTGAATGGAGCCTGAACATAATTATAGTGCTCTGTGGTTGAAACCGGCTAAAACTGGTTAAAAGCAGCAGCGTCTGGCGCGAGCCAGTATTAACCGGATTTACATGCCGCGTTACTTGTTACTTGCGTCTTTTGTTTCTGTATCTCCTTTAATTGGATTATTAAACTTGATTTAAATAGACAGGATCATTCCATTCCCGTGATTATGTTTATTCCGATTCATTGAGAAATGGAGATAATCAATAAATTTTTAATTATATTTAATGAGAAAAATCGTGGAAAGGAGTTAAATAAGAAAATATTATTTTTGGTCGTCGTGGCTAATTTTTCCATAGTAAAAAGCTCCATGTCCTTTTAGACTATTTGCATAAATTGGAAATTTGTAGCTATCGGAAGACCTACCAAAATTTAATTGAAATTAATTCCCTGAAGTATCAGAATACTAAATCTTTGACCTGAATAACGAAATTATCTACGCTTTATCTCAGATCAAATTTGTTTCTCGGCGACATGTGACCTGGTTGGTTTGGACATGTGAAATTCGCCATATTCCTGTTATATTTTAGAATATTGAGTTCCTGGCTAACGAGAGGACAAATTGCGGATGTGTCCGGTTCCGGGCCGGACAATCGCCTTTGATGTATAAACGTGAGGTGATAGGCCAAGAGTTTGAAGTTAATTATGGTAGTTTATGAGATGTTTTAAGGCATTCTGAAACGTGTTTAGGTACTTGTGTGAAAATTGGGAATTTATTAGAAACAAGATTGTGCTCTTAACATTTTCTACAGGTTAGGTATGAGACGTTAAAGACGATATCAACTGAAATGATGTGATTTTAGGAAGTTAAAGAAAAACGTCTACTTTCTTCCAATCCATATTTTATAATAATAAATCTAAAATACATGAACTAAGAAACTTACGCTACTGGGTGGTCCGCCTTATTTGGGGGACACCCGAGATTATTAGATGTAAAGTTAATAGCATAATAAATGCTATGATGTGCCAGATGATATAACTATTCTAATACTATGCTATAATTTATAGCTATCTTATTAACACACTTCACCTCTGGGGGTGAAAGAAAAAAAAAATTAATATATTATAATACATTTTTTTTTAATTATCACTTACATAATTTCATATTTTTCAATTTTAATAAATTTGTTATTATTATTATTAATCCTAGTTATACTTATTATTATTATTAGTTAACAAACTTCTTTGTCCTATTTTTGTGTACTATGTCTATTTTATTATTCTTCAATATTTTAACATTTGGTCCCATGTCTTCTAAAACAACAAATGGGCCATGAAACAGTTCATCTAGCTTTCCACCAGTTTCTGATTTCACTAAAATTAAATCGTCTTTATTATAACATATAGGATTTACATACTTGTCATATCTTATTTTACGATTAAGCTTACTTTCTAATAAATTATTCCTAGCATCCTTAAAAGCAACTTGCATCTTATATTTAAGTTCACTACAATAATTTTCTGGGGTATACAAGGGTTCTATTACATTACTTAATCTATTAGGGATGTTGCACTGTCTACCAAATACTAATTCAAACGGTTGGTATTTTGTTTCGGTATGGACTGTATTGTTAAAACTAAAACACCAGTATGGCAACCAATATGACCAAGATTGCACGTCTTTGTCGCAGTAAATTCGTAAAAACGAACCTAAATTTTTGTGAGCATTCTCCAAAGCTCCTATAGATTGATGATGGTATGCGGTTGATACTATATTTTCTATATTTAATAGTCGACATAGCTCAGTTATGGTTGAAGATGTGAACTCTGCTCCTCTATCGGTTGCAATAATCTTAGGTATACCGTATCTTAAAATAAAATTATTCACTAAAGCTTTAGCTACGCTAACTGTTTCCTTATTCTTAATTGGATAAGCCTCTATAAACTTACTAAGTTCACATTGAACTGTTAAAATATATACATTGTCATCGTAATCTTTTGGTAGCGGGCCCACTATATCTAGGAAAATTTTTTCAAACGTATATGACGCAGTCGTCGTTAGAGTCATAGGTTCTTTGACGTATTTGCAATGTTTAGATAACTGACATTTAGCACATTTTCTAACAAAGTTTTTAACGTCAGATTCAAGTCCTGGCCAATAAAATCGTCTTTTAATATTGTTAATCATTCTACGAACACCAGCATGACCACTGGTTGGCAGTAAATGAAAATCGTTTAGTATAAATGATTTGTCTTCATCATTTTCTATCCTAGTTACGCCTTTTAAAATACAAAGTCGTGGTCCGGACCACTTTTTAGTCGACTTTATTTCATCATTTAAATTATTAATAAAACTTTCATTATAATTATCTTTTATAAGGCATATTTCTTCAATATTTAATTTTTTACAATAATTTCTCAACAGTGTCACAAATTCGACTCGCGAGAATTGTGCCCTAAAGCTGAGATTAATGTAAATTATTTTTTTACTAGGACAATAAGAAAAACATTCATATTCATCACTTATTCTATTAGCTTTTCTTAATTTCTCTATTTCACAACTACCCACTAATTTCATTTCTACAGAACCACACGGCTTTCTTAATAACTCCACGACTCTTGGTTGATCAGGCCTTTCGTCTCTAGAGTTATCAAGGAAAGGTGTCTCTCTGTCCATACATTTCTCATTTACCTTTTCCATTTCTCTCTTTTGTTTTCTTGTTATCACAGTCATAATTTGCTCACTCATGCCTTTAAGTTCATTTGATGTTATAAATATTCTCGACAATGCATCAGCTCCTACATTGTCCTTACCTTTTACATATTCTACTTTAAAATTATACTCTTCTAATGTTAATCTGAATTTCATTAAACGACTAGACGGATCTTTCATACCGAATAAATAAACTAATGGTTTATGGTCAGTTTTAATAGTAAAATGTCTGCCAAATAAGTACGGTCTGAAGTATTTTATACTCCAAACTATTGCCAAGAGTTCTTTTTCTATGGTCGGATAGTTTAATTCTGCTGCATTCAAAGGTCTACTTGCATACGCAATAGGTTTCAAATCTCTATTACTCAAAACTGCACCAATTGCGATTCCTGATGCATCTGTGTGAAGCACAAATTCATTATCTGGGGAAAAATCTGGGTATTGAAGAATAGGGGGAGATATCATACAGTTTTTTAGAATATCAAATGAGTTTTGACATTCGTCACTCCAAATGAATATTGAGTTTTTTCTAGTTAGTTTATTGAGAGGTATTGTTATATTAGCAAAAGAAGGTATAAATTTCCTATAATAATTACAAAATGCTACAAAACGTCGCACTTCGTCAGAATTTTTTGGAATTGGATAATTTTGTAAAACTGATACTTTTTCGGGGTCAGGCAATATGCCTTGAGCAGAAATTACATGTCCAAGATATAAAATTTGTTTTTTCAAAAATTGACACTTACCTGGGTTTAATTTCAAATTAACTTTTTTAAGTCTCTCAAAAATATCAATTAAATTTTTATTATGAATTAAATTTTTATTATGAAATCTAAATTTCTTCCAAAAACTATTAAGTCATCTAGATATATAAAGCACTTTTCAAACGTAAGACCAGACATAGCTACCGACATAACTCTACTAAACGCACTTGGTGAAATTTTTAGACCCATAGGTAGACGTTTCATTTGGTACTGACCTGAATTAGTACAAAAAGCTGTATATTTACGATCTTCTGCATTAAGGGGTACTTGGTAATAACCAGAATTTAAATCAAGATGAGAAAAGTATATGGAACCTGCAAGTGAATCTAAAATTTCAGTAATATTTGGAAGTGGGAATTTATCATCTTGAATATTTTCATTTAGCTTTCGGTAATCAATAACTAAACGCCATTTCTTTTCTCCTGTTTCATCACCTTTCTTAGGAACTAATAATATCGGACTAGACCATTCGCTTCTACATTCTTCTATTATATCGTCTTTTAGCATATTTTCAATTTGTTTTTGAACTTCAGGTTTTAGAGATTGAGGAATCTTATAAGGTTTTATATAAACTGGACTTGTATTTGGCTTTAATGTAATTTTTTGTTCATATATGTCAGTCATTGTAAGTTTGTCACCCGGTAAATGAAAAATATCTGCGTATTTGCTACAAATATTACTTATTAATTTTTTCTCCTCGGTATCTAAATGATCTAATTTTAAAATTGATGAAAGAGTATTAGCTCGTTTTGCGTTTGCTACATTTTTATTAAAATTACAAATATCATAATCCTCTAACGCATAAACTTTAGGCACGAATGTAGGTAATTTTATGTCATCTTCACTTGTATTTAAAATCTTAATCGGAATCTTACCATCCTTTACCGTCACAATTGTACTTCCTAAAAACAAATCCTTACTTAACTCTTTCGCGCACACTACATAATCACCTTTCAAACCTGATTCAACAACTACATAATGTATTGATTCACATCTAGCTGGGATAAATAAATAATCCGTCGAATAATCTGGTACCTCATAAATTGGCATAAGACTTTGTTTACCATTCATATTAAAACTTAATGTATTAGAATTTAATAAAATGTCACATTTGAACTTACTTAAAAAGTCCAATCCTATAATACCATCTACTTTCAATGATAAATTAGTAAAAATATAGAATTTATGATGAAAATAATCACCATTTTTTGCTAATAGTGTAAGATATACATGACCTTGGGATTTCACTTTTCCTCCTATTCCATTTACAATAGTGTTACTTTTATAAACTGTAGTATTTTTTGGTAGTACTTCGTTTCGTATAACAGATAAAGAAGCACCTGTATCAAGTAAGAAATAATATTTAATTTTATTAATATTAAAAATAACTATTTTTTGTTTACTATTTAATGTGTATATGTGATTTTTAAATCCGAAAAAACTGGTCTACTAAATTATCTACGTCATCTTTATTATCATGTTCTCTGTTATTACTGTTAATTGGAAACACATTATTCGTACCACGCTTATTAGGCTTAGTAAATTTACCGCGATTTGAACTTTGGAAACGCTGTTGATTTGCACGATTATAAAAATTTCCTCTTGACAAATATCTATTATAATTATTCAGCTGTCCTCGTGGATTATAATATTGTCTCGGCGTGGAGTACCTATTATTAAAATTATTATTACTCCTACCTTGAAATCCTCCTCGTCTACCGCGATATGACGCCCTTCTGATGTTCATGACATCACCGCTAGCCGTCGTAGACGGCAAGAAAACCTCCTCGTCTTTGGCAGCCTGTATTGCATCTTTTAGAGAAGAGTAGTTTCTAGCTGCAATTATTGTGCTTAATTTACTATTTTTTAAACCATCTGAAAATTGTTTAATCGCAAACTTTTCGTTTAACGGTTTAAGCACGCTGTAATGAGCAGAATTTCCATCCGCTTGCGTTATTGTCAATTCCGTAAAAAGTTTTTCAATTTCACTACCATATTCCTCAATTGACCTCCAACCTTGAGAAATATTTTGAAGACGTGATTGAATAGCCGTAAAAGATTTTTTTGTCAAAAGGAGAGTTTTCATATCCTTAACCATATCTTTAACCGAAACATAATTTATAAGCATACGCAATTTGGCATTTTCGGAAAGTCTATTTTTCAAAATAAATTTAATTAATAAATTATGATCCGACTCGTTAAGCATATCCGCATACATTTCTATACCATCAATTAATTTTTTCGTTGTCTCCTCATTACAGTCCATAACCGGCAACAAACTACAAGCCGTTTTTAAATCAAAATCCATGATTGTATTTTTATTTTCTGGCTTACTACACAAATTTTTTATTTCTAAATTTAATATATTTATTTTTTAAACTTATTTCAATACATTTATTAATTAAATCTGAGCTTTCACTAGGTTTTATATTTTCTAAAATTAAATTACAACTTGATAAAAGTATTTCGCATTCCTTTAATTTATTCTCTATAATATTCCCCGTGAACCTTCTTTTTCCAGTTTTAATTAAGTACTTTTTAATTTCTAAAAGAGAATTATATATAGAATTTAACTGATCTGTCATACTAAAAATTAATAATTAATTTAATAAAATATTATTCTAAAAATAGAATGTCTTATCCATACTAAGATATCAGTACATTGGAATGTAACATCTTTCCTTTTCGGGCGGCACGTATCATATTCTCGAGTGTACCTGCACCGATTCTAGCTCACTTAATTACATTTTAATAGTAACATTATTTATTATAAACATTATTACATAATATTAATTTTATAATTATTATTATTTTAATCACTTTACAATCACTTTAATATATTGTTTAAACACTTACGTAGATGTTCCATCAGATCAGCACTTACTCACTTTAGTTTTTAGTCACCTTCGTTGGATGATTTTTGACCTCGTCGGATAATACTTGCAGCCCTTTGCAATGCCAAAGAGTTAACTTCTTCGTGGATCCATGTTCTAAAGCACCGCTTGTAGAGGATGTAGATCCCGTAGATAATGCCCAAAAATAAAATCAGTACCACGACTCCAAGTAGAATATTAAAGATGCCAATTCGATTGTGGAAATCTTCTAGATTAATTTTGGAATTTGCCCCCGCTGTATTTTGTCCGATAATTATATTTTCTTTCGACTGGGAAGACTGGCACATTTTTATTTAGAAATTAATTTGATTTTGAATTTAAAATATTTAAAATAAACTTTCGGCAGGGTCGCCATGAAATGATGTGATTTTAGGAAGTTAAAGAAAAACGTCTACTTTCTTCCAATCCATATTTTATAATAATAAATCTAAAATACATGAACTAAGAAACTTACGCTACTGGGTGGTCCGCCTTATTTGGGGGACACCCGAGATTATTAGATGTAAAGTTAATAGCATAATAAATGCTATGATGTGCCAGATGATATAACTATTCTAATACTATGCTATAATTTATAGCTATCTTATTAACACACTTCACAACATTATAGGAATGATCAGATAGGGGCCATCCATAAATTACGTCACACCTGAAAGGACGACAGGTGGGGGGTTGATACCCTCCCCCTTTATGATAGTGTGTATATCCCGAATGTGATAGTTTCTTGGTATGTTTGTTTGTTTCAGTGAAGAGGCTCCGAAACAACGGGGCCTACTTTGATGTAATTTTGGCACAGATATAGAAAGAGTACTTAGGCGATATCTACACTATAATATTAGAAATCTGAAGAGTTTGTTTGGTTGTTTGAACGCGCTAATCTCAGGAACTACTAGTTCTAATTGAAAAATTATTTTTGTGTTGGATAGTCCGTTTGTCAAGGAAGGCTTTAAGCTATATAACATTAGGCTGCCCCAATAAGAGTGAAAGATCAGTGAAAAATGTTGCGAAAAAGGGGAAAATTATTGATATTGGACAGATTTTAATGATTTTTTTGGGTGTTCGAGTGGATTCGAGAATGGTTTAGATTTGCAATTGGACGCGGTAGGTGGCGTTGCTGTTAGTACGTCAACAAATTTAATTCTAAGGCGGTACGAAGTTCGCCGGGACAGCTAGTAATTTATAAAGCAGTGAAATGTGCGGTTCCCGCGGGGTTTCCTTAAGCGTGCGCGGCATGGCAGGCAATATCTTTTTACGAATAAAATCCAATTAACCAAAGAAAACGCATTCGAATACTTGAGGTCTTATGAACTTTATGAATATTAGCCGTGTAATAACGCGCTGCTGTAAAGTGAATGAGGTTATTAAATGTTTGTGTATTGTGTATGAAGTTAATACAGGATGTTTGTGTATGAAGCCGTAGCTAACACAGGTTTTAATTAACTAGACTGTGAGTATCGCTATGTTTTAGTCGGATTGAGGCTTTAATCTAATTTATTTCCTTTTAATACCTTATTAAAATAATTAAGGTTTATTTTTTATGAGGCTAAAATAAATTGTTTCTATTTATGTTTTCCTAATAACTCTAGAATAAACCTAACCAAGAGGTTGTCATGTTTAAGGAGATTCCTCACATAATAACGTAGGTTGTTTTAAGTTACCTTAAAATTCATTTGTTTGATTTTACTAAAAATAATAATTAATTATCCTTAAAAGTATTTGCCATGACCTATGAACGTGGGAAGTTACCAGTTTTTAACTCTTAAAATGTCACAGGGCAACTTGTAAGAAGTTTTTTAGGCCAATTACTCGAACATTATTATATCCCCACTTCACATGAATGGTGAGCCACCCCTAAAATATAAAATTCAACAATTTTATGATTTAGAAAATAAAATCTATGCACAATCTATGACTGTACCAAATTTCAACCTTAAACGATTAATATTTACTGTAACAAAAGTAAGTAGGTTGGACAGGCAGACAGACGGACGGTAAGAGCGAAAATATAATGGTTCTTATTTTTTTTATTATAAAATATACGAGCAAACGGATCACCTGATGGAAAGCGATTACAGTCGCCCGTGGATACCCGCAACATCAGAGGAGTTGCAAGTGCGTTACCGGCCTTTTAGGAGAGAATACGCTCCCTTCTTGAAGGTTTGCAGATCGTTATGGTCCGGAAATACTGCTAGCGACATTCATTACAGAGTTTTACAGTGCGCGGCAGAAAGCTTCGGGTAAAGCGCACGGTGGAGGACTGCAACTCATCAAGGTGATGAGGATGATAAATATTTGTCGCTTGGAACGGTGGCGAAAAGTTGCAGTAGGTAAGTAGGTACTACGGAAGCCTGTGCGAAGCCTTAAGGCGCTCTTACCCTAGAAATGCGCTTCTTTCAAAAATTTTTTGAGACGAATGGATACATTATAGTGCAGCAAAAAAATATATGTTAATTTTGATCATATTTGCTAGGGGACCTTCATTTTCAAAACACGTTATCTGAAAAATTTCTCGATAAAAAAAAATCATAAATTTACCATTAAAATAGAAATTCTTGGAGTTGTAACTGTATTATTTGTGAACAGAAACGAGAAAATTATTTGTAGTTTCGTAAAATATAATAAAAGGAAGGGAATTGTTGTTTTGATTTTTCGTATAGAATGTGATATTTGTTAGTATTAATTTATTTCAATGATAAATAATTCGTACGAGTCGCTTGAGACATCGCGAAATGGCGACCTGTCATTCCTTCTCTTTCATATCTATTGAATAAGACAGTACCGGCTTAGGCCTCTTGCTAATGAGACGTATGTCAAATTTTTCCCCTCTTTTCTGCTCAAAAATTATTCGAATTTATTGTTGAAAGTCCGTTCAAATTTATTTTACCCCCGAATGGACCTTTATGTCGTCTGCATAAAGGTCAAGTCGGGGTCAAGTCAATATTTACATATTAGTTTTTCTTTCGTCGTGTAATACTTATAATATATACGTAATTTCGCTATCTAACGTAAGACGCTTCGTAGCCCTTTGGCTTTTTGCGTTGTTGCGACCAATTGGTCTCGGGTTCGAATCCCGGTCAGATGATTTTTTTTTCTTTTTTTTTTTCTTTTTTTTTGTCGCACTATAAAACTCCGAGCGATGCTTGTTTTCGCAGTAATAAAAGTATATGGTTAATTATGTACTTATTTTATTATTAGTTACTTTAAGTTGTTGTTAATATTAGTGTAGATTATATTATATAAAATATGAAAAGATTGTATTCGATGAATGTCCAAATTTTTAGTCCAAAGTTTTAAGATGGAGGTACAAAAACTCTTTATAAGTAGGTACTAGGGAGACCGAGCTTTGGTCGTAGTTTTAGTACAACGATAAAAATTAATAAAAAATAAATAAATAAAATATTAAAGAAAAACAAAGACATTATAAGAATCACAAAAATAATATTTATCTTACCGGGATTTGAACTCACCACCAAAAATCAAACGTCGGTATGCAAACCGAGCTGCCAGTCAGACTGACGTAAAATAACCGAAATTATTGATATAATTTATTACACGACGAAAGAAAAAACATATTTGATTCAAAATTGACAACATTGATTGACAACAGAATAAGTAAATATAATATAATATATACCTAAATATTATTATTCTGTTGGTTTGTAAAGTTATATCAATTATTATAATCAATTCTAATTCTAATCACCATGAGCAGATATTAGGAACATGTACTTATTCAGTAATCTACGTTTATTTTTTACTAGCTTTTGCCCGCGACTTCGTCCGCGTAAAGTTCGGTTTCCATACAAAATTTAACCCCTTTGTTACACCCGGAGGGGGCGAATTTTCAAAAATCCTTTCTTAGCGGATGCCTACGTCATTACAACTATCTGTATGCCAAATTTTAGCAACATCTGTTCAGTAGTTTCGGTTGTGCTTTGATAGATGAGTCAGTCAGGTTTGCCTTTTATATATTTAGACTAGGTGTTGCCCGCGACTTCATGCGCGCAAAAGGAAATCTCGATGGAACCGTACATTTTTCGGCAATAAAAAGTATGCCTATGTATAGACAACGGGGAAGCCCCCGTGGTCTATTCTATATCTGTCCTAAATTTCATCAAAATCATTCCAGTAGTTTCGAAGCCTATTCAATGCAAACAAACAAACATACAAACAAATAAACCTTCTCTCTGTATTATATTAGTAATAGATTAAATAAAACAATATTTACAATATTGTTTTATTTAGGTAATCTAAATAAAACAATATTGTAAATCAATATTGTAAATAAATATTTTAATTATCATATGATGAAGCCGAAGAGACTATTTGGTTAAACCACAAATGTCAGAAACTAGGTATTTGAAATTGTATTTTTTTTGCTGTCAGATAGCCGAAGTTTCATGTATGTAGAATGGGAATATTTGATATTGAATTTTATTGTGTATTTATGTATTGTATAAAATCAGTCGATAAAATTTAGCTTTGTGCTACGCGAACGAAGTTGCGGGCAAAAGCAAGTTTAGATTTTGTAACCGCTGAAAAATGCGAAATATATAAAATTTTGAAATGTCGACCTAGGAAGAAACGTCAATGTGTGTGATGTCATAATGTTTATTGTGTAATGGTGTCTACAGACACACAAATTTGGTACGGAGCGTACAGCGGATCTGGTACGCTCCGTACCAGATCCGAGCGTATGTAGGGCAGTCCGGCGAACATAAGAAGAAGGCGAAGAGTTCACCGTTGTCCGCATCGGATCTGGTACGCTCCGTACCATATTCGTGCGTGTGTAGAGCAGTCCGGCGGTTTGGCCGTACAACAGTATCAGTGTTGCCAACTTAGGGATGTACCCCCCAAAATTAGGGAAAATATCTCCGGGGTTTACTAGAGGACAGAATGTTTAGAGTTTACTCCTTAAGAATCAATTTGTATGTAATAATAAAAATTATTTTAATGTGTGTATATAGCCAGGGATACGAAAATGTATTGGGAGTGAAATCAGATTAAGACAAGTTAGTTTTATGTTATTCACGCGTAAGTCTTTATGTTAAACACATAACCTTTCTTTCTAGCTTATTATCTCTTAGACCTGTCAATGGTATAAGTAATCAGGGGTAAAATTTGGGGAGAAATATTTTTTAAAGTGTTGGTATCACTGCCCGTTATCAATGAATTGCAGGAATCATCGTCGTCGTTTAAAAACCGCACTGTAACTCTGTGCATTAGCACATTAGTAATAGAGCATAAAATCGAACACACGAGTGTCGAGCGTTTCGCTTCACTGCACCGTACCAAATTTGTGCGTGTGTAGCGACACCGAATTTGGTCTCCGGATATGGTTCGCTGTACGCTCCGTACCATATTCGTGTGTCTGTAGATAGCATAATGTGTTACATGTTGTAGTGCGTATTCCGCAGTACTTCGACCGCATATTATAATAATACTAGCTATCCCGGGAAACTTCGTAGTCTTCGTACCGCCTTAGAATTAAATTTGTTGACGTACTGACTACTGACAGCAGCGCCACCTACCAGGTCCAATTGCAAATTTAAACCATTCTCGAATCAACCTGAAGACACACAAATTTTTTTATTAAAATCGGCCCAGCCGTTTAGGAGTTCAGTGACTAAATTGAGCTTTTTTTTTAGATTTTTTGCCCTTTAACTACTTACTAAAAAGCTTAACTTTCTCAAATCGCAATGGCTAAATTTGGCACAAAATTAGGAATTAGACTTATTATAATTGACCTAGACAGAAAATAGACATTTTGAAATATATTAAATTGTAATGAGATTTGAACCTAGACGCTACGCTTTGCTTTAGGCGGGCAAAATACCGCTAGGCTATGAAGCATATTGCGATCTTATCGAAATTACGCTTTTGTACATTATAGACACACATCACTTTGACGTAAATCGCATGAAGCCCCCCGCAGTAACGGGGGCGGCACGTCCCTCACTCATCTCCTTCACCCCCTCGAATACTTCATAGTTGACTACTCACAGCGGAAAAGAGAAAAATATATTTTAATAACGTTCGAAAGCAGGTGGTTTTCGAACGGACTAGAAATGATTGTACCAGGAAACCATAGAACATTAGGAGGAAATACATTAGTTTTGTGAAATATTTTGTACTAGCAAGTTACTCGTGTTAATATTGTACAATATACATATTGATGACGTAAACAATACACGTGTTCTAAATGAGAACTTCGCCGAGTCGCGTCGAGAGTCGCGTCGCCGCAGCGTCGAGAGTCACGCTCGTGTGACATCTTCATATTCGTCACAGCTGCCAGTTACTGACATAAGTCATTTTATGTGACGCGAATACTGCGGGTAACAGTTTTATCAACAACATAGGCAATTTTTGTCGCAGCAAAATGTACGATTTCAGCGAGACTTTTGCAAAATCTAGTATCTAATATAGCTGGCTTGCGACTTGTGAGCTCCTAGTACATATAAAGCAACACTAACCGTTATAAGCATCAAGGGGTAATGAATGTTAATTGTAATTAAAATTGCCTAATTAACATATCCCAGCACATGGCGTCACCCGTCTTTTGTTGTTGCATGTAATGTGTGTTGAAATTTGAATATTATAAGGTATATTAAATTGTAAAGCGGTAGCGACGTGCGCATGTAACACGATTCACACCGGATTCACGTTTAATTATGATACAATAACTATAAATAATTAAAGTACAGTTTGAAACTTCA
Organism: Glaucopsyche alexis; assembly: GCA_905404095.1. Classification (NCBI taxonomy): domain Eukaryota; kingdom Metazoa; phylum Arthropoda; class Insecta; order Lepidoptera; family Lycaenidae; genus Glaucopsyche; species Glaucopsyche alexis. Next base: position 1,462,669 of record FR990054.1, on the reverse strand, counting down.
TACCCTACAATATTGACTTATAGATCAGGAATACCTAGGTACTTGTATGTAACTCCTCACACCGCTTTTGGTGACGGTGGCCGGTTTCAGTGAAACCAGGCCAGTTACGTAGGTGTTATTTTATAGTGCCCATGTGTGTGCACTCTCTTCTACTTTACTCTCGTAATCCAGTGGGACGGATAACCGACACGACTGACGAGACATCAGGCGCAGAACCGACTTTTTACATGCCCATCCGACGTATGGATCATATTTCTTGTCAGTCAATCAGGTGATCAGCCTACATTGTCCTAACCAAACTTGGAAACATTTTTTGTTGTTCCAATGCGGGACCGAACTCACGAACCCACGACCTCCGAGTCGAGAGCCGAGCTCTAACCACTAGACCACGGAGGCTGTTAAGGTACTTGTACTTATTTACGGACACGACAAATTTTTTAGTTCGACGTAATCAATTTCTTAGGATAGATACTAAATGAAGTTCTGCAACTGATCTCACATCTACAGGCTAAGACTTCCCTTTGACGGAGAACCAGCCTTCGATACATACCGATGTACAGTCATCGACAGACTCATAGTACCACATTACGATCTTATTACTTTAAGGCGATAAAGTTAAATAAAAAACTTAGGCCTTTTCATCCGTTAATAGAGCTCCGTGGTCTAGTGTGAGTAGAGTGGCGTGTACCAATGAGACTTTTTTAGATCTCAAGGAATACGGAAGCTCTAAAGGTGAAGGAAAACATCGCGAGGAAACCCGCACATGGTTGGCCCCAGACGTATTGACCAGCCATTCCTCTGGACTAGGCTGACTATGTTGTGAGAATGCCGTATGTGCTTGGGTAACCATACGACATTAAAGAATCAACTGTCCCAGGCACTACAGTATTTAAAGAGTGGTTACTTCTCTCAGAGAATACTGTATAAAAAAGTTTAATAACGTCTAATAGTTATATCTATGACGCTTCAAACCACATCAATCTGGCCCGTGGTAAATATCCAAAGTACTTGTATTACGGATAAAATATTTTGATTAAGATTAAATGTTGAGCAGGAAATTTGTCGATATTATACGTTGTTAAATATTCAAATTGTACAATGACCTGTTGTGTGATTGTTAACTGTACTCTGAATGAGTTATTTTAGGAAAAAAAAACTATGAAATCACTTAAGTACTTTTTGAGTTACACTTAAGTATTTATATATTATATATAATATCCAATTCAGATTCAATTGAATCTTTTTGCTAACAAAAAGATATCACTACACTATAAAGGTACAAATTTAAAAGTCACTCATTTACCTATCTTGCAATAACGACAATGATATATATATTAGCTAGAATTCAGTGCTTGTATTTACAAAAAAAAACATTAAATTACTACGATTACTTATAAAAATAAGAAATAAACATTTATAGTGCGATTCAAATGAGAATAGGATCGAGCCGGTGCCATATTTTTTCGAATTTAGACTGTTATGATAGTTAAATTTATGTTTAGATAATTGATTACTATTTAACGTTTATATTTAAATTCAATGCAAGATAAAACTTCTCAGTGTTTATAAGAACAAGTAAGCCTAGGTTTAAAATTAGAGATTCCCTGACAGTACCTAGTAGTAGTTTACGAATTGACCCTTTCTAATCAATACGCGGTACGACCTTCCACGAAGGGCTAAGAAAAGGGTTGAACTAGAAGTTAGTAAGTTAGTAGTTAGCAGTGGTTAGATCGAATTAGCGAACGTGTAGTTTCTATCCCGGGGGGGCAGATATATCAAATAACATGTTTTAATAACTTACGATGCTCGGAGAGAGTCAAGTTTAGTAACGACTAATATATTTTAGTGAATATTGTGGCTGAGACGATTTAATACTGTTAAATAAATATTACCTGGGTAACTGAGTTTTGCTCGAAGCTCTAGAAGATAAAATAAAGAATTACAAAAATAATTTACTTGGGCTTGAACCACTATATTCCGAATTTCCGAACAACATAAAAATTATACACATGCAACTGCCGATCGGAATGACATATTAGAGTTGAAATAATTATATATTGTTGCACGATACACGATGATAGAAAAAACATAAATAACTTAATAATTTGCAGTTTTCCAGAGCCAAGACGTTTTGGGGGAGAAAAATCGATCTAGTTAGATCTATTTTTCTCCCCCAAAACTTCCTGAATACTAAATTTAATGGAAATACTTGCAGCCGTTTCGGAGATTACAATTATATATACAAGTTTATCTTGTTTAATGTATGGGATAAAACGAGGCATCCAGTGATGTGAAACACTGCTATTATTTGGTAAAATAAATGTTTTCAATGTGTTCTGGTGGTTCAAATCATTAATGTGGCTAAACTTTTACAAGAAGTCTTGTGAAATAAAAATATTTATCTTTTTCTTATATCAAATTATCATTATTTAAACTCATATTTCTTATTTTCTTTTGTACTAGCGCCCGCCCCGGCTTCGCACGGGTACAATACTGATACTAATACTACAGAATGTCTTTAAACCTCTAACAAAACGGGCGAAATTTAGTCAAAACAAACAGAAACAAATTAATATAGGTACCTACTAAAACTCAATGAAATAAGTAGTTGGGTATACTTTTATCGTATGAAATACCTTCAGGACTAACAATACAACAAACACTTAATAAATAGGTATTCAAGTACTAAACTGTTCATCATAGTTACAACGAACACAAAACAAAAAATTTACTCATAGATTTAAACTATCCCGCAGTCCGCACGCGCCTCGGTGACACCCACTACGCAACAGCAGAAATCGTAATATTTTAATTTCGCCACAACTTCAAAACCAAACATCCAATTTTAATCATTCAAAGACCAAATATTATCTACATAAACTGTACTTAGTGATGAAATAATTTATTTTGATAAGGATTAATAGCATGAGTAAAATAAACGCGTTAAAATGTAGTCCAAAAAAATTCAAGATTTCTAAATAAAAAAATGGTTGTTGTGCCTCACTCGAATATGATAGGTATAGTGTGTCGCGGACTTTTTTGTAGATATTTATAAGATCTACAATTAATTGGAACATTATATGGTTCTATCTTTTATAGTTTAGGCAGCGTACGCAAAATAAGTAACTTTTCTGGTTGATTTTTTACACCTTGTGGCCGAAAAACCCAAATATCTTACGGAACCCTATTTTTTTCCAAAATAAAATTTAGCCTATGTTACTCGTGGATAATGTAGCTTTCGAAAGGTGAAAGAATTTTTGAAATCGGTCCAGTACTTTTTGAGCCTTTTCATTACAAACAAACAAACAAACAAACAAACAAACAAACAAACAAACAAACATACAAACAAAGTTTTCCTCTTTATAATATTAGTGTAGATTAGTTCGTAACTAGGAAGAAAACCACAAAGTAGAACTAAGCCACGTTGTAGCACGCCTACAACGTAGAACGTCTACGACGTAGCACGTCTACGATTAAGCATGTCTACGAGATGTAGCAGGTCTACGAGACCGCTACGAGATGTTGTTGCTATGTTCTCTTGTGACTCACAACCGCCGCCCGCACACGTTCAAGTGATTTCTACTTCAACATCAAAGTTGAATCTAAAATAACTTGAATCGCAGTTATAGTATAAAATATTTTAAAATAAAACACTCTATAATATTATGTCGTCTCTGTGAGAATCTTCGTTTGCATATCACTGAATAAAAAAATGGCACAGATATACAGATTCGTCTCACACTTTGCTTAATAATTCCCACAGAAAAATATTTACTTATCTAAAACGCGAGTAGAAACATAGTTTGTTATTGGTCGACTTACGGACGTGTGGTCGGGCGTTACATCTAGACTTGCGGACGCTCACAAGATTAATGTAACTCGCAGTTACAGTGCCGTGTACTCGATTTCGGTACCGAATTAAACCCTTTCTAACTTCTGATGTCCTGGTATTGTTGGAAATGTTTTATAATTTTTTTGACTCGCTAAATTTTTTTTTGACCAAAACTTTAATTGACATCTGAATATGATGATAATAAAAGGGTTATGAGCACACATAACATTATAATTAAAGTTATTTTATTAATAACCTTTTTTTTGTAAAACTATCATAAAACCTTTAAAAAAGAATTCTAATGCCGTTTTCGAATTTAGTATTGTCAATAATTACTATTAATGTATTTCCGAAAATTTACTTTTAGTGCCAACGACGGTAAAATTGAGGTGGATTTTAATTTCTTCGAGTTAGTATTCCAAACTTACCTGTCTATTTCTACTCGTAGCTATAACCAATTACTAATGTAACGCCTATAAACTTTGAAATATTAAGGTTTTATTTTGACCCTAAAGTCTCTTTTGAGTATCCTTTAATTTGTTTCCATTTAGTAGCCTTAAACATTAATTTATTTAGCTACTAAACTTAATCTTCTTTTATTGTCATTTAAACGAAATAAAAATTTGATTTAATTGAAATAAGAAAAAAAAAACATATGAAACTAATTAAACTTTAAAGTAAGCAAATCATTTAAAGGTAAGTATACGCCAAACGTTTTTTAACTACTTTTTAAAATATCTTAATGGAATGGTTTGAACGTTTTGTAGGATTTAGTTTCTTTTGTTTGAAAGCCAACATGATCGTGTTCATAACTATAATATAATTATAATAATATCGTTATATAATATAATTATAATTATAATAATATCGTTATATAGTATAATTATAATAATATCGTTATATAATCGTTAGCTCGCTCACTGCTTGACAATGCGGGGTGGACTTAAATCCTTTAATTTTGTTTATTTAACTGGAAAACGAGACGAAAAGATTTATGTTTATTAAAAATATGTTACCATATAAACTGTATACTTTTTAATTTCGTAAGGTAAGGAGCACTAGAAGATAATCTACTTTACTTTCTGTACCACTGCCACCGTAATATATACTCACAGACCATCTTGCCCTGTCTGTTTTGCATTTATTTGTAGTAGAGGTTGCCCTGTTATCGTCATTCATCCATAATAATTCATATAAATTATATGAAATGTAAATGTATCGACAGACTGACAAACGTCAACGTGTAATAAAATAGTATTTATCAAACTTACGGTCGAGTGTGTTGTTATTCTGAGGTAGTACACACACTATCTGACTACCACTATAAGATTATAATACATGACATTTCCTAAAATAGCAACAACAGCGTTTGTTACTGTTGTTATTTATCTGTATTTTAAGCCCTATATGTATAAACTATTAGCTTTCTGTAACACCTTCCTCCATGTAAATTTTAAGTTACTAACGAAATTTCATACTCCTTCGGTTGCATAATTCTCTTATAACTGTACTAAAATATGATGATATATCTGTGATAGTAATTGTCATACATATGCGTTGCCTTGACAACCTCACAGTAATACAATGGAGCCTCACACCGAGTGAGCAAAGGTGTTCACACCTCGCCGCTTAGATATCTAACGTGCGAGTACAGACATGGATATATATGTCTATCTCGACGTTTGTCCTATATATTCAGTTACTACATTGTAAAAATATAATATTAAGAAAAATGTCCCATATTTTTATTAAAAGGTAGCCCCGCGCGAGTTTCTAACGCCGGTTATTTTTGTAGGGCTAGTTTCCGAACCGGTGCGCGGTGGTAGCCATCATGTAGGGCAATTCAATAAATGTTATTTAATGACCTATATGGAAATAAAAAAAAAAAAAAATCGAGTTTTGTAAAATACATTTCATTCATTATTCAGAAATATTGAAGTTTTTCTTGTTTAATTTATTTTATATGTATGTTTAGTTGTATCTAAAAAAAGTGCTATAAAAGTTTTTGGACACAAATTTTGATACACGCCACGAGCTGTATGGAAAATTGGTATAAAAATCTCTGTACCTTTGAAAATATTGAAAATATTTTATTTTATTGTTTCTTCTGAACTTAATCAATACTCATATTTTGAGTATTATTCATTTTTGCAATAAAAAATGAATAAACTAGCTTATTCGCATATAAATGTACACGACGCAAAGCGTATTAATATCTAAATAATAATATATAAATAAATAATAAATAAATCGTTTATTTTCACGATACTTTACAAACATTATCTTTTCTGTCCCCCAAACTAGGCGAAGCCTGTCCTATGGGGGAAGTTAGAGGATTAAAATTATAACAAACTTAAACAATAGTTCTCGTTACTATTAAAATTAGCAAATAAAAGCGTGTGTGTGAGTATGCGTGCGTTCGTGCGTGTGTGTGTATGTATATGTATATATGTGTGTGATGTAAGTAAGAATGGTTTAATTTTTTGACTAGTGTGTTGTGTTATTTGTCTACTTTTATAAGATTTTCAGAATCGATGTAAGTCCAATCTAAAAGAGATTGAGTCCAATATTTTTTTGTTTCTCGTAATAACTATAGTTGAATATAAAAACAAAAACTTCAAAAATATGTTCTGACGACCACTTAATAATAATTTTAGCCTGTGTTTGTTATTTTACTCAGTTTCAAAGTTTTCTACAAATAGAATTGAATAATCTTCTAAATATATAAAAAGCAAACCTGACTGACTCATCTATCAACGCACAGCCGAAACTACCGAACGGATTTTGCTGAAATTTCGCATACGTAGTTGTAATAACGTAGGCATCCGCTTAGGAAGGATTTTTGAAAATTCGCCTCCTAAGACGGTAAAAAGGTTAAAGTTTTGTATGGAAACCGAACTCCACGCGGAAGAAGTCGCGGGCAAAAGCTAGTCAGTATATAAGTTTGTTCAAAATCAATTACTATATCTTATGCATACAATATATAGGATATCTTGGGCATACAATCTGCTGCTTATGTAAAAACGTTACGACCGAAAATAATAAAAAATATTATAAAATTACATTACGCTCTCTAAGACGTTGAGGTCATGAACCTCACAAGAAACAACTGATTTAAAAGGGAAGCAATGATTTTTCCTAAATTACATCAATACAATTAGATTTGTGCGGTCAATGACTTTAACAACGGGGTAAACATCATACTGTTATTTCATCAGTAGATCATCATTTAAAAAATAATGATGATAATGATGATATTGAAACTAAAATCTTCATAAAATTATTAAATGAATGCATATATTTCAACTTTTAATTAAAAATTATCTGGTATTTGAATTTTAGTTTAGAAAGTAGGATAAATATTTACTGTGGGAGAGCCACGCTTCGGCATGAATGGGCCGGCTCGACCGGGTAAATACCACGACCTCACAGAAAACCGGCGTGAAATAACGCTTGCGTTGTGTTTCGCCGAGTGAGTGAGGTTACCGGAGGCCCATGGGGGGGATTGGGGATTTTAAGGACCAGGAACGCAAGTCGCAACACCAGAGGAGTTACAAGTGTAACTCCTCTGGTGTTGCGAGTGTCCATGGGCGGCGGTAATCGCTTACCATCAGGCGATCCGTCTGCTCGTTTCCTGGCTCATTACATAAAAAAAAAAAAAAAAAGTTGTTTATGAAGTCGAGTAAAGTAATCTGGGGTGTAAATATTAAATAATGTAATGAATAATATTGAGATTTATGTAAGTGGGGTACCGAGGCCGAGTTGCTGAAAGTTTATGTCAATAAAGTGTGTAAACTTCGAGTAGTCAGAGTGCGTACAGACAACGCAAATTGGCAAGCGGACTGTTTTTTTTTATTGCATTAATGAATAGTACTCTTAAATATGAGTAACTTCTCAGAAGAAACCGTATATCAAAAGTCAATATTTTCAAAGGTACAGCGATTTGTATACAAAATTTCGCGAGTCTTTATACCAAAAAAAAAATATTTTTTTTGCGAAATTGGTAAACAAAACCTACATCATTAGTTTACTCACATCATATACAAAAACATTCATTATGGTAAGTATGAACTTAAACGCACAAATATCGGAGATATTTACAAATATATTCCTGCGGCCATATACTTCATATACTACTTCATACTATTTCATATACAAGTGACGTCATTTTTAGGTCAACTTTAGTATGGAGCGTTTTTAGGAGGCTCGCGAAATTTTTTATACAAATCGCTGTACCTTTGAAAATATTGACTTTTGATATACGGTTTCTTCTGAGAAGTTACTCATATTTAAGAGTACTATTCATTTATGCAATAAAAAAAAAATTGTCCGATTGCCTATTGTTATTAGCTTAGGGTCAAGTCACACCAAAATAAACCGACACGCGACATCGCGCTACATTTCAAACAACTTCCAATAAAAGGGCGGTTATACGTTCGACTGTATTTATTTTTTAAGATAGCTATTAAAACTTGAACTTTATTTATCATCTTCAAAATCGTCACGGTGTAAACATACCCGCCGCAGCTGTCCCACTTCACTAGGTTGTTTATTGGCGGTAAAACGTTTAGATATTATGCGTGTTGATACATCAGTGAATCATCTTTGTCTTTTATAGATATAGACTAAATGTTTATATCTATAAAAGATTTCGTACGCGCAAAAGTTAATTTCGCAGATGGACGTTCCCCATGGACCCATTTCATCAAAATCGGTCCAGTAGTTTCGGAGCCTTTTTATTGCAAACAAACAAAAAAACTTTCCCTATTTATTATATTTCTTAGTATAGATTATCGTGCCACAGTATTAACAAAACTCCTTCGAAGCCGTTCGACCGATTGTTATGAAAATTATCAGGTATATTTGCTAGGTTTTAAATTTTTTGATACCCGCAAGTGATAAGGGTAAGCCACTCCAAAAAGTTTTTTTGAACTAATTTTAGGATTTAGACAAAATTCAACCCTAAAGGACTAAAATAGGGGATGAAAAATTAATGCTAGTATTATAATATTATATAGATCGTTAATGAGTCAGAAACTATACACCACTTACCTACATAATTATTTCTAGGTATTCAGTTTTTATGTGCTCCTAGTCTACCCCGTCGCCAAGTGTAACCGGATCTCAGCAATTAGCAGTTTGAGCTGAGGAAACGTTAATTAGAATCAATCACCGCTCAATGCCCGAACTTTTGGTATTTCACCCCTCTTCAACCCCTCGAGGTGGTCAATAGACCCCTTGCTATTGTTACTCTTTTAGTGTTCCTTCCGATTAATCAATGTAATTAGTTTTCGATGAAGTCAATGTAATGTAGAGCGACAATACGATAAAATAAAACAGCATCCATCTCCATAGATCACTATAATCTGTAGGTTAATGGGAATTACGCACGAGATGTCGTGGGTTTGATTCCCGCGTTGGAACAAGAGAAAATTTTGTTTTGAAGTTTGGTTAGGACAATGCAGGCTGATCACCTGTTTGTATGATAAGAAATATGATTCATGCATCGGATGGGCACGTAAAAAGTCATGTCGGTCATCCGTCCCACTGGGCTACGAGAATAAAGGAAGAGCTCTGCTGTGCACACTTGGGCACTATAGAATAACTCCTGAAACCAGCCTCCGCTACTAAAATCGGCGTGAGAGCTATTATTTATGTGTTTATAACATAGGTATATAAAATGCAAACTTACCTGGCATCATAGTCGCATCCTATTTCCTACTATAATAATCCTACTTCCTACTAATATAATAAATGTGAAAGTTTGTGAGGATGTATAGATGGATGGATGGACGTTTGTTACTCTTTCACGGAAAAACTACTGAAAATTTGGCATCTTAGTAGTTTAGGCTCTGGATAAAAACATAGGCTACTTTTTATCCTGAAAAAATGCAGTGTTCTCGAGAGATACTGTATTTACACGGGTGGAGCCGCAGGCAACAGCTAGTAATTTATAATGATGCTTGGAATGTAACAGGACTAGCAAAGACTTCTAAAGACGGAGCTATAGTTTTTGAAAGTTGGTACTATTGTTTTCTGTTGCTCTGTCTTACTAACGATGTGTCAATACGTGTGTATGAGAGAGCTTATATCGGTGTATAAACGCGTGTTTCGTGTCATGTAATGACCAGCTCAGTAGGCCATCGCATAGCAGTAGCTCTGTGTATTTGTTGTATTTTATCAATAAAAATAAATGTGTAATGGATATTTGAACATTTAACAAGTAAATAAATGTTGCTCCGCTGCATATTGTGCCTCAAGAATGACGACAGAAGGTGTCAAATACTTGGAATTATCATTTTACACGTAAGGTTTTAACAATGTTTTGTGAACTAAATAATGAGTATTTTTATAATATAAACAGATAATCATTAAGTTAAACGAACCCTTTTTCGTATTATATCACGCTTTAATGATGAATATCACGTAATGAGTAATAATTTGTGGAAAATAAAAGCTTTGTTTTTCTGCGTATTTTGAGTGATGTACCCTACTGACACAAGAGTTTATCGATAAAGATAATAAACTTTTACTAAACGGTTTTATTAGGTCTCGGAAATGTTCCGGAAGAAGAGGCGAATATATTGAAGCAGTTAGATGCGAGAATTAGAAGAGTGTGACTGGTGGGAACCAGTGAGACAGCTTGGTGTGACGGTACTGATACGTTGAAGATATTTCTATTTTACCGGACAATTAAGAAGAGTTACAATAATATATACTTTCTCAAACATATTTTTTTTTATTTAGTTTCCAATTATTTTACATTATCCGATCCGGATCGAATACAATATCGGTATCGAATGCCGATACAGTAGTCTATAGTCAATAGCCATGCAAGGGCAAGTAAAATATATGAAACACATAGGTCTTTCACATTATTGGTTTGATATCGGATCGAAAAGCACTTTTATTCCTGTAAATATGGGCCTAGCAGGAACAATTGACAGGTGCGTAAATGCAATGTTATCGAATGTCAATTGTATGAGCGCTGTCATAATTTTTATACAAATCTCTTTCGATAACGTAACGTTTACGCAATTGACAATTGTTCCTGCTAGGCCCAACTGAGCCACAGAGGTCGTCAAATCATTATATACAGCCGAACACAGAACCTGCTTTTTTTAAAGTCGGCTAAAATATTTATGAACGGTCTATTTCTATTACAATAGTGCAGAATTGTTAGGAATTGTAAACTTTCAATTGGTAGATATAGGGAGTAATTTTATTTAATGTAAATAGTTATTAATAAATCGTTTTCTCATAATACTTATTTTATAATTAAAATACGCAATTGACTGAATAGTGTGAAAGAAATATACTCCTAATTATTTCATACATTTTACTCGCCTTTGGCTATTGCGTCGATACACAATATCGATAAAGAATACCGATGCTATCAGCATTACTAGATGTTGCCCGCGCCTGCGTGCGCGCTAAAAGAAATGCCGTGCCGCAAAAATGTAGGACACTTTTGTCTTCTCTATATATGTGCAAATTTTCATCAAAATCGGTAAAGTACTTTCGGAGCCCATTCGATGCAAACAAACAAACTTTTCCTTTCAGTATATTAGTATAGAAGTATATATTATTTTTTACACACTAATCTAAACATCTAATAAAATCTTGTTAATTTCAAATACCTTTATCTTAAATTAAAAAGGTACCCAATGAGTTTAACACAATATTATAAACAGATGACATAAAACTTAAAATGTGTTTATAAAATAAAAATTCAGAATTATAAAAATATCTACAAACGTCGATAGGAACCACAAAAAAGTCGAGTAGTTTATCGATACTATATCGATATACGTTACATCCCTGCACGTACACTAATACAATGCACACAAGCAGAAAAAGGACACGCGATTGCTGGCTAAAACTCTCTCTAGTGGTTATATACTCAAAGAGGACTAGATTACAGGGGTGACACTATTTACAAATTACACCTCGAGCATTGGCTAATGCCAGCTGTGTTGAAGGAAACCAAACATTCTAGAAACATTCAAACGTCGTGTCTGATCTTTCTAATATGAAATCTTTTTAATATTAAATTATTGTCAGTTGTGTCATAGTACGAAATGGCTTTGTAAATGCTTAGTCCTGAAAAAATGACGTTCCGCGCGCGCTGCGCGGTTCCCATATACGTCTAGCAACGTACAAAGAGCCGCGAGCTGTCATTCGTGTAAGTATATTGAATTACGACTCGTTCCTAAACTAGACGCAATGAAAATGTCATTACTTGTCAATATTGGACGATTGCGAAGTGTGAATACATTTTCAAATAAATTCTGATCGTATGATTTGGGGGTTTTGGACATTTAATAAAGTAAGTGGCAGTCGCGTCACGTCTGATTGCGTGATGTCAGGCGTTGTCTGGAGGGCACAGCGATTTAATCACTGTCATTTTTTCTGTATTTGAATGTCTTATTTATGAAATTTCAAAAGCGAGACCCTCGTAATGCACGTGTCAAATATGTTCATCTTTTATGGACGATAAAATATACAGGTACTGTACATTCTTTACTGAATTTTAAGGGAATTTTGAAAATGCATGCTATTTAAAAACCTAAAATCTTGCAAGTATAAAATTTTCATAAATGATCCTTAAATTATAAACGCATACCCCCTTACTAATCAACGCTGTATAAGCTTTGAATAGTTATACAGTGTTTTGTCTTCTTCAATCGATTTAAAAATGTCACTTGTGTGACGGGAACAAAACTTTTACAGCGTTTATTAGTAAGGGGGTTACACTATAAAGTTTGTTTGGAATATCATATGTTATTGTGTAAAAGAGTCATAAACATCCATAAATCTTATTTGGATGCTTAAAAATCTTTTACATAATAACCAATTATAAAGGTAAATTTTAGCAATTTCGCCATATATGAGGAGAACCTTATTCAATTGCTAATTTTCTGATTCATAATGTCTCATAATTTTTATAAGGTGTCAAACAAAAGAAGTGTCATCGAGATCGGCTGCCAAGAGCAACAAGTGTGTGAGCTAAGCCGGTGATCCTCAGTTTGATTTAGAATTAATATACACAAGCCAGCTCCAGAGTTATACGAGAGTATTAATATACATCGATAGGAGAAGCATCCCCTTCCTTATATTTCATTCTAGATGTTGCCTTCGACTAGAAATCTCGCGGGTACTGTACATTTTACTGCGACTTAACTTAGCATATGCATTATTCTTTGTGACTCGTAGTTGTGTTACGATATTCTTGTTACTCGTAGCTGTGCTACGATATTTGTTACTTCTAGCTGTGCTACGATATGCTGGTTACTCGTAGCTGTGCTACGATATTTGTTACTCCTAGCTGTGCTACGATATTCTTGTTACTCCTAGCTGTGCTACGATATTCTTGTTACTCCTAGCTGTGCTACGATATTCTTGTTACTCCTAGCTGTGCTACGATATTCTTGTTACTCCTAGCTGTGCTACGATATTCTTGTTACTCCTAGCTGTGCTACGATATTCTTGTTACTCCTAGCTGTGCTACGATATTCTTGTCACTCCTAGCTGTGCTACGATATTCTTGTTACTCCTAGCTGTGCTACGATATTCTTGTTACTTCTAGCTGTGCTACAATATTCTTGTTACTCCTAGCTGTGCTACGATATTCTTGTTACTCCTAGCTGTGCTACAATATTCTTGTAACTCCTAGTTGTGCTACGATATTCTTGTTACTCCTAGCTATGCTACGATATTATTGTTACTCCTAGCTGTGCTACGATATTCTTGTTACTCCTAGCTGTGCTACGATATTCTTGTTACTCCTAGCTGTGCTTCGATATTTGTTACTCCTAGCTGTGTTACGATATTCTTGTTACTCGTAGCAATATAAGTAGGTATGGATGTGCCGTATCGAACAAGTGTTTTAATCCGCGCAAGGAGAGCCCCGGTGAGTGACTATGCTCAGTCGTCTTTGGGCCGCTTAGCGAGTAACACGTGGCAACGCGTCTATTGAAGCTCGGTAAGTTATTTTACAAACTAACGAGATTGCAAAAATATGTCGAAAGATAAATAACTATATATTTATAATCTAACGAAAAATAATGTGCTAAATTATGGGCGTCCAGCTTCGCGTCCGAAGTCTATCAGCATTTTACAATTTCACTAGTTATATTAAAATCTAACGGGTTTTACAATTTTAAAGTGACATATATATTATAGCGCCGAACTGTGAAAACTTCGATAGCGCGATTCAAGATCGTGACGCTTATTAGTCCGCCCACAGGTTTTTCCGTAACGAAAAAAAAAAACAATTTGTATATCTCGCTTCATCGAACGTAATTTGTTAGTATCGTACTATCAGTACTGTGAGCGATTTGCGTTAATGTTATCAATTGATCGACCTGGCTACAACCTGTCGGTCTGTGTGTCTGCGTTTGACAAATGGGACACAACAGATTGAGTTGTATCTGCTAATGGAGGTGACGCACACTGGGGAGCCAGCATCATCATCAGCGAGAGCAGTCACGAGTCATACACGATGAATGAAATTAACTTCAAATTAATCGTACGACATTACGAGCTATGGGACCAAGTATCTATCTTATTTGCTGACTTAAGCTGGTGCCCGCAACCTGTTGCGTGGAACTATTATTGGAAATGGAATCCGCGCAAGGAGAGCCCCGGTGAGTGACTATGCTCAGTCGTCTTTGGGCCGCTTAGCGAGTAACACGTGGCAACGCGTCTATTGAAGCTCGGTAAGTTATTTTACAAACTAACGAGATTGCAAAAATATGTCGAAAGATAAATAACTATATATTTATAATCTAACGAAAAATAATGTGCTAAATTATGGGCGTCCAGCTTCGCGTCCGAAGTCTATCAGCATTTTACAATTTCACTAGTTATATTAAAATCTAACGGGTTTTACAATTTTAAAGTGACATATATATTATAGCGCCGAACTGTGAAAACTTCGATAGCGCGATTCAAGATCGTGACGCTTATTAGTCCGCCCACAGGTTTTTCCGTAACGAAAAAAAAAAACAATTTGTATATCTCGCTTCATCGAACGTAATTTGTTAGTATCGTACTATCAGTACTGTGAGCGATTTGCGTTAATGTTATCAATTGATCGACCTGGCTACAACCTGTCGGTCTGTGTGTCTGCGTTTGACAAATGGGACACAACAGATTGAGTTGTATCTGCTAATGGAGGTGACGCACACTGGGGAGCCAGCATCATCATCAGCGAGAGCAGTCACGAGTCATACACGATGAATGAAATTAACTTCAAATTAATCGTACGACATTACGAGCTATGGGACCAAGTATCTATCTTATTTGCTGACTTAAGCTGGTGCCCGCAACCTGTTGCGTGGAACTATTATTGGAAATGGAATCCTATTTTTTAAAAACAAAACACTAAGATAAAAGTAGCCTAAGTTACTCTTATAACATCAACTATCCGCCAGTGAAAGTCAAAATCGGTTTTTCAGAAATTGGCCGTAACAAACATACAGACAGACGGACAATCAGATGTTATTATTAAAATTTGATTGATTTTTTGGTGTAGGTCTAGGTGTAGGTGTAGATGTAGTAAGTAGTAGGTTTTTGCTATAGGTGGAAGTGTAGTTATTTATTCCGGTTCAGAGTTAAGACAGAACAAAGTCTGTTGGGCCAACTAGTATCACATAAATGTCTTTTCCACACGATTTAGCCTTAAATGATGAGAAGCTTATTTTGCTAATATTATATCGCACATAAGCGGATTGAGCTGAGTATAAGGAGATTATCGCCAATCGATTCTCAATACAACCGTTGTATCTGCTAGTTGACTAACTGTTTATCATTCCCATAATCCTATAATATAAAGACGTGGATAATATAAATATTCCATATTATTTCTTTATTACTTCAAGTATTGATTACAAGTTGCGTGAATATCACTACAGTTTACTGTAATTGTTCGTTTTATAAGATTAAGGTTAATTTTGTGTACAATAGTTTGGAAATTAATTGGATTAACTTTATTTGTATAAGCCTCAATTTCACCAACGCATTTAACCGACGTTTAGGGCCGAGCTATGGTTTACGATCTGTCTGCCCCATTCTAACATTGAATGAGAGAGGGAGAAAGAATCTGAGTTTAGCGTTAAGCGAGTTTTAAGAAATTTGGTGAAATCGGTGCTAAGAAAGCTAACGCGCTCCCGCGGAGCAGCTGCACTAGGATTTGTATGTATTTTTTGACGCAGCGACAGCGGTAACACCGCAGCGCTTACGGCGCTGAAATCCATGCAGAATTAAGCGGCGCCGCCAGAGCTGCGGCGCATGTGGAAAGGCGCAAATAATAATACTGGCAATCTATTCAAACTTTTTAAGCTTTAGCAATTCTTTAAACCCTCGAGTGGGCGCACTATGAGAATTTTGCCATAAAGACCTTTAAAAAACTTATGCCTATAAAGTTTGGACTTTCTAGTAGCTGGCCCCACATTCTTTCTATACCCGTACCAAAGTGATGAATATCGAGAGTGGCCAGGTAGCGCGCGCCATTTTTACTACCGCATGCGCACACGCGTTAATGAATTTTTAAAAAATTACGACCTTTGTGGCTCAGTGGTTGAGCGTCTTGGTGCTAAAGCCGGGGGTCGCGGGTTCGAATTCCACCGAAGGAACAAAAAGTTTTTCCATGTTCCTCGGTTATTTTGTTATATATAATATGTGTATAATATAAAAGTATTATATTTCCGTTGTCTGGTACCCGTAATACAAGTTCTTCGAGAACTTACCACGGGATCAGATTGACGTAGCGTGAAGCGTCCATAGATATTGTTATTATTATAAAAACGTGTCTAATTATACGAGTAAATATTTTACCCCGACAAAATCGTAGTTCCCAAACGGGTGAACCTATTTCGATCTAGTTAATATTTTGTTTTAAAGCTGACATGTTTTCTAAGTTATTATATAATAATTAATAATCATCAGCTCGATCATTACTTGATAAAACGGAGGTTACTTAAAATTTTATTTTTTTCTTTCTTGTATAATTTAGATTAACCTTAATGCCTTGATGACAGTAATAATATAATACTGATGAACGCTTTAGTGTGCGGGGGCCCTAACACAAATTGACTTGTCGATATTAATGCTCCTGTTAAGCCGACGCCGTGAGATATAACCGTACGTGAATACGCGATGAACCGAGGACACAGGAGCTCATTAGATAAAGGAGGTAAGCTAAGGACTGTTGCACGAATAAGCTAAAGACGATGTGGATTCAAGGAGAACGAAAGAAGAAAGAGAGACGAGTGCTAAGATTAAGTACCTCTAGATTGATAGCTCCTGACGTCACAACTTGTTAGAGCGAGAATGTAAATTGGTCAATACTTGTGAAGAAACGAGACAAACTCAAACTCAAACTCAAAATTTTTATTTCCATGTAGGTTATAATATAACGCTTATAGAATTGTCCTACATGATGCCTACCACCGGTTCGGAAACTAGCCCGGCGAGAAGAACCGGCGTAAGAAACTCGCACGGGGCCACCTTTTAGCAAAAAGATGGGAAAATTGATCTTTTCAAAAAATATTTTTACAATGTTGTAACTTAATCTATATAACATTAGTTATAAGTACATAAAACATACTTAAGTACATAAAAGCAGCCTCGCATGGGGCCATCTTATTCCCAAGGTGTGCAACCGTTAATGAAATCACTGACTTTATAATAACCTTTAGCACACAAACGTTCTTTAACTACTTTTTTAAATTTATTAATAGACAGACTTTGAACGTTTTCTGGGATTCTATTGTATAGGCGTATACATTGACCTTTAAAAGATTTACTAACTTTACTTAGTCTGATCACCGGAATGTCTAATTTGTGTTTATTTCTAGTGTTCATGCAATGATTATTACTTTTCGTATTGAACATATTTAAATTTTTTCTAACATACAACACTTTGTCTAAAATGTATTGAGAAGCGACGGTCAGAATTCCTATTTCTTTAAACTTTTCTCTCAGAGATTCAAAGCAGGACATTTTGTTAATAGAACGTAATTGCTCGCTTCTGCAGCACAAATATTGTATTGATGTCGGCGGCATTTCCCCATAAAAGAATGCCGTAAGACATTCTACTGTGAAAATAACTAAAATAAACAAGTCGCGCCGTTTCTTCGTCAGAAATTTCCCTAATTTTTCTGACTGCATATGCTGCAGAACTGAGTCTATCTGCAAGATTCGCAACATGAGGACCCCACTGTAATTTACTATCTAGTGTTATACCTAAAAATACAGTGGTGTCCACTAAGTTCATTTTCTCGTCATTTAATAGTATATTGGTTTGAACTTGCCTAACATTGGGCAAAGTAAACTTTAAACATTTTGTTTTATTTGAATTTAAAAGTAAATTATTAACATTAAGCCAATGTACTATTTTAGATTACCTCGCACTATTTACCTCGTCGTAATTTGACTGTTGTCGCTTCACATTAAAAATGAGTGACGTGTCATCGGCAAAAAGTACTATCTCATTATCATTATCTTTAATTAGATAAGGTAAGTCATTGAGACAGTGCGGCGACGATCTTGCAATGAAATATGTATCTTACTTTGTACTGAATAAAGTTCAATTGTGATTCGCTTGTTTAAAAAAGCAGCGCTGTGAGCTAACGCTTTTTTTCACCCTCTAGTATGTCAGTTACTTTTGACCACAGGGTCAATGTTGGGCCTAGAAGTCAGAAAAGAAAGCTAACATAATGATGATAAAAAGATGGGGAAATCATAGTAAGACTAGCATTAATGCCCGCGGCTTTGCTTATTTATTATTTAAATTAGGTTTTAAACTTTTAACATCTTGGGGGTTGAATTTTTAAAAATCCTTCCTTAGTGGATGCATACGTCATATATAGAAATAACTGTGCTAAATTGGGTTTGCCCTGTGCGTTGATCATCAGTCATCAGTCAGTTGTATATAATATATTAAATAAATTGCGATCCTGACGTGAGAGTTTCATAAGTACGAGTAGCTATGGAACAATACAATATTTGGAGACGCAAGGACGAAGAGCAGAAGTTTAGTTCTAGTATTAGTCCAACTCGTTGGCCAATAAGTAAGAGTTATCGCAATCGAGGACAAGGGAACAATAGAGACATCGTCAATGGAAGTAAATAAATCGGGGATTTGGTACTAGATGAGTGGGGGAAGACAAGCTGGGGACAAGCTGGGGACAATCCCTCGTTAGCGTCTGTAATTACCGCGCCTACTAATTATTACGGAAAACTCCGGCGAAATTAGATCAAAACTCTACAGACATTTTTGCCCGAAATGTTTAAGTTAAAAAATGATTTAATACAAAATTAACGTTCGATTTGAATTTACTTGATAATTTGTTTAACCTTAAATATGCGAAATCATGTGAGGTTTAGATCTTATTAGAATCTTAATTTTTGTGATACCTACTAAGGATCAAATTCATGGGCGAAGGTAATCGCTTTTTATCAGGTGATCCGTTTGCTCGTTTGCCCTCTAGTTTTATCGGAACCGTACATTTTGTCGCGATAAAAAGTAGCCTAGGTCCTTTCCCGTGGTCTACTCTATACTGTACCAAATTTCATCAATATCGGTACAGTAGTTTTGGAGCCTTTTCCATGCAAACAAAAATAAAAACTTTTCCTCTTTATATATTATATTGGTTTAGAAAAATAAACCGAAACAAAATGATACGCGACGCGGCTCTGCATTTTTAAGATAGCTATTTATAATTGAACTCTATTCATTACACAATATACACGAATTCAAGATATATAGGTACAAGACATTATAAGAGTTTGAATGTTTTTCGTCTTCCAAACCCTTAGAAATCCCTCACATTTTGCAACCCCATGCTTCGACTCGTAAATATAAAATCCCATCTGGAAGAATGGTCTAGTGTGGCATGGGGTGGCGTGTTGAGAATTGTGTGACGTGATGTGTTCCGTCTCACGCAGCGACCTATTACAGGGGACTCCCCGTAGATTGGAGCAAGACACACTTGATTCATGAAATAAAAATTAAAAACCTATTTATCTATTAATAGCAAAAAGTGTAAAACTTTATAAAAATAATTAGTCACAACTCGTGACAACAATTTTATTAAACTCGAAACTAAATATGGCTAAAAATTATGAAATTAGAAACTTTACGATTTATAACAAATTAGACGCTATTGCATCAAATTATCACTTCACAAAACACTTCACAATTATCACTTTAAAATTAATACGATTCACTGGTTAGGTCCTCTCGCTTAGACCGTTCGATATTGACTGTGTAGAAATCGGCTGTGTTGAAATCGAAGAGACCTCCCTCCTCTATGAACCGAGAGTGGGGGAACTTGTCGTTCCCTGTTCAGATACCTGTTGTTGTTTATGCTGTGCTTATCGACACCTGCAATGCAGGTGTTGTTATTCAGGAACACGTGCAATGATAAAAACCACACTTGTTGTTTAAAAACTCGTAAATATTGAGATCAATTTTAAATTAAACCTAATACGGCCTCTCCTGACGTGTGGCTGTCCCCAGCCACTCTCTTGTTTAAACGGTTGTCATGTTGCCTCTATCTAGGTAAATGGACTACAAGATTGCATTTACTTATCGATGTAATTGACTTCTAGACTCTTATTCGGTTGTGTATTTTTAATACATTTTAATCTGCTGAAAACAAAAAGAATGTTCACAAAAATTTGATACCAAAAATTATCTTTTGTAATGTTAGAACAAGAAAACTCATAACAAAACTATAAGCTACTACGACTCCCTTTCAATTTGAATGATCAGTAAGTCGATTCTGCCAATTAAATCTGTCAGTAAAACAGTTTCAATGCAGTCTTGATATGCTAAAACATCAAAATGGTATTCTTGTAAACGTCAACCCGACGTCAAACGCGCCTTGATTGGTCCAAAGTCCAAAAATCAGTTTATCATATCAAGACGATTCGTTCATAATTCACTGAAAGTAAATTGGAAGTCTTCAAGTTACATACTAGAATTTTAAATGGTTTTTATTTTTACTAGACTTTATAGTTTACAGATTATTTTGTTGTTGCTTGCTTACTTTCCTCTTTAAAGTAAAGCTTTTGACTGCGCTTAACTAAATATAAGCGCAATATAAAAGTGATGTTCTTTCATTTGATCTATACTTCATGATCTGATGAGATTACCTGTAAGCAAATAATCACACCAGAGCTAACATTTAATGCTCGAATAACAGTCGTAAATATGTCGCAGAAAATCAACGCTCAATACTAAATAGCAGAGCCAGTACTCAATGCTAAAAAGCAGAGCCATGCTAAATGCAAATGAGCAGAGCCAACGCTCAATGCTTAAGAGCATAGCCAACGCTCAATGCTAAAAGCAGAGCCAACGTTTGACGATAAACAGCAGAGCCAAAGCTCAATGCTAAACAGCAGAGCGAAAGCTCGATGCTTAACAGTAGAGTTAACGCACAATGCTAAGGAGCAGAGCCAACAATGCTTTAGAGCAGAGCCAACAATGCTAAATAACAAATCCAACGCTCAATGCTAAACAGCAGAGTCTGTATTGTACTGTATTAATAACTATTGTCAATGTCTCTAATTCATAAGAATGGTACGTTACCATTCTTCAAGTTCATCTCGTAGTGTAGTCTTGCTTAAATATGACAACACGCAGTTCATTATTATACACGGAAAAGTATACCGCCAAATCAATAAAGCTTGTGTCATATGCAATTCAGTTTATATCATTGTGGGCCAATTATTGCCAAATACACTATTTCGCTTTAAGCCACTCAATTAAACAATGTCATAACTTTTCCTGTTACTTCCCCTTGTAATTTAACCGTATTTCGTAATGGGATAGCAACAGATGCTATTTTTGATGCATAGTCATAAATGTATAACGACGGAAATATCCGACCGAAACTCACAAATGTCAGACTCCTTTGATACATAATAGGTAGGTTACCTGAAAGTCATATTAAAATTTCTTATTTATTTATACTGCTCGGCCTAACCTGACCCTTTAAAATAGTTCTCCCTCAATATTCAGCCTGTGGCTACAAACATACTTTTTTTCATCATTTGATTGAAAAACCATCAGTTGCTGGAATTACCAAAACTTCATGTAAATTGATAACAGCTATGAAGCACAAATGACAGTGGACGCTAATATTAGTACTCGGTATGTTGTCAGTAGGTTTTTACCAAACCCAAAACTACAAGAGAACAATTTTGGTAAACCATTCTCATATGCTGTCAAAGTGTTGTCAAAAGGAAAGTAATTCTAAAAACTTTTATCCCAAAATAGCATAATATGTGTCATTCGAAAGTTTTATGCAATTACAATTGGATACATGAATTGTCAACAGTAGGTAGTTATAAAAATTACGAAACTTGTTTGTTTTCTTTGTATATAAAAATATTGCGACCCTCTTTATTGCTGCCTTTCGAATAAAGAGTCTCACAAACTCGACACTAAACTATAGTTGATGTTCGTACCGTTAGTTAAGAAATCTTTAAACTTATTTACAACAAACATTAATTAATCGCGATCAGAACCTACAAGTTCTGTCTTTACAGAAAACCGCTTACCAGTTTATGACACAATATTATTTTCGGTGTAAAGATCTTTATTTCCCATTAAGAGACAGTAGCCACTTACATGAGAAAAATAAACTTAAAAGAAAGTTTACAGTGCATTATCAGTCGTCGATTGCGGGTACATTTAAAAACTTATAGAAGTGAGTATCTTCGCTGCGTAATATTATTTTTACCCTTATTGGTTCTTACATAAGGCAATACGATATGATTGGCTCGTCGAGTTGTGTATGTGTTTGTTTGTTTCTTTGTTGGGAACGTGAGTTGTGTGTGTATTAGTTTGAGTTTTATTTTGTATACGAGAATAGGTACATGTATGATATGTGTAAAATTGTAACAAATCTGCTGCAATTAACTTTAGGTTAATAATTTAGGCGTAGGAATGCACCACGCCACACTATACGCGATTCAACACGTCTGATTCGACTTGAAATGAACTTAATATCCAGTTGCCCTAGACCAAACACAAAATTTAATATTATGTCGTCATAGACCAAATAACACAGATTCAGTTACTAAAGAGACGCACAACAGTGCATGGATTGATACATCTACATAATATATTCCTCCTATAACATTACTCGTGTCTTGAAACTCAAAACGTTAACATCTTTGTCTCGCACATCTCGCGAAAGAAACATGATCTGTCCCGTCCGACCAGCTTTGGGCGAGAACACTGCACAATATGATCATGACTAATAATAACTCCCCACACCGATTTTGGTGATGGTGGTCGGTATCATTGAAACCAGGCCAGTTACGCAGGAGTAATTTTATAGCACTCAAGTGAGTGCGCAGTACATGAGAGCACTCTTTATTTACTGTCGTAACCCATTACGTTGGACGACCGACACGACTGGTAAGAGATCAGGCGTAGGACCAACCTTTTACATGCCCATCCGACGCATGGATCGTCTTTCTTGTCAGAAAATCAGGTTATGAGCCTGCTTTGTCCTAACCAAACTTGGAAACAACATTTAATATTTTAAATCATGACTAATGCCACACCCAAAGTAGGTGTTGATACTACCACTTGATAGTCTCTCGCGTATGCTACGATCAAACGGCGTACTGTGCGTTACCCTTCTGTATCTAAACTGCAATGGATGATATACCCCTTTAGTTTTAAATAAAATAGGAAACAGCAAAGTTATTTTATGAGAGACGGGTAACTAACAGTTGCATCTCGTAATTACTAGTATCGGTTATTGTTCGCGCCTTTAGCGCGCGTTTCGCCACTCCGTGTACCTCCGCGGTACTCGAGGGGCGTGCGGGGGCCCAACTGCAACGGAGCCGACCGGCATGCGGTCGACGGCAGCCACTAGCCACTACACATACAGACTCCTCGGCAGCTGAACGAGTACACTAATATTTGTAACGCAAGAATAAACGTCTTATTACAGTCCGCTTTTCATTGATGAATCCCATAGGAGCAAAACTTTGCGTCCTCAACAATTATGCTCAATTTTATAATTGCAATAATCAAATATTGCAAATACGATTTTTAAATTCAAAGAAACACGCAACATCATTTGCGTATGTAAATTTTAAGTAAGTAGTCATAACGTTACACTAAATTCCCGCAAAATGGAATCTCCGTAAACAAAACTTAAAATTTTCGTTTTTAGATAGACATGTATCCCATTTATAAATATTCCTTGTTCCCGCACCCAGTTCACTCAAAAATAGACATGAGTGTAAACTAGGAACAAAACGTGAAATATAATAATCATGGTTCGATCTTACCTTACTTTACACCTTACTGGTCAAAGCACCGATGAGGTGACCCGTAAAGTCGTAAGAACTCGCCGATGAGGCACAGGGTAGCTCACACACTCGGTAGCACGCACACTCAGAGTAGCTACTTTTACCACTGACCTGGTGGTCTTTGGGAACTCATAAACTCCCTTTTTTTGACTTCTTTTATTCCTTTTGGCCATATTTATTTTTCAGAACGTGATAGGCTGGAGCCGATCCCACTTCTGATAATAGCAAAAAGTGTAAAACTTTATAAAAATAATTAGTCACAACTCGTGACAACAATTTTATTAAACTCGAAACTAAATATGGCTAAAAATTATGAAATTAGAAACTTTACGATTTATAACAAATTAGACGCTATTGCATCAAATTATCACTTCACAAAACACTTCACAATTATCACTTTAAAATTAATACGATTCACTGGTTAGGTCCTCTCGCTTAGACCGTTCGATATTGACTGTGTAGAAATCGGCTGTGTTGAAATCGAAGAGACCTCCCTCCTCTATGAACCGAGAGTGGGGGAACTTGTCGTTCCCTGTTCAGATACCTGTTGTTGTTTATGCTGTGCTTATCGACACCTGCAATGCAGGTGTTGTTATTCAGGAACACGTGCAATGATAAAAACCACACTTGTTGTTTAAAAACTCGTAAATATTGAGATCAATTTTAAATTAAACCTAATACTATATTTTCCCCATCCTATGCATGGATCATCTTTCCTATCAGGAAATCAGGCGTGATCACCTGCATTGTCCTAACCTAACCAATCTTGTATAAAACATTTTCCGAGTCGAGAGCCAAGCTCTAAACCACTGGACCACGGAGGCTGTTAACAATAAACGGCATTTTTTGGGAGGGATACATTAATTTGTAAAATATTTTTTGACATAAAAGTGCGTTCAGTCCCGCGCACGTAGGTACCTACGTTACGTTCGCACGTAACTGACACACGTTTACGTTCCCCCCACAGATAGTTTATTATGTTTCTGTACGTGTGTTCGTGTAAATTGTCGAATATAAAATATGGCGTGTGCTATTTTTGGCAGTATTCTTCCCCAGCAACAAATTTTTATAATTTTATAAATCAATCAATCAAATAATTTATTGCAAGAATATGGTATACATAAGGTCTATTATATACACAATATACTTCATACACGTCAATGTCCCAGAAACATTGAAAACTTGTTTGTATCCTCGGTGGGATCGAACTTAAGCGTCGTCGGTGTTATACGTGTATTATATAATAAAAAATTAAATATAATAATTGTATAAAATTGTATTAAATTAAGTATTGCATAAGTTAACGTTGTCTGGTACCTGTAACACAAGTTATCACGGGACCAGATTGACATAGCATCCACAGATTTATAGAGTATATTAGTGAGAGTTTATGTTAGAACTTTAGAAACCGGGCAACTTTTGCAAAAAATAATGTTTATATTATGACAAGAAATACTTTAAAGCTTACAGCGGATAAACCCAAGAGGACTAAGATAATAGATCTTATCATCACTACACAGTATTCCGCCTGTCACCCGAACCTCAAAGCTGTGAAACTGTACAGTGATTTTAGGATAGGGTAGTTGGCTACATGTAAAATATAATATACTGTAGTATAATATTACATAGCACCTGGGTAACCGAGCTTTGCTGATAAATTTAAAATAATAAAAAGAATATTTCATTTGTTTAATGTAAAAAATATAAAATATAGCATTTTATATTTATTGTAGTTTAGTAAGTGCATTTTGAAGTTATAAAAAAACCTACTTAATTAGTTTACTTACATGAAATACAAAACATATCAATATCGTAATTATTAAACGCAATAATTCGGAGGTATTAAATATGTATAACATAGTAAATATGTGATCTTGCAACCTATATATTATATTAATATATTTCATTTAATTGCAGTAACTCGTGACGTCAGACTTTTGCATGGGGCGTTTTCTAAAGAGACTATAATATTATTATTATAGATCACTATATATAAACTATATATTTTTAATATAAAAATTAAATACGATTTATTTCGGGCTGCATAGGCCCATATTATAAATACCTTATAGACTAACATACATATTACTATATTATATTATATAACTAACACTAAACACGTATTGTCTGCGACGTGGGCGCGAAGTGTTCGGGAGTCGTCCTCTGAATCATAAGAATCAATCTGAATCTGAATATACCTTACTGTTTCTTTTGAGACTACTCATATTTAATTACGAAATTATAAATATAAATACAGGCAAGTAACATATTCTCTTAACGACTGAACCCTTAGTTTTAGACGAACTTAAATAAAAAAAGTTTAAAATAAAGTAAATGAAATAAATTGAGGGTTGTTTTAGTCTAAGAGTAGATTTTCAATTGGCAGATAAATATAAGGTAAAAATTGAATTATTATTGATATTATATTAAACTCTTTGAGTAAACTCGCCAACAGCGGAATAAAGTATAGACAAAGCTTTTTATCGGAGATTCGACTGTAAAAAAAACTCGGTAGATATATCTAAATATATAAAAAAAGCAAACCTGACTCATCTATCAACGTACGTTCGAAACTACTGAACAGATTTTGCTGGGCATTCAGATAGTTATAATGACGTAGGCATCCGCTAAGAAAGGATTTTTGAAAATTTTGCTTCCTAAGGGAGTGAAAAAGGGGTTAAAACTTTGCATGGAAACCGAACTCCACGCGGATGAAGACGCGGGCAAAAGCTAGTATTTAAATATTGTTATGGGTGATTTAAAAAACAATTTTTTGGCACTTAGCACATTTAAAATTTAAAACTGTTAAGTAAATAATTTTTTGCTTGTATTAACATCATTCGTATATAACGAATAATATAATAAAGAGGGAAGAATTGTTTGTTAGTATGTTTATTTGTTTGTTTGCATTTTGACTATCTATAACTATATCTATAATGGTGAAATTGTCCACCGTTATAGATATAGTTATAGCGTGAACTACGGGAAGAGACAAGCTACTTTTTGTTTTACGAACACACAATTTTATTTGGCAACTTATATATTATATGTCCCCGTAAAATTGTAAAAACCGTTAGATTGTAATATTACTAGAGATATTGTAAAAAGTCTACAGATTTTCAAATAATCATTTCTTTTTACAATTGTACGCATTATTTTTCGATATAATTATTTTTACGAGTATGAAAAAGCAAACAAATATTATGGTGGCGCGGGACACTTGCGTTTAATTAATCGGCACGGTAAATATTACAATATAACGAAAAATAATGTGTACAATTGTATGGAGAAATGTTTATTTGACAATCTGTCGACTTTTTACAATATCTCTAGTAATATTACAATCTAACGGATTTTACAATTTTACGGTTACATTGTATATCTTGTGACTCAGTGGTTGAGTGACTCTAATTCCGCCGCAAGGAATAAAAAGTTTTTTTGTGTTCCTGGGTCATGGATGTTGATGATGATGATGTATTTAATTATATTATGTGTAAAATATGACAAATCTTAAATATATGTATAATATAAAAGTATTAAATATACTTCCCATTTTCTGGTCACCGTAACACGTCCTTCGAATAGGTACTTAGCACTCCAGTGCCAAAAAACAGACTGACAATGTGTGAATAGTCCATAGATAATTATTATTATTAAATAATCATATGTAATAATCAATCTTCTTATATATAAAAATGTTATGTTGGTTTGTGTACGCTTTAAAAACTCAAAAAGTTCTGCACTGATCGAGCTGAAATTTTAGCATGATATATAATCCGCATCAAGGATTGTTTTTATCTACTTTTTATTGCGGGGAAATGTACGGTTTCCGTGGGATACTTTATTTACAGTTTCACGTAAAAACTACTGAACCGATAATCATGAAATTGCCACAGATATAAAGTAGACCACGGTAAAAGACATAGGCTACTTTTTATCGCGGGACATAATAATAACCTTATATTATGAAAGTTCCCGTGGGTTACTGTACTTACGCGGGCGTAGCCGCGGGCATCAGCTAGTACATAATAATTAAAACTTGACGAAAATATTTAAAACTTATCCTACGGTAACTCACAGACTGTATTCAAAATCCTGTATGAGGTTAAGTGTTTTATTTACTAGTAACTAACTGGTAACTAAAGCACTCGTTAAATTGAAATTAGATAGTTGAACTAAATGTAGCGGCGCTGTAAAAACCCGGACTCGGTCGTTAGCGCAAAGCCTCGCTTGTGAACACACGAAAATTTAAATCTATTTATACTCGCCAAACGTTTTTTTGTTCGTTGGATATTTTTAAAAGCTTGAAAGTGGTTGTTAGGTTTTGTTTGGACCTACGTATAATGTTTTTATTGCATGTATTTCTTTTCACTATCCGGCTATGTATTTTAGTCATATATAATATGCTACCATCCAGCTGGGCGGGTGGGCAATGCAGCAGCTTGCATCCCGACCGCTGGGTGAATATTACTACAGATAGGGTACCAGAAAACGGACGACGCCACCATGGCTGATGAGAAAAAGACGGCACCATGAGCTGGATGCATACCAGTCAGGCTGGCCAACGGTGGCGCAGGAACGAGAGCAATGGAAGACCTTGGGGAAAGCCTTTGCCCAGTAGTGGGACAGCTACAAAAAAAATGTACTAAGAGATAAATTATAAATAAACTACACCTACTTCTTCGATGATGATGCTGCAGCACACTTATAAGTACGTGAGAGATCGCCCAGTAGTCGAAATTCGCCTGAGGTAATGTGTGGTGTTCTTATTTTTATATATTTTATGTATTGAGCAGAATGTGTGCAGGAACTAGAAAGCTAATATTTAATAGTAGATTATGCACCAAGGGGATAAAACAGTGTCTTGCGTCACGGGCAGCATATTGGACCCTGAGCGTAACGAGGGACTCTAAGAGTTAACTCCCGAGTATAGCGAGGGAGTTAAAACTTAACTTCCGAGCGAAGCGAGGCAGTTATGTAGAGTCCTGCGTGAAGCGAGGGGTTGAAGCTGCCCAAGACGAAGACAGGCTTTATCCCAGAGGTGCATACTCTACTTTTCATAACTACTGCGAGGCAATAAAAACCCAGGGCTACATTTTTAATAAGCTCCGGAGTCAAATCACTATCGCTCGACGACATTTTGACACGTGAGAATGTTAAAACAGGGAAATGTTAAAATAACGTAGCAGGTACCTATTTTACTTTCTGAAAATAGCAAACCAAACACTGGCTTTTGTTTTGAATTTTTTCAATCGCGTTTTTCTGTTGTTATAGGTGGCCAGTTCGATTTTCGAATAAACTCTCTTTGCAATGCCATATTTTTATTGAAAAACTCTATGATAGATACAAATCTATTAGGAGTTTTCATACGTATTTTAACGTTCCAAATTCAAATCACTTTAATCCCTTTGGAGTTTATGAATACAACATTATCTCCCTTGGGAGTCAATGACTTGCTTTACGTTGAGATTGCGATATATTATAATCGGACATTGTCGAGCAGGTGATATGAAAATAATAATTATAAATACACAAAGTTAATATACATTTCCATCAAGCAAATGCACGCATATCCACGCCAAGTTAGAACTGACCCAATCGAACTCATCGAGTCGATTGGAAGATAGATATTAGATTGTATGGTGCATGGCTATCAATAGACATTAGCTCTATGTCCAATAGGCTATTAGAGTAAAAAATATTTTTATTCAATAGAACAATGTTCTTTCAACAAGAAACAAATCTTCAATGGGATCATTCAGGTGAATATTTTAATTGGATCCAACGACGTGGTCTTGATCAGTAATCAAAAATTTATTTTACACTTTTTTGCCCTCTATAATTACTTTAATTTCTTGGCTTACATCTAACTTACTGTAATTCCAACTGAAAGTTTAAAGGAATAGAATTAAAAATCGCGGAACTTAAACATTTTTGAGCTCAGTCTGATTATTTTCCCACGGAAAGAAAGCTTTATCGTAATGAGTTTACTTTGCACAGAAATCCTATTCGGCGTAGAGGGGGTGGGGAGGAGGTAAAAGGGGGATTACGTATGAGTCGTAGGTAACTAGGCAATTGTAGTAACCTGCTTGTGAAATCGCGCGCAACTTATGCGTTCCAATAATAGTTGTGCATGTTTTTTCTCCTTTGTTAGAGAGTTTTTACGATGTTTTTTAAACCTAAAGTAGCTAAAGATATGGTATTAAATAAAGTATTATAATTGTTATTAAAAAGTATTACTGTAAGGGCTGATTTTTCAATCGTCAGAAAACTTTTACCTGAGGAATAAATATGTGACTTTTACGCATTTTGTATTAAAAAATCTGTCAAAACATATTTGTTCCTCAGGTCAGATAACTCAGCCATTATACAGTCACTTTTGACTTCTATTCAGTATTATACGACTAATGCCCGGTTACCGATTTTTTTTGGCGGCAGCTTATCTATTCAATAGCGCTTTTGACTGGTTAACGACGTAGCATGAAAGATTGTCTGTGTGGAAAATAAATTCAAAGTAATAATAATAAATAGTACTTTATAATTTTAATAAACAGTATATTTGCTCGTCTATCGCCTTTGTGGTTCAACTCTATAGATAGCGTATAACGAATTTTGTGTACCGTGTAAACTAAACAAGCTAGTTATGTCGAACGGATAACAAGCTACACGCTACCAGGCTTACAGCAGCCAACAGGAGCATGTCATGTATTATTCAAATGCGTTTGTGAATATTATATCTATCAAATTCATACAGCGCTAGTTCTAAATTATGTATTAAAGTGTTAATATTTCGTAGTTATGCTAAACTAAATACCCCCTTACTAATAAACGCTTTTGAATAGTTATACAGTGTTTTGTTCCCGTCAGACAAGTGACATTTTGAATTCGATAGAAGGAGACAAATCACTGTATAACTATTCAAAGCTTATACAGGGATTATTAGTAAGGGGGTATGGGATTAAATCGTTAATTAATACTAAATAGTTTTTCAATTCAATATCGAACGAGAGAATACGAACATTGAAATTTTAAAGATACTCGGGAGCTACTATAGAAAAAGGCGCACAAAACAATCTCTCGTATCTAACAAGATATCGCAGTAATAAAATTATCAAACGCGCAATTATAATGTAGCGCGCGGCACTGGCGGGCAGTCGTGAGGTGAAGCGTATCTCCTTCCACGTAAATGAAGTCGCCGGTATATTTTAGCGATATCCGAAGTAACTGTTCCACGCGGACGAAGTCGCGGGCAAAAGCTAGTATTGTTATATTTAGGGTACTGTGCCAATTGGTTATACGGTGTGTGCCCCGCACCGCCATATTTGTTTGCTTTTTCATAATAATAATTAGAACGAAAAATAATGCGTACAATTGTAGGGAAAAAATTGTATTTGACAATCTGTCAGTATATCACTAGTAATATTACAATCTAACGATTTTTACAATTTTACGGTGACATATATAACGTTATATAAAATCAATTACAAAAATGGTTTAGGCAGAAAAGTTTAGTGTTCTGAACAGGTCAAAGCAGTATTTCAGTCCGGTCCAACGCCGACAACTCTATAAGGCGTAGGTTCGGTCTCACATGGAATACTGTTCTCATCTCTGGGCAGGGGCGCCAAAGTACCAGCTTCTCCCTCTGGATCGTATCCAACGTAGGGCCGCTCGAATTGTCGACTGCCATAGTGTTTCAAACAGGCTTGACTCCTTAGAGCTACGTAGAGATGTAGCATCGCTCTGCATCCTCTATCGGTCATATTACGGGGAATTGTTTGGACTTATACCTGCTGCAACTTTTCGCCACCGTTCCAAGCGACAAAATATTTACCATCCTCATCACCTTGCATATGTAGCAGTCCTCCACCGTGCGCTTTACCCGAAGCTTTCTGCTGCGCACTGTAAAACCCTGGAATGAACTGTCGCCAGAATTACTAGATATAATTTTTTTCGTATTTCAATTTTTTTTCTGCCATAACATCTTTGCATAAATATATGTAATTGATTGTACTGTCGGTTCTTGGTGGAAATTCACGTTGAACACTAATAAAACACAATTTTTCGTGCACTTTTTCCACTATATTAAGATATAATTATAAATTTTAATAAATAACACGACCGGTTTCGAATTAAATCATCATCTTTGCATAAGCTAAACCTTCTATAATAGTCAAAAGTCATACATACTTTATTGAATTAAAAATGAATTGTCTTGACATCATAAACTGATTTTTGGAGTTCAGACCAATCAAAACAGTTTATGAGAATACCATTTCGCAGTTTTAACATAATATCGGGACTGGAATTATAATTAGCAGAGTTGGCCTTCTGCGCTCTAATATTTAATAATTAAGAAAAATCGATATTGGATATTGATGCAACGTGACCTAAAACCGAGACCAGATCTAGAACTTCTAGAATTTAATACATTGTTGCTTCATTTGCGGTAAGTTTGCAGTGCAAATATCAACATTAAATAATGACAATAGTAAATTAAGAAATTGTAGAAAAGTTTGATCATTGTTATGTTGTAAAAGATTTCACGTCCTAGTAATTTTAAACAGGAATGTAATGCCGGATTAAGAATTAAGAATAATTAAACGAATAAAATTTTTGTCTCGAGTAAATAACTTTTATTTATGCTATTAAAATGACACTAGACATTTTAAAAGAAATATCTTTTAACTTAATATTGTACTAGGGTAGCCGTGTATTTTACTTCGTATCGTCCAATCGGCATAACGCTGCCGGTGATTAGTTTGCACTGACCGTGGCCACCAATCCACCCACGCGCCCACGCGTGGGCGCGTGGGCGGAATGGCATGAAAGTGATGTATAAGGACGATATGCCGATTGGACAATAAGAAGTATACTGTATAGCTAATAGCTATATAATTATTTTAACAAAACACTCATAACACAAGTACGAGTTTAATTGAACAACACTTTTAACATTCAAACGTATACAAAGTGTGTCTACCAAGTTTCTACCACTTGAGAACGAAAAGTACTTCAAACCAATTAGGGGCGACGGCTCGTGAAATACTTTCGGCGACTTTTTAATACACTCGCGTATGGTACGCCGAAGTTGACAACTTTTTACTTGCGAGTAATGGCAAACGTTTAGACTTTGAAAGCGTTTAACGTACAAACTGATTGTTAACATAAAGTTATGGGATGTAGGTTAAAAGGAAGCTTTTGACTGTAGTTTTAAAACATTTGATTTCTCGGATTTAGTATTTACGAGTACATTACTATATTTACCCAACAGACGTCATATTTACTCGTATGAACTGGAATAAATAAATATCTACCTACATGCCTACATGCACCTACAGGTTCTACATTAACAACTACATCACCTACATATACAGCTACCTACACCAACGTACACTTGCTACCTACACCTACACCTACAACATACACCTACTACTACGATTGTACGATTGTACCTACCTAAGATCTGTAAAATATATAATAACAGAACTAATTATTTTTGTAAGAATTGGTTAGATATTTCTTCAATTTTACCATTGTTATACTATATAAGTACCTATTGTAATTTGTAGAAGGCGCGCGTCGAATTTTGCTGTACCGCACAAACCGTGAAGGTTTATGGTACACATAAAACTGTCTAATATCTAAACTATCTAAGGTTGTAATATATGTTGTTTAATAAATAAATAAATACTAGGTACCACTGAGGGTTGAAGATTATTACAGTATTAATATCGCTATTAAACAATTGGCCAACCCCCATTAAGTTGACTGCCATCTAATAAGTTTTAATTTATAAGTTTTATTATTATGAACGTAGCCGTTCATGGCGGCCGGTATGTTTAAACCTCTTTTAGTATTTTCAGTATTTTATATTTTGAATTGATTTGTCATGTTTTGAATGATCTTTATTTAAATTATTAGTTCATTTAATTTATAATAGATGGCAGGAAATTAGTTCTACATCACGCTATCGATACACCAAGAGCTATGTATATAAGGCAGGAAGTAGTTTCTAATGTTGAATTGGAATTGGATCTCGAATTTGGAAGATAGTAATACACGTCTACTAGTGATAAAAGTGGTTTCATTAAGTAGATATTTTTGGGGATTCTGTTCAATTATAAATATTTAAAAAAGGTGAAAATTTGGGATGGTTTTTAATGCCGAATCATAAAATAAAAAAATGACAAAAACTGTAATATTTATATTTAGGTGTATTGTCACTAAGGGGTATGAAAATAGTTTAAAATCAATTCTCATATATACCATAATATACACCAGCAAAATTTCATAAAAATAGGTCAAGCCGTTTCGGAGGAGTTCAAACACATCTTATAATATAAATAGGATTACAATGACTAGGAGAAAAGAGGCTATAAGAGTTTGATTCGTAAAATTAATCTTGACTTATCGATATCAGAGTATTTATTTTTATTAAATAAATACTAACATCAAAGCGAGCTTCTTTTGATAAATTCTTCTGAGCCTTTATTTAACTATCACCCCTCTTATCTAATCCGATTTTTCCGGCTCGCAGGACCAACACGTAATTCTATAACTAACCCCGTTTTAGACGAAGTAATTAAAATATTTCACTTTGACAAACTCCGGTATATCCAGACTAATATACTTATTAAAAGTTCCTCCATTTTTAGAGGTCCCAAGTTCGAAGTCATCAAAAATTTATCCGCGCCCAGCTCCAAGGGGATAAGTTTTAACGAACTGAATTATTTACTGACCACAATACATACTTTTGGAGGTTAAAGAAGTTTGAATACGTCGTATTTTTTTTGTGTATTAATTGTCTATTATCTTCGTGCTATATCTATCATCTTCTTTTTAATTCCCGACGTAAAAAGAGGGGTTTGACGTCTATCTGACTTATAACACCCCTCTTTTGTCCGTGGCATTGTGGCTCCCAAACGGATAAACCGATTTTGAACTTTTTTTGTTTGAAATGATCGAGAGTGCTTAACTGTTATTAATCATAATCAGTTATTATTCATCATCATCAGTTATTATTCACCATAATCAGTTATTATTCATCATCATCAGCTATTATTCATCATCATCAGTTATTATTCATCATCATTAGCTATTATTCATCATAATCAGTTATTATTCATTATCATCAGCTATTATTCATCATCATCAGTTATTATTCATCATCATTAGCTATTATTCATCATCATCAGTTATTATTCATCACCATCAGCTATTATTTATCATCATCAGCTCGCTCACTGGTTGACAATTCGAGGGTTACTTAAATTTTTTAATCTTGTTTATTAAATTTATATGACGACTAGATGTTGCCCGCGACTTCATGCGCGTAAAAGGTAATATCGATGAAACCGTACATTTTTCTGCGATAGAAAGTAGTTTATGTCCTTCCCCGTAGTCGACTCTATATTTGTGCCAAAAATTTATTAAAATCGGTCAAGTAGCATCGGAGCCTATTCAATGCAAATAAACAAACATACAAACAAACAAACTTTTCTTCTTTTTAGTATTAGTATATAAGTATAGATGAAAAAAATCGTAATTCTAATATTTGTAGTGTAGGTTAATTATGACAAGAAAGGCGTACATATTTTTTTCTTGCCGGGTAAAGAGAAACATAAGTACTTTTTGTATGACTCTGATTCATAGACAATCATTAACGACATAATTATAATAACACCGTTATTTGTGCCAATTTTCGACGTTATTTTGTGTAGCCTCGACTTTCACATTTATTTCGATATCTATAATAAGAGACCTTAATCATAATCGCCATATTACGCCAAATACTTTCTGTTCTCCTAGTATATTAGCGAAACTATTCTTCTAATTTACCTGTAATGTTTGTAATTTTATGGTATCGCAGTATATGAGTATATTAACGAAACAATTTTTCGTATTCAGCTCTAATAGCTAGTAATACCTATTGGTTATTTCAGGTGTAATCTCTATAACAGTTTGGATATAATGGCCAGTGTAATGTCGATACCATAAATTCAAGTGGCTGATGATTATCAGCCTAACCCAATTAAGCCGGGTACGATTCTCCTGTGTATACGTGTGTGTGGTGGTTAAACTATCAAATACGGCGAAGGTAGATATTATTCGCGTTAGGATTACAGTGAGTTATTAGTGCAAATGTCACAATAGGCAAGCGGACTGATTTTTAGGGTTCCGTAATACTTAAGGAACCCTTATAGTTTCGCTCTGTCCGTCTGTCTGTCTGTCTGTCTGTCCGCGCCTGTAGCTCCTGTAATTATGAATATAAGTTGATGAGATTTGGTGTAGTTATAGATTGTGTATAGATCACGGTTTCGG
Source organism: Glaucopsyche alexis (assembly GCA_905404095.1). Lineage (NCBI taxonomy): Eukaryota > Metazoa > Arthropoda > Insecta > Lepidoptera > Lycaenidae > Glaucopsyche > Glaucopsyche alexis. The sequence continues at coordinate 1,426,167 of FR990054.1, read as the reverse complement.
GATCATAAAAAAATAATAATTTTATATTTTAGGGGTGGCTCTCCATACATGTGAAGCGGGGATGAAAAATATTTTTTCACTCTACCCCATCGTGTGGGGTATTGTAGAATAGGTCTTTTAAAATAAAAGCAAGGTTTCATACGTTACTTTTTTATAAAGTTGACCATTTTCGAGTAATCGGCCTCCAAAGTAGTTTGTAAGTTGGTCCCCCCCCTAGCATTTTTAAACTATAAGAGATAGAAACTTGCAAATTTCCATGCTGATAGATCATGCTAAAAACTCTTTAGGAAAACTATTTTGAACAAAATCTAATTTCTATTTCTAGAGCAATTATAGATGAACAAATTAACATAGAGCAAAATAAGAATAATTATACATAATGAGAAATGATTATTTAAAATAATGTTTCAAAATTGGTTGCATAATTAAAAAAAAACTGAAATTAATAATTAATAAAAAAAAAGGAATAAATAATAATTAAAATACGCTGTCGGGTTTGAACCTACATTCAAGGACAAACACTGTGATTAACTGAGCTGCAGTAATTATATGGATTATTACGAATTTATGTTTCTTTACCAGAATCAGAGCTAAGTTTTAAAACACATGTAAAATTTTAATTAATAATTAATTTTACGAATATGTGCCTTTTTTACCCATTATTACAATACTTTAATAACACTGAAAACACATTAATATGTATTATTAATTACCATAGTATTATTGTTTTTTATTATAATTTAATACCTACCTTTAATACTAAAAGCATCAATTTGCTAGTAACTTTACGAAAACAATATGGCGCTCATGAAGCATAGATACCAGGAGTCCGAACGGTATAGGCTTTTTAATAATAATTATGTACACAATAATAGGACCAGATCTTAGTTCTCTTTTCTGCCGCTACGCGTGCGAGACCGACGAGTACCGAGTGTTGCCAATACTATTATTTATTACAATTATATTTAAATTACCGTGAGGCAATTACCGTGTTCTACGGTATCTATTTTTCGAGAACAGTTTCTAAGAATTTCCTAAAACTTTTATATATTAAGATTTCAATCTTTCCAGAGCTGTCAATAGCAACTTTAAACTTCCCGCGTAATTTCAAACGAGTGCATGTCGGACCGTCGCGCGCTCTACCGGCAAAAAACTGTCCCCGTAATTGAGACCATTTTAACATTACGTTTAACATTACGTTCGGACTCCTTGTTATCCATACTTCGTGATGGCGCTACTCGCTAGTCTGTTTAAATCGTCGATTGTTTTTGAAAAATAATACTAGATGTCGCTGTGTTATTGGATTTAAATTCTGTATCACGCTATCGAAAACCTCACTGATATATTGTATAAGTAATAAGTATCTGGTTGCATTTTTTATACACTGAGATAGGTGATATCGTCTTAGACTTAAATATGCTCAAATATTAATAGCTAATTATTAAAATTAATAAAAACTCTTTAAAATATTTAATATCATCGAAATCGAATAAAAATTAATCTTAAAGAACATCTGGTAGTATATTCAGTATTCACTATACATTTTGATTATTAATCAACATTCAAAATAATAAAGAAATAATACATAATATTACATAATAATATTATTATTAATTTATCATACGTTTAAAATTTTATAGTGCACTATAGTGTATAGTCAACTTAATAGTTTACGGAACCCTCCTTAGACATGTCCTGACATGCTCTTGGTTAGGTTATTTTTTATTGCATGAATGAATAGTAGGTACTCTTAAATATGAGTAAATTCTCAGGAGAAACCGTATATCAAAAGTCAATATTTTCAAAGGTACAGCGATTTGTATATAAAATTTCGCAAGTCTCGTAAAAACGCTCCATACTAAAATCGTCATACAAATGACGTCACTATTGGATTAAAGTGTATTAAGTAGGTATAAAGTATACGGCCCCAGGAATATATTTGTAAATATCTCCGATATTTGTGCGTTTAAGTTCATACTTACCATAATGAATGTTTTTGTAATGTATTCAATTAGTAAACTACACATAAAATAATATATTTTTTTACATTTACCAGCTAGTAATGCCTCAATATTTCTGAATACATTAATGAAACTAAATATTTCAGATATTGTCCGATCTCCTATTGACGAATGTCGCTAAAGCCATGTTCATTCGCCAATGAAAGTTATCCACTACATTTGCACTGATGACTCACCAAGTATATTCCATACTGATAAAAACAAAAATAAACACATTAACTAACCGCCGAATTGTGAAGCAGTGAGCGAGCTGATGATGATGAATAAGAAAGCTAAGAAAACTCTCGATTTAGTCAGCTTCAAAAAATGCAGATCAAAATCAGTTCATTAATTTGGGAGCTACAATTGCCACAGACAGACACACAGACACACACACACACACAAACTGACAGACAGACACGTAAAAATTTAAAACCTCTGTTTTTTTTGGGCATAAAAATCATACTCGATGACCCAATCGTTTGTGCGAGCGATTCAGGAAAAATACATTTACTTAATTTTTTTTCGGCTAGGAATAGTTTATAATATGCTAGAATAAAAGTTAGTCTTATAATCCATCATACAACGACTTGAAATAAAATTTATAATAATTTAAGGCAAGGACCATGCTCAAAAACAAAATGATTTACACTACCGTATGCACATTGTAATAAGATTTTTTGCGTAGCATTATTTTCTATATTCATGTAGAAGACGGTGTTGGCAAGGTATTTTTAAATATCTTTTGAAATATTGTAAAATCACAAAAGTGTTCGGTTAAAATTGATATAACTTTTGGATTTAACAAAAAATATGTATGGTTCTTCACAAAATTTAATTTTAAGAGGTGATTTTATGACTTTTTAACTCAGGAAATATATGTGTATGTTACTGTAAAAGCTCGAACTACGGTAAATCCTAAGATTTTCCAGTAAAACCTAAGATTTACCAATTCTTAATGGTAAATGTCCAAAAAGGTTTGCGATCCGAACTTTTACCACCATTCACTTGGTAAATCTTAGGATTTACGTTAAAGGCACGGTAAATGTTGAAAAAAATCATGTCATTACGTTAAGAAGAAGGAAGCTGTTCATTACAGGCGTTTATAGTGCTATTATATTTTGACTATAGGCGGCGAAGTAAAGCTAATTGCGCCGATGATGGAAGATAATGGAGAAATCAAGTATTACGTTTGTTACGCAATTTATTTAACATTCTCGAAGAAACGCATGTTGCTGTTAGACACGGTGGAAGAACGAGGATGCTCAAATAATGTAACCGCAAGTATAAAAACATTACAGTTGAGGCTATCATGACATATTTGAAGCTATGACAAGGTTCCTTATTGACTAGGTAGGTATGACAAGGCCAGTTTCATATGTAATGACCTAATAACAAGTTTTTTTTACTACCTACAATTAATTGTAATTTTTTTACTTTGTTTATTGGACCCTTATAATAAGAAGAATAACGTATAATAAATTCAATTAGACTAACTTATGTACCTAAGCGTTATGTTTATATTTCGTTGTTAAATGCCAAATAGAAAAATACTGATTCAGTTAGATTAGCCAACGTAAGAGTTATGTTTGTGAGAAAATAAGTTTACCTGTATTATTTTTTGCTAATTAGGAAGTATTTTAAAGATTACTAGTTCCCAAATTTATTAATACAATAAAATAATTTCCGAAATGAAAAAAAATCCTATTTGGTTAGGATTAGTTATTTTATTAATATCGTTTGATACCTATATAATAATATTATGTACCTAAGGTTTTGACTAATAGTTAATTGAAATAAATGATTAAGAATTTATTGTTATATTCCTAAAACCAACATCTACCAGCTTGACAGCGGTAAAACCTAGCATATACTGAATTCGAATGGTAAAAGCCCGAAAAAATCGTCCCATTTTCAGAAATACTTACATTTACCAACTCGTGTCGGTAAATCCTAAGACTTACTCTTAAATCTTAAGATTTACCGTAGTTCGATCTTTTACAGTAACATATATATTTTTTCAAAATGTGTATGATTAAGACCCTGTCAAAGATTGTGTACTTCAGCCCATATTTTTTTCCAATTCGTAATTGAACTCTGACTAGATAAGACTAGGTGACGTGAAATGACAAAGTAGGCTATAACTTCGCCTTAAACTGAGTAATAAAAATGTAACATCATTAGCCATGAAGATACACTTATTCTGTATGTAAGCCTGTTACAATTTTATGGTGTTAGGTACAAATTGATCAACTTACTTTTTGAAGATAACTTTTTGAAGTAACCAGCCGTTTTACGAAATGACTAGGAATCAATGATTAACCGTAACTTATATTATGTACAGCCTGACGAATAGACCAAGAGATAGAGTGTATTAAATAGTAAATGGACATAAAGCTCACAAGGTTTATAGGATCTTTAACTTAGTTTGTACTGATAACGAAATATTTTAAGTATTTCCGATATATAGTGTTTACATATTTTTGTTTGCAGGGCGAGTTTTATCTGAGCCTAGTGTAAAGTGTAATCTACATAATTAGATTAGATTTTAAGAAGAGAATTGTCTCTTTTTTTTCAGTCATATTTTGCTACCATTATCATAATTTATTTTATTCATTTCATTTTTGCAGACGCACGTTGTATTTCATCTATCATTAGAACTCATTTTATCTATAAAAACATTGTTTATATTATTTTTATATTGTATGTTGGATCTGTTGACCCAGCAGCATTTCTCATAAACTCACGGTGGAGATATTCAATGATACAATGATTCTATATTCTTCTTTATTACATATGTTCTACACATATAACATCCATACAGTGTATCTTATCATACATATAATATGTTAAGGAGGCCAAATAGACATACACACGTCTAAGCTATACATAGCCTTATGGCTAACTAAATATTCTATCATAGGCATCAAAGTGACACCTGTGAATGACAGATTATATTTTTAATAATGTTACATCATTATGCAACACCTCCCTTTTCAAGATAACGCAACTAATACTACAATATGTACACAACTAAAAACATACTACTATATAACTAATCATATTTTTCATGAATATACAGTTTAGGACGTTTTACATTTCTACCAGATCTGGTTACATAATCGGTATTCACTAGACTCTCCATAGGAACACAGCTTTCATCATTATCACAATTTTGAAAAAGACCGTTTCCGAAATTCACCGAACTCATGGGGTTAGCAATGTCCTGTATGGTAACCATACTGTCATTTTTGCCACTGCTTTCGCCATTACCAGAAGAAGAAGGAGGAGTATTTATGTTTTTTAAATCTCTTTTTCTAGGTCTAATGTGTCCTATATTCCTCCTATACACAGCACCGTTTAAATCTACAATATAATACGACCTACCACACGTCAATTTCTCTTTAATTATTCCCGGAGTCCAAACGGATTTAGGATCTTTTTTAAAATATATATAATCTCCTGGCTGAAATACATATGACTTTTGCCTAACATTCCTGTCAAAATAAAAAGACATTCTGTCTCTGCTATGTTTGTGACATTTCTCATAAGTCGAAAATTTAACTACTCTAGGATATAACTTTTTATTTAGTATTGGTAAATTTACTCGTAAGCTTCTAGACATTAATAATGAAGCAGGGCTGGGAAAATCTCCCTTAGCCGTATTACGATAATGTAACAATGACAAGTATATATCAGAGCCATCCTCTTTGCATTTTCTCAAAATGTTTTTTATAATTTTTACCCCGCTTTCAGCTTGACCATTGGATTTTGGCCAGTGTGGGCTGCTTGTTATGTGTTCAATGTCCCACTCCTCAAGAAAGGACTTGAATTTACTGGAGTTAAAAGGTGGACCATTGTCAGATACAAGAGATTTCGGTATTCCATGACGAGCAAAAAACGATTTAAGATTCTTAACAACAACGTCCACAGTGTAATTTTTATGCAAAGAAGCTAACTCAATGTACTTGGAATAGTAATCCATGCAGACAAGGAAACTTTCTCCATGAAAATATAGCAAATCAACACCTACCTGTTGCCAGGGAAGATGGGATATCTCGTAGCACTGCAACGGCTCATTTGTTGTGTTTGGCTTGAACTTAGCACACACTAAGCATTGATCAACTAAATTTTTAATGTCAGCATTTATATTCGGCCAATAAACTGTTTCTCTAGCAATATTAAGTGTTTTATTTATACCTAAGTGACCACAGTGAATTTTATCTAATATTTGTTTTTGCAAAGATTTAGGAACAATAAGCCTATTTCCTTTAAATAGTAATTCATTCATTATATGTATTTCATTTTGAATATTCCAATATGGTTTTACTATAGATGCTATTTTGTCTTTGCTCTTAGGCCACCCGTTTTGAATATAAGACTTAAGCAAAGTTAATGATTCATCTTTATTACTTTCTGTTAATATTAAATTCAAATATGGCTTACTTACAGAGAGGTTAGAAAATATAGTATTTACATGGTACTGTAAATCATGTTCATATGGGGGTATGTATTTTTCAGTAAGTGCTGCTCTAGACAAAGTATCTGCTATATACATAAATTTACCAGGTACATAAACCACATCTAAGTCATAGCCTTGCAAAGAAAGCATCATTCTCTGCAACCTAGCAGGTACTTCATGTAGGGGCTTCTTAAATAAATAAATCAACGGTTTGTGATCAGTTTGCACAGTTATTCTACTGCCATAAATATATTGGTGAAATTTATTACATCCAAAATGTATTGCAAACAATTCCTTCTCAATCTGAGCATAATTTTGTTGTGAGCTGGTCAGTGTTCTTGAGCTGTAAGCCACGGGTCGCTTATTTTGAAATATAGCGGCACCGACGGCATATCTTGAGGCATCTACCGACAAAGTCAAGTGTAAATTACAATCATAATTTGCTAACACGGGCGCTTTAGTTATAATTTCTTTTAATAAATCAAAGCATTTTTGACAATTCTCATCCCAAAGCCATAACACATCCTTTTTTAACAAATTTCTTAAAATATTAGTTTTGTCAGCTAAGTTTTCTATGAATGGTGCTAAAAAATTTATCATACCTAAAAATCTTTGCAAGTCTTTAATATTTTTTGGTATTGGCATTTCTTTTATAGCCTTAATTTTCTCTGGATCAATTTTTACACCATCTTTACTGAAAATATAGCCCAAATATGCGATTTCTTCTAAAAGAAACTTGCACTTGGCCCTATTTAATTTCAAATTGACTTGTCTAGCCCTATCCAGAAACAATTCTAATCTTTTATTGTGTATTTCAATTGTTTCACCATATATTAAAATGTCATCACACCAAATTATTATTCCCTCAATGTCTCCGAATAAATCTATCATAGTTTTATAGAAAATTTCTGTTGCCGTGCTTATTCCGAAAGGTAATCTCAAAAATTTTATATCTACCAAAGGGAGTTTGAAAAGTACAAAGGTCACTGCTCTCTTTAGTTAATTTTATATTATAAAATCCAGAAAATGCATCTAAATGTGAGAAATATGAGGCTCCGGACAATTTAGACCTTACTTCATCAATATTTTTAATGGGATAATGACATCTCAATAAATTTTTATTTAAATTTCTAGGATCTAGGCAAACTCTTAATCCTCCATACTTTTTCATGGTAATAACTAAGCTGCTCACCCAGAGAGTTGGTTCATGGACTTTCTGGATGATCCCCTCTTCCTCCATGAGTTCGAGCTCCTTCCGCAACGGCTCCACCAGAGCAAATGGCACCTTCCTGGGTGGATCTATGCACGGCACAGCATCTTTTCTTAACACAATACTGTGTTCATATGGTAAACAGCCTAGACCCTGAAACACATCATTATATTTGGTCACAATTTTGTCACAGGGTTCTTTACACATATTATTTAAATTAAAGTTTTTTATAACTAAATTTAGCTTTATACAAGTGGGCAAACCAATTACAGTAGGACAGTTTAAATTTGTTATAACAAAAGTAACACTTTCAGGTTCTTTTTTGTTTTCAAATATACACCATATGTTTGACACTGACATAATGGGAATTGGTTGTTTACCCCCATAAGCATAGATATTATATTTTTTACACATTTTTTTACTCTGTTTGTCAAACTTAAGATTTAATTCTTTAAACACTTTGTAAGACATCATATTTATATCTGCTCCAGTATCAATTATGCAGTCTACACATTTGTTATTTATTTTTAAATAATAATGCCAGGAATTAATGTCATTTTTACTCAAATTTGAACTGGTACTTTGTGACTTTATATTTTTAATGTTGAACAACGCCCCAATAGTGAATCTCTCAGTAGGAGCATTGCTTGCTAAGCAAGCAGCACTCGGTTCATCATCGAGATGCATATTGCCTACCCCAGAGACTAAACTCCTGACACTATTTTTCTTAAAGCATAAATGAGTAAAATGTCCATATTTAAAACATGACCTGCATTTGTGCTTCCACGCTGGGCAGTTGCGGTGACCATGGACTGTGTTGCACTTCACACACTTTGCATAATGATGTAACATTATTAAAAATATAATCTGTCATTCACAGGTGTCACTTTGATGCCTATGATAGAATATTTAGTTAGCCATAAGGCTATGTATAGCTTAGACGTGTGTATGTCTATTTGGCCTCCTTAACATATTATATGTATGATAAGATACACTGTATGGATGTTATATGTGTAGAACATATGTAATAAAGAAGAATATAGAATCATTGTATCATTGAATATCTCCACCGTGAGTTTATGAGAAATGCTGCTGGGTCAACAGATCCAACATACAACATGGTGTTAGAAGTGTGAGGTAAATACAAAAATATATGAACGAAAAAGAGGGTACATCAAAAACTCAAGAATAACCACAAAAAGCTTGAAGGCAGTCGGAACTTAGGAACGATCGGTGAAAAAAGTGTGTGAAGACTGAAGACCTAACAATGGCTGGAAACGGAGTACAGAAACTTGAAATTTCTACCGAAGTTATCAACAATAATGCTGAGAATTTCAAGAAATGGACGCAATCATTCGAGATATACCTGCTGGCATCAGGAATGGAGAAGACAGAAGACAAAAGAAAAATTGCAATCATGCTGCATTCCATGGGAGAGAAAGGTCTAAATATATATAATTCCTTCAATTTGGACCTGGAGAAAGCCACATATCAAGATGTCAAGGCAAAATTCGACGAGTATTTTGAACCCAAGAAGAATTTGACGGTAGCAAGACACAAATTTTTCACGCTGAAGCAACGTGTGAACGAATCCTTGGAGAACTTTCTTATGGAATTAGAGAATGCAAGTCATGCCTGTGAGTTTGGTACGCTCCGCGACTCGCTGGTAAGGGACATCCTTATTGCGAATATGGCTACAAATTTCTCGCAATTTCGTCAAAAACTCTTACTCGAGCAAGATCTGTCCCTGGAAAGAGCCAAACTTCTATGTAGAACACTCACAATGGCACAAAAAAGTGAAGAATCAATGAATGCAGCAGATGGAAGAGAAGAAGCCACAGTATACAAGCTACACAGAAGTCGTCAGAACAGTCCTTATACACACCAGAAGAGAAGAAAATCTAAATCTCCGTCGCGCCAAGGTCAACCAAGGTCAGCTACGCCTGGATCCAGAACAAAGTGTGTGAAGTGCAACACAGTCCATGGTCACCGCAACTGCCCAGCGTGGAAGCACAAATGCAGGTCATGTTTTAAATATGGACATTTTACTCATTTATGCTTTAAGAAAAATAGTGTCAGGAGTTTAGTCTCTGGGGTAGGCAATATGCATCTCGATGATGAACCGAGTGCTGCTTGCTTAGCAAGCAATGCTCCTACTGAGAGATTCACTATTGGGGCGTTGTTCAACATTAAAAATATAAAGTCACAAAGTACCAGTTCAAATTTGAGTAAAAATGACATTAATTCCTGGCATTATTATTTAAAAATAAATAACAAATGTGTAGACTGCATAATTGATACTGGAGCAGATATAAATATGATGTCTTACAAAGTGTTTAAAGAATTAAATCTTAAGTTTGACAAACAGAGTAAAAAAATGTGTAAAAAATATAATATCTATGCTTATGGGGGTAAACAACCAATTCCCATTATGTCAGTGTCAAACATATGGTGTATATTTGAAAACAAAAAAGAACCTGAAAGTGTTACTTTTGTTATAACAAATTTAAACTGTCCTACTGTAATTGGTTTGCCCACTTGTATAAAGCTAAATTTAGTTATAAAAAACTTTAATTTAAATAATATGTGTAAAGAACCCTGTGACAAAATTGTGACCAAATATAATGATGTGTTTCAGGGTCTAGGCTGTTTACCATATGAACACAGTATTGTGTTAAGAAAAGATGCTGTGCCGTGCATAGATCCACCCAGGAAGGTGCCATTTGCTCTGGTGGAGCCGTTGCGGAAGGAGCTCGAACTCATGGAGGAATTGGGGATCATCCAGAAAGTCCATGAACCAACTCTCTGGGTGAGCAGCTTAGTTATTACCATGAAAAAGTATGGAGGATTAAGAGTTTGCCTAGATCCTAGAAATTTAAATAAAAATTTATTGAGATGTCATTATCCCATTAAAAATATTGATGAAGTAAGGTCTAAATTGTCCGGAGCCTCATATTTCTCACATTTAGATGCATTTTCTGGATTTTATAATATAAAATTAACTAAAGAGAGCAGTGACCTTTGTACTTTTCAAACTCCCTTTGGTAGATATAAATTTTTGAGATTACCTTTCGGAATAAGCACGGCAACAGAAATTTTCTATAAAACTATGATAGATTTATTCGGAGACATTGAGGGAATAATAATTTGGTGTGATGACATTTTAATATATGGTGAAACAATTGAAATACACAATAAAAGATTAGAATTGTTTCTGGATAGGGCTAGACAAGTCAATTTGAAATTAAATAGGGCCAAGTGCAAGTTTCTTTTAGAAGAAATCGCATATTTGGGCTATATTTTCAGTAAAGATGGTGTAAAAATTGATCCAGAGAAAATTAAGGCTATAAAAGAAATGCCAATACCAAAAAATATTAAAGACTTGCAAAGATTTTTAGGTATGATAAATTTTTTAGCACCATTCATAGAAAACTTAGCTGACAAAACTAATATTTTAAGAAATTTGTTAAAAAAGGATGTGTTATGGCTTTGGGATGAGAATTGTCAAAAATGCTTTGATTTATTAAAAGAAATTATAACTAAAGCGCCCGTGTTAGCAAATTATGATTGTAATTTACACTTGACTTTGTCGGTAGATGCCTCAAGATATGCCGTCGGTGCCGCTATATTTCAAAATAAGCGACCCGTGGCTTACAGCTCAAGAACACTGACCAGCTCACAACAAAATTATGCTCAGATTGAGAAGGAATTGTTTGCAATACATTTTGGATGTAATAAATTTCACCAATATATTTATGGCAGTAGAATAACTGTGCAAACTGATCACAAACCGTTGATTTATTTATTTAAGAAGCCCCTACATGAAGTACCTGCTAGGTTGCAGAGAATGATGCTTTCTTTGCAAGGCTATGACTTAGATGTGGTTTATGTACCTGGTAAATTTATGTATATAGCAGATACTTTGTCTAGAGCAGCACTTACTGAAAAATACATACCCCCATATGAACATGATTTACAGTACCATGTAAATACTATATTTTCTAACCTCTCTGTAAGTAAGCCATATTTGAATTTAATATTAACAGAAAGTAATAAAGATGAATCATTAACTTTGCTTAAGTCTTATATTCAAAACGGGTGGCCTAAGAGCAAAGACAAAATAGCATCTATAGTAAAACCATATTGGAATATTCAAAATGAAATACATATAATGAATGAATTACTATTTAAAGGAAATAGGCTTATTGTTCCTAAATCTTTGCAAAAACAAATATTAGATAAAATTCACTGTGGTCACTTAGGTATAAATAAAACACTTAATATTGCTAGAGAAACAGTTTATTGGCCGAATATAAATGCTGACATTAAAAATTTAGTTGATCAATGCTTAGTGTGTGCTAAGTTCAAGCCAAACACAACAAATGAGCCGTTGCAGTGCTACGAGATATCCCATCTTCCCTGGCAACAGGTAGGTGTTGATTTGCTATATTTTCATGGAGAAAGTTTCCTTGTCTGCATGGATTACTATTCCAAGTACATTGAGTTAGCTTCTTTGCATAAAAATTACACTGTGGACGTTGTTGTTAAGAATCTTAAATCGTTTTTTGCTCGTCATGGAATACCGAAATCTCTTGTATCTGACAATGGTCCACCTTTTAACTCCAGTAAATTCAAGTCCTTTCTTGAGGAGTGGGACATTGAACACATAACAAGCAGCCCACACTGGCCAAAATCCAATGGTCAAGCTGAAAGCGGGGTAAAAATTATAAAAAACATTTTGAGAAAATGCAAAGAGGATGGCTCTGATATATACTTGTCATTGTTACATTATCGTAATACGGCTAAGGGAGATTTTCCCAGCCCTGCTTCATTATTAATGTCTAGAAGCTTACGAGTAAATTTACCAATACTAAATAAAAAGTTATATCCTAGAGTAGTTAAATTTTCGACTTATGAGAAATGTCACAAACATAGCAGAGACAGAATGTCTTTTTATTTTGACAGGAATGTTAGGCAAAAGTCATATGTATTTCAGCCAGGAGATTATATATATTTTAAAAAAGATCCTAAATCCGTTTGGACTCCGGGAATAATTAAAGAGAAATTGACGTGTGGTAGGTCGTATTATATTGTAGATTTAAACGGTGCTGTGTATAGGAGGAATATAGGACACATTAGACCTAGAAAAAGAGATTTAAAAAACATAAATACTCCTCCTTCTTCTTCTGGTAATGGCGAAAGCAGTGGCAAAAATGACAGTATGGTTACCATACAGGACATTGCTAACCCCATGAGTTCGGTGAATTTCGGAAACGGTCTTTTTCAAAATTGTGATAATGATGAAAGCTGTGTTCCTATGGAGAGTCTAGTGAATACCGATTATGTAACCAGATCTGGTAGAAATGTAAAACGTCCTAAACTGTATATTCATGAAAAATATGATTAGTTATATAGTAGTATGTTTTTAGTTGTGTACATATTGTAGTATTAGTTGCGTTATCTTGAAAAGGGAGGTGTTGCATAATGATGTAACATTATTAAAAATATAATCTGTCATTCACAGGTGTCACTTTGATGCCTATGATAGAATATTTAGTTAGCCATAAGGCTATGTATAGCTTAGACGTGTGTATGTCTATTTGGCCTCCTTAACATATTATATGTATGATAAGATACACTGTATGGATGTTATATGTGTAGAACATATGTAATAAAGAAGAATATAGAATCATTGTATCATTGAATATCTCCACCGTGAGTTTATGAGAAATGCTGCTGGGTCAACAGATCCAACATACAACAATATATAATAAAATAAAAATAGATATATTGTGACTCCATGCGATGTCATGCGACATATTGTTAAATTAGGATTCAATAAAAATGTCTAATAAGATGTAAAAATAAATTCCACGGATTTTGTTGCATAGCAATAATAAAGATGATTCTAGTACATAACTCATGTGAGCCTGGTAAAAGGTAAAAACAACAATGACGTAGCAGCGGTCAGTCGCCAGTCAGTCACAGTGACGTCACGTATGTGCGCCGCGTCCGAAATCACTGCCGCCTCATTATGTCCGCACGTTCACAGAATATCAAGTTTAAAACTGGGACTATACTATGATCAGGAATCCGGTGGGCCTGTGAAAATTCAGAGCACTGAAAATAGAATTCTGCGCTAATACAATAGAGTTGAAAATCGAAGTGTTGCGTGTTGAGCTGATATATATCACTAATGTCTTATATGACATAAATACATTTGACTTGAGACTCATGTGTTCAGCCGGAGAAAAATGAGAGCATTGAAACTCTGCGCCAATACAATAGAGTTGTAAATCGAACACATGAGCGTCGAGTTTCAAATTACTTCAGTGTGCTCGATTTTGAGCTCTATTGTATTCGCGCAGAGTCCTATTTTCAGCGTAATTTTTTTCGGTCGTAGAGATCCCGGTTATTGTAGTCCCAGGCTTACTGAATTTCTGTGTAAAATGTCATGATCATCGTTGACTACCACGGCTACTATTTCCGTTCAGATCCAATATAATCTAAACGTACACAAAGGACGCTTTTACACCACGTCATTCTGGTCCCGTGGAAAGTTCTCGAAGAACTTGTGTTATGGGTACCAGACAACGGAAATATATTTAATACTTTTATTCTATACACATATTTAAGATTTTTATTATATTATACAAATATTTAATACACATCCATGACCCAGGAACACCTTTCAATTTATCACTAATAATTATTTTACTTTTTGCATTTTTCGGTCCATATTTATGTTGCATTTCGGAAAATATAAGACTTTTGCTGATTTAAAACAAATGCATGGTCTTTAAATAAATAAAAATAATTTTTTTATTTGCACAGAAATCAAATACAGCTTAACATGAAATAAAAATTTGCAAAATGGCGGTCTTACAGTTTAAAGCCATTTTTTCCAGCTTCTCTATTACTTTTCAGCTTCGACATGTCCGAAATATCCGCAATTGTTTTTGAACAACCTAATATACCGACTGGACTGATTAAAAGGCCCAAGTTTTTTATGCACCCTGCAAATGTCATAGTTCCTATTTTATTAAAGTCATAGATGTATAATATAAAAAAGAGGATTAAAATTAAATTGTAATGAATCATTCCTCACTCATTATGGGAGAGTTAGTTTGTAGTCCACCAGTATTGATCCACACCAGTAGGTATAATATATACTTTTAGATATTGTACACAGGATACATTTTTTCTTTGCAAACGTAGTAGAGTACAACATCTAGTTTATAAAACTTATGCTAGCGACGAGACGACTACGATGAAAACAAATGACTCTTTTCACTCATAAATAACAGAAGTATTGTCTAGCTCATAAAAGATGATAGTGATGATTATCTCAAGTCCCCCGGCAGTAAATCAAGCGGCGCGGTCATCTCACCGGCTATACTGTTGTGTTTTATGTGCTCCTAGTACACACCATGCGACTCGATGTCTTACTACTACGAGTATATTCATCATCATTATTCATATTCTGAACCTCATTACTACAGAATATTAATTACATTCTCAATATATTTATTGTGAAAAAAGTATACCACGTCCTCCTTCTGCGGTTTAAGAGGGAGAAACAAACAAAAATCTTTTTATACGCGTGGTCAGGTTTTGTAACGATGCTCCAAGGAAAAAAATATATGAGGAATACGTGTGCAAAATTTCAGATTTCTAGCCAAGGGTTTGGAAATCAGCTTTGCCTTTAACGGTTTTTACAATATTACGGTGACATAATTATATAAAAATTTATTATTAGTACTGTACAACTACAAAAGTATTTTGATTGATTATACTTAACTACTACAAATTTATTTTACAAAACGTTTTACAGCAAGTAACAGTCGGCAACACGCTTGTAACTCGGTGTCGCGTGTGTCCATGGGCGACGGTACTCGCTTACCATGCGGTGATCGGTTTGCTCATTTCGTTTCTCGTCCATAAAAAACTCGAGGTATTTTAGTGTGGCGTAGTATGTACTTACCACTGTGGCAGGCTAAACCCGCATGGCAATAACTGTTGCTAAAAAAAAAAACGGGTCGCCATTTAATTGGGGAGCGGATGATATGTCACACTGTTTCATGTACACAAAAAGTACATATTCAAAAAAAGTATACTGCATTAATGTGGGGTTTTAGTTGCTCTATTAATATAATACTATTTTTTATTACATAATAAGTAAAAACTTAAAAATCCATTAAATAATATCACTTTTCACTGACTTAATTGATACTAAAAATCTAGTTAGAATTTCTATTGAGCTGATGTAAAAAGGTGAATTATTGAAGAACAAGCTCAAAGACTTTTATCTTAACTTATTCATTTTTATCTAACTGACACTCTAAGTAGCCTTAAAACGTCTGGATCAGATTGACTTTGAATAAAATGTATTTGATTTTCACTTGACTTTGATGTAGATAGTTCTTTTGATTAATTAACTATTTCTAGAAAACCGTCTCGTACCTATCTAAAGTTATGATAGGGGCACACTAAGTCCAAGCACGCATTAGTGGCCAGGCCGCGCGGACTGTTTCGCAGGAAAACAAATGTCAAAATGTCGAGATGACAAAATATGTCAAAACTTGACTGCCCAAAACAACATCAGTAAGCAGAATATCGCCAAAAATGGCGGCCGTATGCCAAAATTAAAAGAAGAACAAAGACTTTTAGTCTGCTTACTGATGTTCTTCTGTTAACTTCGTTTTAACTGCATCGCTTTTAATATAATAATATATTACGAGTATTACTATATTTTGTACAGAAACTCGATAAGTTGTGTAAGATTAACGGCGTTGATCAGTGGTCAAGCAGAACCTACTTTTTGTATGGAAAATTGGTTTACGCATATACGCCGTATACGCATACAGCATACCCCAATCTTTTCCCAACTGACAATCTTTAAATTTTGCGCGTAGTTAGATGTCGCGATATCTAACTACGCGCAAATGTTCACGCGTGACCATAGTCGTATAAGTTATGGACGAGGCATGTCGAGGCAAAAACTGCCTCCAAAATGTCCCAACTTTTGGAGTTTTTTGGCGTCATTTTGACATTTGAGGTATGGTGAAGTCAAGATAGCTGACATTCGAGGTATATATTGTATATAGCCTATCTTTAGTTTTGAAATATTTGACCGTGACAGTATATTGAAAAAATAAAATATTAAATAAGCGTTGGATTTAAAATTTTGAACGGCATAAAATTGAAATTAAAAATACCTTCGCACTTAATGAGGAAACTCTCTGACAATTTTACAGTTTTCTTTTAGAACAGGAAATATTCTACAGCTTAAGTTAATATTCTTAGTAGGTAATTAAATTAAAACCGTAAACGTGTTAAGTGGGTCTACTAATTTAGTTTCATTGGAAATTGCCCGATTGTTTTAACGTCGGCTGGGAATTGAAACGATACTTTAAGTTTAGGTTCCCACAAAATCACAAGCTGTTTTTCTCTTCTTGACAATGGCGGAATGAAAAAGACAGCATGTGACTAATTAAGTGTCTCTTAATTTAAGTAGCTTTTGTGTATTTAGCCGTTAGGTTAGGTTAGCTTGATTGAAGTGGTGTGAATGGTTCATATATATTAACACGTGTTGTACCAGGTCCCCATAACGAGCGAGGGGTCAGCTGATATCGTTAGGGACCGGTTTGTGTGGGAATAAAACATTTTATTGGGCAAATTTATGGGTGGAAGCGCGCCAGAGTCGGTATGTTGTCCGTATGAATTACGCGAAGAGTTATGAAAAAGGAGATAGTGCTTTTAAAATGACATACATTTATATGACGCTTGACGAACACACTGTTATTTCTTTTTAGGTTAAGTTTGTACTTTTTGCATGGCGCTGGCCATAGATCACCTTGCCCCAAGTTACATTTTTTTAATGATAATTTTATTGAACTTCTATTGTCGAACCGCACACACATTTTTCGTAGGCTGTAAGTAAGGTTGATCGCTCTGAGGTGAAAGGCTCATCGGGTGAACTCGGGACCGCCGAATGTGCCCGAGCAAGAAAGCACCGCACACACATTTCTTCGTAGGCTGTGAGCGAAGCTCTAAGATGTTATTTACGTGTGATGTATATGAAAAAAAAAATGAAAATAAAAATGAAATAAATGTTTATTCATATTTTACAAAATTAACATTACAAGGGCCTCCTTTTAGGTATCGACCTGTGTTAGAAGACCCCGCTCTTTCCATAAACAAAACAAAAGATACATTAATTTTGAAAGTGATCTATATAAGCAGTTATACAGATCACTTTCAGCAGGTAATAATTGTTTAATTAAACTATACATGCACACATAAATACATTTGCATTTACATACTTATCTTACAGCTAAATAGTTCAATACAATACACAATAACATATGAAAATCGGACAGTCCTTCCCTCCAAAGAATAATCAAAATCAAGTTCGAGTACAAAATGATACTAAACAATTTAGTATTAAACTATGTATGCAAAAATATGTTTTGAGAATCGTCGCTTTTCACATCGTTTTCATAGAAAAACGAAGATTTTCAAGTACTATTAAATTTCTATGCTTAATCATAATTTATTTTATTACGATTGCCAGTGATTCCACTTCTATCGTGCGGTCTTAAGCATACACTTTATTTTTTTATCAAGACTAGGCTTTACCCGCGCTTTGCGTAATTAAGAAAAAAAAAATATACTGAACGGAGTTTAAAGAAATTTGGTGTGGTAGTAGTTTAGGATTTAACACAAAGGCTACTTTTTATCCCGATCTACGTATAGTGTTCCCGCGGAATACTTTATATAATCGAGGGCGCGCAAAAGCTAATTTACAAAATTTTTGTGCCTTGTTTGTATAAAAGTCATGTCTACTTTCACCTATATCTATGGTAGTCCCCCACAAACATCCGAAGCGCGCGAAGTTTTCGCAAGTGCGGCCGCACACACGCCGTCGATAGTGCGGCTGTGTGGCCACGAGGCAGGCGGCAGCGGCAGCTTAGGCGAATCCATGCAAGTCAATGCGGCGATAGACGTGATAGTAATTCGATCTACTTGGCTGCTTACTTAGATAGAAGCCAATTTGATAAATTTAAAATTAATTTAATCCAACTACTATTATAATTGGAAAACTTTGTGAGGCTGGATGGATGTATGGATGGATGTTTGTAACTTTCTTGGACGGATATGACGAAATTTGGTATTCGACTGAACTGTAGTAGAGCCTTAACTACTGTATGGCACTAGTTAAGGCTCTGGATTAAAATAGTCTTCATTCTATATCGAAAAAGTACAGTGTTCCCGTGGGATACTGTGTTTACGCGGGCGAAACCGCGGAAAAGTTACTCTTTTATAAAAAAGATACAGGTTTTATTGCTACAGATCGAATTACGAGCTGTACTGGCTGCGTAGCGCGTAGCCGCACCGGCAATGATCGTTTCATTGCAAGAGTTGAATTTGAATCGCTATCTTAGGGCTGCGCTAGTCGGTTTTTTCTCCATACAAACGCTGTTGGTGATTTACTCCAAAGTCAAACATTGTAGACCGAAGTTCTAGCGTAATATCGATTTTTATGACACTTATCTAGGTCGGTATTTGCTTATATTTCTGAAATTCAAATTAGTGTAGAAGATAATAGCCTCCAAATATCGCATTTTTAGTGCAACTTTGAACGTAAATAAAAATTAAATGAAGAATGATAATAAAAAAGCAAGCAAATACCGACACGGTTCAATTATTCAGCAATTGAGATAATTGTACTTCAGACAAAAATATTATATAGTTTTTTCATAAAACAGCTGAGTGTCGATTTGCGAAATTTGAAGACGCCTTTTCTAAAATACTTTACACAGCTGCATAAATGTGTGCAGTATAGCGTCTCTTATAAGTATAGATTACTATTTTATGGGCATATCCTTTTTTCCCCAATATTAGGTGAAATAACAAGCATTTTCCCCGCACGCAGCACTGAGTTCGAGCCGTTGACTAGCGCACTCTTAAAAATACAGCGCCATGTTGCGTCACGTCCCGGTGTGACTAACCTAACCCAACCTAACTTTACCCTAAATTGTCAAAACAAAAGGTACGAGACGGTAAATATTGCATTTCGTAGCAGTTTCGTAGACCCGCTACGTCCTGTAGACTGGCTACGACGTCCAACTAAGTTTTAATTTGTTACGATACAATATAATTATTTTTATATGACTGAGCGTCAATTTACACCAAAACGAGACGTTACGCGATGTGGCGCTGCAATTTTAAGATAGCGATTAAAAATTGAACTTTATTCACTACACGTGACGTACAAGAAGATAATACGTTTAATTTCTGGAGCTCACATGTCAAACTAGACCGCTTTACGTAGCGCGGCGCCACTCTAGCAATGAAACGTATATCTTGTTTTGTACTGAAAAAAAAAAATCAATTTTGAATCAAAAATTTAAAATGCAGCGCCGCCTCGCGTAATGTCTCCTTTATAAAATCACTTTTAGGTGGAAGCTGGCCCTAAATGTTTAAACTTGGATCCATTCTGATTTGGATCCATTCAAATTATTAAATGTGTAATTTCTATATTAATTCAATTTTAAGACATAATTTCTGTTAATATCTACCCAATTTAGACAACACTTGTAATTCAATTTCACACACCATGCTTCATCACAGTAGAATGTATGACTTGTTACTTAACAACTTAACCACCTGCATGTAATAATACTGTATACTACTTATACTAGCTGACCTAGCTATGAAAGTTGATTATAATAATGAACTTGAACCAATGAATACTTTTTTTATGATTAATTTTAGGTCTATCGACTTTAAGATGAATTCCATTAAATATTATTAAACGGCCAAAGCCTTTAAAATCATAGTAGTTTAAACAAACACAAAAGTTTTTTTGGTTTGCATTATCATTTCAGCTGGTAAACGGTTTTTACATTAACGCACAAAAATATCGCGCTTGATAAATATTTAATAACTGCTTTGGGTATTATAACGTATAAACTTGAAGCTATAAATACTCTACTCAAATTTCAGGTCTAGCGAAACTTTGGGAGCATCAAGAACAGGGCGCGGAGGCCGTGGACGAACAAATCGAGGAGGTCGCTCAAATCGCGGAGGTCGAACATATCGTGGAGGTCGCAAAAGTCCTGGAAGTCGCATGGTAATCTTAGGTAATAAGTGTTTTACTGTAGTCGTAATGAATACATAGCTACAAAGGTACAAACACTATAACACTAGTTTATGTATGTGTATACATAGACTGGTAAGCACATTATCTTCCTTTGCGTCGCGCTAAATATACTGCTTGTAATTAAATAATAATTATTAAATAAATAAAGAATAGACCGTTCCAAATAATTCCACTTGTTAACTTTTCAGTTTATATTATATACTTATTAAAGCAAATTTTATGTACATTTCGAATATACGAATGTTCGTCGAAATCGGCATTTTAGCGCTGACCGGCAACTTATGTTCGACGTCAGATTTGACGGCGGGCGCTTGGCGAGATATGACATTTATCGCTTGGGGCGCCCGAGAGGTTATGTGAATAAATAATTAAATATAATTAGTTTAGAATTTATTAATGATACGAACTAAATCAGTGTTTATTGTTTATGTCGTCCAATGCCCATTTGAGAGCGTGAACACTGAACAATCATTTAATACACTAATGTTTAGTACATTATTCAATTGGCGCACGCCACCGCAGCTGCCGTCGTACTGCGACCGTCGTTGTAACCGCCTTTTGTGGCCACACCACAACGCTCACAGATAGGCTGCGTTCATTTTTACTTAATTTATAGCGGAGTGTTAAACGGCACAGGCTGTATTCATATATTCCACTTGCATTACGGTGACGGTAAAACAAAAACAATTTACTGCAAGTGTGATTGTTAAAACCAACAAAGATGCTGGTATTTGATTTTATGGTTCCGTATTAAAAAAGATAAATGGCAACAACAGCGCCCCCCGGTAAGTTATCATTATAAAACTTATCTAAGAAAATTTGCCAAACAAATCCAAAGCTATCTTTGAAAACCACATTAAAATCGGACTAGTACTTTTGGAGATACATGGGAACATTTGTTTGCGCACACACAGACACACAATCTCTCAACCCAAACGCAAACACCTTCTCCGTTCCATCGTGGGGTAAAATGGGACTATAATTACTAAGATTTCGCTCTGTCCGCCTGTCCGTCTGACCGTATGTCTGTCTGCCACCAGGCTGTATCTCGTGAGTGTATAGTCACAGCGATGTTCTTAATGATTAAAACTTCTGCCTGCAGGCTTAGCATGGCGATGAAGAAATAAATTTAAAGAATACTTATTCTATCCAAATAGTTCATTGCAAAATATTTCTTAAAACATAGTAACAAGGTTGTCAATAGAAGTCAAGATTTCTAAACAGCTATATTTTTAGCTAAGGAATATTGGACGAGTAAATTGCCTATTTGTGATACCCCCAATTTTACTAAATTCATGAAATACAATAGATTCAGTTCTTTAACTAAATTTAACCATTTAGTTAAAAGTGATTCTTCTATAGATACTTTGAGTTCTTCAGAAGCAAAGATTTATAACATAAAACCTATTGGTGACCACCTCAACCATAATTTTAAATCATTATTTAATCTTCATTAAAACAAACGCATAGACGAATAACTTACTCAGTGGAAGGGGTGGTTAACATTGGACAATGGTTAAAATTGGTTTATCGCTAACCACCCCGGTTAGCGATAAACCAATTTATTAAAAATAAAGCAGCCTCAATAGGTATAAAAACCTTTGAGGTTTGCGATGCCCAGTCAGGGTACCTTTGGCGATTCGAAATTTATTCTGGGCATAAAGAGAGTAGAACCGAGCTACCAACACCCTTATCTGGGATCATCCCCCAATTAGTCCTCCGGCTATTACATGGTCTCGAGAATCGAGGCCATTGCATCTGGATGGATAATTATTAGCCCCGCCCTAGCACGCACTTTAAAATCTTTAGGGTTCGATTGTGTCGGAACTATACACACGAATCGCCAATTTGTATCTGCACAAATATCATCTTTAAAAAAAGGTAACATAGCTGTTGGAGAAGTGCAAGGATGCACTAGTGGTGACGTTGATATTTTGGTTTGGCGAGATCAAAATATCAACCGCCATATCAACGTACCATGGTAACGCTAACGGCATATATAAACCGATAGTCATTTTCGATTATAATTTGTGTATGGGAGGGTTTGATCGAAAAGATCAGAAATTAGCTATGTACCCTATTGAGCGCAAAAGGACTCGCGTGTGGTACAAGAAACTGTTCAAGTGCCTACTTAACGTAAGTAATGTAACGGTAGTAGTCGAGTTTCAAAATAGAATTGTTAAAAATGAAGTAATAGCTGGAAAAGAAAGTTTTATTAATTCTCGATTATCGTCTACTCACCTAGGAATCCAACAACCAGCCATACCTGGAATCTAACAAGATGCTGGTATGTGCTTTTTATGGTTCCGTATTAAAAAAAGATAAATGACAACAACAGCGCCCCCCGGTGAGTTATCGTTATAAAACCTATCTAAGAAAATTTGCCAAACAAATCCAAAACCATCTTTGAAAACCATATCAAAATCGGTCTAATACTTTTTGATATATAAATGGGATCATTCGTTTGCGCACACACAAATACACAATCTCTCACCCCAAACGTATATATCTTCTCCGTTCCATTGTGGGTCAGTCCAAAACGGGATTATTACTAAGCTGTCTGTCCGTCTGTTCGTCTGACCGTCTGTCCGTCTGCCACCAGGTTGTATCTCGTGAGTCACATACCACCGCAGTCAACGCCATCGTTTCTGGTTTACCGAAATCTATCAGCGGTATGTTAAAATACATAATAATATTATACGTATAGTTAATAAGTTGAAGAGATTTAAACAGTTAATTGAAGTGAAACATTTTTAGCGGCATTGAGAGTGAAATTGCAAGGTCGTGTCACGTCACGACACGATTTTTAATATAACGTCATCAGTCGAAAGCTACTTATATATCTTACATAGCAACTTGTCTTTCTAAAGTATGACTCAATTCACAGATGGCGCTAGGTGTACAACATCGACAAAGTTCTTGCTCGACCAGTTTCTAAATATTTTGTTTGCACTAGTAATTGATAACATTTCAAATATTTTTTGTACTTGTTTTATGACGAAATATAAAAGTAGGGGTTAAATTAGGGGACCCATATTTTTTTATTTTTGAAAATGTGGTCATTTTCATTTATAAAACTTGGTTTTTAATTCTGATCATTCTAAAATGACTTAAGTGCCAAATGACGTCATTGGTACGGTTGAACAACAAAATACCTTTGCACGTCATATCTGATTTCTTAAAAAATCTGTCAGTACTGTCACTGACTTTGTGGTACTTTACTTTGAGGTTATTGAATTTGTTATTGTGTTTAGATCGGCATTATTTTCGAGCGAGCAAAGGTGTGTATCGTATTCTGCCGTACCAATGACGTCACAAGTGGATTTTTCGTTTTAATTTTTTTTCTCGGAAATTAATGACTAAAAAAAATCTGTAATTTTTTTTAAGGACTTCGGAAATAAAAACAAAGAAATGGTATTTTTTATTTTTGATGATTAATTAAATGAAATGTTGTCAATTACCTCAAAAGATTTAATCACAAAGAAAGTGACCGCAACGATCGTAGACTTAGTTAACTACGTATTTACACGTAATTATGTGTGCGTGCGTATGATCCAACGGCGCTGTTATGCGATTTTCATCGTATGCCTGATCGAGCGTTCGATAGTAGATAGTACATATTTGTATTTTTCTATTATTTTTTGAAGTGATGTTCTTAATGGTAGTTAACTTCTACCTGCGGGCTTAGCATGGCGACCCGAAGAAATAAATTTAAAGAATAAATATTCTATCAAATAGTTTGTTGCAAATAGTTCTTAATCCATAGTAACAAGGTCGTCAATAGAAGTCAACATTTCTGAACAGCCATATTTTTAAAATAGCTGCCAGTCTATCTTCTGTCAAAATCGAACAAATATTCAATATAAATGACTGAACGTAAAGAAAGTATTTGTCTGGGAGCGCCATGATATGAAGTAGTTGACAATAATGTAAGACTATTGACATTGAATTAAGAAAAAGTTTCTACTTTAGCTGTCAAAAGAGGCCATTAGTGAGCTCATGCTCGTGAAAAAAAGAAATATTGTTTCTCATAACGACGATGCTGCCTTACAATAAGACCTATTTTGCTTCGAATGGTATTAATGTTTATATAGATTGACGCTATCATTTTGTCGATTCTTCGGTGTTTCTAAGGTGCGCATGCTAAACCTGCGGGTGTGCTTACACGGCATGTTTTTTTAATTACACTTGAGGTAGGCGGTATAGTTGATAATTCCAATTACATAAAAGCATTAATTATTGCACACATTGTATGCAATTGCTTATAAGTACGAACGTGTGGTATGTGGGGTGTTGTGGGGTGTTATGGGGAGTTATGGGTGTTGTAGGTGGGGTGGCGTGTGAGCACGTGTTGCATGTTCAACTCGCGTGTTGTTGTCGTCATTTAATTTTTTTCTACAGCGTTTGTGCTTGATTGAAGCGAAATAGTTGTATGCAATTAATGAAATATGAAGAAACTAGGAAAATCAAGACCTTTTATATTTCATTATATTCTATTACTTTCAGGAATCACATGTACACTAAAATGTAATATTTGTAATTTTATGCTTAATAATGACTTTCAAAAACAAACATACAATATATTTAGTATAGGTATGTATTAATATATTTTGTATGAAAACATACTAACAACGTGGCAGTCTCATACTGGGTGATTTTTTGTTTCGTCTGAGTTAAAATAGGGTGTAATAAGTACGTAAATAGAGTATTATTCACCATATAAATAAAATTGTTGCCCCAAAGGGAGATCTCCGACCGAGCGAGATGGTATGCCCGGTCAGGCCGTAGCCCACTTGTAATCATTTCTGCTGTCGTATATTATATACTTTACGATATTCCGTTTCCGGTTGTCTAACAGTGAAGTTGTTGTCAGTGCACAGTGAATTAATTATTCGAAAACTTTGTGAAAACGAACTAAAATCATTTGAATTGTGCAAAAAACTAATAAAAAGACATCCTAAAACGGAATAACAAATAAAACTCAAGTGTATTTAGCACAATAACAAAACATATTAATGGAAAATATTACGATGCTTATAACCTCAATAATCAAGTCAGTGAAAGTGAATTAAAAATATTGGAACTGTGTGACTTAGTAAAAAGAAAATACAATGAAAAAGGGGACAAACAAAGAAATCGCAAGTGTACTTCGTTAATTATCTAAAATAATTGGTGAAAATATTCCCTTATAACAATAACCTCAACCAACATTATTCAAGGAGTGCCAACTTGAAAGTTTAAACTACGACCTCAGTGTTGCTACTATAATAACAAGTATAGACAACCTAAAGAAAATAAAAATTCTCTTGAAAAGAGGAGGAAGAAGAATTTATCGCATTGCTCCGCATATTAATTATAAAAAAGAAGGAGAAGAATAATCATAATAATGTCAACTGAAATTACACTATCGACACTTTATACTATGATGAAACAAGAATTGGAAAAACAAGCTACACTAATAACAGAAAATACAGAAAAAATTATGATTACTATAGATGACAAGATCAAGCCGTTAATAGAAGAAAATAAAAATCTCAAATTGGAAATTGAAATCCTTAACAAGAAAATAAATACACTCGAAAACATAACCAAGAAAAACAACATTTTAATACACGGATTTGAAGAAATAGAAAACAATTATACCCAACTATATACTAATATTACACAATTACTTCAAAAAATAAGTGTAAAAATAGAAAATTACGATATTAACAGGATGCAAAGAGTGGGAAAGCAGAAAACAGGGAAAATAAGACCAGTATTAATCTCTTTCACAACATACAATAAGAAACTCGAGGCTTTAAAAAATAAAGAAAAAATGCCAGAAAATTCATACATTACAGAAGACTTCTCCAAAGAGGCATTACAGAAACGCAAGCAGTTACATCAAGAGCTCCAACAAGAAAGAGAAAAAGGACACAATGCCTACATAAGAAACAACAAAATCATAGTGAAACCAAAGGATAATGAAAAAAGAAAAAGGGAGGAGTCTACATCTCCGACTAAAACAACAAATCAACAACAAGTAACAGGAGAAAAGAAAAATATAATAGCTCCAACAAAATTACACAAAATCGATCCATTTGCATACATGAGATCGAGATCTAATTCTACGATAGAAATAAATACACCAAAAGCATAGGAACCTATAGACATTAGTATCAGAAAAAATAAAATAAAAATTAAGGAAAAATACAAAAATTGCCCCAACCCGGTTGGTCCCCGTGGGGCTAGCGACCAAAACCCCCTAGACTCATATCCCAAGAAGGGAAATAAATCTCTAACAAAAAACGCAGAACAAAAAAAGAGGAACAGTTACTACATATCAACTCTCAACACTAGAACTTTAAGAACAGATGAATCTCTACAAGAACTTGAATATGCATTAAAATATATCAATTGGGACATCATTGGCCTAAGCGAGGTAAGAAGGATGGGTGAAAAAATTGAACAGCATGACGAATACATCTTTTATCATTTTGGAAGCACACCTGGCCTTCATGGAGTTGGCTTTCTTGTAAAAAAATGCTATAGCAAATGCTATAGCAAAAAATGCTATAGTAGAGGAATTCATTGGAATATCAGAACGAATTGCACAACTTAATATCAACCTACCAGGATATGAAACTGTATCAATAATTCAAATATATGCGCCAACAGAAATTTCTTCTCAAGAAATTAAGAACAAATTCTACCAAGACCTAGAAAAAACTCTAGACAACTCACATAAAACAGTTTTTCTTATGGGTGATTTTAACGGCCAAATAGGCAAAAGGCTGCCAAACGAAGATATGATTTTGGGTCCCTTTAGCACGGGCAAAAGAAACAATAATGGACAGAGACTCATAGACTTAGCGCTTGCATATAACCTCAAAATTCTTAACAGTTTTTATAAGAAAAACAGTAATAGAAAATGGACCTGGTTCTCTCCTGATTGGCGAGTGAAAAATGAGATAGATTTCATACTCTCTAACAAACCCTGTCTATTCAAAGATGTTAACACAATTAATAACTTAAATTTCAATACAAACCATAGAATGGTGAGAGCAACACTATACAGTAATATGCCAAAGAAAAGTAGGAAGCATATCACGAAAAAGTTTCAATTAAACCAAACTCCGTTCACCATTCCAGAGAGTTTGCTGTCAACTTTGAAAGAGAATACATCACAAATTGACAACATCAAAACTACACAAGAAAAGTATAATACCCTAGAAAAAGCAATACAAAATATCTCTGTAAAGTTAAGTAACATAAAAAATCAAAAAGATAGGATTGGCGAGGAAGCAAGATCTTTAATTGAAGCTAGGAAAATCCTTTTAGGAAATAGAAAACAAAACAGAAAACAAATATCACAATTAAGTAAAGAAATAAATGAAAAAATTAGAAAACATAGGAAAGAACTAAGGTGTAAGACCATCCATGACCACATTGAAAAATCCGGTGGAATTAAAAAAGCTCTAAAAGAGTTAAGAGAGCATACCTGCTGGATTCCCAATATTAAAAGTAAAATATCCGGAAAAAAAGAGACTAAACGATCAGAAATTACAGAAATTGCTACAAAGTTCTACAGTAACTTGTATGAAGACACGCCTAGCACAGAAATACAATATCTAATACAAAAAGAGGAAGAGACAATACCACCAATACTAGAAATGGAAGTAAGGAATGCAATACTGTCTCAAAAAAATAGCAAAGCTCCCGGAGAAGACAAAATAACAAATGAAATTTTAAAGGGATGCCTGGAACACATAGTGAAACCTACTACAAACATATTTAATGACATACTTACAAAAGAAATCATACCAAAACAATGGACAACATCTACTATTACACTACTTCATAAAAAAGGTGATAAAATGGAAATAAACAATTACAGACCCATTAGCCTAATGTCAAATCTCTATAAGGTATTTTCAAAAATTATATTAAACCGAATAGGCGTAATACTTGATGATAGTCAACCTAAAGAACAAGCAGGATTCCGCAGTGATTTTTCAACTATGGACCACATCCATGTTATAAAACAAGTTATAGAGAAAAACAATGAATATGGGAAAATATACTACTTGGCCTTTGTAGACTATAGCAAAGCATTTGACTCTATAAAACATATACATATATGGGAAGCCTTGAAG
The DNA here is from genome assembly GCA_905404095.1 of Glaucopsyche alexis. Classification (NCBI taxonomy): domain Eukaryota; kingdom Metazoa; phylum Arthropoda; class Insecta; order Lepidoptera; family Lycaenidae; genus Glaucopsyche; species Glaucopsyche alexis. The sequence continues at coordinate 1,397,189 of FR990054.1, read as the reverse complement.
TCACAAGGAATTAACTCCAAATACATTAGAATAATACAAAATATATATACGGGATCAACTGCAAAAATTCAAACAGAAAGAAACGGTCCACCTTTCAGAATAATGAAGGGAGTACGCCAAGGGGATCCCCTATCGCCCAAGCTGTTCTCGGCAGTGCTGGAACATATATTCAGGAAAATAGACTGGGATAAATTTGGAATAAATATAAATGGTGAAAAGCTAAATCACCTACGATTCGCCGATGATTTGATATTGGTTAGTGAAAACCACCAGGACCTAAAAGAAATGTTGACTCAATTGGAAAGAGAAAGTAAAATTGTAGGCCTAACTATGAACACCGACAAAACAAAGCTAATGACAAATCATATAAAAACGCCAATTTTTCTTAACTCTAACCAAATAGAATATGTCGACCAGTACACATATTTAGGACAAATTATATCACCAGAACACCAAATTCAGAAAGAAATAAATAACAGAATAAACAGCGCTTGGAAAAGATACTGGTCCCTCAAAGAAATATTAAAGAATCCACAAATACCAATGAAAGACAAGAAGAGAATATATGATTCATGTATACTGCCATGTTTAACCTATGGAGCACAGACTTGGGCCCTGACTAAGAAACATATCAAAGCGCTTAAAGTTTGTCAAACTAGAATGGAAAGAAGTATTCTAAACATCAAGCTACGGGAAAAAATTAAACTAACTCATATAAGAACTAAGACAAAAATTACTGATGTCACATATACAGTGAAAAAACTTAAATGGAACTGGGTAGGACATATGATAAGAAATAAAAGGAATAAGTGGTCTAAAGATGTAACAATGTGGTACCCTCGGGATGGTAAAAGGAGAAAAGGACGACAAAAAAAGAGATGGGAGGATGACATTAAACTAGTGGCTGGAATCACTTGGAGGAGAACCGCCACAAATAGAAATGGATTTTGGCAATGGAATTTTGGCAATGGAATTGCAAATGGAATTATGGCAGAGTCTAGGGGAGGCCTATGCCAAAGGGCAAGCTGATACTGATGTCTAAAATAAAAGTAAATATAACCTTATGCACTATAAATAAAAATAATAATGACATATAAATAGAATTATAGATTAATATTATCAACTATTGTTTGCCAAATATAATGTTAATATAAATAAAAGTAATCTAAAATAATACCTATATAAAATGAGACTTTTGTATTAATTATAAATTATTATAAATTCATATTAATGTTTATGTTTATACTGCATGTCTTGCAAATTATTGTATCAGTAAATAAAGGCTATTTGATTTGATTTGATTTGATATTATATACTTTCCGAACTCAGAAACTTCGATAGCGCGATTTAGGACTGTGCACTGATTGGTCCGCCACAGTAGGTTAATGTAGACGTAGGTTGTAGGTGCAATTTATTATATGTAAATAATAAATAAAATAACTCCTCACACCGATTTCGCTGGCGGTAGCCGGTTTCATTGAAACCAGGCCAGTTACGCAGGAGTAATTTTATAGTGCCCGAGTGGGTGCGCAGTACACTAGAGCAATCTCTCTTCCTTTTACTCTCATAATCCAGTGGAACGGACAACCGACACGACTGGCGAAAAATCAGGCGCAGGACCGACTTTTTATATGCCCATCCGACGCATGGATTATCTTTATTGCCAGACAATCAGGTGATCAGCCTGCATTGTCCTACCCAAACTTGGATACAACATTTTTGTTGTTCCAATGCGGAAATCGAACTCACGACCTCCGAGTCGAGAGCCAAGCTCTATCCACTAGACCACGGAGGCTGTTTTTTATGTAAATAGTTATATATATTCCAGTTCATAGATAAGACAGGACAACGTCTGTGGGGTCAGCTTATTATTGTAGTACCACAGCGTTGCCTATTTACTATTCATACTCTGTTCAGATCCAATCTTCTTCTACTTGTATTTTGTCTATACCAGTGTTTTTCAACCTTTTTCATGATGCGACCCCCCTTGTATGAAAAAAAAAAAAAATTCGCGACCCTTCGTTTTTTTATCACGTATATATGTGTATGTTACAGTGTTACAAATATTCATTCCATACGACGTTATTATGTGTCTTCATAATTATTATTCGGATATAAGTACATAATATAGTACGTCAAACACATTATTTTACAATTACATACATCAATGATATCGATGATCGATTTATGAGTCCTATCGTATACGTATATATCCTTTTGTTAAAATTGTCTTACTTAATAAATCAATAAATAATAATAAATAAAAAATCTTTATTGTTTTTTTACTAAAGTTCTCTCGCCGGACGACCACCCTACAGAAGCTTCGCGACCCACAGGTTGAAAAACACTGGTCTATATTATCTGTCAATATGTATTTTCTTGTGTAGATTAAACGCATTTCTATAGTCGATAACCACTATGGAATAAGCATAAGCTTAGCTTGCTGTTTCTAACTTTAATAGTTGCTTATCTGACAGAAAAGCTACAACACCACATCACAATTGCTCGTGCAATTTGAACCAATACGACATTTGGACGACCTCTGTGGGGCAGTGGTTAGCGTATTGGCAAATAATATATATTACTAACGTAGTATTGGCGCTCAAGCAGGAGGTCGCGGGTTCGAATCCCGTCAGGAAACAAACAAAAAGTTATATGTGATCCTGGGCCATTGATTTGTATTAAATTAATATGTGTATACTATAAAAAATCATAAATATAAGTATAGTATACAAAGTATTAAATATATTTCCGTTAGGTATCTGGTACCCGTAACACAAGTTCTTCGAGTACAAATAATAATAATAGATATTATTATTATTATTTGTGTCACTTTATGCTAATTTCATTATTTTGTACTACCCGTATTTCACGCACGTTCAGACAGTAATTACAAGCTTTTTACCTCTGTAATGGCACCAGAACGGCACAATAAGCGCTAGAAATGTAAATGTAATGAGATAGGCGGATCGCAGCACCGAGGCTCCCGCGTCTTAAGGCGAGTTTAGACGAGCGTAACGTGGAACTTAACAGTGTAACGTAACGCGATTTTTCAAATAAAACTACCCGCGTAATATTATGATCGTTGGTGATTCATGCTGCCTTACATAAAATTTGTGTAATGCTCACGATTGTCAGCATCATTAAGACCGATCGACGTCATTTTCTTTTGCCAAAAAATAAATCAGCTATATTGTAGATTAGCTTATGCCTGCGGCTCCGCCCGCGTAAGTTCCCACGAAAAAACTATTATTTCGCCATTAAAGTATTATATTTGTTATTGCAGAGCTTAAACTAATACCGTACCAAATTTCGTGAAAATCCATTAAGTAGTTTTTGCGTAAAAGAGTAAAAAATATACATCCATCCTCACAAACTTTCACATTTACAATGGTAATGGATGTAACTTCTTGTGTCAGACGTGCTATTTAACGAATGAATATACATAGTTATTAATTAGTGTGTTTATTACGTCATCGACACTAACTAGACGATTCGTGTTACATTACACGCTACGCACATTTAGCTCGCCTTGATATGAACACTTGGCGCATCCGGTATCCGGTATCCGGCATAACCGGATAAACGCCTTAATTACTTGAGGCTTAATATTAAACTGTGTTGAATTGGTTTCGTAATTATGCCCATGACATAGTAACCGCTTGAAATGTTTTATCACATTATATTCTGTTGCAAAATAAGCTATAAAACGTAGCCTATGTCCTTCCCCGTGATCTACTCTATATCTGTGCCAAATTTCATCAAAATCTTTAATAGTTTCGGAGCGTATTAAATGCAAACATAATATAATCAAACATATAAACAAACAAATCTTTCCTGTTTATGATATAAGTATAGATTAGTAATTGCTTTGCTACGAAATATATTATGGTGATATTCATATTCACCAAATTAAATCTTTTTGTAATATTAGACTGTAGATGTAAGTAAACTAGATATTATGTAGGTTTTTTACAATAATATTATCAAAATATATTCCAACTTAACTTTGAAATGTACCTAATTATTATTTAAGTACCTACACGTCATAAAATCCTCGTTATTTTTACTTTTCAGCGCAATTATCGTTAGTGTGTTGGCGCTCAGGCCAGAAGTCACGGGTTCGAATCCAAAAAACTTGGGTATTCTCTGTTCAGAGTATATTTGATATCAACGTAAACAAGAGCAGTAATTAATAGAATAATATTACAATTTCAATTATTTACCGCGCAATAATAAAATACAATTGTAACTATTTTTTTGTCTTTCATTTTAATGTATTGTTAATGATCAATGTCAGGGATACTCATCCCAACTTACCTGTCCGGTAGTTGTGGTATAGTATACGGGTATGCGACCTAGCTATTACCGTCCTATCCCGTGCCCTCCTGGGCGGTAATATCCTACATTCCTATTTCCCACTCTAACTAACCAATCTTCCTTTCCACACCACCTATCCTTCCCTTTCCCTATTCCTACCCTCTCCACCAATCCGTGGGAACGCAATAGATAATCATAAAAATAATTTAATTATCTAAAATGGCGGCGATGCGGTTCGCCACCCATCACGTCTCGTTCTCGCGGAGGCGAAAAGTGGCCCATGGAGAGCCGCTTCGCTACATGGAATGTAAGAGGAGGAATGTATGGTATGAATGAAAGTGGACGAAGCGAAACAAGTATGTAAGGATCGTAGCAAGTGGAAAGAAGTGGTCTCTGCCTACCCCTACGGGAAAGAGGCGGTCTCTGCCTACCCCTATGGGAAAGAGGCGTGATTATATGAATAATGATCAAAATAAAAGCATTCTTATAAAAATAACAAGATTACATGGTCAATTTTGAAGAAAAAATTGGAAATTACCAAACCAAGGCGGATTTCGCCTTGTCACCTTAGGACTGATTTCACCAATGAAATTGAACGCGATCAGTAGTATACGCAAAACTAGCTTGACGTGTTTAACGAGTATATAAAGTCATATTTAATGTACCAACATAAACTAAACACATGACTAGCGTTAAAGTTCAACTCCGGATTTCGTCGTTTTAACTTCGTTAAACGCTTTCAGGAGCTAAGTATCAACTTATGGTGTTTCAAGTATTTATAAATTCAGTTTAATTTGAGTATAATATCAAATTATCCTAAAAAAAAGTGAAAAGATATTTTACACAATTATATTTCAGTTTTCGTTATCGCGGTTAGCCCATTTGATATAAAACGAGATTGACATCAACGCATGGACGCGCTTAGTGAGAACAAAGTTTTATAAAACGAAGTATAATACTGCGATTGGTGAAATCGTCCCTTACTTAAATATATAGATCAACTAGGCTTTATATGAAAGGAAAATTTTATACAGGTAGTAGAACTATTTTTGATCACCCACTTTCAAGTGACCTATTAAAATCCCTCTTTATATTCCAAAGGTCATCGCATGTTAAACTTTAAAAGGTCTGTTTGTGGGCGGCTGTAACTTACTATTGTCTTCTGTTTGCCTAGTACCCTTTTTACTTAAAGTAGTAATATGTTTAACATAATAGGTTGGGGAAAAAGTCTTTTCGCATTATAGTATGTATGAACTTGTCATAAAATATCTTGGGCTATACCAATTGTATCTGGCTGATTTTGGTATCATTAAAAAGTTTTAATTTTACAGAAGACAATTCCAAATTCAAATTAGGTAAATTTGAGATTTTCATTTGTTTTTCTTATTGTTAAAATGAGTGATTCTTATGAAGAATTTCGATACATTTTAAAATTTTATTACATAAAAGGTAAAAATGCAACACAAGCCGCGAAAAAAATTTGTGATGTTTATGGACCTAATGCAGTATCTGTGAGAGTAGCGCAAATTTGGTTTAAGCGTTTTCAATCCGGAAATTTTGATATCAAAGATGCACGTCGCTCTGGTCGCCCTGTTACGGACAAAACTGTTGCCATTTTTGAAAAAGTGGAGCAAGATCGGCATATTAGTAGTTACGATGTAGCTGAAGAACTGGGGATTGACCACAAAACGGTTTTGGCGCATTTGAAAAAAGCTGGGTACACAAAAAAGCTCGATATTTGGGTGCCTCATGAGCTCACTGAAAGAAACCTAATGAACCGTGTACTCATTTGTGATTCTTTATTACGACGTAATGAAACCGAACCATTTTTGAAGAAGCTAATAACTGGTGATGAAAAGTGGATCACGTACGACAAGAACGTGCGAAAAAGATCGTGGTCAAAGGCCGGTCAGGCTTCACAGACTGTGGCGAAACCCGCAACAAGGTGATGCTGTGTGTGTGGTGGGATTGGAAGGGCATTATTCATTATGAGCTGTTACCGCCAGGCAGGACCATCAATTCTGAACTGTACTGCGAACAACTGATGAGATTAAAGCAAGAAGTTGAGAGAAAGCGGCCGGAATTAATCAACAGAAGGGGTGTGGTTTTTCACCATGATAACGCTAGACCTCACACATCTTTAGCCACTCTGAAAAAATTACGGGAGTTTGGCTGGGAGGTGTTAATGCATCCGCCGTATAGTCCTGACCTTGCACCTTCAGATTTCCACCTGTTTCGGTCGCTGCAGAATTCCTTAGGCAGTGTCAGGTTGACATCACAAGAGGACTCCCAAAACCACTTGTCGCAGTTTTTTCATCAGAAGCCCCAAAAATTTTATAGCAATGGGATCATGTACCTACCAACAAGATGGCAAAAAGTTATCGAACAAAATGGCACCTATATACTTTAGTCACTTGTAAATAAACTTTATAAAAAAACCTTTTGAATTTTTATATAAAATGCGAAGAAACTTTTTCCCCAACCTAATAATATACAAGGCTTTAAGACTTATATTATAAATGCGAAAGTTAGTCGTTTGGTCGAAAAGTGGTATACCTTATCTGTAGGCTACCGTAAGTGTATGTATGTTTGATCGTCTTTCCATCTGAAACGGCTCAATGAACTTGAATAAAATTTGTTTCATAGATACGTTCTGAAACATGAAACACATATTAAGTTACTTTTCATCCCGGAAAAATATACAGTACCTACCCGTGAGATGTTGGAAAATGTATATATCTACTTAAAAAAAGTATACGGTACCCGTGAGATAAAAATTATATACGGTACCGTTTTGCCCGGTAGAAGTCCGTAGTTTCATGTAGTTACAAATAAAACTTATGTTCGTATACTATATTATCTAATTCAGTAAATGTGCAAAATTTGAAATCGTTAACACGATAAGTTAGTAAAACATGTAACATTTACTTAGCTGACTACAACCTAATTTAAACTTTAAACTACACAGGGTAGGGTGTAAAATGCATCGTTGTATTTTAGATGGCTGTATACCTAAGTAAATACTCGGGGGAGCGTGGATAAATATTACCCAGAACAGCCGCTAAATTATTCATCGACGCACGTAGAAGGTTCCAGAACATTTTTCTACGGCGGGCACGTTCCGCTCGGTCCTTAAATCTTTCTCAACTATTGAGCTCAATATGATGAGCGCTAAAGGTCAAAGTTATACTTAATCTGAGATTTGATGATAGCTATTTTTTAATGAAATAGAATCGAGCAGTCGGATCACCTGATTGTAAGCGATTATTACCGCCCAGGCCATGGTCACTCGCAACATCTGAAGGCCGATTCTGCTAATTAAATTAATACTATTAATACAGTTACGATTCAGTCCCGATATGTTAAGAATGCAAAATGGTATTCTCATAAACGTCAAACCAACGTCAAATCCGTTTTGATTGGTCAAAACTCCAAAAACTGGCTATTCCTCAAGGGAGGCTATTTTAAAAAAGAAGAAGAAAACTCCAAAAATCAGTTTTGATATCAAGTCGAATAATGAATCGTATTATTCAACTAGCTGTTGCCCGCGGCTCCGCCTGCGTACATATGGTATAGTAGGTGATTACTGCACTTTTTCGAGATAAAAAGAATCCTATGTTTTACTTTCACATTATTAATAGTAGATATGAAAGTTTGTAAGGATGGACGGACGTTTGTTACTCTTTCACGCAAAAACTACTGAATGGATTTGGAATTCAGTATGGTAGTACTTTAGGTTCTGGATTAATACATAGGCTGATTTTTATTACAAAAAGGTAGTGTTCCCGTGGGATACTGTATATACGCGGGCGGAGCTGCGGGCAAAAGCTAGTTATCTATGCAACTATTAGGACTAATATCGAGTACTAGTATTAATAATTAATATCGAGCAAATACCTGCGAACGATTCAAGATATTTAATAGGTTTTTTATTTTTAATTCTTATTGACCGTAAATTAGTTGTGTTTTCTCTTTATACGCAACTATTGTTTAGAAAATATATCGAGGCGATGCCGTTATTAATATCGAGTAAAAAACGGCAAATAAATCACGTTTGTTGTATGGGAGCACCCTTGAATATATATTTTATTCTGTTTTTAGTATTTGTTGTTTTAGCGGCAATAGAAATGCATCATCTGAGTAAATTTCAACTGTCTAGATTACTTTCATGGTGGCTTACGAGACAGGCTCTCTAGTCAAGATGCATTCGATACTTAATTTCAACGGCGAAGTTCGAAAACAAAAATGTATGGAATTTGACATACGTCATCGTTAAGTAACATGTCGCTTGCGATGCTTTATGTCAAATCCCGTACACTTTGTTTTCGAACTTCGCGGTCAAAATTATCGAATACATCTTGACTAGAGGCCCTGGTGACAGACAGACAAACGGACAGACGGACAGCGAAGTCTTAGTAATAGAGGTTCTACTATTTGCGTACGGAACCCTAAAATAATATTCCTCCTACTGTCCGCTTACAGTTATTTTACCTCGGAATGTCTATATTATATACTTAAAATTCACAAAGATAAAAATTTATATTCTGCATTTGATGCCAAAGTTTCGCTTAAAATTTGGTCCACGCCGCGTGTGTTCACGTGTTATTCCTACATGACGTCGGGATATTACAACACGTACTAAATTCATAGCGTGGTTTTAATCTTATATAATTCGTTTCTGTCTTACACAACTTTGGACCGAGATGTCTTCCTTGGGGTACACTACACAAGAGTAATTAAAAATGAACTTTATTTTGATCTAATAGAGTTTATATTCGAGTGTGGGCAAAAAATACTATCCCCGATCACGCTATTAAAATTATTTACACGTCCGTCTGTATAAAAATCCAATTGCAACGGAAAATATTGCTTATTTTGTCTCCCTAGGGTTAAGTTTTAATTACATTTGGAATATCCCGATATAAATTGTGTTGGTCTCTGGCGACTTGGCTGTACTGAAAACTGATAATATATTCGAGTTACTAGCCAAACTCGGTGACATATGGCTTTTGCTGCGGTTTTTACAATAGATATTGTAGGGCTGCGCTGGCTTTTGAAATTCCATACTAATACATACAGTATTGTATATTGTTCTAAAAAAAAAAAAGAGTTTACAAAAGGAATAGTAAACTAAAAATCAATAATTTCAAAGAAACTGGATTGTTTGAAGCACTTTAGTGAGTCTTGCGAAAACGCCCCATACAAAAGTCGTACCAGCAGGTGACGTCTGTAAGTTGTTACGATATGTAATGTATCACTGATATTGATATATTTGTCATGACTTTGTCTCAGTTTAAAAAACAATTGTTTAAAAAGTTTAATTAAATACGCAAACCAAATAATTATATTATAATGTAACTACTGTACGATTGCTAGATTAATTTAATTGTATCTGTAAAAATACTATGTAATATAAATTAGTTTCAATTTCTCGAACTTAGATATCTTTTGTCACCGGTTTGCTATAGTTGGCTCTGTATCTTAGATTTATTTTAATTTTACCAAATAAGTTATGTTGTGGATAACGGTGCTGGTTACGTAATTACTTTTAAGCTTTTATTTAAGTTTTAGAATTAAGCACATCGCGCAATTGTTTGTTGTCCCAAATAAAATAAAATAAAATAAAAAATATTTCTGATATCTCCGAAGTTTGGCGCATTTATGTTTATTCTCACCGTAGTAAATCTTTTTGAATTTGATGTAAGTACCTAAACTACTTATTTAGGTTTTTTACACTGCACGTGTGAAATGCTAGGCACTCTCATACTGCAGGTATAACGTTGGGAAGTTGTTTTAATATTTAAAACTTTTTGGAAATATTATACAACCTACTGTAAATGTACAACGTGTAACAAATAAGGTATAACAATCCGAAACCCAGCGATAATACTCATGAAACTGAACAACTTTCCCCCATCTTTCCCCAAGGAAAATAGGTCGGAAAAAAAATTGGACCTCTCATACTAATTTGATTTGCTGACCGTGCGGTTTGTATGGGAGGATAAATTTTTTTTTTCATATTTCGACCAATGTTCCTTGGGAATAGTTGTTCAGTTTCATGAATATTATCACTGGGTTTCGGACTGGTATACCTCATTTGTCACACGAAGTATGTGTGTTAATATAATTTAAACTATATTTCTCACACGAGAACGGACTATACTACCGACAGAGTACGTTGCTAATGTTTTACGGATATCGTCGTTTTTTATACATCATCTGTCACTTCCATGGAATAACGAAGATTGCCGAGAAACATTAACAAGGTGGTCGTACTGTGTGTAGTTAAACCCAGAAAAGCTGCTGCCGAATTAAAATCATCGTGTGAAAATTACATACACAAACGCGCGAAAATTAATTTTAAATCCGCCATTTTTGTCTGCCGTAATAAATTGTTGGAATATAAAATGTGATATCCGTTAAACTCTATAAATATCGTATGAGTGGATTAAATGGGTTACTTAATTTAGTTTAGTTTTGCTTTGTGATTTATCGATGAATTTCAATATGTAGAATAAATGGCTAATATTGGTGTTGTGAATTATTAAAAGGAAACGATGTTGGAGTTGATTCCAACTATAAATAACCTAACCAAGAGTACCGAAGCCTAAACAAAAAAACAATAGCGTCTTACAATGCTACCAGTTTCAATATTAATTATTTACAATGCGATAAAGAAATACCAGCCACATATTAATTATCTCTTAGTTATTTAAATTAAATTGTATTGTATAGTATACAAAGTATAGTGCACGATAAGACTAGGAGCGCAGAGCTCAGCAGGAAATCGAGTTGTTGAATATGATTGAAAATATTAACCATCAATCTCCTAGCGATGCATACACTTAAAACTTGCTATACATACATAATATATGCTTCGTTAGAATAGCACAGTCACAACGAAAATTTCGTTATTTTCATTCAATTTCTGTTTCTTTACCGCCACTATGATCGTTATACAGGTTAAAGTGTATGAAGAAGACAACCGCACGAACATATTTGTAAACTAGCTTTTGCCCGCGGCTCCGCCCGCGTAAATATATTATTCCGCGGGAACACTACTTTTTCGGGGTAAAAAAAATCCTATGTCCTTTCCCGGGACCCAAAGTATGTCTATACCAAATTTCATAAAAATCGGTTCAGCGGTTAAAGCGTGAAGAGGTAACAGACAGACAGACACACTTTCGCATTTATAATATTGGTATAGGTATTGTAAAAACTTTTGCGGTTTGCTGCAGAGTAGGCATCTACAGACACACGAATTTGGTACGGAGCGTACAGCGGACCATATCCGCAGACCGAATCCGGTGTCGCTACACACGCACGGATTTGGTACGATGCAGTAGACCGCAAAGCTCGACACTCGTATGTTCGATTTTCAGTTCTATTGTATTAGCACAGAGTTCTATTTACAGTGCTGTTTTTCGACGACGCGATGATTACCGAAATTCATTGATAACAGGCAGTGATATCAACTCTCAAAAATATTTCTCCCCAAACTTTACCCCTGATAATTATACCATTGACAGGTCTAAGAGATAATAAGCTAGAAAGAAAGGTTATGTGTTTAACATAAAGACTTACGCGTGAATAACATAAAACTAACTTGTCTTAATCTGATTTCACTCCCAATATTATATTTTCATATCCCTGACTCACACACTGAATTACACACATTTAAATATTTTTTATTATTACATACAAATTGATTCATAAGGAGTAAACTCTAAACATCCTGGCCCCTAGTAAACCCCCGTAGATATTTTCCCTAATTTTGGGTGGTAAATCCCTAAGTTGGCAACACTGACACCGTTGTACGGCTTAACCGCCGGACTGCTCTACACACGCACGGATTTGGTACGGAGCGGACCAAATCCGATGCGGATAGCTGCGAACTCTTCACCTTCTTCTTATGTTCGCCGGACTGCCCTACACACGCTCGGATTTGGTACGGAGTGTACCAGATCCGCTGTACGCTCCGTACCAAATTCGTGTGTCTGTACTCTGTAGACACCATTATTCGTAATAAGATACCTACCAAGCTTCAAGTTCAACCTAATATACAATTACTTAGTACATATAATATGGTAGGATACTCAAAGATATAACATCAATTTAAAGTTTATTTCACTAAAATTAAAGAAGACGAATGTTATAAAAGTTGAAAATTAAATAATTAATATTATGTTTATAGCAGTTTTTCCGCTAAATAATACCCACAACCGGCAAGCAAATGTGTGAGTGCACGCATAAGCATGCGTAACGCACCTCCCTCCTCCCACACTGCTTATGCGTGCACTCAGATGCAAGATCGTGCAAACACCACCACCACACAAGCAACAATGTCGGCAAGATCGTGCAAAGCCCCACACCACCATGCAGGTTGCAAAACTCGACGCGCGTTTCGCCCCGAACCCGGAGCATCCTCAGGAAGTGGACCTGCGAACAAAGTTCGTTAGTAATGCTGCCAAGCAAACCGCCACCTTATATAGACTACTGGCTACTAGTACCCCCACCAAACATATTAATGAGCGGTGACGTAGTCAAGCAAGTTTGGTCATTCAACAATGCATGTCTATTGTTGTTCTTTTCTTTAATTATTTCTAATTGTTCCAACACGCTCAGTCGAAAGCCTTTGTCACATTTATGTAATATCTTATAGGAATGGCCATCGGGTACACTATGACCACTATCTAAAAGGTGTTTAGCAAAATGTGATTTATCACGATGACCATTTCTATAAGCCGCGATGTGTTCTTTGTACCGAGTCTCAAAGTTACGTCCAGTTTGACCTACGTATACACTATCGCATTCAGGACAATCGATTTTATAGACACCGGATTGGTACTTTAAATCAATCCGGTCTTTATTATGACACAATTGATTTTTTAAAGTATTATTTGTCCTGAATGCGACGTGCATATCGTTATTTCTCATTATTTTAGATAAACGTGCAGATACCTCACCCATGTAGGTCAAACTGGACTTGTATCTAACCACTTCCTTATCAGGAGTCCCTGCGTACAAAAACTTAACCAATTCCTTTTTAATTTTATTATTTAAAATATTATTAATAATTTTGGGATTATACCCATTCGACTTAGCAATTTGGTAAATTATGTTTAACTCTTTCTGATAATTTTCTTTACTAAGGGGAATGGACATTAATCTGTGAACGTAACTATGAAAAGCCGCGAGTTTATGTTGCCAAGGATGACATGAGGATGCATGAATAGTAGTATTAGTATATGTCGGTTTGCGAAAGATTCCAAAACTGTGTTTATCGTTATCTCTAGTAATAGATAAATCAAGGAAATTAAGTGTTTTATTGTCTTCACATTCTAATTTAAATTTAATTTTAATATGTTTTTTATTAAGATTTTTAACAAAGACGTCCAGTTGTCTCTCTGTACCGGTCCAACAAAGGATGCAATCATCTACATATCTATAGTAATATAAAATACTTTTGTCATTAACAATATTTCTTTGTTCAAAATCATTCATAAATATTTCGGCCAGCAAGGGACTCAGTGGTGAGCCCATTGCTAGACCGTCTTGTTGAACAAAGAATTGATTGTTAAATCGAAAGTAGTTTTGTTCCATGCAGATTTTAGTAAGAGTAAGCAATTCCAGACCTTCACCAGGAGGCAAACGTTTTTCCAATTCATTCCCCAGAATACCCAACGTTTCCTCACACGGAACATTAGTAAATAAACTATCTACATCAAGCGAAACTAATTTGCAACGAGGTGGCAAAGTCACATTTTTTATTTGATTTACTAATTGCAAGCTATTTTTAATTGCATAAGGTGGCCGAAATGAAATCCTTTGTTTAATAATGTAATTTAATGACTTTGCCAACTCGTATGCCGGTGCACCTATATATGAGACAACTGGACGCATTGGGATATCAGTTTTGTGAATCTTTGGCAAACCGTACAGTGATGGTGCGTGAGGATTCATTGGAATAAGTTTTCTCTTCGCTGATTCGGTACCAAATAAATATTTATTATTGTTTATGGCTAATTTAATCTTAGCCATAAACTTGTTAGTTGGGTCAGAAGGAACCCTTAGAAATTGATCACACCGAATCACGTTATTTACTTTTTCCAAGTAATCGTCACGCTCCATCACCACTATTGTGTTACCCTTATCTGCTTTAGATATAACCAAGCCATTATTATCTATTGTTTGTTTTAATGACCTCAAAGCTACTCTTTCATGGTTAAATGAATAACCGGAAGGAGTACCCTTGATTTCATTGGCTAGTAAACCCTTAACCATGTTATCCTTTTTATTAACTACAGTTGCTATCTCTGATTCAACCGCAAGCATTTCCAAAGCATTCTGATTAATATTAGGAGTAATATTATATTTAAGACCCTTTTCCAAAAGTGACATGTCATCCTTGGCAAATTGGACATTGGTTAAGTTTTTGACGCGAGGATGAAAAGAAAAAGCTTCAGACTGTGTCTCTGTATAGGATTGTACAAATCTATTTTTATTTACTAAAGTCTGAAGCTTTTTTTGTTGATTAATATATTTAGCATGCACTTCGATTGATGCGAAATCACGTGCTTTTTCGTCTAACCAATCGAATTCAATGTTATGTAATTTATATGAGAGCTCGGTATAAAGAACTTTGAGATGTAGTTTTAAATTATCTCTAACGGTAAACCAGTGACGTATCTCTTCATTAAGCCAAATGGCTTCGGCTTTTTTAATAGCCCTATTGGCGGCTCGACTGTGCGTGTTGGTTTTAATATTAATATAGTTAGGAACAACATTTAGATGTTTGCATTGTTGATTGAACCAAACATTTTGGGCGGCGACTCGATGTAACTTTGTTAGTTTAATATAGAGTCTTGCCTGTACGGTCATGCTCACCGATTTTAAATAGTTAATAGAATCAGGCGTTACTTTGCGGAAATCCATAGCATTAAATAATTAATATTATGTTTATAGCAGTTTTTCCGCTAAATAATACCCACAACCTGCAAGCAAATGTGTGAGTGCACGCATAAGCATGCGTAACGCACCTCCCTCCTCCCACACTCTGCTTATGCGTGCACTCAGATGCAAGATCGTGCAAACACCACCACCACACAAGCAACAATGTCGGCAAGATGGTGGTGTGGGGCTTTGCACGATCGAGTCGCCGCCCAAAATGTTTGGTTCAATCAACAATGCAAACATCTAAATGTTGTTCCTAACTATATTAATATTAAAACCAACACGCACAGTCGACCCGCCAATAGGGCTATTAAAAAAGCCGAAGCCATTTGGCTTAATGAAGAGATACGTCACTGGTTTACCGTTAGAGATAATTTAAAACTACATCTCAAAGTTCTTTATACCGAGCTCTCATATAAATTACATAACATTGAATTCGATTGGTTAGACGAAAAAGCACGTGATTTCGCATCAATCGAAGTGCATGCTAAATATATTAATCAACAAAAAAAGCTTCAGACTTTAGTAAATAAAAATAGATTTGTACAATCCTATACAGAGACACAGTCTGAAGCTTTTTCTTTTCATCCTCGCGTCAAAAACTTAACCAATGTCCAATTTGCCAAGGATGACATGTCACTTTTGGAAAAGGGTCTTAAATATAATATTACTCCTAATATTAATCAGAATGCTTTGGAAATGCTTGCGGTTGAATCAGAGATAGCAACTGTAGTTAATAAAAAGGATAACATGGTTAAGGGTTTACTAGCCAATGAAATCAAGGGTACTCCTTCCGGTTATTCATTTAACCATGAAAGAGTAGCTTTGAGGTCATTAAAACAAACAATAGATAATAATGGCTTGGTTATATCTAAAGCAGATAAGGGTAACACAATAGTGGTGATGGAGCGTGACGATTACTTGGAAAAAGTAAATAACGTGATTCGGTGTGATCAATTTCTAAGGGTTCCTTCTGACCCAACTAACAAGTTTATGGCTAAGATTAAATTAGCCATAAACAATAATAAATATTTATTTGGTACCGAATCAGCGAAGAGAAAACTTATTCCAATGAATCCTCACGCACCATCACTGTACGGTTTGCCAAAGATTCACAAAACTGATATCCCAATGCGTCCAGTTGTCTCATATATAGGTGCACCGGCATACGAGTTGGCAAAGTCATTAAATTACATTATTAAACAAAGGATTTCATTTCGGCCACCTTATGCAATTAAAAATAGCTTGCAATTAGTAAATCAAATAAAAAATGTGACTTTGCCACCTCGTTGCAAATTAGTTTCGCTTGATGTAGATAGTTTATTTACTAATGTTCCGTGTGAGGAAACGTTGGGTATTCTGGGGAATGAATTGGAAAAACGTTTGCCTCCTGGTGAAGGTCTGGAATTGCTTACTCTTACTAAAATCTGCATGGAACAAAACTACTTTCGATTTAACAATCAATTCTTTGTTCAACAAGACGGTCTAGCAATGGGCTCACCACTGAGTCCCTTGCTGGCCGAAATATTTATGAATGATTTTGAACAAAGAAATATTGTTAATGACAAAAGTATTTTATATTACTATAGATATGTAGATGATTGCATCCTTTGTTGGACCGGTACAGAGAGACAACTGGACGTCTTTGTTAAAAATCTTAATAAAAAACATATTAAAATTAAATTTAAATTAGAATGTGAAGACAATAAAACACTTAATTTCCTTGATTTATCTATTACTAGAGATAACGATAAACACAGTTTTGGAATCTTTCGCAAACCGACATATACTAATACTACTATTCATGCATCCTCATGTCATCCTTGGCAACATAAACTCGCGGCTTTTCATAGTTACGTTCACAGATTAATGTCCATTCCCCTTAGTAAAGAAAATTATCAGAAAGAGTTAAACATAATTTACCAAATTGCTAAGTCGAATGGGTATAATCCCAAAATTATTAATAATATTTTAAATAATAAAATTAAAAAGGAATTGGTTAAGTTTTTGTACGCAGGGACTCCTGATAAGGAAGTGGTTAGATACAAGTCCAGTTTGACCTACATGGGTGAGGTATCTGCACGTTTATCTAAAATAATGAGAAATAACGATATGCACGTCGCATTCAGGACAAATAATACTTTAAAAAATCAATTGTGTCATAATAAAGACCGGATTGATTTAAAGTACCAATCCGGTGTCTATAAAATCGATTGTCCTGAATGCGATAGTGTATACGTAGGTCAAACTGGACGTAACTTTGAGACTCAGTACAAAGAACACATCGCGGCTTATAGAAATGGTCATCGTGATAAATCACATTTTGCTAAACACCTTTTAGATAGTGGTCATAGTGTACCCGATGGCCATTCCTATAAGATATTACATAAATGTGACAAAGGCTTTCGACTGAGCGTGTTGGAACAATTAGAAATAATTAAAGAAAAGAACAACAATAGACATGCATTGTTGAATGACCAAACTTGCTTGACTACGTCACCGCTCATTAATATGTTTGGTGGGGGTACTAGTAGCCAGTAGTCTATATAAGGTGGCGGTTTGCTTGGCAGCATTACTAACGAACTTTGTTCGCAGGTCCACTTCCTGAGGATGCTCCGGGTTCGGGGCGAAACGCGCGTCGAGTTTTGCAACCTGCATGGTGGTGTGGGGCTTTGCACGATCTTGCCGACATTGTTGCTTGTGTGGTGGTGGTGTTTGCACGATCTTGCATCTGAGTGCACGCATAAGCAGTGTGGGAGGAGGGAGGTGCGTTACGCATGCTTATGCGTGCACTCACACATTTGCTTGCAGGTTGTGGGTATTATTTAGCGGAAAAACTGCTATAAACATAATATTAATTATTTAATGCTATGGATTTCCGCAAAGTAACGCCTGATTCTATTAACTATTAAAGTTGAAAATATTTTTTCACAGAATAGAATAGTAAGATTTGAAATTATTAAACAGTTATTCTTCGATTCTGCTCAGTCAATATCAATACGGTAAAAAGACTATGGCTGTGTTCCGACGAAAATAGAGCTTGTTAGCGCTTGCTAGCGCTAAAAAAACAGATTATCCGCCAGGGCACTTTGCTACCTTCAATAATGCTAACATAATCCGCCATTTTGCTTATTTTATACCAGCGGTTGCCATTTTGCCTACGTTTTATTTTCCGCGGAACACAGCCTATGTATGCGGTTTAATTTTGAATTTCAATCGCGCGCTCAGCGTACGGTTGTGTGCAAAATTTTAACTACCGCGCTTAGTGTGTATTACGATTAAATTTAACAATTATCCCGAGTGCATTTAAAATGATACAGTGCAAAAAATGTAAACTCTTTCTGTCACTTACTAAGGATGATACATTCAAGTGCAAAGGTGGATGTGAGGCTGTGTTCCATAAAAAGTGTGTGCAAAATAACAAACAGTTTTTGCGAACATCGTATTGCGATGACTGTCACAAAATGAAAAGCAGTCCCATGCAGCCAGCACAAGACCCCGCTATAACATTATCTGGTGAATCATCTGTTGAAAAAGTTCTAGCTGAAGTAAACCGAAAGTTAGAGGTACTTTACAATATGGAGAAGAAAATTGAAGACCTCACTACAAGTGTAGAATTCTATGGTGACATGTACCAGTCCCTAGTAACATTTAAAGATGAAACACAAAAAAAAATCACGGCACTTGAACAGAGAAATCTATATTTAGAAAAATGTAACAAGGCTTTGGAAGAGAGAATACAAGAGATGGAAGTGAAAGAAAAAGAAAAAAATATTGAAATCCATGGATTGGAGATGCATAACAACGAGGATACAAAAGCTATGATACAAAATATCGCTAAAAAGTTGAACTTGGACCCAAGTGAAATCATAGATGCACAGAGGGTAGGGAAAGAAAAACCGGACGAGAAGAAACCCAGAATTGTACTTGTTACCTTACGCACAAAAAGTGGACGAAATAAATGGTTGTCAGCCAAAAAGGAAACCAAACTAACAAACAACAATATTTATGGAAATGGAAGCGACAGACAAATATTTATTAATGAGGATTTACCAAAGTACAAACGGCAGCTATTATGGGATGTGCGAAATAAACTGAAACCCAAAGGATTCCAATATATCTGGGTCCAAAATTTCAACATCTTAGTAAAAAAGAACTCTGATGAAAAAAAGATTTATAACATTCGATCGGAGGAAGATCTGAAAAGAATAGAATAATAAAAATAAATACGCACCGACATACCTACAGGTGCTGTTAGTACACACTAGGTGTTATTTTCAACAATAAAATTCAATAATTTCACGGATTTTACTTATAATAGGTACTATGATATAACTACTCTAAGCAATGATTTAAGTCAAAATACAAGCTTTATCAAAATCGTACACCTAAATATTGCGTCATTGAGAAAACACTTCAACGAGTTACAAGTTTTTTTAGAAATAAACAAGCACAAAATGGATATAATAATTTTGACTGAAATTAATATAAAAGGTGAAGAGATGTCACTTTATAAACTACCAGGATACAATGAATATACAATAACGAGAGAGAAGCAAAGAGGGGGAGGAATACTAATATATGTACAGGAATGTCTTAACTTCAAGGTCCAAGGTGAACGGCTGGAAGCCCTAGAGATAATGCATGGAAAACTAGAAATCGATGAAAGTACCACTCACTTAATTGCTGTGTATAGGCCGCCTGACAAAAATAAGTTACGCTTTGTGGAACAACTAGATGCTACAATAAAGAAGATCTCAGATTCAGACAGCGTGATTGTGATTGGCGATACAAACATAGACATCCTAAATAATATGAGTAACCCAATCACAACAAAGTATAAAAACGCCCTGTGTGGCCGAGGTCTACAGTGCGTAATACCTAACACAGAGGTGACGCGAGAGGCGATCGTAAAGGGCCGGCTTGTGACGTCGTGCCTGGACCATGTATGGGTGCGAGCGAGACGGAGCGAGAGCGGCGTGTCATCATACGTTATCGAGACTCATATCTCAGATCACCATGCCGTGGGTATAGCTATAGACTTATCGAGTTCGAAAAATAACCTTGCTATGCGACAGTCTGTTATGCGTGAGTACTTATGTGATAAAACAGTAATTCAGAAATTAGATTCCTACGATTGGGCGAAGTTGTTAAATTTTAATTGTCCGTTAAAAATGTATCAATCGTTGTGTTCCTTGTTTGATCAGACATACAAGGACAGTACAGTATTATTAAATCCTAAATGTAAACGAAAAATGCAACCATGGATTGATAAATATTTATATACAATGTTAATGCGCAGAGACTATTTATTTAGAGTTTGGAAATCGGATTCAAAAAGTATGTGTAAACGGTTAGAATACACTAAATTTAGAAATAAGGTAAATAAATTAATAAACCAGGCTAAAAATCAATATAGACAGTCAGAGATAAAAAAATGTAATGGGGATTCTAGAAAAATATGGGAAAATATTAATATGTGGTTAGGGAGAAATAAAAGCAGCCTAGATGACGTAATAATGAGGCATTTAGGTAAAACAACAGCTATTAAACAAATTTGTACAAATTTCTCAAAGACATTTACAGAAGAAATACAAAATATCAAGCACGTCTGTGATAAAAAATTTTTGGATAGGAATAATTATATAAAGCCAAGTTTAGTAAGTTTCAGATATAAACCTGTCAATTCAATGCAAATCGAGAAAACTATAAATTCACTGTCATGTTTAAAATCACCTGGCATAGATCGCATAAGAGCTAAAGATATAAAATTTTTATGTAAAAAAATAAGTCCCATTTTGGCCAAATTCGTAAATATGTGCTTCTCTCACGCTGTGTACCCCGAAAAACTAAATAACCTAACCTAACCAAGAGCATGTCAGGACATGTCTAAGGAGGGTTCCGTAACTATAAACGCGTAATATGCCTTTTTTTTAATTACTCCAAAAGTTACTGTCCGATTTAGTTCAAAATAATTTTCCTAAAGAGTTTTTAGCATGATCTATCAGCATGGAAATTTGCAAGTTTCTATCTCCTATAGTTTAAAAATGCTAGGGGGGGGGACCAACTTACAAACTACTTTGGAGGCCGATTACTCGAAAATGGTCAACTTTATAAAAAAGTAACGTATGAAACCTTGCCTTTATTTTAAAAGACCTATTCTACGATACCCCACACGATGGGGTAGAGTGAAAAAATATTTTTCATCCCCACTTCACATGTATGGAGAGCCACCCCTAAAATATAAAATTATTATTTTTTTATGATCCCGAAACCGTGATCTATACACAATCTATAACTGCACCAAATTTCATCAATTTATATTCATAATTACAGGAGCTAGAGGCGCGGACAGACAGACAGACAGACAGACAGACAGACAGACAGACAGACAGACAGACAGACAGACAGACGGACAGAGCGAAACTATAAGGGTTCCTTAAGTATTACGGAACCCTAAAAAGGCAATTATACGACCCATATACAAATCTGGAAGCCATGTTGAGTATGCAAATTATAGACCTATAGCCATACTATCAGTGATAGATAAAATATCAGAAAAAATAATCGTAGAACAAATCTCAAACTTCTTAGAAAAGCAAAATATATTAACTGATACTCAATATGGGTTCCGCAAAGGCCGGAGCACAGTGTCGGCGCTCGCGCGATTCGCCGACCACGTTAACGACTGTCTCGACTCCGGTAAACAGCTGATCGCACTGTTTATCGATTATAAAAAAGCATTTGACACACTAGATCATGACACGCTTCTAGTGTCGATGGACGAGTGTGGGATCCGCGGCCCAGTAAACGAATGGTTTAGGTACTATTTATCCGGCAGGACGTTACAGACGATGGTGTGCGGCGAATCGGGTGAGGAGGCGCACGTGACGCTCGGTGTGCCGACCGGCTCGGTGTTCGGCCCTTACGGTTACATAATGCACGTCAACAGTGTGGCTAACGTAGTACATAAGTGCCGAGTGTTTATGTATGCAGACGATATGTGTATAGTGTACGCATCTAAAAACATCAAAGAGGTAATAAATTATGTACAACAAGATTTTGAAAACATCACCAAGTGGGCGCATGACAATGGGATAATACTCAACCTGTCAAAAACTAAATGCATGCATAATACAGTTTTGGCCAGGCGGTTGTACGGCGAGTGTATATTATACACTCGCCGTACAACCGCCTGGCCAAAACTGTACAACTGAAAGATATTGCTGTTGTGGGGCACACGTATGAGTGCTTACACAACTATAAAATTAATTGTATGTGCAACAATATCGACTATGTGAATACATTTAAATATTTAGGGCTTACTATTGATAGAAATTTTAATTGGAAAATACACATAACAGATATCTGTAACAAATTGAGGTCATTGTTAGGTAGGTTTTATTATTTAAGAAAAGTTGTCAGTAAACACACATTATTAGTTGTATATCACGCACTAGCAGAATCTTTAATTAATTATGGACTTATTGTTTATGGCCGCACATTTAGTACACATTTAAATGACATTAAGAAATTACAAATAAGATTGATCAAGTACTTAGTAAACAGAAAACAAAAGGATGAATGTAATAAAAACTATGATATATTATTTCAGAAATGTCAGATATTACCGATAGAAAAAAAAGTTGAATTTTTAATAGGTATAGAGCATTACTACGATAATAAATACAAAGAAATAGTTACACATATGCATACTACCAGAAAAAATACATGTGGAAAGTTACTCCAACCGCAAATTACAAATTATTATGGGGAAAGGACGAACAAATACCTGGTACCAAAAATATTTAACAGATTAGTTTTATTAAGACAGAATCCTAAGGTTAGCGTTAACTTGCTTAAAAAATTTTTAAGGAAAATATTATTAGAAGAACTTACATAAATATAATATACAAAAATAAAAACTGCACTATTTAGAATTAAGTATCTTTCTTTTGTTAGTCACTCTCTCTCACACACTCACTCACTGACTCACACACTCACTCACACACTCATACACACCCACACTCACTCACTCACACACTCACTCACACAAACACACACACACACACACACACACACACACACACACAATAAATATAATTGTTGTTGTACTTACCCGTAATATAGTAGAACCTAAGTTGCTGTAGTTAAGTCTAGTTTAGTAGAAAATATTTATGTTAAGAGTGCGTAACCGCCAATAAACTTAATAGTTTGGCGGGCTAGAAATTTAAGTTATTTAATGTATTTTTATTGAATAAAATTATTAAAAAAAAAAAAAAAAAAAATATTTCAAGAGCCTGAACGAATAATATCAAGGAACATTTTTACCGGCTAAAAAAATAGTAGGTAACTTATTAAAGACCACCAAATAGGTTGACCTCTCGCTCAAAGCAAATTCTTAGTTTAAGTAGATCTTGTACTATTGGTTTACTCCTTCGCTATTTATAATTTGTGTTGAGTAGGATAAAAAATAGATTTATTTTTATAATTTTAATTTAATAGTTTTATTTCAAGAGAAAACATGCGAAAAATGATGATTTATTTCGGTTTGTGAAGCAAGTTCAAAAATACAGTTTTTTCATGATCCCGTGGGAACCGTTTTGGTTTCCAAGAAAAAAAAATACTGTTAGTTATTTCATGTTCTAATCTACCTTTGTGCCAAGTTTTATTTAAATACGTCGAGTAGATTGCCTGAAATAACGTCAAACAGGTAGGTACAGTTTTTTGAAGATCCCATGGGAACCCTTTAATTTTGCGGGATAAAGAGTATCCTATTTTACCCTTCAGGTCATAAGCTACCTACCTGCCAAATTTCATTTTATTCCATCCAGAGGCTTAGTCGTATCCAAGGCGACGGCGGCGATTACGACGACAGTTCCAGACCGTTTTTGGGAGGAAAATACGTGCGCGCGCAGTTTCACCTACCAGATTGACTTTTAATTTGTTATATATTTTTATCTATTTTTAATTTAAGTGTTTTTGTGTTTACATTAGGCAAGTTCTAATATAATATTTTTGATAAAAGCTATAAGCCAATGTTAAGTAGCAGCCAAGATGTAGGGACGTCCACCGATGATGTGACCGTGCCGTTGGAAAATTTAGTGCAATGTACCCAATGTCCTCAACCACGCTTTTTCAAAAGTGAGAGGGGCCTACGCATCCATATAGGTAAGTGCCATAAACTATCGTTAGCCCCTTCTCCTTCAGTAGTTCTACCATCACAAAACTCCACCGAACACCAACCCTTTTGGCAAGAAATTTCCAAATTGAAAAATTCAGTCCCCATACTCAGGCGGATCCCTAGGGATGCAAGAGTAGCTGTGGCCCAGAAGCTTGCCGAGACGGTACACAAAACTGTAAGTGAAAACTCGAGGCAGGCCTGGGAACATCTATTTACTTTTCCCTACCGCATCCTACACGTTACTAGGGATCCTCGCAATAATGCCTCCCTCACGTCTCTTGTAAAAAAGAACTGTGTTTCTGATTCCGATTTACACCCAAATTTTTATTCACCTTCATCGGCCAAAAATAACATCATAAAAAATGTCGAAAACAAAATAAGTGAGGGAGACATTAAAGGCGCCGCGCGGCTACTTTTTTCCAACGACACGATCGCTCCCAATTCCCCAGAAACCCTCACCGCCTTGCAGAATAAACATCCTCCTCAACTATCACCTCATCTTTTCCTAGACACCGATGATGCCGAACCAGCCCTCCAAACGTCGGTTGACAGTGTTCGCGGTGCCATCATGTCTTTTCTTCCGGGTTCAGCGGGCGGTCTCGACGGTCTCACTCCTCAGCATCTGAAGGATCTCACCAGCGGTTGCTGTGGGGAAGCCGGAGAAAAGCTCCTGCAGGAAGTCACGAATTTGTGCAACCTAATGCTTCGCGGGGGGGTTGCATCAGATATCGTTGACATTTTGTATGGAGCAAACCTCTGCGCCTTGAGGAAAAGAGATGGAGGTATCCGGCCGATTGCTGTCGGCTCGACATACCGGCGCCTCACTGCCAAAATAGCCTGCAGGTCCATTAATTCCCTAGCTTCTTACTTCCAACCGAAGCAACTTGGTTTTGCCTGCAAAGGTGGCTGTGAGGCAGCCGTTCACTCTTTTCGCACATTCATTAAAAACCAAAATAACAGTGTATTCTTAAAGGTGGACGTAAAAAATGCATTCAATTCAGTTAACAGGGTCGCCATGTTGGCTCAAATAAAAGCTAAAGCGCCTGCCATTTTGCCTTTTATGCTCCAATGTTATAAGGAGCCCACCAAGCTTATTTATAAAAATCATCTCATCCCATCAGAAGTTGGCTGCCAACAGGGTGACCCTTTAGGTCCAGCAATTTTCAGTCTTGCTATACACCCGGCCATCGAACTTCTAAATTCAAAATTCAACGTTTGGTATTTGGATGATGGGACCCTTGGAAGCGATGCATCTACTGTACTCTCTGACTTTCGTACATTAATCCATGAGTTCCAAAATATCGGCCTAGAATTAAACTTTGGAAAATGTGAACTTTTTGTCCCTGATAATTGTGAGGACAGAGAAACCGTTATATCCAGGTTCAAAGAAGTAGCTCCACAATTATCAGTTATCGAAAAGGGTTCACTTCTTCTCTTAGGTTCCCCTATTCTAGACGATTCCCTTCCGGATTTTATAAACAATAAATTACAAAATTTTACTGAAACTTTAGACCGACTTCTCCAAATTAACTGTCACATGGCTTTTACCTTAATCCGATATTGCTTATTTGTTCCAAAATTTACTTATGTCTTGCGGTGTTGCCAACTTTGGAAGTTCCCCCAACTTCTCAAACGTTTAGACGACACCATAAAACATACGCTTTCTTCCATTCTTAATATAAAATTTGACCACCGCTCATGGACTCAAGCAACGCTTCCAGTAAGATTCGGTGGCCTGGGCATTCGACAAACGTCTGACGTAGCCTTACCAGCGTTCTTGTCCTCAGTCCACGCAAACCACGCAGTAATTTTGAAAATTTTAGAGCGCTCATCCTGTCCGTTAGTAATCCCTTTTGCGGACGAGGCCAAGGACGCCTGGGACATTGCTAGTGCCGGCAGCAATGTGCCCGAGAACACATTTTCCCAAAGGCTTTGGGACGAGCCCATCTGTAGACTGGTACGGAATAGACTTTTTAACACGTCTTCCAGTCCTGTAGAGCGGGCTCGTCTTTTGGCTGTGGAAAAGTGGGAGTCGGGCGTTTGGCTGCAGGCACTACCGTCAGCCAATACTGGTACATTGCTGGGCCGTAATACATTTCGGCTAGCTACTGCCCTGCGTCTTGGTGCCCCCCATGTCGTCCCTCATCAGTGTGTTTGCGGCGCGAACGTAGACAGTCACGGTCACCACGGGCTGTGCTGCTCACGAAGCGCTGGACGCATTTCCCGGCATCACAGTCTGAATGACCTCATTCGTCGGGCTCTTGTCACCGCCGGTGTGCCAGCTATACTGGAGCCCTCCGGTCTGGCGCGCGACGATGGCAAGAGACCTGATGGAATGACCCTGGTTCCTTGGAGTGTGGGACGGGCTCTTGTATGGGATGCTACTTGTGTCGATACTCTTGCTCCGTCCCATGTCCAGGGCACTTCGAACTGTGCGGGCGCGGCTGCAAACCAAGCAGAGAACCTCAAACGGCGCAAATATGAGAACCTTAGCGGAGACCTTATATTTGAACCTTTTGGGGTGGAAACTCTAGGCGCATGGGGTCCGGGCGCACATAAGCTTTTTAAAGAAATCTCCAAAAAGCTTACTGAAGCCACCCGAGACCCCAGAGCCGGGAACTACCTGGCACAACGGATAGCCATTGCTATCCAACGAGGCAATGCTATCAGTTTGCTAGGTACTCTGCCAGATGGGGACGACCTGGGGAAGTTTTTCTATTTATAGACTTTTTTAGAGATAGATTATTTATAGATGTCTTCTTTTTATTAGTAGGTATTAATTTTTAGTTTTTTATTTGGCTCTAGTTTTATTGTTAATTTTATGTTTCTTGTGTTATCTAAAAATTAACTGGAATAAATAAATCGATTTAAAAAAAATCCAGTGGTTTCGGCGTGATGTGATAACAAACACACAGACAGACAGACAGACAGACAGACAGACAGACAGACAGACAGACATTTTTTTCAAAAACGTTATTTTTAGGTTCTGTGGCCTTTATAGACCCCCCATTTTGATTTTCACTTAGATAACTTTAATGTACAGACATGACCCCTCTACAGATTTATTATATGTATAGATATCTCCGATATTTGTGTGTTTGAGTTCATACTTACAATAATGAATGTTTTTGTATATGATATAAGTAAATTAACGATGTAGGTTTTGTTTACTAATTTAGCAAAAAAAAAAATTTTTTTTTGTACTTTTTAGACGAATTTAATTAGTAAACTACGCATCTATATATAATCTATCTTCTAATATATAAAATTTCCATGTCACAATGTTAGTTATCGTACTCCTCCGAAACGGCTTAACCGATTTTTACCTATGCGTATTCAGTAGGTCTAAGAATCGGCCTTTATCTATTTTCCAAATAATTTATAAGGCAAAACAATGTTTGCCGGGTCAGCTAGTAAAATAATATATTTTTGTACATTTACCAAGTAGTAATGTCTCAATATTTCTGCGTATATTAATGAAACTAAATATTTTAGATGTAGCCCGATCCCCTATTGCCTATAGGTCTCGTATAGGTAACTGTGAACAAATTAAATTTCTTTTGTTCACACTTTCTAAATTGTTCGTACCTTGCTAACTTGGTAATGTCACAGACGATGTGGAATTTGTTTCAAATATTAATAAGTTGTCAATTAGGTCGTCATTTAAAATACAGATATTGTGTAAAATGCAACAGGTTGCTATACATTTTGGTATAAATTGTATATTTTTCATAGGCACATAATTTAAAATTCCACGCCATCTGCCTTTCAGTAGCCCAAATTCTCTTTCAAAAGACATCCGAGCAGAAGATAAACACAAATTAAAATTCTTTTCGTGTTGTGTAAGGTGCCCATTATCTTTGTACGACACCATTAAAAGAGATGTTCTAGAAATGTAGGTATGAGGCGTGGGCCAGCACTATATATGTCACCGGAAAATAACAAGATCCGCAAGTTTATAAATTTTCTAGGAAATTTATAAATTTTCGTAGGATTCTAAACGAGAGATAAATTGTATTATTTTACGCCCACATTTTCGCAAATTTATCAATTTGCGACGTCTCGTGGTAAATTTATAAATAAACGGATATCCATTCGTAATATTCCAAACGGTTCGACCAATCACAGAAGAGCTTTTCATTTTACGCTTCTTTAAAATACGGAAAATAACACACTGCTCTCTGATTGGTCGATGTTTACAGTGGCAATGCTTGTGTCCATAGACTTAGGTACAATCAGACTTGCCAAACTATAAACTTATCAGTTTCGATTAGCTACCTAACAATATTTTAGGGTTCCGTAGCCAAATGGCAAAAACGGAATCCTTATAGATTCGGCATGTCTATCTGTCTGTCCGTCCGTATGTCACAGCCACTTTTTTCCGAAATTATAAGAACTGTACTGTTGAAACTTAGTAAGTAGATGTATTCTGTGAACCGCATTAAGATTTTCACACAAAAATTGCAAAAAAAAAAAAACAATAAACTTTGGGGGTTCCCCATACTTAGAACTGAAACTCAATTTTTTTTCGGTAAAAATTTTAAAATACGTCGCCATTTTAAGGGGTTGCGAGTGGTTGGGGGGAGGGGGTTGGATGGGTTGGGATTGGATTGGGAAATCTTAAGACGCATCCTCAATCATACCTAGAACCCAATGGCCCTCAATAACAACTGGCTTCAATTATGAGTCGACGGAGCCCCGCTACGCGGGGCTCCTACTTCTGGGTGGTTTACAAAGAAATAACCACGATGGCTAAGGCGGTAGCTTCGCTGCGCTACGCTACCGAATTAGCCATCTAACCTAACCCAATGAAGTCGTATTGGGCCAACTCGGAGTAATACATTGCTATTCATTACCTAAAAAAATCATAAACATAAACCTTATGCATAAACCGTGAACCATTATTTTTTATTACAAGTTTGTACGGAACCCTCGGTGCGCCAAGTTTGTACGGCCGACGTCCCCAAAACTTTAGCTTTATTATAGTCTTCTATCATTTTAATGACATTTTTAATTTTTACCTCTGTCCATTCCGACTTTCGTAGCTCTGTGGTAAATTTCACTTCCTCAACAAATTTTCTAGCATATACCACACTATCTTCACCATTTTGGCTGTCCGAAGCTCGCTCATTATGAGTCTAGTTTAGTAACCTTAGCAAAATAAAACTATTTTCACAGTTCTAACACAGTTACAACATTAAAAACTTTACAAAAACACACGAGCAAGCCGTTTGTTCCGTGGCGAAAAATGGCGGTGGAAAGGAAGGAGAAGGAACACCTGACTTATTCAACCAATCAGAGCGCACATGGCGTTTGGTTATTGCTTACTTATTATTTTACGCGTGAGTTCGGTAAGTTGATAAATTTGCGAAAATGTGGGCGTAAAATAATACAATTTATCTCTCGTTTAGAATCCTACGAAAGTTTATAAATTTCCTAGGAAATTTATAAACTTGCGGATCTTGTTATTTTCCGGTGACATATACACTATATGTAAATATAGCTACATAATATAGTAACTGTTTGCTATTCTTTATTTTATTTAATTTCACTTCTTTGTAATGTACATTTGAAATAACTTCGTCAAGGAGAGCAATACAACGTAAAAGAAAACATGGCGAATCTTATCAGAATTATCCAAAGAATGTCATTTTGACAATGACATGACTTGATAAAGAAAGACGTATGACATTCAAGAAAACGTCTCTTCCTAAAACTATCAACTACGTCAAAAGTCTAGTCAAAACAACTGTCATAGCCGCCTTAAAATAGGGTTCTCGCAATAAAAATGTCTTCAAATAATCATTTTTGTACCCATACAGTACCCTTCTTCAAATTAATGTTTTTGTATTTTTATGAAAATTTCATATTTTTTTCCTATCTACTTATGTAGTGTACATAAGGCTGGCCCAAAATCAAACATCTCTTTTGCGTGCAAAACATAGGCAGCACTGCCTATTAAATGTGAGTTACCAACAAATTAATTAATATCACCCAAGTAATTACTGACAGGAGAGATCCGGAATACTATATGGTCATGTGTCGACCCAGGGAAGTCCACATAAATATTTGTAAACAAACATCTATGATCGCACACTGCCTGTAAAAAAGAAAACAAAAAGTAAGATATCATATTAGATACATAATAGTAAATAATGAAGCAACCACACATTGAAAAATTTATCATGTGATTGGACTCAAGACTGGTTTCATTTGACATATTAGTAGTGGTACAAGCATCGGAGATGGGATGCCGGATGTATAAATAAATGTTCTTCACTTACTTGTAATTTAATAGAAGTATACGACTTCCTATTAATACAATCTTGTCCAAGGCACTCTTATTTCTATTTCAGTGCCATCAATTGCACCATTTGCATTGGGAAATGTGCTTTTTGCTTGGAAGCCTCTCATTATTCTCGCCATTTCTTGATTTGAAGGCCAATGTATAGAAAATATTAATCTTTTCGATTAATAAACCCATAACCCTCCTGCCCTGTAGGCTGTTGCTTTTCCTACATTAAATCTATCTGCAATTGATCTGGAAAAATATATTAAAATGTATACGGACGAAGACGAAAACACAGCAAGGCTTGTGTATTTTAGTTACTTCCACAGTATAATGTCCTATGGCATTCTGCTATGGGGCAATGCTGCAGATATAAATACTATCTTTGTGCTGCAGAAGCGAGCTGTTCGGGCAATCTACAAGCTGGCCCCCAACACTTCATTAAGAGATAAGTTTAAGGAAACTGGGATCTTAACTGTAGCTTCTCAGTATATTCTATCAAATGTACTATATGTTAAAAAAAATTTAAGCCTATTCAAAAAAAAAAAGTGACAACCACAATAGAAATACTCGAAATAAGAATAAGCTTGATGTACCAGTGACTAGACTTAGTAAAGTAAAGAATTCGTTTAAAGGCCAATGTATACGCATATACAATAGGATCCCAGAAAACGTTCAACATTTTTCAACCAATAAATTTAAAAAAGTAATCAAAGAACGTTTGTGTAGTAAAGCTTATTATAAACTTAATGATTTCATGAATGATAGCACACCTTGGGAATGAGGTGGCCCCCTGCAAGGCTACTTCCATATACTATTGTATTCTAGTTATATAGTTTTAGTCATAACATTTTTATACATTTTTTTATTTTAAAAGAACAATTTTCCATCTTTTTGGTAAAAGATGGCCCCGCGCGAGTTTCTTACGCCGGTTCTTCTCGCCGGGCTAGTTCCCGAACCGGTGGTAGGCATCACGTATACCGACGTTCAATAAGTGTATAAAAATACCAACATTGAATAAAAAAAAATTGACTTTGACTTTGACTATACTTTTTATAACTTATATAACACATTTGGATATTTAAGTTAAAAAAAGGTTATGATATATACCTATATGTCTCAGTGTTGGCCATTTTCCTTGCTCCTTGCTTGCTAAAGTAATCATCAGTTGGATATTGGGTTGCATCTGTTGATTTCCTGCACATGTTTTTACTAGGCCTTGGCCAATTAGTCTTAAAATATATTCAAAAGATGACCGGCTCAATCTAATAATTTAATTTAATAAGTACGCTCATTCAGGGTAACTTTGAATCACGAGGGTAACTTTGACAGTTTGTTCACAAAATTCTTTTCTATAGTTTTATGTGGGAAACAATTGGCGCTTAAAATTTAATAACAATTATTCGTGTACGTAACATACTTCGTAAACGAAATCTAAAAAAAAAGCAGCTGTTAAAAGAAGCTAATATCAAAAACTTTTGTTTTTAACCACGCGCAACATAATGGGTAAAAATCAGTGCAAATCTCGTTAACTTTGCTGCTATCAAGGTATATAAAAACATAATGCAATGTAATAACTTTATGATTTTTTTGACTTGTCTATGACCCCACTACATCAATATTTGATAAAAACATTAACAGCTAATGTTATCCTGAAGCTGTAAAATAATTAAAAGTTAGTTTGTGTCAAAGTTACCCATTTATGGGTGGTAACTTTGACACATGACAAAATTGCCAGTTTTTAATATAATTAGTCATTTTTAAAGACGTTACAAAACTTTATAGCATGAAAACCCACCTGAGAGCACAGATTAACTAAACTCTTTTGACTAATTCTTAACATAGTAAAAGTTTGTTTAAAAATATGTCGATGATGATTCAAAGTTACCCTGATTGACTGTATTTGAATAAAGTCACACAGAATAAAATTTGACAATAAATATACATGATGAACCTAGGTGGTTACAACCAGTTGGTGGTTTAACATTGTCATCTAACAACACAAATATTATATAATATCTAATTACAGAATCCAGATAAATACAGGTTCAGTAGAGGCTCCAATAACAAAAATAATTGTTGCTGTGTGCTTACTGTTTAGACCACTATTTTTTACCACTATTTATTTATTTATACCACATAAAAAGTAAGTTACATACCATGTGTTATTTCTAGTACTTAAACTAGGCCTAGCCTGTATTTTAAGCACTAGTTACTTCCAGTGTAACAAAAATAAATCACGGAAGTGTATTTAATTTAATATTCGCAGCTATTATTCACAGTGGGTAGTTTACAATATTTTTTTTTTTTTTTATTCTTTTTTAATTTAGGGATTTAAAGTTTACAATATTAAGATATTGTTTACCGCAGCGCAGGCAAGCGCAGGCGCAGACGGTATTATACGACCGATAAATCCAGATGCGCAACGAAGTGGAGTTCGTGAATAATGGTACGCGCACATTATGCCGAGCCGCAGCGTGCCAGGGCGGAGCGCAACGCAGCCAAAATGCTAACCTAGCACACTGGGACGGGCCGGGTCGCAGCGCTTTGACGGATTTTGAGTACAGTGTACTGCCAGAATTTGTGCAACTAATGTTATGGATAGCTCTGACGAAGAACTTTCTTTTTTTTTACTGCTGTTAGAATAATAAGATAATGAACAACATACACAAGAAATTCGTCAAAAAAAAAAAGAAAACTTAAAATATGGATACATCCAATTTGTTCCAAAAAAAAGGTATTCGGCGAATATATTTTTGTTTTGGGGATATTTTCAGATGACTCCTGATCGATATTTTCAATTACTTGAAATAATAAAGAAAGATCTACATAAAACAAATCCGTTTGCTATCGCACACTGTTGATGAGGCGCAGGGCGGCGGGGCGGGCCGCATCGCATGGACGGAAATCCGCCTCGCAATAATGCGCGCCGCTGCTGTTGCCCGACACAGTGTGCGATACTTCATACAAATTGTATGAAAGCGATCTGAGCGGATTTTTGCGCTGCGCCCCGGCACGCTGCGGCCCGGCGTTATGTGCGCGTAGCTTAAAGGCTACGTCACAAACAAGTTAATATTAGTATAACCACCGGAACTATGGACTTATTATATTTTAATAACTTTTCAATTTAAAGACATCCCAATTTGCCAATATATGAATCGTTTATTCATATAATTCATTTATTTTTCAGAAAAGTGGTTCCTAAACGATTAACGTTACTTAAAAAAATATATTTTTGTAAATAGAAACATTAAGTTTAAACAAATAAATGTGTTATTTATTGTATTTGTATATAGCACAGTAAATTAGATA
The DNA here is from genome assembly GCA_905404095.1 of Glaucopsyche alexis. Lineage (NCBI taxonomy): Eukaryota > Metazoa > Arthropoda > Insecta > Lepidoptera > Lycaenidae > Glaucopsyche > Glaucopsyche alexis. The sequence continues at coordinate 1,363,131 of FR990054.1, read as the reverse complement.
TTAATTTAAATTAGTAGCATGGTGTACCTACCTACTAATGTACCTATTGTATTGTTAACAAATAAATTGGAACTAGAGACGAAGTAAGTTATATGTAATTTTTAGACAAAATAAGCTTCTAAAATTCTGTAATAATAATTGTCACCGTAAAATTGTAAAAACCGTTAAATTGTAATAAAACTAGTGAAATTGTAAAATTTTGATAGACTTCCGACGCGAATAAGCTGCATATAATTTAACATATTATTTTTCGTTAGATTATAAATATATAGGTATAGTTTTTAATCTTTCGACATATTTTTACATTATTGTTAGGTAGTTATTTTACAATCTAACGGTTTTTACAATTTTACGGTGACACCAATGCAAACCACATAGTTTAGATCACAGGGTCAGATGATGTAACTGGAAGGTACCCATATCCACACTACTAATAAACCACCTTGGTCCATACAAGGCTAATAGTCTGGATAATCACGAATTGATGCGACCTAGGTCTAGCTAAACAAGCTTTAAATACATCATGAAAGCCAAATGACTCACCGAAAATGACTTGTGAAATCTGAATCAGTGTACAAATTTACAGTTTGTATGTAATTCTGCACCCGAGGCTTTTCCTTCTTTTCTCTGGCGTAAGAGCCAAAGCAATCGTTATATTTACTTCTTCATCAGAAGAATCTGATGATGACTCCTCTGATAAATAATAATATCACACAACTTTTTATACACACTTTTCCACTTTATTTAGATTTTTACAATAACACGACCGGTTTCGATTAACTGATCATCAGGTGTAAATTGAAGGTACATTCAACATAAGTAGGTAGTTAAAAAATTATGCAGATTAATGTTGCCCGGTTCATGAAACATTTTTATATTTTGGGCAAATATATACTTAATTATACCATATCAATAATTGTTATCCTAATTATTATTAATACTACATGCAATTTATAAATAAATGTTACAATAAGTTACAATGTCCTAAACAGAATCATACTGCAAATGTCAGGGTATAAAATTAAGTAGGTGCAATATTAGTAGGAAAAGTCTGTATAAAAAAGTTGTGTGATATTATTATGAACATGAATTTCCACCAAGAACCAACAGTACATTCAATCAGTTATATGATATATCCTTTGATAAAATCAAAAGATACAGTAATAATTTCTTTTTACGTTTATCCATTTTCTAATTAAAAATATAACTACTACATTATACTACACTAAGAACTATACCTACCTAATAATTAATAAAAACTATAGCTATTAACATAAAAATTAAAAATGCAACGACCTAAACTAAAATAATGATAAATATAGGTGTCTATTTAAACGTTAAACTATGTAAAACTAATACAAACTATAAAAATAACCATAACCTAGGTAAGTAATAAAAACAGAAATATCTATACTAATATTAAAAAGCTGAAGAGTTTCTTTGTTTGTTTGAACGCACTAATCTCAGGAACTACTGGTTCGAATTGAAAAAATATTTTTGTGTTGGATAGTTCAAATGGACTTTGGGCTGTGACCAATAGAAGCGAAGAATTGGTGGAAAATGTGGAAAAAACGGGGGAAATTATTCATCTTTGTGGGCTTCCGTTATTTGTTTGAACGCGCTGATCTCAGGAACTGCCAAATCGAATTGAAAAATTATTTTTATGTTAAATAGTCCATTTGTCGAGAAAGGCTTTAAAGCTTTAGGTATAACATTACGCTGCGACCTGTAATAGGAGTGAAGCATCAGTGAAAATTGTTGCAAAACGGGGAAAATTATTCATAGCGGACAGATTTTAATTAATTTTTTGTGTGTGTTCAAGTGATACGAGAATGGTTTAGATTTGCAATTGGACCCGGTAGGTGGCGCTGCTGTGAGTACGTCAACAAACGTAATTCTAAGGCGGTACGAAGTTCGCCGGGACAGCTAGTAAAGAAATAAAACGCAAACGAATCTTTGAAGCGTGGCGAGGCCTAATATAAAATCAACCTAGATACAATGGCGAAGAAAGAGCAAAAGTCAAGAAATATCAACATTTTACTCCTGTCAGTCGTTCCACTAGTCACAAAAATTGCATACAACGAATTTTTCGAAATTTTCAATAGTATCATTATTTCGTTAAAAAACACCATTTTGAGGTAAAAATTATGGTAGCGTTTTGGGCAAAAGTAGTGCCGTCGGAACACACTACTAGTGCACTGCTAAGACTAGGAGTGCAGAGCTCAGCGGTGTATCGAGTTGTTGAATATGCATGCGGATGAGTACTAGGACTTAAACAACAGTGGAGGCGATTTGCTGAAGCAATTTTCGTACATTAGTATTGCAAGAGGCGCGAGACACTCGATGGATTACGCCTACCAAAGCAACATATTTGACATTATTTAAATGGTTTTGTCGTTTTTAAATACTTTTTTGGCTCTCTTGTACATACTTATGGCGATGGGACAGAAAATGAAAATACGTAACATAACGTTATATAATTTTGTGACTTCAGTTGCGAACCTTACTGTTTTGACAGTTGAAATGTAGACTATATCCATACTTCAAACTATCATCGAATTTGGTATAATGATTCTTGCGTTAAAAGGTAACAACAACCCTCGCAAACTTTCATTTATCATTACTATTATTATCTATGCGATAATAATCTCATATTGATTTTTATATTTAGTGCACCTTTTTAAAAAATGTTATATAACAAGATTAAAGCTCACTATATTAAGGTATTTTAAACTTGAGGATAAAATCCAACAAAAAATTTCCAAACGTCCCGCAAATCAGGTTTTTACGATAGCCGAAATTTGAATACATAATAATGTTCCACTAGAGACCTTTTGTGTGAGGACCAAATATTGTGGAGTAAGGGATCTTTAACACGTTTTCATTTGAATTTTATTGAACACTAGCTAGTGCCCGCAACTTGGTTTGCATAGAACTAACGCAAACGGAACCCTATTTTGTTGAACGGAACCCTAAAATAAAGTAGCCTATGTTAGACCTTATAATATTAGCAATCTCTCTGAAAGTCCCGTGAGAATCGGTCCAGACGTTTCAGAGATGAGATTATATTGTAATAACTATAAAAAGCAGACATACACGACTATTAGCAATAACATAATATATTGTTCCTTATTTTCCTTGTGAGCTCCGTAGCCTAGTGGGTAGACCGTTTGGTTCACACTCGAGAGAGTGCAGGTTCGAATCCCAGGTTGTGGCGTGTACCAATGAGACTTTTTCAGATCTCAAGTACATTATACGGACGCTCTAACGGTGAAGGAAAACATCGTGAGGAAACCCGCATATAGTTGGCCCCAGACGTATTGACCAGTTCATTCCTCTGGACTAGGCTGACTATGTTATGAGAATGCCGTATGTGCTTGGGCAACCATACGACATTTAAAAACCGACTGTCCCAGGCACTACAGTATTTCAAGAGTGGTTACTTCACTCGGAGAATACTGTATAAATCATCCATTAACGGATGCAAAGGCCTAAGTTTTTTATTGTCCTTGTGACACTGGGGAATGCTGTGTCTAATGGGGAAGAAAGATATCTAGCAATTGTTAATCTATCCACATGTTACTTTTGTTGAAGCTTTCCGTATATTAATGACATTTATATTCTATAAATTTAAGATGTCACTTATTTACATTACAATAAAGTCGTACTTCATACTAGAAAAACCACAAAATCACACCCTAAGTACAAAAAACCTTACTTCTTATACGAGTATAATATTTTTATTCAAAGAAAGTTCTTATATAATATTTTCATTACCAATGTCAGATATAATATGTCAATTAATTACTAAACATTAAATTACATAATTTGATTGATATGTTTTTGTTTAGTCTATAAAAATTGTATGTTATATACCTAAATAATATGAGAATAAATAATAAATTATGTTTGAATATCGAATGCGCACCGGAAAAATTATATTTAAGTATAATATTTTTATCGCTTCTCCGAGGTGAAATAAATACAACTGAAAATTAAGACATCAGGGTCTTGCGCGAAAGTCGCTTGCGATGCCCCAAATCCCGTACATTTTGTTTTTGAAGTTTGCCGTCGAAATTATCGAATGCATCTTGACTAGAGGCCCTACAAAGAAATCGCATAGAAACAGACAATGTACGAGTAATACAATAGAACACTCTCTTCTTACGATTTAATTATATTAATACTGAACTAGTTTATACTGTGGTAACACAATGTTAAGTTCAAACTAATTAAATATTAATAAATGTTAATGAAGAAAGCAAGCGAAACAAATTTAATTACGGAGACAATAATATTATGTAGATCGTAGACGGTGCTATTCAGAATATAATTTCCTTTCTTCAAAATATTGTCAAAAACACAATAAATACGTGCTAACTGAATTTGAACCTTACATACATTATCAATAAAGTGTGTAATCAGGATTATATTGTTTTACAAAACAACATATTATTGTATAATTATACAATACGTACTAACTGAATTCGAACCTTGAAACATTGGCGATAAGGTGCTTATTAAGTTGTGAGGTGTGTCTGGGTTTTATAGTTTACACTAGCTGAAAGTTTTTGATAAGCTTGTAAGGTTCAGTTTACACCGCGACGCGACGCGACGATGCTTGAAGATGCTGCAATATGAGTAACATTTAGCACTGCTAAGTGCGACGCTGCGCGAAATTTCGAATTACTTAGGCCTTTGCATCCGTTAATGGATGATTTATACAGTATTCTCCGAGCGAAGTAACCACTCTTGAAATACTGTAGTGCCTGGGACAGTTGGTTTTTAAATGTCGTATGGTTGCCCAAGCACATACGGCATTCTCACAACATAGTCAGCCTAGTCCAGAGGAATGAACTGGTCAATACGTCTGGGGCCAACTATGTGCGGGTTTCCTCACGATGTTTTCCTTCACCGTTAGAGCGTCCGTATAATATCTGAAAAAGTCTCATTGGTACACGCCACAGCCTAGGATTCGAACCTGCACTCTCTCGAGTGCAAACCAGACGGTCTACCCACTAGGCTACGGAGCTCAAGAAAGTTCAAAAGTTTGGAGAAAAGTTTGTTTGTTTGCATTGAATCGGTTCCGAAACTACAGGGCTTATTTTGATAACATTTGGTACAGATATAGATTAGACCACGGGAATGGACATATGAACCTTTTTATCGCGGCAAAATGTACGGTTACCGGATTTCCTGTTGCGCACATGAAGTCGTGTGCAACATCTAGTATCTTATCAAGTGCGAGTCGCGTCTCGGTGTGTTTAGACCCTGAGACCGAAGTTTCGCGAATACATTTTAATGAAGGTGTTTTAATCTGGCTTCCACGAAGGTTGGTAAGTATGTAATCACTTTGCACAATCAGTTTCTACTAGATGTTGCCCGCGAAGGTACGCGCAAAAGGATAAAAGGTAGCCTATGTCCTTCCCCACGGTCTATCCTATATATGTGCAAAATTTCACCAAAATCGGTTCTGTAGTTTCTGAGCCTACACAATACAAACATACAAACAAATCTTTTCTCTTTATAATATTACAAGATGGATCCCGCGACTTCGTACGCGCGAAAGGAAATCCCGCGGGAACCGTACAATTTCCCGATACAAAGTAGCCTATGTCCTTCCCCGTAGCCTATTCTGTGTGTATGCCGAATTTCATCAAAATCGTTCTTGTAGTTTCTGAGCCTACTCAATACAAACAAACATACAAACTCTCTCTTTATAATATTAATGTTGATAAGAATTATTATCAAAATGAACGTAAAATATTTAACCCTTTTCTAATAACAATATCGAACTTATAACTTATCATTTGGCTCGTAAAAGTCGTGTCATAATGACGCCCTGCTCGAAGGACCATCGTTAAATAATTCACAACGGGTCGAAGTGGCAATAAACGATATATTACGTTAGTGTGACCACCGAGTCACAATCGGCTACACGCTCTATACTCTATGCTCTACTATAGCTTGTCGATGGATTTGAATTTGATACATTCGGTGATTTAGTGAATCCATTGATTTAGTTTCCGATGGCTTTAATGGCTTTCGAGTCTAGCTTTGAATTGAGTATTTTTTCTATTTTAGGGTTAGTAAAAAAAGCCATACAATAAAGTTACATATATTAATACTTATTATATTTTCTATTTTCTTTTATATTTTCAATCTAACTTGAAAAAAAAATTTTTACTAATAGTCTGTTCCACAATCCTACTATTATTATAAATGTGAAAGTTTGTAAAGATGGATGGATGTACGGATTGCGCGGGAAACAGCTTATTCGCATGTTTTGTCTCTGTCGTTCGATATAAAAAGTAAGACATACTTTAGAATAAGCTATCCGAGTCCGACCGATACAAGATTATCAAACAGCCAGTGTCAAATAAAATTGTAACTGAAATAAAAAATCGTAGTCATCCTTAACGAGCTAGTTGAAGACAACTAAAAGTAAATTACGTTGGCGAACCAAGGTAAGGTTGTCCGTGCCTCAGCTCCCCTAATAGAAACAAAACTTGACTCCTCGTCTTGTTGAGAAACGAGATTGTTGAGGAAATACAATTAATGTAGAAGGAACTTGAAAACATAAGTCTTCTGTAAAAATAATTGGAAGACTACAACTACTATGTCAATGTAATAAAATTAAATTCTCAGAATTTGTAATTCTCATGCGTAGTGATGGATTGGAATAGCCTTTCGCAAGATTATTTTTACTTTTAAACAAATGGACGATTTTGTAATCTATACTAATATAAAAAACAGGAAAAATTTGTTTGTTTGTTTGTTTGCATTGAATAGACTCCAAAACTACTGGACCGATTTTGGTGAAATTTGGCATAGGTGTAGAGTAGAACACGGGGAAGGATTTTTATCGCGGAAAATGTAAAGTTTCTGGAAAATTAACTTTTACGCGCACGAAGTCACGGTTAACTTCTAGTATTTTATAACAATACTTGTGTTTTCCGGCTCTGTAAAGTACGCGATGTACTCTTTCAGGATAAAAAGTAGCCTATGTAATCCAGAGCTTAAGCTACTACCGTACCAAATTTCATCAAAATCTGTTTGCATTTGCATAAAATCCATCCATCCTCACAAACTTTAACGTTTATAATACTATCAAGTAACTTTGCCGATAGTACATTTTTCGCTTAGAAGTCAGGTGATATCGCAATCACACGATTGCGATTGACCAATCAGAGCACGCCAATATTATTGTATGATTCCTATATAGTACGGCGCGGTAGGGCGTAAAACACGGAGGCTTTATTTGGGCAGCCGCAATATATTTTTGGATTCATTCTGTTCGAGATTTGAAAGTGGAAGGTTGAACGGTTGTACAGTCATAATATATTTTATTCTCCAGTAATATTAATATTTTTTAAAAAATGTAAATCTGTCAACTACTACAAGAAATAAATTATTAAGAACTTCTAGTATTTACTTCACTATACTAAGTACTACCATCCAGAAACCGTCAACGCGCTTGAAAGTGAAGCCGTCACGACTACTCCAAATTGGAGTGGCTATCCACACATATTATGTTGCCACAGAATAATGGATTATCTTATGCAGCTTATTTTCAATTATTTTTTATTGAATACCTAACTGTCGTAACATAATAACGCGTTTTTTTTTTGTAAGTGTAATGAATTAAAGTAAGTAAAGTAAAGAAAGAGTAAAGTAAATAGCGGACGGGGCGGTGTTTCGCCATGGTTTTGGAGACAGTGCGCTGCGTACAAATGTGATCGAGCCCTTATTCTGGGTGTTCTGTATTCTGTGGTATTACCACATCTGACATCGTGTGGTACTATGACATCTGAGTGCGCGACGCCGGCAAATCGCGACGCACACGCAGCGCTAGTCGCAGCGGGTCGCTAAACGCCCGAGAAACGCGCACGCCTAATGTGGGGTCAACACATGGACCCTCGTGAGTTATTCTTGGCGAATGACTCAGATTCACTTCTGCGTGCGGTCCGCAATTACGACGCTATACTGGTGACATGCTATGAGATATTGGAACAGAGGCGACTCTGAAAATATCGCAAAACCCTGTCATTTTTGACGTCCGACGAAAACAAAGGATTGTTTATAAGGTTGACGTGTCTGTTGTGTGTGTCTGTCCGTGGCATCGTAACTCTCAAGCGGATGAACCAATTTTGATCTGTTTTTTTTAAAGCTGGCATAATCGAGAGATCTGCTCACTGACTGCTTGACAATTAGGCAATTCGAGGGTTGCAAATTTGTAATTTTCTATATATCCCCTACCCTATTCCCTTCCCTACCCTCCCCCATTACCCTATTCCCTTTTAAAAGGCCGGCAACGCACTTGCAGCTCTTCTGATGCTGCGAGTGTCCATGGGCGACGGAAGTTGCTTTCCATCAGGTGACCCGTTTGCTCGTTTGCCCCCTTATTTCATAAAAATATATATATATATATCTACACAAATCTCTATTCTTGTGATACACATACATAGACAATACGCATTTCTACGGCTTTCTACGCGTGAACGTTACGAACTTACTTTTTAGTCTTAATCTTTGTCTAGGGATATATTATCATGAATAGTAAGCATCTTAGCTTGTAATCACAAAAAACGTAACATCCAGAAAGATTGTTCGATCACATTTGTACGCAGCGCACTGTGACCAAAACCATGGTGAAACACCGCTCTTTTTACTCTTTAAAAACAAATCGCATTATCATGGTACCAAAAAACAGGTATTCAATCAAAATTTATTTAAAAAAAGTTGGGTTAAATATTCCGTTATTCTGTGGCAACATACTATGTGTGGATAGCCACTTCAATTCGGAGTAGTCGTGACGGCTTTACTTTCAAGCCCGTTGACGGTTTCTGGATGATTTCTATATTCTGTGCTTGTAATAGAAACAATTTTTGGTAGCATGTGGACAGTGCTGAGGGCATAGTTATTATTGTAATTTACCTTCAGATTGTGTTATTTTAGTAGGTATATGGTGTAACTGTTACCTGTTCCTTTTAATAAATAAAAAAAAATAACTTACCTGATACCTCTCTACACTACTTACTCACCGAAGGCGAGGAGAGGGGACAATCTGTGCGCTTCACTTACACTACAGCCGCTGTATCTTGACGGGTCTGAACATAGGCTCTGCGAACTTTAGCGCATGTACAACTCGTGAAGAAAACTGTTATTGTATTATTTTTATATACCTATGTACTAATAAAATTCCCCTAATACAGTTGACCAATTAGTACAAATAAAATAAATACGAAAACACTTAGAAACAGTTATTGCGCGACCTTCTGCGCGAAGTTCACACTCGCCAAGATACATCGGCCGTATTGTACGTCAATGTCGTCGTGCAAACTAATAAATAAAATTGCTTCCCATTGGCCGCGCCACAGCACGTTTGCTATTAATGGAGTTTCTGCACTACTTATGTAGTATTTGATCTAATCCAAAAGTGTAAGGTAGTAGTCAACATGTCGACCTTATTATTAGCTGTGTTTCGAGGAAAAAATCGCTTGTTAGCGCTTGCTATGTATTTTTTTTCTTGAGCGAAGTGAAGCCGTCACGACTACTCCAAATTGGAGTGGCTATCCACACATATTATGTTGCCACAGAATAATGGATTATCTTATGCAGCTTATTTTCAATTATTTTTTATTGAATACCTAACTGTCGTAACATAATAACGCGATTTATTTTGTAAGTGTAATGAATTAAAGTAAGTAAAGTAAAGAAAGAGTAAAGTAAAGAGTGGACGGGGCGGTGTTTCGCCATGGTTTTGGAGACAGTGCGCTGCGTACAAATGTGATCGAGCCCTTATTCTGGGTGTTCTGTATTCTGTGGTATTACCACATCTGACATCGTGTGGTACTATGACATCTGAGTGCGCGACGCCGGCAAATCGCGACGCACACGCAGCGCTAGTCGCAGCGGGTCGCTAAACGCCCGAGAAACGCGCACGCCTAATGTGGGGTCAGCACATGGACCCTCGTGAGTTATTCTTGGCGAATGACTCAGATTAAATTCTGCGTGCGGTCCGCAATTACGACGCTATACTGGTGACATGCTATGAGATATTGGAACAGAGGCGACTCTGAAAATATCGCAAAAACCTGTCATTTTTGACGTCCGACGAAAACAAAGGATTGTTTATAAGGTTGACGTGTCTGTTGTGTGTGTCTGTCCGTGGCATCGTAACTCTCAAGCGGATGAACCAATTTTGATCTGTTTTTTTTAAAGCTGGCATAATCGAGAGATCAGCTCACTGACTGCTTGACAATTAGGCAATTCGAGGGTTGCAAATTTGTAATTTTCTATATATCCCCTACCCTATTCCCTTCCCTACCCTCCCCCATTACCCTATTCCCTCTTAAAAGGCCGGCAACGCACTTGCAGCTCTTCTGATGCTGCGAGTGTCCATGGGCGACGGAAGTTGCTTTCCATCAGGTGACCCGTTTGCTCGTTTGCCCCCTTATTTCATAAAAAAAAAAACTACACAAATCTCTATTCTTGTGATACACATACATAGACAATACGCATTTCTACGGCTTTCTACGCGTGAACGTTACGAACTTACTTTGTAGTCTTAATCTTTGTCTAGGGATATATTATCATGAATAGTAAGCATCTTAGCTTGTAATTACAGAAAACGTAACATCCAGAAAGATTGTTCGATCACATTTGTACGCAGCGCAGTGTGACCAAAACTATGGTGAAACACCGCTCTTTTTACTCTTTAAAAACAAATCGCATTATCATGGTACCAAAAAACAGGTATTCAATCAAAATTTATTTAAAAAAAGTTGGGTTAAATATTCCGTTATTCTGTGGCAACATACTATGTGTGGATAGCCACTTCAATTCGGATTAGTCGTGACGGCTTTACTTTCAAGCCCGTTGACGGTTTCTGGATGATTTCTATATTCTGTGCTTGTAATAGAAACAATTTTTGGTAGCATGTGGACAGTGCTGAGGGCATAGTTATTATTGTAATTTACCTTCAGATTGTGTTATTTTAGTAGGTATATGGTGTAACTGTTACCTGTTCCTTTTAATAAATTAAAAAAAATAACTTACCTGATACCTCTCTACACTACTTACTCACCGAAGGCGAGGAGAGGGGACAATCTGTGCGCTTCACTTACACTACAGCCGCTGTATCTTGACGGGTCTGAACATAGGCTCTGCGAACTTTAGCGCATGTACAACTCGTGAAGAAAACTGTTATTGTATTATTTTTATATACCTATGTACTAATAAAATTCCCCTAATACAGTTGACCAATTAGTACAAATAAAATAAATACGAAAACACTTAGAAACAGTTATTGCGCGACCTTCTGCGCGAAGTTCACACTCGCCAAGATACATCGGCCGTATTGTACGTCAATGTCGTCGTGCAAACTAATAAATAAAATTGCTTCCCATTGGCCGCGCCACAGCACGTTTGCTATTAATGGAGTTTCTGCACTACTTATGTAGTATTTGATCTAATCCAAAAGTGTAAGGTAGTAGTCAACATGTCGACCTTATTATTGGCTGTGTTCCGAGGAAAAAATCGCTTGTTAGCGCTTGCTATGTATTTTTTTTCTTGAGCGAAGTGAAGCCGTCACGACTACTCCAAATTGGAGTGGCTATCCACACATATTATGTTGCCACAGAATAATGGATTATCTTATGCAGCTTATTTTCAATTATTTTTTATTGAATACCTAACTGTCGTAACATAATAACGCGATTTATTTTGTAAGTGTAATGAATTAAAGTAAGTAAAGTAAAGAAAGAGTAAAGTAAAGAGCGGACGGGGCGGTGTTTCGCCATGGTTTTGGAGACAGTGCGCTGCGTACAAATGTGATCGAGCCCTTATTCTGGGTGTTCTGTATTCTGTGGTATTACCACATCTGACATCGTGTGGTACTATGACATCTGAGTGCGCGACGCCGGCAAATCGCGACGCACACGCAGCGCTAGTCGCAGCGGGTCGCTAAACGCCCGAGAAACGCGCACGCCTAATGTGGGGTCAGCACATGGACCCTCGTGAGTTATTCTTGGCGAATGACTCAGATTAAATTCTGCGTGCGGTCCGCAATTACGACGCTATACTGGTGACATGCTATGAGATATTGGAACAGAGGCGACTCTGAAAATATCGCAAAAACCTGTCATTTTTGACGTCCGACGAAAACAAAGGATTGTTTATAAGGTTGACGTATCTGTTGTGTGTGTCTGTCCGTGGCATCGTAACTCTCAAGCGGATGAACCAATTTTGATCTGTTTTTTTTAAAGCTGGCATAATCGAGAGATCAGCTCACTGACTGCTTGACAATTAGGCAATTCGAGGGTTGCAAATTTGTAATTTTCTATATATCCCCTACCCTATTCCCTTCCCTACCCTCCCCCATTACCCTATTCCCTCTTAAAAGGCCGGCAACGCACTTGCAGCTCTTCTGATGCTGCGAGTGTCCATGGGCGACGGAAGTTGCTTTCCATCAGGTGACCCGTTTGCTCGTTTGCCCCCTTATTTCATAAAAAAAAAAAAAAAACTACACAAATCTCTATTCTTGTGATACACATACATAGACAATACGCATTTCTACGGCTTTCTACGCGTGAACGTTACGAACTTACTTTGTAGTCTTAATCTTTGTCTAGGGATATATTATCATGAATAGTAAGCATCTTAGCTTGTAATTACAGAAAACGTAACATCCAGAAAGATTGTTCGATCACATTTGTACGCAGCGCACTGTGACCAAAACCATGGTGAAACACCGCTCTTTTTACTCTTTAAAAACAAATCGCATTATCATGGTACCAAAAAACAGGTATTCAATCAAAATTTATGTAGGCTCCAATTTAAATAAAAACTGTTGTATATTTCCAACTTTATTAATTATTTTTCACCATAAAAACTTCTTACAAAAGTACATTCATCTTCACCGTTCACCATAGATTGTTTCCCCATTTGACAGATACCAATGACATATCGTTTTTTTTTTTTCTTACAAATCAAAATTTTTATAAGCAAAGAACTCATGAAATTTAGTCTACAACTCGGCCATCCTGCAATCAGTCTGACCTCAGACTGACCCAAATGTTGCCTTAATGAAACATTTGCTTGAACCATTATTAAAACAGATGCTTTTACAACCTTAAACTTTCAATCATAAACCTTATCTCTACTCTAATATACTACTAACATCTCTACAGACTAACATTTTATTATTAGTTCTACAGGTTAACAACTCCAATACAGAAAAAAAACATAGAATAAATATCAGTCAATATTTTTAACTTTAAATTTTAGTTTCTAACGAAAATAACTACAACTTTACTGAGCTTTAATCATAAACTTAAAATATCCCTACTACATAGCAACATTTTATTATTACTTTTACATGTTAACAACTCGAATACTTGTACAAAACAGAATGAATCTCAGACAATATTTTTAACTTAAAATCTTAGTTGCTAATGAAAATGACTACAACTCTACTGAGCTTCAATCATAAACCTAAAATATCTCTACATACTAACATTTTATTATTACTTTAACATGTTAACAACTCGAATACTTGTACAAAACAGAATGAATCTCGGACAACTTTAGGCTTTTTTTTTTTAAGAAAGTTAACACAATATAACAGCACCTGAACCAGTCAGCATTTAATCAAGTCAAGGCCATCGTTTCATATAGTCTACACCAGAAGTAGTATTTATAGGACCCTCTTTAGTTCTATCTATTTTTTGAACTTCATACCTGTCCCTTCCTAACTCTTTTATTATTTTATATGGTCCAAAAAATTTCGGTTTAAGTTTCAAAGCATTTCCAAATTGAGTTCTTTGTATAGCCACAATGTCTCCTAATTTATATTTCTCTGCTTCTTTCCTTTTGCTATTAAATGTTCTTCTATTTTCTTCCTGAACTTTAAATATTTGGGCTTTAGCTTCTCTCCTTAATAAATCTCTTTTGTCAACAAATTCAGCTCTATTTTCTTCCTCTAAAAATTCTAATATTTTTAAGTCTTCTTTAAACTTTATTTTCGTTCCCATCAAAAGTTCAAAAGGTGATGTATTAACTGACCTCTGATAAGTACCATTAATTACTCTCTGAAGCTTGCTTACATGTTTATACCAGTGACCTGGGTTCTCTATACACATTTTTGTTAAAACTGATATAATTACGCGATTAATTCTTTCCACTTGTCCATTTCCCCGTGGAATTCCAGTTGTGATAGTAACATGCTCAATTCCCTCTTCGTGACAATACTCTTGAAACTCATTTCCTGTAAAAGCTGTACCTCTATCTGTTATTATTCCAGATGGGTTACCAAAATCTTTTTGATGTAGTCTTAGTTTATCAACGGTTTCTTTTGACGTTAAGGTCTTAACCGGATAAATCCAAACAAACTTTGTGTAACCGTCAACAAGAACAAGAATATGATTATACATTTTTTTAGTTGCATCTAAAGGTCCTAAATGATCACAGTGTAGCGTAGCCAATGGTAAGTCTCCTTTGTCGATAGGATGTAAAAATCCTTCTTTCCGGCCTTCCTTTCTGTTTGCTAATAAGCATGGTACACACATCGCAATCACTTTTTCAATCTTTTCATCTAATTTTTTTATGTAATAATCTTTTTCTATTATTTCTTTTACTTTCTTTTTTCCAAAATGTCCTAATCCATGTGTCCTTTGAATAATTTCCATATCCATAATCTCGGGTATCACTAATTTCTTTTCGACACCTTTATATATAACACCATTCTCCAAAAAATAATCTTTATATTCCTTTTCGATTAGAACTTCTTTAATCGTTCCTAATTCTTCATCTTCTTCTTGTGCTTTCTTTATTCTTTCATGTAACTCCACGTTAATTAAACACACATTTCTACTGAGAGAATCAACATGTTGCATGTTGCTGCCGGTTCTATGTTCTATAGTAAAATCAAAATCCTGCAAATACAGGATCCATCGGGCAACTTTGGCTGAAACATCTTTTTTATTCAAAGTCTTCTGGAAGGCTTCACAATCTGTAACAATTTTAAACTTTATCCCTATGAGATACCTTCTAAACTTTTTAACACCTTCAATTACCGCTAATGCCTCCAACTCGTAACTACTACAATTTTGTTGAGTATCCGTTGTTTTTCTACTCATATAATGAAC
Organism: Glaucopsyche alexis; assembly: GCA_905404095.1. Classification (NCBI taxonomy): domain Eukaryota; kingdom Metazoa; phylum Arthropoda; class Insecta; order Lepidoptera; family Lycaenidae; genus Glaucopsyche; species Glaucopsyche alexis. The sequence goes on along the minus strand of FR990054.1, from coordinate 1,347,982 downwards.
TGGGTGCATACAACCGTCAATTGGATCCTTTTGTACCAAAATTGCAGCGTATCCATACTTACAGGCATCAGTGTGTAATTCGGTTTCCAAATGTAGATCAAAAATTTTCAAAACCGGTTCACAACATAATTTTGATTTTAAATTAAGAAATGCTTTCTTTTGCTCATCTTCAAAAATAAACTCTCCTTTCTTTAATAAATCAGTTAAGGGTTTTGCAATAATAGAGTAATTTTGGATAAATTTTCTAAAGTATGAAGTTAGACCAATAAAACTATGTACCTCTCTCAAGCTTCTTGGTTCAGGAAATCGACTGACAGCTCTGGTTTTTTCTGGGGATGGCCTCACTGTGCCATCTGAAATCAAATGCCCTAAATATTCTACTGATCTTTCTAATAACTGACATTTTTTTCCAGTTAATATTAAGACCATACTCTGCAGCTACTTTTAATACACTTTTAAGTCGTTCCATGCCTTCTTTCTCGTCTTTTGATAGTATAATTAAGTCGTCGATGAAAATTAAAACAATTCCTCGTCTAATTAAATCGGCAAATATTATGTTAATATATCTTGTAAAATATTTGGGACAAATAGAAAGACCAAAAGGCGCTTTTAAGAATTCATACTGACCTTCAGGATTGCTTGTAACGAAAGCTGTATACTTTATAGAATCTTCCTCAATTGGTAGATGAAAAAAACCATTTTTCAAGTCAAGTGTGCTAAACACTCGGGCATCGCTCAACTTGTCTATATGATCTTCTATAACTGGTAGAGGATATTCATCCTTCACCATTTTTTGATTTATTTTCCTGTAATCAACACAAACACGGGTGCTACCATCTTTCTTTTTAACTAAAACCAAGGGACTGGCATACTCAGAATAGCTTGGTCGGATAACGCCTTGGGATAACCATTCATCTATCTGTAATTTAACTGCTTGTTCTTCCGTAATTGCTAATCTTCTAGGACGCTGTGAGACTGGGATATCATCTTTCAAAATTATTTTTAATTTAATTGGAGCATCTTTAATTTTATGCAAACTGGGATTGTAATTTTTAATTATGTTTTGCAAGGTATCACAATAATTATCATTATCAGAAAAAACACAAACAGAATTCTGGTAGGTATCATCATAAAACTCTGGCCTTATCTTGATAGAACCTTTTTCAATAATAGTAATGGTATTAAAAAGAAATGGTTGACCTAAAATTACTTCATAAGGAATAACACCATTAGGTACTATAATAAAATTTACATTATAAGAATGCTGGTCCACCGTTATAGTTGTGTTAAACTCACCAATTGAAGTCACAGCAGAAGAACCCAAGCCAGTCAACCTGGTCGTCCAGAATTCGTATGGACTGTTTAGTTCTGAAAACATTTTTAAAGTAATTAAATTCAATTCACTACCTGTGTCGATTAAGGAATAAGTTTTAAAACCTTTGATTGAAATAATTTTTAAGCTTTTATTCACCTTATTTAAATTCATCACCTTGTATGTATCAATTGTGTCATCATTATCATGCGAGCTTACTGCAGGATACTTCTCGTTATGCTCCTCCTCATCCGTATTTTGATTTTGGATGTACAACGACTGTCGCTGCTTGCTCACCAATTTATTACAATGTGGACCAATGTGACCAAACTCATCACATTTAAAACATTTTACCCCATTAGGGCAGGCATTTGCTAAATGATTTTTGTCACCACATTTGAAACATCTCTGGTTTACTTGCAATGGTTTATTAATTTTAACTGGTTTTACTTGTTCATTCTTCTTACTACTTTTTTGTTTGAATGTATCATATAAAGATAATTTTTCCTTTAATACTGAGTATGAAGTAACACCATAAAATAACAATTTGTTCGACTCATAATCTGATATGCCATCAATAATATACTGTATTGCCACATAATCTGGAAATTTTGCTCTTTTCCCAAGCTCTTTCATCTTTAACATATATTGATAGTAAGTTTCATTACCTTGTTTCTTTGTTTTTGCCATTATTTCGTGCATTAATTTGCTGTTAATAGTATCCGGAAACTCCTTCAATATGGCAGTCTTAAACTCATCATAAGTCTTGAACGTTTTTTCGGCTCTGTACCACAGTTCAGCGGTTCCCCATAGCGAGCGCCTCGCTATAATTAATTTCTGCTGTGGGTTCCAACCAAATATTTCAGCATTATCCTCTATATCCTGAATCCATTTTGTGGATGAATAAGTTAAATCGTCACCGTTAAATTTAGGCACCGTATCCATTCCGCATCCGTACTGATTTGCTTGCATAGATTTTAAGTTTATAGCTTCAGCCTCCGCCATCACAACGTGATAAAACAACAATTTTCGCAGCGCGACACACGTGCACCTGAATGCGTCTTCTTCGGAAATCTTGCAAAATCCAGGGAATCCTTTGAAATATCCCGCCGATCCCGGACGAGAATTTTGTAGGCTCCAATTTAAATAAAAACTGTTGTATATTTCCAACTTTATTAATTATTTTTCACCATAAAAACTTCTTACAAAAGTACATTCATCTTCACCGTTCACCATAGATTGTTTCCCCATTTGACAGATACCAATGACATATCGTTTTTTTTTCTTACAAATCAAAATTTTTACAAGCAAAGAACTCATGAAATTTAGTCTACATTTATTTAAAAAAAGTTGGGTTAAATATTCCGTTATTCTGTGGCAACATACTATGTGTGGATAGCCACTTCAATTCGGATTAGTCGTGACGGCTTTACTTTCAAGCCCGTTGACGGTTTCTGGATGATTTCTATATTCTGTGCTTGTAATAGAAACAATTTTTGGTAGCATGTGGACAGTGCTGAGGGCATAGTTATTATTGTAATTTACCTTCAGATTGTGTTATTTAAGTAGGTATATGGTGTAACTGTTACCTGTTCCTTTTAATAAATTAAAAAAAATAACTTATCTGATACCTCTCTACACTACTTACTCACCGAAGGCGAGGAGAGGGGACAATCTGTGCGCTTCACTTACGTCAATGTCGTCGTGCAAACTAATAAATAAAATTGCTTCCCATTGGCCGCGCCACAGCACGTTTGCTATTAATGGAGTTTCTGCACTACTTATGTAGTATTTGATTTAATCCAAAAGTGTAAGGTAGTAGTCAACATGTCGACCTTATTATTAGCTGTGTTCCGAGGAAAAAAGCGCTTGTTAGCGCTTGCTATGTATTTTTTTTCTTGAGCGCTAGCAAGCTTTTTTCCACGGAACACAGCTAATAATAATAAAAAAATAGCACCGCTTTCATAGAATGATCCAAAATCCAAATCGATCCAAATTTGAAAATTTTAACGCTCCGACATGATAGTGGACACACTCCGACATGACCGACACGATTGGCGAGAGATCAGCAAGGTCCTTTTTTTTTTTTTTCTTTTTACATGCCCATTAGAGATGAAAATTCCCCGGAAAGTTTCCTTTTCTAAGGAATACTTCCTGAAAACTTCCTGAAAATTTCCAAATTTGGAAGTTTTCAAAATATATGACTTTTAGAATATTTATGAATAATATTATATAATATAACTTACCAGGGATGATTGTACCTAAAATCTAAACAATTTACCTAAGGAAAAATTAAATAAAAATGTGTCTCTCCATACAAGAGTTACCCCCGACTCGTCACTCCTTCGATTCGTCACCAAAAATTTTGTCTTTACGTCGACCCCCGACTCGTCACGACTAATAATGATAATAAATTACTATTCAGATTAGATCAGATCACTTGATTGACTTTAGTATGAAAAGTTGTAACTAGGTATATTTTGTTTTACGTCCTTTTTACGTCTGACAGTTTCATTGTCTGAACACACCCTCTAAGTTTGTCGAATGATTTCAATTTCACCCTTAGAATATAGCTTTATATTATAATTTCAGTAAATAATTATTTATGTATATCATTTTAGTAAATAACATAATTTCATTATGAAGACAAATTTAACCAGATATACGAGTGAGTTCATGTAGTCAATAATTTTATTATAAACTGTTTTATTAACTACTAGCTGGTGCCCGCAACTTCGTTTGCATAGAATTAGTAAATGGAAACGAAACCCTTTTTACCCGACTACGGCGAAGGCAAAAGGAAGGATAATGATTTTGGCTGTCTATGTATATTATTTCCTGACTGCAGAAGGTGTTTGGTATCAAAATAAAGAGCTTAAAGAGACCATTCCAAAAATCTAGAACACATAGGTATACTAAAATGGTCAAGTATGAGTCTGACTCAAAAAAAAAACATTCATACCCCCGTTCATCCCATTAGGGGTTGAATATCGAAATATTATGAAACGTGTGCTAATTATTTTCTTTAAGGACGACATTGACAAAGTTCCAAGCCTCATTCCAAAAACTTACCCATACAGAGTTTAGTACCCCTTTTTACCCCTAAAAACATTGAATTTTAGAAAATTTTGAATTAGTCTTAGTAAATCATGCCAAAGAGCAATATCACCAAATCCCAAACAGATCAGACCACAAACAAAAAAGTTACATGCAAATGTTGAGAAGGGGTCTCAGGGGTCTTTTACCCCTTTTGGGGGTGAATTTCGCAAAAATCCCTGCCAAAGGAAGCCATGGTCCAAATATTACGTTTCTATCTTCAGTAGTTTTGCCTCGACGTTGATGAAAAAAAATTCATTCATACCCTTTGGGGATTGAATATCGAAAAATCATGAAACACATGTTTATTTATTTTCTTTAAGACTACGCTTACAAAGTTTCAAGCTGAAACGCTTATTTAATATGTTTTCCCCATACAGAGTATAGTACCCCTTTTTAGCCCTTAAAAAATCGAACTTTAGAAAATATTGAATTATAGTTTTAGGTAATCATGTCAAAGAACAATCTTACGAAATTTCAAAGAGATCTGACCACAAACAAAAAAGTTACATATAAACGTTTATATACCTTTAGGGGATGAATTTCGCAAAATCCCTTCTTAGGGGATCTATACGTCACAAAAGGAAGCCACGGTCAAAATTTTACGTTTCTAGCTTCAATAGTTTTACCTCGGCGTTGATGAATCAGTCAGGCGTTGTTACTTTATATAATACTAGCTGGTACCCGCAACTTTGTTTGCGTGGAAATAGTAAATGGAAACGAAAACCTTTATACCCGACTACGGCGAAGTCAAAAGAAAGGATAATGATTTTGGCTGTCTGTGCATATTATTACCTGACTGCAGAAGGTGTTTGTTATCAAAATAAAGAGCTTGAAAGGACCATTCCAAAAACATACAACAGATGTATATAGAAAATGGTCAAGCATTGTTTGACTCTGAAAAAAAGACATTCATATCCCCGTTCATCTTTGTAGGGGTTGAATATCGAAAAATCATGAAACATGCGCTTTTTTTTATGTTAGTTAGTTACTTCCAACCCGAAATGCTCATTTAATAAAAAAAATCCATACAAAGTTTAGTACCCCTTTTTACCCCTTAAGAGATCAAATTTTAGAAAATATTGAATTAGAGTTTTAGCAAATTATGCCAAAGGGCAACATCACGAAATTTCAAACAGATCTGACCATAAAAAAAGTTACATACAATTGTTTATCAACAATTGTATGTACCTAACTTTTTTTATGGTATCCCAGTTTTTACCCCTTTAGGGGGTGAATTTCGCAAAATCCCTTCTTAACGGACCTATGCGTCTCAAAAGGAAGCTACGGTCCGATTACTACGTTTCTAGCTTCAGTAGTTTTGCCTCGGCGTTGATGAAAATAAAAGATATTCATACCCCCTTTCATCCTTTTAGGGGTTGAATATCGAAAAATAATTAAACACATGTTTATTAATTTCTTTCAGGACTCCATTTACAAAGTTCCAAGCCTAAACGCTCATTTAATATTTTTTCCCCATACAAAGTTTAGTACCCCTTTTTACCCCTTAAAAGATCGAATTTTCGAAAATATTTAATTAGAGTTTTAGTAAATCATGCCAAAGAACAACATCACGAAATTCCAAACAGATCTGATTACAAACAAAAAAGTTACATACAAACGTTGATACCCCTTTTTACCCCTTTAAGAGATGAATTCGCAAAATTCCTTCTGAGTGGACCTACACGTCACAAAAGGAAGCCACGGTCAAAAATTTACGTTTCTAGCTTCAGTAGTTTTGCTTCGGCGTTGATGAATCAGTCAGGCGTTGTTACTTTATACTCGTATAATAGAAGATAATAAGAAGATAAAGCGATAGTGTAGGTATTTAAAAATTGAAATCGCGTACTGAATCGCTGCGAGACATAGGCACGGTAGGTACACTGAACTATACGATCAATAAGTTAAATTTTAAATAAAAAGAAAACATAGACTTAATACGACCTTATAAAACATAACCAAATACCTACATGTTGGTGTCAATAGATGGCGTTAAGTCAAGGTTCGTGCTTATTGTGTTCAATTGAATCTAAACTATAAAAACTATCTAATATTAGTGTAATTTACATTTAAAACAACTATTTTTAATAGATAAATGATCAGTTTTGAAAACTTCCTCATGGGGAAATATTCAGGAAGTTTTCAAGTAAACTTCCTGAAACTTTCCCGAAAATTTCCAAAATTTCGGAAACTTTCCGGAATTTTCACCTCTAATGCCCATCCGACGCATAAATCATCTTTCTCGTCAATCACGCGATCAATTTCCTTTGTTCTAACCAGACTTGAAGCAACATTTTTGTTGTCTGATACGAAGTTTGAACTAATGTTTCTAGAATATTTGTTTCGGTGTCAACCCTAGGCTTACATTCGTCGGTGTTAGGGCTGTCATTTGTAGTGTTGCTCCTGTGCAAAGGTAACTAAATTGAATAATGAATGCTAATTTCGCACGGAAATTCACAAATTAGTGTCAACTGCCGACAAACAGACAAACAGCGACACTGATTCCGAGAACTGTTGCTCCATTCATTAGTCATTACACCTGTCTGGCTGTCACCTGTGGTAGTTTTATGTAAAATAATATGTATCTTTCTAATCGAATTAAATTATTTATTTATCAATACAATGTAGTAATAATCATCGTCAGCTGAATAATAATAATAATATCTATGAACGCTTCACACCACGTCAATCTGGCCCCGTGCTAAGTATCTGAAAAACTTGTGTTACATGTACCAGAAAACGGGAAGTATATTTAATATTGTTATATTTATACTATACATATATTTAAGATTTTTATTATATTATACACATATTTAATACACATCCATGGCCCAGGAACACAGAAAACTTTTGTTCCTTCGGCAGGATTCCAACCTACGACCCCCGACTTGTAAATCACGCAGGAACCGTTCATTTCTTCGCGATAAAAAGAAGCCTATGTCTAGTAGTAGTAGCCCTCCCCGTGGTCTACTCTATATTGGTGCCAAATTTCATCAAAATCGGCCCAGTAGTTTCGGAGCCTATTCAATGTAAACAAAGAAACAAAACGCACAAACAAATAAACGTTCCATGAAAATCGTCCAGCTTTTCAGAGATCGGAACAAACTGAAGGACATACAGACAAAAAAATTTAAAATTGTTAAAATATATCCATTCGAAGCTATATAATGCAAATACCATATTATATAGTGTATGGATTTAGTGAATAAAGGTTATTTAAAATTACAAATCGACACCTTAATTTTATTTGTATAGATTGACTAGATTGAGGTCTTTGTATAAAAAAACCCGGGGAATGGATTTGCCGCTTCACAGCACAGCCTGTTAGGTCACTCCTTTTTTATTCTGGAACAAACAAATAACGGGCTGGCCTGGAAACTCGTAAGCAAATAAGCTGAGATATATAATAGATCTCTTCCTATTAGTGATGGGCCGAATGTGGTTTTAACCGAATACGAACTTCGGCCTGCAATGTACGGTTTCTGCGAAATTAACTTTTGCGCGCAAGAAGTCGTAGGCAATATCTAGTATTGAATAAATATAAAGATTTGTAAATTAAATTTTTTTATTTCCAAATAAAACTTAAAAAGCTATTTTCGGAAAGTCAACAAAAAAAGCTACCACCGGTTCAACCCTAACCCGCCGAGAAGAACCGGCGTAAGAAACTCGCACGGGCCCATCTTTTAGTAAAAAGATGGAAAATTGTAAGACTGTTCAATTAAGAACTAAAGTAGTTTTATTTGATTTTTTGTCGCACACGAATGAAGGTATACTGTTCCCATTCCTGACTAAAATAAATGACCATGAGTATATCGTTTCATTTAACTGTTATGACAAGGTTATGACAGATATATATATATATATATTTTTCTTTATATGGGCGAGTTTGCATTTTGAGGAGAGTCACCCATACATGAGATGATTTTTAGTTTGAGTATAACAATATTTTTCTACCTAAACGTCTATATATAAGTAGTAGAGCATATGCCCAAAATATCCGTAATTGATTTGACATTATATAAGGATGGGATTGGTATAAATTACATAATTATGATCACAATCAGTTGACATAATATGCACTTCATTTGTCTCACTCAATCTCTGCCTTTATTCACGGGTTTTCTAACAGCCTATCAGGATTACCAGGATAACATCGAATAGCAGGGGATGAACTAATCCAACCCGTGTGATAATAAAATCAAGTACAATATTTGCGTTCGCGATCAGTATGGGGCTTGTTAGTTTAGGAGATGAGTTCCCACCGCAGATGAAACCACAACAATATTGAATTGGATTAATTATCTTAATCCTAAATCCGGATTAACTAGTCTAAACTAAATCGGATTAGTAAGTAGAAAACAAAAAAACTATGTAATACTTTAAATTCTAGTAATTTTAGGGTTAAGCTTTCAATAAAAATATTTAACTTCATAAAAAAACTGATAAAAAAGGAGAAAAGGGCTAATTGGGTCGCTCCAATAGCAATAAAAGATTTGTTTGTGTTTGTTTGTTTGCATGGAATAGGCTCCATAACTATAACTGGAGTCTGGACTGGTTTCTATGAAATTTTACACAAATATAGTAGACCACGAGTATGGACATATTATTGTGATACTATTTACCGCGATAAAATGTACGTCTCCCGTGGGATTTCCTTTGGTGCACGCGAAGACGCAGGTAACGTCTACTATATTATAATATAATCACATTATATTATTGGTAGATAATAATATAAAGAGTAGTCAAAATGAATAATGTTGCTATAGTCCATTCAAATGCAAAGAGAACAAAAGTTAGAAATATAATACTCCCAATGTAAATGTCACTTATGGGGAATCAACATGGGTCGATTTACAGCCCGTTAATAACCTATCTCGACCTATGCGTAGAACAAAGTCCGATTTGAAAAATTGCTACTTTTCAGTAGAGGCAAAACAAGTTTTGCGAATTGAAAAACTTGAATAACTTATAAACGGTGAGACTTTTATTTTTGAAATTTTGGTATGTTATTATGACATCCTAGTCTAGTTAACCACTTTATACTGTTTATTAATAATTATTATATTTACTGAGATAACGAGTTCTATATCAACCTAGGACGTTTTACAGCGGAGAAGCGAGAGTTCGTAGTGATCATATTACGTTGTTTTACGGAGACATTTGAATGAAACGCCGTTCTATATTCATATGACTCGTTTTTTGTTGGAGTTATCCGACATTTTTAAGTCCTATGTGAATAATCATAATCTATTATTTTGATATAGCACTATCCACACTACGTATAAATGAATTATAATACATAATTATTTTTTAAAATCGTTTATTTACATTAAAAAATCTCAAAATAGGTGGTGTTTTGAACTATAATAATCGGTACTAGGAACTTACTTAAAATTAAAGACTAGTTACCATAGTCTAAAACCTACAAAAAAATTAAAATCTCTAAGATATGCCCATAAAAATAAATATTGTTTGAAAAAATACATCAAGCCCAAAACAAAATTTAAACTTATAAACAATATTTTTTTTTTTATTAAACAAGGGGGCAAATTAGCAAACGGATCACCTGATGGAAAGCGATTACCGTAGTGCTTACGGTACCGTACCGTTACCGTAAGTGATAACATCAAAGAAGTTGCAAGTGCGTTGCCGGCCTTTTAGGAGGGAATACGCTCCCTTCTTAAAGGTTTGCAGGTCGTAATGGTCCGAATACTGCTGGCGACAGTTCTTTCCAGAGTTTTACAGCGCGCGGCAGAAAGCTTCGGGTAAAGCGCACGGTGGAGGACTGCAACTCATCAAGGTGATGAAGATGATAAATATTTTGTCGCTTGGGACGGTGGCGAAAAGTTGCAGCAGGTATAAGTCCGAACAATGCCTCGGAGCACTACATAGAGCGATGCTACATAGTCAAGTCTGTTTGAAATACTATGGCAGTCGACAATTCGAGCGGCTCTACGTTGGATACGATCTAGAGGGAGAAGCTGGTACTTTGGCGCCCCTGCCCAAAGATGATAACAGTATTCCCTGTGAGGCCGAACCTGTGCCTTATAGAGTTGTAGGCGTCGGACTGGACTGAAATACTACTTTGATCTGTTCAGAACACCAAGCTTCTTGGAGGCTAACTTGGCCTTGCCCTCCAGATGATATTGGAACTGACCTCGCTCGATATGTTTAACACCTAACCCTTTCTAAAACGTAGTTATAAATTAAACTACTTTGGTACTGTATCTAAGCTTTCTAGCTATGTTGTATAATGTAATTAGATAGGTACAAGTTCAGTTTAACCTACATGGGGGGAGGTATCTGCACGTTTATCCAAAATAATGAAAAATAACCATAATATTGTTATGGCCATAATCCCGTTATAATAAGCATGTCGCATTCAGGAGAAATAATACATAAAAAATCAATTTTGTCATAAGGTTCGGATTGATTTAAAGTATCAATCAAGTGTCTATAAAATCGATTATCCTGAATGTGATAGTGTATATCTACGTATACACTATCATATTTTCTGTAACACCTTATAGGAATGGCCATCAGGTACTTACACTATAATAATTTAACATATCTAAAAGGTATTTAGCAGTATGTGATTTATCACGATAACCATTTCTATAAGACGCGATGTATTCTTTGTACGGAGTCTCAAATTTACGTCCAGTTTGAGTCAAACTTTGTACTGATTCTCAAAGTTACGTCCAGTTTGAGTCAAACTTTGTACCCCGTTTCAGAGTTACATATGATCACATTTTGCAAAACACCTTTATATAGTGGTCAAAGCCTTTCACCGAGCGTGCTGGAATAATTATTAGAAATAATTAAATAAAAGAGCAACAATAGACTTGCATTACTCATGGTTAAACGTACACTCACACATTTGCTTGCAGGTTTTGGGTATTTTTCTAGATTATACTTTCGAGATATTGCTAGATATAATATTAATTAAATTGTATACTACTATCTACATAATTGGACCTGAAAACACTGTCATAGGTGGAATGACTATCAGCAGGAGACTGCATAGGAGTTAGCACCTACATTTCTTGATCAACTGATGGACATAATTTTTTAAGTCTTTAAGTTGTATTAAAGGTGATTTTTCGAAACTAGGAGTCACTTTTAAAGAAAGTATTGATGGCCGAAGGCCATAAATTCTCTCATTAGTAGATGGATTAGGAGGTGCGGCATCAATTTTATTTCAAACATCATCTAATGGCTGACTTATTTCTTCTGCACCTTATTGTAAACAACTGAAATGTTAAAAATTGTATTACTACACTGCACCATAATATATTAAAAATAATATTATGTATGATATATATAACTTGAAAACATTTTAATAAAAATTAATAAAATTTGTACAAAGCTATTAAAAAAAGTTTGAATATACAAGGTTTATTGAACATCGCAGTACAGAACTAAACTGTCGATCATAATGTTATATGATTCGCCGAAGACCCTACAAATGTGTATATATTGTAAGGTAACGCAGCTTTAAACTATTTTTATTTATTTAATATGAAATATATTTATATTTAACGATATTTTTAAAAGAACAACGTCCTAACTGATGTCATTATTCAGGCGATAACGTCCCATCTGCATATCGAACTGACAAAATGTATTATAACTATTCTGTGATTTCGTAAAAAAACGTCCCATAGTTACATGAAACTCTTAGAAATTCTAAAGTATTAGTCTTACATAGTTCTAATATTACTTATAATCTCAACTATTTGGTACGTCAACTTTTATTGATAACACGACAAATATTTATCTAATAAATAAACACGAAACTAATCATACTTTTCGAACTAAAATGTATTTTTCTAACTCTCCGTCAAAAAATGTCTTATATGAATATAGATTTCCCGTTTCTATTTATAAGCTTAAAAAGCGAAATAGTAAAAAACTATAATTTCAAAGCATGATAATATTAAATTTGAAGAATAATTTAAGTAAAAATATCAGCTTACACGGATCTACACCGTTCTTCATAAAAATATATTGCTTATTTGAAAAATAAGGACTACGTTCAGGCTCTTTTTCTCCTCTTCTTAAAGCATATCCAGCATTATCCGTAAGCATGACATCTCAGAAATACTTTTAGTACGCAATAATTAGTAAAATTATAATTTTCGTCAAACCGAAAAAAATATCACACACATGACGCAAAAAACCCTTCTTTCCGCTCGACAACACCTGAAGTGAAGATCGCGCGAGGCGCCCGCGCCGTGCGCGCTCCAATTTCTCCGTCCTATGAACACTTGGTGCATTTTATCATGGAGCTTACATCAAATAAGACGTTGTACGAATCTGTATTTCCGAAAATAAGCCAGATACAAAAATTCTGAAAATGTCAGTCTGTAGAGCTTTGATTCCTTATTTTATTTATCCAAAAAACGCACTTTTGCTCTATGATCACATCAGACTTTGTTCTACGCATAGGTCGATCTATCTTTAACTATTGGTTAGAAACGTCAAATTTGTATCGTGAAAAATCGGCAAATGGTTGAATGGCGACGTTTTTAACAAACAGTCATAGATAGATATGTTATTGAAACTGACCGTTAGCCGTGCGGCTAGTCCCTTCACAAATCGAATCTAAACCAAAGATTAAATTGTCTAAACAGAGTTTAATACCTATGATAGGTATATTATATTAATTTATTTCTTATGTAGTATTTTTCTTAACGATAATATTTATTTGAACAACACTCGGGGAAAACTCCGGCCACTAATAGTTATAAATCCCACCTAATCCCCATTAACTATTGACACACAGAGTGGAAATAATGGTTCGCCCGCACTAATCTTATATTTACCGTTGAATACCGTATTTTATAACAGTTTAACCTAATCCAATTGTGTTAAAACATTAGCGAATTGTTTTTCGACATGGCGCTTAAACCTATCAACTTCACCACTTACTACGTTTAGATAATTATTAAAAAATACTTAGGCCTTTTTCATCCGTTAATAGATGATTTATACAGTATTCTCCGAGTAGAGTAACCACTCTTGAAATACTGTAGTGCCTGGGACAGTTGCTTTTAAATATCGTATGGTTGCCCAAGCACATACGGCATTCTCACAACATCGCCTAGTCCAGAGGTCAATACTTAGGGGCCAACCATGTGCGGGTTTCCTCACGATGTTTTCCTTCACCGTTAGAGCGTCCGTAACGGTCCGTATAATATACATGAGATCTGAAAAAGTCTCATTGGTACACGCCACAACCTGGGATTCGAACCTGCACTCGTTCGAGTGCGAACCAAACGGTCTACCCAGTAGGCCACGGAGCTCAGATAATTATACTATATACTAAAACCCCCTTACTAATAAAAACATTGACACAACGGAAAACTATTCAATGTTGCAATTTTTACCCGTCTACGTGTGAAGCCAAGAGGGAGGGTAATGATTTTGGCGATCTATGAATGTATGTATGCATGTTTGTTCCACCATAGCGCCCTGAGGTGTGGGGAGCTGGTGTAAATGAAGAACACGACCGTCTTTGTTTAAGTTACGATTTATTCTGCTCATATGCCCGTCTTCCTACCTAGTACATAATAATATATAAAACGTCTTATACTATGTACGCTTGTCTATACCCCACTTCACCTCCGGGGTAACAAAGAAAAAAAAAAAAACATTTAACTTTTTTTTTTTTTTTTAAATAATAAATTTTAAGTAGAAATGTACTTAACTTTACTTAAAAATAACATTAATTATTCTTAATAAAAGGTTTTGTTCTATCTTTGTGAAAAATATCAATTTTTCCATTTTTTTAAATTTTTACATTTGGTTCCTGTTCCTCTATTACAATATATGGACCGTTATACAATGTTTCTAATTTATTTCCTGTCTCGTTTTTTACTAACAACAAATCGTTTGGATTGTACTTGATTTTGTGTACATTTTTGTCATACTTTATTTTTCTTTTCTCTTTACACTTTAACAAATTTTTTCTTGCATCTCTATTAGCTACTTGTAATCTGTATTTTAATTCTAAACTATAGTTATCTGGATTATACAATGGTTCTACATTAGAAGAAATCCTACTCGGTATTTCACATGGTTTACCAAAAACTAATTCGTATGGGGCATACTTTGTACTTGAATGAACTGTATTATTATACGTGTAGCACCAAAATGGTAGCCATTGACTCCATGTTTCCGGATTGTTATCGCATTGTATTCGCAAAAATGAACCTAGATGCTTATGTGCATTTTCAAGTGAGCCAATAGTTTGATGATGGTATGCGGTAGAATTTAGTTTTTCTATGTTAAGTAATTTACATACCTCTTCCATCGTCTCCGACATGAACTCTGTTCCACGATCTGTAGTGATGACTTTGGGAATACCAAACCTTAAAATGAAATTGTTCACAAAACTCCTAGCTATACTTACCGTTTCCTTATTTCTAAGAGGGTATGCCTCGACAAACTTGCTTAACTCGCACTGTATTGTTAATATATACTTATTATGTTCTAAATCTATATCTAACGGGCCTACTACATCTAAAAATATTTTTTCAAAAGCAAAACTTGCCGTGGTTGTAATAACCATCGGTTCTCGTATATACCTAGAGTGTTTAATTTTTTGACACTTTTCACATTTTTGTACAAAATTCTTGACGTCATTTTCGATTTCTGGCCAGTAAAATTTACGTTTTATATTATTGACCATTCTGCGTACCCCAGCATGTCCGCTTGTCGGTAGCAGATGATAGTCATTTATGATAAAATTCCTTTCCTCTTCATTTTCTATTCTTTTTATTCCTCTTAAAATACAAATGCGTGGTCCGGACCACTTGTCTATACTCCTTATTTTTTCTATCATATTTTTAATGAATAACGCGTTATCATTTCTTTTTATTATACAAATTTCTTTTATTTCTAACTTTTCACATATTTTTCTCAATTTTTCCACAAAAACGTCTCGCGTATAGTGTGCTTTAAAATCGAGATTAACGTATAATATATTTTTATTAGCTATAAATGCGAAACATTCAGATTCGACATCTACGCTGTTATTCTTTTTCATTTTCTTTAATTCTTCTCCTTTAATAAAACATAACTCAACTGATCCATTCGGTATTCTAAGTATTTCCACAACTTTTGGTTGATCAGGCCAATTGTTCGGGTGAATACTTGGTATACCGCTCCCTACACTATCATTTCCACTTTCATTCTTACTTTCAATCTCTTTCATTTTCCTAGCTTGCGCTCTTGTTGTTACTGCCATTATCCTATCATTCATATCCTTTAAATCCTGTGACGTTACACTTATTCGTGACAGAGCATCTGCTAATACATTTTCTTTGCCTTTTACATATGTTATCTTAAAATCATACTCTTCTAGTGCTAACCGAAATTTTAAAAGTCTACTTGATGGATCTTTCATTCCAAACAGGTATATTAACGGTTTATGATCCGTCATTATAGTAAAAGTACGTCCGTATAAATATGGTCGGAAATATTTCACGCTCCAAACAATGGCAAGAAGTTCTTTCTGAATTGTTGGATAATTTAATTCTGCTTTATTTAAAGGTCTACTAGCGTAAGCCACTGGTTTCATATTAATGTTACAAAGTACTGAGCCTATCGCTATACCAGAAGCATCAGTTTGTAATACAAATTCGTTTGAAAAATCTGGATATTGTAAAATGGGTGGTGAAGTAAGAGCTTTTTTCAAAAATTCAAATGAGTTTTCACACTCTTCCGTCCACTCAAATTTAATATTTTTCCTACATAGTTTATTTAAACAATTTGTTATATCTGAAAAATGTTCTATGAATTTTCTGTAGTAATTACACATAGCGACAAAACGTCTGACTTCATCAACATTTGTCGGTCTAGGATAATTTTGAATACACTTAATTTTTTCTGGGTCAGGACGAATGCCATCAGACGATATTGTATGACCTAGATATAATAATTCAGTTTTTAAAAATTGACATTTACTTGGATTTAATTTAAGATTAACTGTTCGTAAACGTTCAAAAATTTCAATTAAGTTTTTATTATGTGTCTCTAAATTTCTGCCAAAACAAACACAATCATCCAAATACATAAAACAATTTTTGTAGTTAAGACCTGACATAGCAACAGAAACAACTCTAGAGAAGGCACTGGGACTCGTCTTTAATCCCATTGGTAGGCGCTTCATTTGATATTGTCCTGTACTGGTAGTGAACGATGTAATCGGTCTGGACTCTGGATTTAACGAACATTGATAATAAGATTGACTAAGATCTAAATGTGAGTAGTAAATAGCACCTGATAATGAATCTAAAATCTCGGTAATGTTTGGTAGTGGAAATTTATCATCTTGAATTACTTCATTTAACTTCCTATAGTCAACCACTAAACGCCATTTTTTATTATTATCGCTATCTGATTTTTTAGGTACTAATAATATTGGACTAGACCATTCACTTCGTGAAGGTTCAATGATGTCATCATCTACCATCTGCTTAATTTGTTTGTCTACTTCTGGTTTTAAGCTATGTGGTAATCTATATGGCTTAACATATATTGGACTTACATTCTGTTTCAAATGAATTGTTTGTTCACCTAAGTTCGTAGTAGTGAGCTTATCGCCAGGCAAATGGAATATGTCAGCATACTTCGAACACATACTTTCTATACTATTCCGTTCGCTTATACCTAAGTGATCAAGTTTCAAATATTGCAACAATGTTTTTGAACGTGTAGAATTAGAAGTACATTTATCAAATGAGCAAATATTATAATTATTTAGAGGTATTAATTCAGGCTGAAAAACTGAAATAACTATTTCCTTTTCACTGGTATTCATTAATCTGATAGATATTATGTAATTTTTAGGTTTTACTATTAATCCAGCTAAAAATAAATTTTCTTGCAACTCTTTTGGCACAATCACACTGTCTTCTTTCATACTGTCTGAATTCAATTTTATATAATGAATAGTTTCACATCGCGCTGGTATTGATATGTAATCGGTACAAAGTTTGGGTAAAGTATATAAAGTTAACACGCTCTGTTTATCATTATTTAAAATTAAAATATTTTCCTCTAAGTCAATAATAGAATTAAAATTATTTAGAAAATCTAACCCGACTATTCCGTCTGATTTACAAGGTAAATTATCAAACAAATAAAATTTATGTTCATAAAAAGTTCCATCTAGTGCTTGCAAAGTTAAATAAACATAGCCTTCCGAATAAGTTTTACCGCCTATACCGTTTATAACTATAGGGTCTCTATGTATCGGTATTCGCTCCGATAAAGAATTGCTGCTAATTGCTGATAATGAGGCACCCGTGTCTATTAACCACGAACATTTTTGATTACCTAAGTTTAAGTATACGTATTTTACGTTGTTATCACAAGTTAAAATATAATTTTTAGGTCCGAAAAAACTGATTTGGTTCAGTAGTTTCTTGTTGCGGACTTTCGACATGTACTGAACAAATAGCTCGATTATTACCTCTACTATTGTAACTTCGACTACGATTCGAACTCACAAAATTATCACGAAAATTACCTCGCGTTGGGCGGGCACTATTATATCTCCAATTATAATTATTATTTACGTACCTACCTCTCATATTATAGGTGTTATAACGTTGTCCTTGATTCGAACGAAAATTGCCTCTAGTCATTCGAACTGCAGGTGGGCGGCTTCTCTGTGAGAACCTAGAGTAATTAAATTGGTTACCTCTCCTTTGTGCGTTGAAGACGTTGTTGGATGACGAAGCCTGTCCGAGCTCCTCATCCTCGGCTGCACGCACCGCATCCTTCAACTGTGAATAGTCCCTGGCTGATATGATGGTACTCAGCCGCCTGTTACGCAAACCATCTGCAAACCTTTTAATTGCAAGTTTTTCGTTTATAGGTCTCAATATCTCACAAGCTTTCGGGTTTCCGTTACTCTGCGCAATAGTGAGACCCACAAATAAATCTTACAATTTATCACCAAACTCACATATGGACATATTATTTTGCGATAAATTATTTAATTGGCTAAGTATGGAATTTGCCGATTTTTTAGTTATTAAAAAGTTTCTAATATCCTGAATTAGACTCGTTACATCATTATATTCGCTTTTCAATTTTAGCTTAGCAGACTTTGATAGTCTTGTTTTTAAAATAAATGAAATTAAAATTTTTTTCTGACAAACATCTGCAAGATATTCATTATACATTTCAATACCATCTATAATTTTTTCAATAGTTTGTTCTGAATTATCCATTACAGGTATCAAGGAAGTAGCAGTTTTTATATCAAATTTCTCCATATTTGCAACTGCACTTTCTGCGCTACTACAAATTTTATAAGTCAAAATTTTCTTATATATTAATTCTATCCGTTCTTTTAATATTTCATAGACATATTCAGGTAGTTCTAAATTACTTTCCTTATTTTTAAAAATATTAATAATATTTTTATATGCTAAAAATAATTTCTCAGCTTCTAAAATTTTTTCATTAACATTACATGCATATTTTACTCTTCTAGTAGGACCCAACTTTCTTAAATTAATTTGAATATCATTTAACTTACTCAGAATAATTTCTAAATTCTGTTCCATAAACTATGTCACTTAAAAATAAAGTCACTTAGAAAATATTGTTCATTTTCCAATGTTCATTTTCTTCAGTGTAGCATTCACGTAGACGTATACGAAAAGAGTAAAAGAGGGGGCAATCATGGGGCAAGAGGGCACAAATAACATTGGGGGAATTCCATGGGCAAGAGGGCACAAAATGTTGAAATAAAAATAATTTGGGGGAATATCTTGGGCAAGAGGGCACAAAATGTTAAAAATATTTGGGGAAGGGGGCGCGCACTTTTATTATTATTTTCAGGCAGGGTCAGCTCCCTCGTCTTGTCTGCCAAATCTTCCTGACAGCCGTTGGCGCATGCGCGTGATGAATTGATGCTGCATTTTTCGTTCCATCCACTTTCGTTCACCCTGTCTCCACTTCCTGCATCCGAAGTAGACTACTGCAGCAATAATAATTACCAAGGCCACAGTCAGTAAAATATTATTGGTAAACGTATGTGATTGGACGTCATTGTCCTCGAAAATTTGTGCTTTGTTTGAACCTGCTGCTGCATTTTGACTTATCAGCACCTCCTTGTCTTCGGTTTTTGAATACGGCTTTCCCATAGTCAGAATTTATAACCCAAAAATTTAATACTGCACCGGTCACTGTTCACTGTATCACGCACGTCTTCGTTCAACAAAGTTCCCAAATGTTTTATAACTCACTAATTCAAAACTGTTTAACTTTGTGCACTGAGGCACACAGGAATCCGCCGCGTAAGCGAAATTCGCCGGTCACCCGACACTCGCCCACGCCACGGCATGGCAGGGTCGCCATGAGGTGTGGGGAGCTGGTGTAAATGAAGAACACGACCGTCTTTGTTTAAGTTACGATTTATTCTGCTCATATGCCCGTCTTCCTACCTAGTACATAATAATATATAAAACGTCTTATACTATGTACGCTTGTCTATACCCCACTTCAGCCCAAACTACTGATCCGAATTGAATAAATTAGGTGGCAATAGATTCGTAATAATAGCCCGGGTTACATAAATGCAAAAATCTTAAAACTGACCATTGATTAAATCTTTAAAGAGGGTATGTACAGCCTAAGGGGGTCGGGATTTCAAAATGAAGCTTAAATTACTTCAAAAGGGTTTTTAAAGTGCTGTCGTATGACAGGAAATATGATGATGATGTCCTCGACGACGTATCCGTCGACGGCGACCCTTATAGTCTCCTTGCGTGAGCCCGTATATGGCTGGAGAAACCGAGCTTGGTCTGAAATACTCGGTCACATGTTGCGCAGTATAGCTGACCAGTGGAGTTGTACGTAGGATTAGGGCGAGTTTTGCGTGTTGGCGTTTGCCATCCATATCTTCCATTCGAGCTTTTTCGAAGTTCTCGGTGCCTTCTTTTACAGCTTTCCGCCCGCGCCAGTCAGGCCTCACACACGCCAGGTCCTGCCAGGTGTTTTCTTGTAAGCCACTTATTCTATGGCATAGGTATATTTTCATCGCACAATTTGTTATTTAGGTATAATGGAAAATGTCTAAAGTAATAGCTTCTCCATACTTACACACTCACCTGATCTATTTGTAATGTTTCTGCTTTGTACTGTGTACAGAACCATTGGGTTTCAATTCCGACTCGCACTTGTCTGATTTTTTTGCAGGCCTTACTTCATAAAATGTCTCTACACACTGTCGGCGTGCACATTAATGTAATCGGACGTTTTTCTCTGATGTACCCACCGCAACACAATTACTACGGCTAATGGCTTTTATCTCGGCAACACAGGATAGTGCAGCATCATAATATATAATATATATGTTGTATAATGTACGTGTATACGTCATCGTAAAATTGTAAAAACCGTTAGACTGTAATATAAGTGATATTGTAAAATGGAGGAATGCAAACCCGAACAATCTGCTTACAATTTAACGCATTATCTTAGATTAAAATATATCGCAAAGAATCTTTCGACATCTTTCTATCCTACTAATCCTACGAATATTATAAATGTGAAAGTTTGTGAGGATGTATGGATGGATGGATATTTGTTCCTCTTTCACGCAAAAACTACTGAACGGATTTTGATAAAATTCGGTATGGTAGTAGTTTGATCCCTGGATTAAAATATAGGCAACTTTTTATCCCGAAAAAGTTCAGTATTCCCGATACGAAATTTACGCGAATATACATATATAATATACTATATATGGTACAGTTGTGAGTAGGGAATGTTATTATTCGACAAATTTTACTATTCGAATAATTCGAATATTAGCTAAACACTATTCGAATAAATTCGAATAATTCGAATAATACGAATATTGGTAATAAACTTTCCATATAACTAATTTAATGCGTTAATATATACCTGCATATTTAATAATATTAAAATGTGAAGTGTTTCACAAATTACTCTAAAAAAAGAAACTTCTTTTTAATAAAATTAAAATCTTCTTTTAAGTTTAAAACCTAAAATACTAAAATGCAATAACTTTTTAAGACTATTAACACACGAACGGTTTAGGTCTGGAGCAGACCATGAATTTGGTTGCCAATTCCCTTAGTTTCTCCCAAAAATTAAGGAAAATATCCTCTAGGGGAGATAATTTTTGGTGTTTGTTTTAGAGGTTCGTATTTTCTGATTTTTAATTGAGTTAATCTATTGATCGATTCAACAGACAATCGATTTGAAAAGTCGCACTGTAGAAATTAAGCTTTTGGTAGTATAATATTAATGTATAAAAACACTAATATTACAAAACGTATTTTTTATTATTTATTTAACAGTTTATTTAAGATTGGGGAGAAATATATATGCAGAGTTGGAATACTGCATAGAAACCGGAATGCGCTGTAAATAGTGCTCTGTTCTAATACAATACTGCTGAAAACTCTGGTCTGCTCCAGACCTAATCGGTACGTATGTATATGTCACTAAAATTGTAAAAACCATTGTATTATAATATAACTAACAAGATTGTAAAAATATGTTGAAAGAATGTTAACTATATATTTATAGTCAAACGAAAAATAATGTGTTAAATTAAAGGCAGCATATTCGCGTCCGAAGGCTATTAACATTTTACTATTTCACTAGATATATTACAATCTAACTGATTTTACAATTTTACGGTAATATAATTATATAAACCGTAGTAAGAATAAGTAAACAAGATAAACCATAAAAAAAGCACCCAAAAAATATTTTTATGTTTTGTTATCATACCAAAAAAACCTCATAATTGGTAAAAAGTGGGTGGAAAATCTTTAAAACAATAATAATCTTTTTCCATTTTCAAGGTGTGATTCTCTTTATGATTTCAATTTTTTCTTGAACGATGAATCTTATTATAAAAAGGAAGTTAGACAACAGTAGATTTAAAAATTGTATCATAGCCTGAAGAATGTGCTGATGATTTTTCTGAAATTAGGCATCTGTATAGAAGTAGGCATTAGGCATTGTGCTGCTGCATTGACACCGGAGTGTGTCATGTTATGAACCGTTCAGAGGATGAAGCGAAGGTACAAAGAGATTGAAAAACATTTGACAAGGCTGTGCAAGACTTTAATGGCAGACTCAGCGCTCAGCAAGACCGTTCAATTGTTTCCACTTGTTGAAAATCAACACTCAAATGCAGTAAAGTTCAGTTACAGCTTCTTCAGACCCGAAGGGACTATGTTATTGACAGCACAGGGAAAAAGACCTGCTTAAGAAAATCTGAAACCGTAAAGACCGAGGCGAAAGGCGAGTGGTCTCACCTCGAAACCAAACTCGAGAGACCTAGTATCGAGTAGCAACACTGTGATACGTTCGTGAACACATACAAAAGGCTGAACGAGAATGGTCCAGAATTTTGGTCCCAGATGAGTGGATTTACTCACTTTAACTTCACAAGCTAAAGTGAACTTCTGAAGGGGGGCTAAGTAAACGTGACCTGGTAGGCAATATCTTCAAGCCTACTTTTCAGAAAGAGTCCAGTATGCTCAGGCAGAGTAACAGTACAAATACAATGGACTGGCATACCTTCAGGAAGCCGCACTGAGTATGTGGTCATGAAAATTGGACCTCTACCTGGAGAAATATATGGTCAAGAGATTCTTAAAGATTCTCTTTAATGTCCTCACCTCAACCCGATTAAGTATACCTTGAGAAGAGCTTAGAAGGCTAGTCAGAAGCCGCAAATTGTCACCTACAGTTAGTACCCTCACAACGCTAAAACACGCCCTGATATAAGAATGGGAGAGAATATTGCATAATTTGGCTTCAAAACCTCGTTTTCAGTATGACACACCTCCAAGCTGTTATCAGGCCTCGAGGAGTCATTCAAAACAGCAGTTTTATATAACATGTAAGTTTAGTCTTTATGACTAACGGCCGTTTTCAATATCGTATCTACAATTAAAAATAGATAGCCAATCTATGATTAAAAATAGATAGGAAATGCGTTTCACAATCAAAGATAGAACCTATTTATTCTTGTCCAATCACCATTGAAGAATAGCATCCGTCTCTCCCGCCTATGCAAGCCTTTTGAAATGTTTCATTCCATGCTAACTACATAACGATTCATGTTTGAAAACATTATATATTTATTTTACAATCAATATATTTATTAGTTAAGACCATAAATATTGTCTTAAAATTGAGAATCAAGACTCGGGATGATTTTTACTATAGTTATCATGTTTTTTTTTATTAAATACAATAGTGAAATATAACAGATTGATGCTAGGAGTCGCGTGAAAAGGAATGTAAATTTTTAAATAAAATCAAATTTCGAAGCAAAGAGCAACTTTACACTACCTACGTAATAAGAAGTGGCACTCCGAATTTAAAAAATGTGTTCGAACTTCAAAATTATAACATAGCTTTTTTACGTAGAAAATAACCATTATATAAAAGTGCAATAGATTCAAGCCTGAAATGAAAAAATACGTTGGGTACATATTTTTGTCGATTTTATTGTATTAAAAAGTTAAATAAAACAACAAAATAACTATAATGAAATCATTTTATTGCATTTTAAAGAAAGTAAAATACATTAGTAAGGCTACATTCCCACGAGTGTTTCTTTTTTGTTTTTTGAAAACTGCTCGAGGGAACGTAGCCTTAATATCAGTTGTTAAATCCAGAGAGAATGTAACTATACTACGTAACTTAGGTGGCACTCGGAATAAAAAAAGCTTTTCCTTTAGCTTTTTTACGTATTATCTTCTAAAGTGCAAAAGATTCAAGCCTAGAATAAAAAAAAACTGTACGTAGGTTATTGTTTTCAATTTTATATTTAGGTCCCAATTATTAGGTTAAAAAGGTAAATAAAATAATAAACAACAAAACAACTATAATTCGATCGTTTTTATTGCATTAAAAAAATACAAAAGTAAGGCTACATTCCCACGAGCGTTTTTATGTGATCGCGACTGAAAAAACTACACTATATTAACTGAAAATCGTGTACACTTGACACTTCGATTTTCAGCTCTATTGTAGTTTAGGTGCGGAGTTCTATTTACAGTGCAGTTTTTCCTTTCGTGAGTCGCAACTACAAAAAAACTCTCGTGGATACGAAGGCTAAAGGTTGGTAACCAAAATATTTCAGATTACCACATTATTAAACAGCATATCCTGATTAACTTCAGCGGTTATCCTTTGGTGCAAAATAGGTAGGTAGGTACACTTTTGTAGGCCTAGCAGGCCATTAATTGACAGCGGCGTAACGTAACGTTATACCTACTAATAAGAATCTTGAAATATGTGTCATAATTATTATTGCGTGCCCTTGAAATTGGAATCCAATACCTGCAAATTATGAAATTATATTACATTTTATTATTAAGATTTTTGTTATACACATATTTAATACACATCCATGACCCAGGAACATAGAAAAACTTTTTGTTCCTTCTGCAGGATTCGAACCTGCGACCCCAGGCTTGAGCACCAAAACGCTGAACCATTGAGCCACAGAGGTCGTCAAACGAATATAATCTTATGTTTTTTCAATAAAACGAGAAGTTAAAATATGGTAAAATTTTATACAAATACTCACATATAATACCACAAGAGCTTCAAAATTATCGGGTATTTCCCGATAGGTTCGTTGCAAACAAATGAAGGATTCAAGTTTTTCAGGTTAAAAAATCACGAGCGCGAAGCGCGAGTGATTTTTCCTGAAAAACTTGACGACTTTATTTGTTTGCAGGGAACCTTGAGGGAAATGCCAGATAATTTTGAAGCTCGTGTGGTATTCGGGGGATTATTTTTCCGTCCCAAATGTCGGCCAATAGAATTGCACCATGAGACGAAATGTACAGTTAACAAATAAGAATTTCATAATGAATAAAACAACATTTAATTAAGATTCAGGCTAGTGCAATTAAAATCTCCAATTTTCACAATTGAATTCAACCTGTCAGTTTGACGTGTGGTTAATTTGACTGGATCATGTTTTGTATAGCAACGACCAGAGAAAATTTTCAAAAAATTATCAGTATAATACCATGTAGGTTGTACCACGTGACGTCGAATGGTGCAATTCTATTGGTCGATATTTGGGTCGGAAAAATAATCACCGATATTCTTTGAGTTAAAGCATGTATAAACAGTGGTTAATATACATGAAGTTTTTATCAAAATCACTGTTTCATCATAATAAATGTGATTTCGAGTTCACTCAACACCTACGATGTTGGTTCACTTCACTAAAAATTAGTTTTTTGCAAAAACCAAAACATGAGTTAACAAATTCTGTAAAAGTTGAAAAAAAAAATTCAAATTAAATAGAATAGTATTTCGTAATTTGAAATTTAAAATTAATCTGCTATTTCTGCTTAAACAATCACAAGCGATGTGTAAAAGAGTACATACGATAAAAGAGCGAGCAAGGTATGTGGTTTGCACAGACGATATTATAATAATATCTGGGCCCCAATTCTCGTGCTTCGAATATCGGTTCGATTGTCGCTGTCCTGCTCGCGCACGCATGATTTGACGCCTGTGTGAATGAGTCAGCGCGAGAATCGAATCGAGATTCGAGGTACGAGAATTGGGGCCCAGGTATAATTTTGAATTTCGAACGCCAATACTTACGAATTACGATCGCCAGTTGCGACTTGCGATACCGGTGAAATCTATACTTTAATCTATACTAATATAATAAAGAAGAAAAGTTTGTTTGTTTGTTTGCATCGAATAGGCTTTGAATCTACTAGACCGATTTTAATGAAATTTGGCACAGATATAGAATAGACCACGGGGAAGGACTAAAGGCTACCTTTTATCGCGGTAAAGTGTACGGTTACCGCGGGATTTTTTTTTGTCGCGCACGAAGTCGCGCGCAACATCTAGTTTATAAAAAAGAGGAAAAGCTTGTTTGTTTGTTTGTTGCATTGAATAGGCTCCGAAACTACTGGACCCATTTTGATGAAATTTGGCACAGACGTAGAGTAGACCACGGGGAAGGACATAGGCTATTTTTTATTGAGGAAAAATGTAAGGTTTCTAAGAAATTAACTTTCACGCGAACGATGTCGTGGGCGACATCTAGTTAATAATATTACGATAAGTTTAAATTGATAAATACGACAGTGGCAAAGACATGTTATATATGTTAGACGAGGCATGTTGAGGTGAAAAAGTGTCTCCAGTTAGTTGGCCCCACTTTTGAGATTTTTGGGGCCATTATGAAATTTGAAGTATCGTGAAAAAAAGATGGCTGATATTCGAATAATGGTGAAAACAATATGACTGACATTTGAAGTATGGTGAAAATCGTACTTTCTAATGCAAGATTTGTTCCCTCAAATGTTACTGCGTGATTGCTTAACTTGAGTTTTGAAATCTTTAAACAGTGGTCAATAGTCGATACCTAGTAGAAGTCGAAGATGTCTCCAAATTCACAGTTATTAGTGAAACAAAATTTGGAAAATTGTTATTTGTACAATGCTTGAGGTTGTAAAATGTGCTGCCCGAGACATAATATACGATACTCAAGTTAAAGCAGTTTTGTGAAGGAGAACAGCAGCATCAAGGTATTCTAACACTGCCATAAAAACGCAGGCAACATTTTGTCGCGCAAATATTAAAATAATAATTACATACACATTAAAAACCGAAATATCATAAAAATAATACATGAACAACATGGTACACATTGCTATCCTCGGCAAAACGCCCGATTTTGGCAGATAAGCAAATGACGTATCTCGGTAAGCTCGGCCTACCGGAGATTAAGTTGAAACTTATATTTTCATTTGTATGAGCTTACCCATCTCTAGTAGGCTATCCGTCTTCGTCTTCTTCTACTTCCGTAGATAGGATGTGCTGCTTCGACAGGAAATGCCTACTGCCAGTAGGTTATTGAAACGCAAGTAAGGACAAAAAGATAGATTTGCCTACCGTTAGTAGCAAGGATTTTGGATAGATAGAATATTGAAAACGGCCGTAAGATTAAAATGGTTAATTTTTGTTTGAAGATAAAAATAATATACTGATATATTATTATATCATTTATTACTTTTAAAGAAAGCTGATAAATCTTGGTATAATATTTTGAAAAACATGAAATTTTAAACGACTTGTACTTAGTTTTGCAGGCCAGTGTAATACTGTAATAATCAACTCAACTAAGGTATCCTTTATCGTTTCAGTCTATCCATCCCCTTGTTTCTCTTTCTCTCTGCTCTTTTAGCTATATTGCGTCTAGATATCGGTTTTGGTTTTGATAAAAAAATATAATTTTATTATATTGTTAGGGGTGGCTTTCCATACATGTCAAGTGTGTGTTTAATATTATGTGTTTTAAAATAAAGGCAAAGTTTTATACATGACTTTTACAAAGTTAACCAATTCCAAGTAATCGGCCTCCGAATTGGATTCACTCTCCTCTGTCATTTCTGAACTATGAGGATTAGAAACTTACAATTTTCTATGCTGGTAGGTTATGGTAAATTCTCTTTAGAAAAGTTATTTTGAATGAAATCGAACAGTAGGTAACTATTTTTAAGAATATGAAACTAATAATCGTATTACGCTTCATAGTAACAAAATACGTCTAACGAACGTCCTGACACGCTTTTGGTTAAGTTATTTAAACAAGCGCGTGAGCATGGCGTTCTTTCGCTGAGGCCTGAAGCTTCCTACAGCTTCCTACAGCTTCCTATTCACCTTAAATATTTTTTATTTAAAAACAGTTTTGTATTCTTTCACAAACAGTGTAGTAAAATCTGTTTTAGGATATTATTGACGACAATATTAATAAATAATAAAAATAATGTATTAAATAACGAAACTTTTCCTGATTATGTACAAGTTTATCACTAATATTAACATACTTTTGAAAAATAAATAAAATATTTTTATTATTCGTTTTATTCGAAATATTCGAATAATGAACCCAGTCATATTCGAATAATAAAATTGTCGAATATTCGAATAAAACGAATATTCGAATAATATTCCCTAGTTGTGAGCAATAACATACATTTATTGCTTTTATACTCTTCCATACAAATCTGACTAAAAATATCCGAAGAACTTAATATGTTACAGGTACCACCAAAACGAAATATATTTTATAGTAGTATACAAAATATTATGTTTGAGTTTTTTTTTAAGTGAAACGGCGTTGAAAGTGTAATTTCAAGGTCACGCACGTCCCTAGGTGAAAATATTTAATTTTTCTTTTTAAGTAAACTTTAGGCACGATGAGAGTATTTTTGGCTTCGTTCAGAAATTAGGAATGTGTATCTCGGTCAGACAAATATTTTTGTGATTCTTTTTTTATTATTTATCAGAACTGCGAGCAAACCCCAGAGCCTCTAGTCAAGATGCATTCGGTAATTTCGACGGCGAACTTCGAAATCAAAAATGTATGGGATTTGAAATAAGTCATCGTTATGTATCGCTTGCGATGCGTTATGTCAAATCCCATACGTTTGTTTTCGAACTTTACCGTCGAAATTATCGAACGTGTCTTGACTAGAGGCCCAGTTACCCAGGTACAATAATTTAAATGTTGTCGACATTTCCTGTACAGTGTAGGTACACCCGCGGACGTGACCGCGCGACATTCGGCGGTTGTCGGCAATAACCCGGAATTTCTTGTAACCGCCTTACTACACTGTAATCACTGTGATCTACATGATAGCGAAGTTAGTGCAGACGCCTTTGCGTAGTTTACCTAATTACGTTAAGGTATTACTCCTTAAAATAACTTGACTTGCGAAGACTTGACACGGGACTTGCGAAATTCTGTAATCAAATCGCTTACCTTTGAAAATATTGATTTTTAATATCCTGTACTCATCTGAGAACTTACCTACTCATATTTAACATCATTCTGAAGGTTATAGCCTCTAGAGCAGACTGTCCCATTCAAAGGCATTGGGTAGAGATAGGCATTGGCATAACAAAATAAAATAAAATTTATGTACGTTTACTAACATAGGTTTAAGCTAATAGTTTTGAACAAAGCTATGGACAAAACTAGTCTGAAATAAAGATTTATTTATTTATTTATTTATTTTAGAGTACTATTCATTTATACAATAAAAAACAGTCATCTAGCCTATTAGGTAGGTTTTACCTTAAACGAAAATAAAACAATAATTTTACCGTTAAAAATAGCAATGTCACAGTGTCGTCCCATTTAATCTACTATCGAGTGTATCAGAGTCGTTAAATAAACGATAGTAATAACAGCCTATAATACGCATGTGTTGCTTTTATTATTGCTATTATAGATCATCGGGGCAATGATTGACAAACACGAAAACGGCGAGGAAATTGTTTTAGTTTGTTTACATGCTATCCGCTACTTTCCCGAAAAGAACTACGATTACCACGGCGACGAAAGATGGCTTCTATATTTTTTCTTACCACAGACAAGGTAGGCATACACATAATTGGAGTGCTGGTACCATTTTTCCTGGCTGCAGGGAAATGTAATGTGTATTTATATAATAATATATTTAATAGTATCTTTTAATGGTTCACACCAAGTCAATCTGGTCCCGTGTTAAGTACTCGAAGAACGGGATATAGCCTGGTGATGGACAGACAGACAGCATAGTCTGTAATAGGGTCCCGTGTTTACCCTTTAAGTATGGAACCCTATAAACTTACCGGTCACCCGTCCTCTGCCACCAAAACTCCTGGTAGCTTAACATTCCGTCACAAAATATATATAACCTACTGTCAGGCTGTCAGCATAAACCACGTTAATAAAGGTTACAACGCAATAATTTCAGCCGTAATTGAAACCGTGTACTAGGGCAGCATCGATCGTGTGCAGTAGGCGTTTTTAATGGATTCTGTGAAAGCGCCCACGCTTCTAAAATACCGCTTATTAAGTACGACGACGAAGTATTTTCTATGAGAATGACAGATGATGTATGAAAAATGAATATTCCGAAAAGACAGCCCGCGAACCCTTTATTATTTTGACAAGGAAACGTAAAGAAACCATCGAGCCTTTTTGTCGCAAATTCCTTGCTTCCATACTGATATATTATTATAATAAACGCAAAAATTTGATGTTTCCCTCGGCGCATGCAGAAAACTGAAATTCTGCGGGAACCGTACATTTTGCTGCGATAAAAAGTAGTTAATCTAAACTCTAAACTATTGTCATACCAAAATTAATCAAAGTCCGGTAGATTTTGCGTGAAAGAGTAAAAGACAACCCTAGATTAGACTCAAACTTTCGCGTTTATATTATCAGTATTAAGCATGTATGTATGTTTATACGAGGCATACCTTTTAAGTTAAGTCGTTTGAAGAAAAAATTCACAGATTTCGTGCCTCACACGACTATCGAGCACATCGGAAATGAATTTACGGAATCCGAAAAAATATTGTTATTGAGCGACGAGACACTCAGAATATTAGGAAAAGGTTACAAAATTATACGACAACGTTAAATCATATTATTTTATACTTAGACTAGCTTTTGGCCGCGACTTCGTACGCGTAGATATTGAGGTGACTAATTTCCTATTATTTTTAGAAAGATACCTTAATTATGCTAAAAATAAATTAAATTAAATGGTAAATGGATTAGGATCGTTTTATTATTATTATTATGCTATTGAAGGACCTCTTTATATACAACATTAACAGACTATATTTTAAGTACTGCTCAAATAAACTCCACCACAACTTCTATATATTTTCCTAATAAAAATATTATTCTGTCCCTCCATAACTGGTCAAATGTGTCCAATATCAATATTAACTTTTAACAAAATAAATGTTTATTTATGTAGCCCTGGGTTTTTATTGCCTCGCAGTAGGTATGAAAAGTGGAGTATGCACCTCTGGGATAAAGCCTGTCTTCGTCTTGGGCAGCTTGAACCCCTCGCTTCACTCAGGACTCTATTGAATAACTCCCTCGCTTCGCTCGGGAGTTAACTTTAAAGTCCCTCGTTACGCTCAGGGTCCAATATGCTGCCCGTGACGTAAGACACTGCTTTATCCCCTTTGTGCATAATCTACTATTATGCCACTTTTCTGAGAGGTATTTCCCCAAATAAGCATTTCATAACGTGGACCTAATATACAATCACCAGTGATAATAATTATTAGATACTATTATATTTAATTTAATTTACTATTGTAGTAGTCGGTGGAAAAAAGTAGGTAGCAATATGCATTAATTAATATAATATTATAGTGATGATGATGATCACGAATATAATTTTGCTAATAGCAAAATTTCAAAGGTTATATTGGTAAATATTGGTGCACAAAACGGATAAGTAGTGAGTGCCTATATCATCCTAATTAATGTTGGTGTTTCGTATGATAATGGTGGTGATGATGATGATTACTGTAATTGACAAAGTGGTATAATATATGCTTGCAGTTCTTTAAATAATGATAAGGAGTCAGGAGTTATGTTCATTACTCTTGGATCCAGGGTATACCTTGGTGCAAAATCTTACTTTTGGTAACATATGCTTGGACTACGTCAGAAAAAAATTGAAATCGCCGTATGTGTCCATATAAATTTCGAGGAGTTCCCTCGATTCCTCATGGATCCTATCATCATGTTACCACTTTGAGGTTAAAATGACCGATTTGGGATTGTACACTCTACATCAAAAATATAAATTTATAATCGGTCCACAGACGGTGCTCAGTCTTTGAAAACACAAGTATAATTGACTCCCTTTTTGGAAGTCGGTTAAAAAATCTCGTGTCATAGTGTTCGGGGACACTGCACTCGTCCGAAACGGCTTGACCGATTCTTATGATATTTTTTGCACATTCGGTAGGTCTAAAAATCAGTAATAATCCATTTTTTATATATTATGGTAAAACAACGTTTGCCGGGTCAGCTAGTAGAAGATCATAAAATTAATAGATTACATAAGTATCCTCGACATAACACGTATGAACAAGCAAATTGCAAAATTTCCACACGCGTATCAAGTTTGAATAATTGTAGCCGTGACGCATAAGTATGTAGTACCTGGGATTCCGAGATTTGCCCGGTGATTTTGTAGAACAATGAAAAATAAAAAAAAAAGAAAGAAAAAGAAACAATGAGAATCACAAAAATATTTATCTTACCGGGATTCGAACCCATCACATTCTGAATTTCCAAACAATGCAAAAACTATACGCAGGCATGCACACCAAGCTGCCAATCAGACTGACGTAAGAAAGTCGAAATTATTCATAGGTATTATATTGTTGCACGTCAAAATAAAAAAAACATATATTGCTTAAAAATACGCAGTTTCTAAGGGATAAGACCCAGTTAGATCAATTTTTCACACCCAAAACTCACTACATACTAAATTTCATGTAAATACTTGTAGCCGTTGTTGAGATTCTGAATATAAACATACAAGATAGTCGCGTTTAAAGCATAAAATATTATTTTTTTTATTTCAAAAGGTTAGGCTACAGGGCAAACCCTTAACCCGATCGTATTTGTTTTAGGCTCAAATTGTAGCCAACTTAACTGTCCAGAGGAGTTTTTCTCAAATTTTTGATATCATTCTTCGTTACCAAAATATCGAGCGCCAAAATCAAAAATTCGGAAAAAAATGATTTTTTTTTCACTATTTTGGCCTTAACTTTAATAGTTTTTGACTTTCTCGAAAAATTCTTTTCGCACCTTATAGATCTCGTGAATACGCATATTTTATGAATATTTTTTATTATCATATCTTTACAATTCTCCGAGATATAAGGGAATCACACTTTTTCGTGAATTCAGGGGCTGAATACACGAAAAAGTGCGATTACTGTACTGAAGCGATCGAAAAGACATTTCCAATGTCAAAAACACAACTAGAAACTTATACTCGTAGTACTTTTTATTGTTTTTCAAAGTATTCACCACGTAGCTTAAAACACTTTTCCATTCGCTCAAACCAGTTATTATAACATTTATTCCACTCTAAAGTGGGGGTGTTCAAAATGGCTGACTTGAAAACATCGACTTCTTCTTCACCGAACTCCAACCTTTGATCACGAAGACTTTTCTTGATTTTAGGAAATGTAAAGAAATCGTTATGGCTTAGGTCAGGACTGTATGGAGGATGGTCAAGAATTTCTACTTTTTCCTGCTTCAAATAGTCAATCGTGTGACGACGAGAGACGAGCGCTATGGGAATCAGAATCAGAATCAGAAATGTTTATTTCAGGAAATTGGTACATATAGGTGTTACATTGTACATAGTAGATCACAATTTCAGCCCCTTGGGCGTGGAAATACTTAATAATATTGATAAGAATAAACAACAATATTTATATTATGAACATAAAAAATTATCAGGTGGATAAAAGTCAAATAAACATTACGTCATTCACCGAATCCCATCAGCTTAATAAATTAGTAATTATATAATACTTGCGTTGTCGTGGTGCACCGTGCAGGATGATGCGTCGCTTTGAGTTAGATTTTCGAAGTTTGGCGATGACTTGTGGTAAACAAACTGTGCCACCACTCTGCGTTAACAGTTCTACGGTCTTCAAGACGTGCAATAGTCGCAATATGACCGGTTTTTCAACGAACGTGGCCACCATCTTCTTTGAAGTGCTTCGAGAACGAACAACTTTAGTCTGCTTTCGAATCTTGAATCTATCCAAGATTCGTCACCACTGATGATGTCGTAGACGTGATCTTCTCGGTTGAACCTTTCCAGAGTTTTCTAACACCATCTGACGCGGACCGCCTTGTGATCGTCGGAAAGCAGATGCGGCAAACTAGCTTTCTCACACCAAGCGCTTCATGCAAGATCTTCTGAATGGTTGTCCCTGAGATGCCGAATAGTAATAATAATAATAATAATAATAAGACATTTATTCAAAGAAAGTTTGGACATTACATTACACAACTACATAACATTAGGATTAGGTAAGAATTAATTACAGAGTTGCTAATGCATAGGTAGGTGGTGTAATTCTCAAACCAATGAAAAGGAGTCCACTCAGGTAAATGACTGAGGAATACCACAGTCCCCTGATATTCTGTGGATCCGAACCTGTTAGGCGTGTGACAGACCACTCAAGGCGACAGCGCAGTGATATACTTGTATACCATGTCAGGCCTCTTCTAGAGTTGTAGAAAATTATTGCACAAACATTTTCCGTAGAAAGATTTATTTTCGTACGTGACCTGACATATTCCATCCAATCGACGCGACGCTGTGACTAAACAATAGCATTAATCCTAATACTTTCAACTGTTTTGAGATTCAAAATTTAAACACATTCGAATATAGAAAAGTTCCAAATTCAATATTGCCGGGAAATATGGAAACGACAGATCTTATAAGGTATGCCCAAGGAATTTGTAAGTATTATATACAACAGGAAAGAGTACTTCAAACTTTTTTTTCTTTTAATTCAATCAAAAATGATCTTTACTACTCAGACTTAAAGCTTATCACGTGCGCAATAAAAAAACCGGTCCCGGTGAGATAGCTATAAGTTATCCCTGTGTCTCGTTCTAACAAGTAACCTAGTGTAGCCAGTTTATATCTTTCCTTAAATTTCAGGTTTGGTAGATTTTATGTGCGATATAGTGTATAAGCAAGAAATACTAATAAAATCGGTTAAATATTATGTTATTCATAATCTGAGAGAGAAATGTAAAATAAAAATTACTAGTTATTTAGAACTTACCTACTAACCGATAATTATAAATTTGTTATTTATTTTTTGATTATTTGCATTTTGGTAGAGTAAAATGGAAGAAATGAAAATAGAATAGTTGCAACACAAAACGCCGTGTATTTCCCTTGGAACATTCTAGATGTTCGGGTGACAATATGATTTAATAGGGAATATAGGACATTTATATTATTTTACCTACCTTCATGATATTGTGAAGAGGAAACCATTGTATGTTTGCATGTTATTGATAATTTCTGAAACCTAACAGATTTGAAAAATTCTTTCACTGGTAGAAAAATTCTTAATCCCTGAGTGCTTATTATGTGCGCATAGTTACGTGAGAACCTCGCGTGCGGGCGGGCGACATCAGACAGACAGAGTTATAATATTAGTAGGTAGGTTTATCTGTATAGGATGACTTATAATATAATAATAATTATGGACACTTCACACCACATCAATCTTGTCCCGTGGTAAGTTCTCGAAGAACTTGTGTTTAATTTTATAAGCTTTTATTTAGTTTCACCTGTCCCGTTGTCGGTCTGTAATGGATTCTTGCAAGTTAAATTTGATCCACTTTCCGGTTTCCGATTGAGTTGAAATTTTGCACGAATATGTAAATCGCATGACAATGCAATATTAATATGATGACGTGAAGCTGAACTGATGATGGAAGGGAAATGGAAGGTGGCCACAGGAATTCCGAAATAAAACCACATAGTCCCATCGAATTTGGGTTCGTTTAGTTCGTCTTGACAAGTACTTTGATACTATCTATATGGTAACCGGTCTGGTGATGGATCTGGAAGGTGGCCATAGGAACTCTTTAATTAAACGACGCAACCCCATCGAGTATGGGCTCGTTTAATTCATTTTGACGAGTACTTTGATACTATATGGTAACCAGGATCTGATGATGGAGCTGGAAGGTGGCCATAGGAACTCCGTAATTAAACGATGCAACCCCATCGAGTTTCGGCTCGTTTAATTCGTCTTGACGAGTACTTTGATACTATATGGTAACCAGGGAGATAGAATATGGCCATAGGAACTCTGTAATAACGACGATGAAGTTCCATCTAGTTTGGGCTCGTATGACTCGTCTTGACGAGTATCTTGGTTGGCGTCACAAACTACATAGGGATACTACGTATGTTGGCGTGAATATGCAATTAAATGAATTGGGGCATGGGCTTGCTGTGAATAACTCGAAAATCCAACATGGCGGAACATCCAAGATGGCCGCCAAGTCATTTTTAATGCACTCCTACAATATGGGTATCAAATGAAAGGGCTTGCTGAGAATAACTTGAAAATCCAACATGATGGAACATCCAAGATGGCCGACAGTCAATTTGAATGCAATCCTACAATATGGGTATCAAAATATGAAAGGGCTTGCAGAGAATAACTCGAAAATCCAACATGGCAGAACACCCAAGATGGCCGACAAGTTTTTTTAATGCACTCGTACAATATGGGTATCAAATGAAAGTATGGTGTGTTGGAGTTTTTTGAGGTCCTTACTGAGTAGAGTAAAATCTCTAGGAGGTCTCCTTATTGAAGAGCTTGACTGTACTAAATTAACCGGCAAACGACCTTGCAACGATGATGCGTTAAATGAGATGAACAGACTGAGAAACCTATCTAGCGATAACTAAAAAGTAAAAAATAAATTAAAAGTAAAAAAAAACTTTTTTTAAAAACAAGCTTTTATTTGAATGCGCTAAAAATAATAAAATATTTATCCTTAAAAACTTTTACTATCAACTTATAACGTAATAATTACACAATTTATATTATATAAAAGCTTGTCGAGAATCAAACAAATCAAAGAAGTAAATCAAGTAACTTGTTCTGATAGATTTATGAGACAATTTATTTGATTCTCGACAAGCTTTTATAACATATAAATTGTGTAATTACGTTATAAGTTGATAGTAAAAGTTTTAAAAGAAAAAATTGTGGGATTCGAACCAGCGACCGGCTTGATCACCAACATGCTCAACCACTAAGCCAAAGAGGTCGTCAAACTTTTAATTAGTGAAAAATATACTTTACCACGTGGTAGTGCTCATGATTACAAACTTTCCCAAAGGAACTTTTTTATTTAATCCACCTCAACTTAACATTAGGTAGCGAATTAAATAATAATACAAAACAACGGGTTGCACTCCGGGAGTGCCGGTAGAAGTGAAAAATTTCAAAAGTGGGGCCATTTAACTAGGCACTTGTCTCCTTAGTGTTTTCACTAGACGTCAAATTTCAAAATGGCTCAAAAATTTTCAAAAGTGGGGCCATTTAACTGGAGACACTTTTTTCTTCATAGTGTTTTCACCGTATGTCAAATTTCAAAATGGCCCTAAAAATCTCAAAAGTGGGGTCATTTAACTGGAGACAGTTCTTTTCTCTATCGTGTTTTCACCATACGTCAAATTAAACGGCCCCAAAAATCTCAAAAGTGGGGCCATTTAACTGGAGACACTTCTGTTCTCCATGGTGTTTTCACCATACGTCAAATTTCAAAATGGCCCCAAAAATCTCAAAAGTGGGGCCATTTAACTGGAGACACTTCTTTTCTCTATACTGATTTCACCGTACGTCAACTTTCAAAATGGCCCCAAAAATCTCAAAAGTCGAGCCATTTAACTCGAGACAATTTTCGTGGGGGGACAATTGGAGGTAAAGGCCAATGTAAGGGTAAATGTGATGGGAATGATTAGCGGTCAAGGTTAAGGCCAAAGGTCAATAGTTGGGGTCAAAAGTAAATACGAACTAAAATAGTTTCATGCTCGCGTAAACCAAAAGAGCAAACAATTGCAAGTTGCATCTTATGACTTTTCGATCAGATTCACGTGTCCTGCTCGAGTTTAACAGTTGTTACCCATCCCAAGATAAGTGCACAGTGCTGCTAAAGGAATTTTCACTTATAACAAATGCTCTAAAAAGTTTATTTGGGTAAGATGTTTGTTATCATGAGCATTATCACGTAGTAAAGTGTTTTACACTAATTAAAAGTCACTATAATATACGTTTCAGCAACTTGTATTATCATTTATGACATATTATTATTTTTAAACAAAAAATTAAACCGACTTCCAAAGTAAAAATACACAAATAAGTATGAAATAAAACTTATTTTCTAAATAATTCCCCTTTTAAATTTGGCTATTTCTCTACTTAATCTTCTTATTTTGTAGTCGATACTAGCCCAAACGATATTCGACAATATTTTATAGAACTCACGTTCATATTTGCCGGTACCGTGGTGGTGGCTTAAAGTTCATATTAAGAAGATTAAGCAGAGAAATAGCCAAATTTAAAAGGGAAATTATTTAGAAAATAAGTTTTATTTCATACTTTTTTGTGTATTTTTACTTTGAAAGTCGGTTTAATTTT
Organism: Glaucopsyche alexis; assembly: GCA_905404095.1. Classification (NCBI taxonomy): domain Eukaryota; kingdom Metazoa; phylum Arthropoda; class Insecta; order Lepidoptera; family Lycaenidae; genus Glaucopsyche; species Glaucopsyche alexis. Next base: position 1,309,473 of record FR990054.1, on the reverse strand, counting down.
TTGTTTAAAAATAATAATTTCACCCGTTTTAGTTATATATTTTGTTAAGTTGTTATTAATACGTCTTAAGAACATCTAAAAATAAACGATCGAATGTATAATTGAATACGCGCCAAGCTTCCATTAGGTATTGTTGTTAAGGTGATGATGATGATTACTGTAAGTTACAAAGTGGCATATGCTTGCAGTTCTTTAAACAATGCTGAAATTTGCAAACGCGTATCTTTAAAGACCGAGGAGTTCTGTTCAGTGCTATAATAAGATGTTGAAACCAAGGTATACCTTGGTTTCAACATCTTATTTTTAGGACCATATGCTGCATTGTGTTACTTCAGTAAAAGTCAAAATCACTATATGTGTCGATATAAATTTCGAGGAGTTCCCTCGATTCCTCATGGATCGCATTATCCGGTTTCCACCTTAGTGACTAAATAACCAATTTCGAATTAAACCCTTTACAACAACAAAATATTTTTTCAAATAGGTCCATAAATAGCAGAGTAATGTTCAAAGATATCCGTGTTAGTGTAAAATACTATAAGAAGTACCTTTTATATCATCATAATGTGATGATGTATGGTGTGATGATGATGTTTACTCTAATTGACAGGGTGGCATATGCTTGCAGCTTACAGTTCTTTAAACAACGCCGAAATCACCAAACATGTATCTATAATGAGCAGTGATCGGAATTGGGTGAGTATATTTACCTACAGTTTAACGAACAGAGACGGAAATCGGAGACTTCCTTACGGCTAAAAATTTTTTTACCGGTAAATTTACCGGAACTTTGAAGCAACTTTCTAATAGCTAAATGCTTCAATAAATCTTAATTAATGTAAGATAAAAAATAAAATAACGTATATTAAAAAAGAAAAAAAAAATTGATAAAAAAAGTTTTTGTTTGAACATTTCAATATTAAATGACTATAATATATTATTATTTTTTTTCTTATGAAATATGGGGGCAAACGAGCAAACGGGTCACCTGATGGAAAGCAACTTCCGTCGCCCATGGACACTCGCAGCATCAGAAGAGCTGCAAGTGCGTTGCCGGCCTTTTAAGAGGGAATAGGGTAATAGGGGAGGGTAGGGAAGGGAATAGGGTAGGGGATTGGGCCTCCGGTAAACTCACTCACTCGGCGAAACACAGCGCAAACGCTGTTTCACGCCGGTTTTCTGTGAGCCCGTGGTATTTCTCCGGTCGAGCCGGCCCATTCGTGCCGAAGCATGGCTCTACCACGTAGAAGAAAGTCATTAATAATATTATAGTCATGTTATATTGAAATGTTCAAACAAATTTTTATCAATAAAAAATATTTTTTAATATACGTTATTTTTTTTTCTAACATTAATTAAGATTTATTGAAGCATTTAGCTATTAAAAAGTTGCATAATCAAAGTTCCGGTAAATTTACCGGTCAAAAAATTTTTAGTCGTAAGGAAGTCTCCGATTTCCGTCTCTGTTCGTTAAACTGTAGGTAAATATACTCACCCTATTCCGATCACTGATAATGAGTCAGGAGTTCTGTTCAGTGCTTTTGGATCTAGGGTATACCTTGGAGCAAAATATTACCTTTTGATAGCATGTGCTTGGACTTCTTTAGAAAAAGTTGAAATCACCATATGTTTCCAAACTTCAACTAATTTGTCGCCAAATTAAAAATATTGTTGTCACCCTTGTTAAAAAGAGACGGAGCGGTTTGTATTGTATCTCCCTCTCGGCACAGATTTGATGCCGAGAGCTCTTTCCTGTTGTATATAATACTTACAAATTCCTTGGGTATGCCTAATATTAAAGACGAGCCATGTTGAAGCAAAATCTTCAATAGAATGGCTCCACTTTCTTGGGGCCATTTTGACATTTGAGGTATGGTGAAAACAAGATGGCGTAACTTTTTATTGTACGAAGATTTATTCTGTCAATCGTATGTCATAGTCTATCTTGAGTTTTGAAATATTTGGTATTTAGTACTAAAACTTGATACGAAATAAATACACATATTGCTAAATGTAATACTAATGTTGCTAATGAGCAACATTTAAGAATTTATTTTGGTCCAAAAAACGTTGTACTCCTTGAAATCCATTATGTTATGTCCAGAAAATATGCTGGAACGCTTTTATAATTTAACCCGTTATCTGCCGCGCGCCGTAAATTAACTTTATCTCGGTCTTTTGTATCCCAATTTAACTTTTTCGTTATGAAAAGCTACAAATTAAACTGGGTTAATTGTTAATCTGGGGACATGAGTCGTGTGTGCGTTAGCCGTTAGGCTGGGACGATATTGTATGATCCGGATTCCGGCGGGCCCGGAAAAAATCAGATCACTGAAAATAGAATTCTGAATGGGTAAAAGCAGAGCATTGAAAATAGAACTCTGCGCTAATACAATAGAGTTGAAAATCGAACACACAAGTGTCGAGCTGTCATATAATAATATGACATTGACATTCGACTCGACGCTTGTGTGTTCGATTTTCAGTTCTATTGTATTAGTGCAGAGTTTTATTTTCAATGCTCTGAATTTACCCCGACTTACTGGATTCTGAACAATATAGTCCCAGCCTTAGGCAATGGCTTTGTTTACGTTTGAGATGACGATTGGATCTATTTGTCAATTTGAATCGAAATTTTTTTGGAATCCTTAATAAACCAAAAAAAAAAAAAAAAAAAACTAGTAATCCCCAAATTGTGAAGTAGTGAGCGATCTGATGATTGTTAGCTATAAGCTAAGAACACACTCGAGCATGTCAGCTGTCAATCGAAAAAAAAAAAAAAAAACTAGATCAAAATCGGTTTTCCCGTTTACGAGCTAAGATGCCACGGATAGACAGACAGACAGACAGACACGTCAAATTTATAACACCCCACTGTTACCGACGGGGGTTAACAGTAGTTATAAACTTATTTTGTCTCGTTTTAAGACAGCCAGCTAGTGTGATTTATAGCGTTACTTAGGGCACCATGCCCGCGACTTCGTGCTTGAAAAAGTTAATTTCGGAGAAACCATACATTTTTCCACGACAAAAAGTAGCTTATGTCCTTCCTCGTAGTCTATTCTACATCTGTGCCAAATTTCATCAAAATCGGTCCAGTAGTTTCGGAGCCTATTCAATGCAAACAAACAAACTTTTCCTCTTTATTATATATATATATATATATATATATATATATATATATATATATATACTAGATGTTGCCCGCGACTTCGTGCGCGCAAAAGGTAATTTCTCAGAAACCGTAAATTTTTCCGCAACAAAATGTAGTCTATGTCCTTCCCCGTGGTCTACTTTATATCTGTGCCAAATTTCATCAAAATTGGTCCAGTAGTTTCAGAGCCTATTCAATGCAAAATAACAAACAAACTTTTGCTCTTTATTACATTAGTATAGATAGCGACCCGCCCCGGCTTCGCACGGGTACAATACTAATACTAATACTACAGAATGTCGCCCACTTCACAACGTGCCGTGCAGCAGAAATCGTAATATTTTAATTTCGCTATAACTTCAAAACCAAACGTCCAATTTTAATCATTCAAAGACCAAATATTATCTACATAAATTGTACTTAGTGATGAAATAATTTATTTTGATAAGAATGAATAGCATGAGTAAAATAAACGCGTTTAAATGTAGTCCAAAATAAATTCAAGATTTCTAAATAAAAAAATGGTTGTTGTGCCTCACTCAACATAGATAAGTATAGTGTGTCGCGGACTTTTTTGTAGATATTTATAAGATCTACAATTAATTAGAACATTTTATGGTTCTATCTTTTATAGTTTAGGCAGCATACGCAAAATAAGTAATTTTTCTGGTTGATTTTTTACACCTTGTGTCCGAAAAACCCAAATATCTTACGGAACCCTATTTTTTTCCAAAATAAAATTTAGCCTATGTTACTCGTGCATAATGTAGCTTTCGAATGGTGAAAGAATTTTTGAAATCGGTCCAGTACTTTTTGAGCCTATTCATTACAAACAAACAAACAAACAAACAAACAAACAAACAAACATACAAACAAAGTTTTCCTCTTTATAATATTAGTGTAGATATTGTTCCATCGTAGCGTCTACACTACTGATCAGATTTTTATAAATTAGGAGTTAATCTATACTAGTCTATACTTCTATACTAATAATAAAAGTGCGAAAGTGTGTCTGTCTGTCTGTTACCTCTTCACGCTTTAACAGCTAAACCGATTTTTATGCAATTTGGTATATACATACTTTGGGTCCCGTGAAAGGACATAGGATATTTTTTATCCCGTAAAGTACAGTGTTCCCGCGCGATAATGTATTTACGTGGGCGGAGCCGCGGGCAAAAGCTAGTACTCAATAGATTTGTAATGTTATTAAATAATAGCTTATATTATTATTGCCTGCCCCAGCCTGTTATTACTAATAACAGACTGGGGTAATATAAGCTATTATTTAATTTACGTCGTTTTTACAACATCTAGTTATTTACAACGTGTTTTAGGTACTTAAAATCCTAGCCTGGTATATCTCTTTTATGAGAAAGAAAAGTAAATTTGTGCATCACATAATGTCCCTTTGCGACTTATTAAAATTAATGTACCCAAACACATGTTATGCAACGTACAAGTCAACCCCCGCCGCTTATATTATCCTGGTCTTTTGTACCCCAGATTAACGTTTCGCCTTTCAGCAGAACAATTACGTGGCGACTTGATGATTTATTTTTTAAATTTCCATTTAAAATGCACATGTTTGTGGCATTGTCGACGACGGAATATTTTGACGGTTGTTTTTACGTATTTTTCTTTGTGAATTTAGAATTGAATTTAATCTAGAATGTTTTTCGTGGCGAAATATTGTAATAGTGAATCTACATACAAATAAAAAAACCGTGTGGTGTTGTGGGACACCTGCAGATAGGAACGAAGTTCTTTATTATAAAATATTAGTTTCAAGTTCTATTCGAGGTACAAAGAAAATAATTATTCGGGAATAATTTTTTTATTACGAATAACGATTTTTTATCGCTAAAACAAAAAAAAAAAAAACTACAAAAATGATAAAAATAAATACAATATTTAAGTTAAAAAAATGTAAAAAAAACACCGGGAATCGAACCGAGCCTCCTGGATGCGAGTTGGGAATCCTAGGCACTAGACCATAATATCAGATGTTAGGTAAGCTGCGTAATTTTATTTCTTAACGGGTCTTTCGAACTGTAAAATATCGCAATACCTACGTAAAAAGCTTACGCTTTTTTTAACGTTACGGACGTTTTTTGCCGACTGGCGACTAGGCTACCCCTCCGCAATGCCCTATAAGGAACTTTCGTACCAATAAAATTGAAGTTTCTGTTTGTAATTTCAAATAAACAGCTTATCACTTAATGCATATTATGATAGTACACGGTACCTAGAACAAAAAAAATAATGTTTAGAAATTTTGTTTCTCAGTGTCTAAGGCTAATCTTTTAAACGGCTGGACTGATTTTGATCGAAGCTTCACTGGCGGATAGCTGATGTTTTAAGGAGTAACTAAGGCTAAATTAATCTTAGGGTTCCGTAAAAATTAGGATTCCGTTTCCATTCACAGTTCCACGCAAACGAAGTTGCGGGCACCAGATAGTAGATCATAAAAACCCATGAAAACTTTATTATTTTAATCATCATTTTCTGATACCACCGTTGTGGACTGCCGTTGTCGTCTCCACTGCTGGGCTCGGGCCTCGTTTCAATGTGGGTAGGATTACTATCTTCTACGGTAGCCTACTGCGGGTTGACAATACTTATCAAAATTCAAATTCAAAAAGTTTTATGTACATACTGGCTGATGCCCGCAACTTCATTTTCGTAGAACTAACGGACGGAACCCTATTGTATTAAACGGTACCCTAAGATAAAATAGCTTTAATTATACCTTATAACATCAGCTATCTATCAGTGAAAGTCCCGTCAAAATTGGTCAAGCCGTTTCACGGATAAGCAGGAACAAACAGACAAACAATTTTTTTGTAAGTACCTACCGAATATACTTTCATATGAATTATGTAAAAAGCTGTTGACTTAAAATTACAATTAGACACTTAAATTTCATTTACTTGTATAGATAAGTTAATAATAACACTAACGGAATTGTCCCTAAGCTACGTAATGCCACCACCGGTTCGGGAACTAACCCGGCTAATCTAAACTCATCAATTTAATGATTGATAAAATTATGACCTAATGGACATCCATTCATTTATTCCAATATATTTTACATAAATTCTGCCACCCTATTACAATTACATTTTCATTGTTACAAACTTTTGGGCGTAACTTGAAGTTAATTAAATTTCATTCCAATGTTTTAAGGCAAACGCTTTCATGGCCACGTGGAATGTTCTTCAGTTTTATTAAGTTAATTAATACTTAAATTATGACAAAAAATTATTTATGAGGACAATAATTGAAACTTCATTGCATGTTTAGATATTACCTGCACCTATATTCGAAAAGAAAATCCCGTATGAGCTGTATGTGTTTATCCAGGGCCTAATCTAGTAACATACCAAATTTCATTAAAATCGGTCAGATTAATAACTATAGCATAGATATCCGCCATGGTTTAAGAGAAGAAACATTACATATCGTTCCTTATCTTACAGGCTGACACTTAATATGAGGACCATAAAGTTGTAATTTGCCATAAAAATGGATACCAAAAAGTCACCAAAGGCGTGACAACCTTAGGAAAAAAAGAATAGCTGATATACGAGTAGATTCGCTTTCTCTTTCACTCTTACTAGTTTTTGCCATTGATGTTTTGTGAGACAGATAGCTATTTACGGCTTCGATTTTAGTACTCCTTCCAGGCATATTATTCTTTCGCCAAGGTTTTGTCCGACGTCGATGTTTGTCAATCTGTCTTTCACATTCAAAAGACTTTTTATTTATTTAGAATTTTTACATTCAAAAGACAAAAGAAACCCTAAAAAGTTCACACTTAAAATACTAAATGGGCGAATTCGACCACTGGGCGACCACTAGTTGGAAAATACCTGTAACAGAAGATAAGTTATACTATGTAAATACCGCTAAACGTGGTGTCTCCACGCTCCTACATTTTCGATAATCGTTTCCTCGGCAAATATAGATCCACCTGCAGGGGAAATTAAGTGTCTAGCGTTGGATATATTGCTGTTTAGTTTATGCTTTCCTAGTCAAATGTATTAAATTACAAATGTCAGACGTAACTTATTACATTCTCTTTAAGTCACAAATAGCATGTTATAATATAATATAATTTATCTATCCACAGAAATATTAGGTTGGGGAAAACGTTTCTTCGCATTTTATATAAAAATTCAAAAGGTTTTTTATAAAGTTTATTTACAAGTGACTAAAGTATATAGGTGCCATTTTGTTCGATAACTTTTTGCCATCTTGTTGGTAGGTACATGATCCCATTGCTATAAAATTTTTGGGGCTTCTGATGAAAAAACTGCGACAAGTGGTTTTGGCAGTCCTCTTGTGATGTCAACCTGACACTGCCTAAGCAATTCTGCAGCGACCGAAATAGGTGGAAATCTGAAGGTGCAAGGTCAGGACTATACGGCGGATGCATTAACACCTCCCAGCCAAACTCCCGTAATTTTTTCTGAGTGGCTAAAGATGTGTGAGGTCTAGCGTTATCATGGTGAAAAACCACACCCCTTTTGTTGATTAATTCCGGCCGCTTTCTCTCAACTTCTTGCTTTAATCTCATCAGTTGTTCGCAGTACAGTTCAGAATTGATGGTCCTGCCTGGCGGTAACAGCTCATAATGAATAATGCCCTTCCAATCCCACCACACACACAGCATCACCTTGTTGCGAGTTAACCCGGGTTTCGCCACAGTCTGTGAAGCCTGACCGGCCTTTGACCACGATCTTTTTCGCACGTTCTTGTCGTACGTGATCCACTTTTCATCACCAGTTATTAGCTTCTTCAAAAATGGTTCGGTTTCATTACGTCGTAATAAAGAATCACAAATGAGTACACGGTTCATTAGGTTTCTTTCAGTGAGCTCATGAGGCACCCAAATATCGAGCTTTTTTGTGTACCCAGCTTTTTTCAAATGCGCCAAAACCGTTTTGTGGTCAATCCCCAGTTCTTCAGCTACATCGTAACTACTAATATGCCGATCTTGCTCCACTTTTTCAAAAATGGCAACAGTTTTGTCCGTAACAGGGCGACCAGAGCGACGTGCATCTTTGATATCAAAATTTCCGGATTGAAAACGCTTAAACCAAATTTGCGCTACTCTCACAGATACTACATTAGGTCCATAAACATCACAAATTTTTTTCGCGGCTTGTGTTGCATTTTTACCTTTTTTGTAATAAAATTTTAAAATGTATCGAAATTCTTCATAAGAATCACTCATTTTAACAATAAGAAAAACAAATGAAAATCTCAAATTTACCTAATTTGAATTTGGAATTGTCTTCTGTAAAATTAAAACTTTTTAATGATACCAAAATCAGCCAGATACAATTGGTATAGCCCAAGATATTTAATGACAAGTTCATACATACTATAATGCGAAAATACTTTTTCCCCAACCTATTATTTTTTAAAAACCTTGGTAGATTTGGTGTATCATGCTGTCTGTGCATTTGTTGGTAGTTTATCTATTAATTAGCGCTATTGGCTCGATAGCGGGTTTTTGAACAAAAAAGAGAAAGATACTAAGTTTAACTTAACAGACCAAAAGTCGGTCGGTCGGTAGAATAATCGGTCCGTTTATCGATTCCATAACTCGTAATTGACTTAGCTATAGATAGATGACACAGAAAGGAATTAAAATAAAAGCAAAAAAAAAATCATTTTTTTAAAAAAGCTTTTATTTAAACGCTCTAAAAAGTCAAATTAGTTAATATAGTAACTTATTCTGATATATTTATGAGACAATTTGTTTCGTTCTCGACGAGCTTTTATACCATATAAATTGTGTATTAACGTTATATTAAATTTTAAAGGAAAATTTTATTTTCTTCTTTTTAGAGCGTATAAATAAAAGCTTTTTTAAAAAAATGTTTTTTTTTGCTTTTAATTTATTTTTTGCTTTTTAGTTATTTTAACATGCATTTTTATTCTCAGCGAACTCATTCATTTAATATCCATACTATAGGAAAACATAAAAAAGTCCGTCATATTGGATTAAGAGTGATGTCAGAATATTTTTCTAAAATTTATTCCCGGCAAGAACTTTCATTTGATACCCATATTGCAGAAGTTTATAAAATATAACTATTCCGCCATCTAGGATGTTCCGCCATATTGGATTTAGAATAACGTCACATTATTTTTCGAGTTACTCTCAACAAGACTTTTCGTTTGATACCCATATTGTAGAAGTGCATAAAAAATAACTATTCCGCCATATTGGGTGTTCCGCCAGTGTATGTTTTTAGTGTATGTTTTTTTTTGTATGTTTTTCGAGTTACTCTCAACATGCCCATTAATTTGATACCCATATTGTAGAAATGCATTAAAAATAACTATTCCGATATATTGGATGGTCCAACATATTGGATTAAGAATGACGTCACAAACTATATCGTGCATTGTCATCCAAACTAAACGTGTGTACAAAATATCAGCTCAATCGATTGAAGATATCTACTTCGAAATTGAGTTCAAAGATTCCACCCGAATAAACATACCTACTTCATACATACATTGCAAGTTAAATAAAAGCTTATAAAAACAGAAAGGATTCTTAGTTAAAGCAGATTTCACTCCTAACCTAACGTTATCCACAAAACTATGTAGTTGCGTTGCCGAATTATAGCAAAACAATATAATAACTTTCCCTCGTATTTAAAAAAGATTCATCTAGTGATCACGAGATGGAACTTTTGAGATTTGAAAACTCTACCCTAGTTGAACTTAGTTTATCTAGAGCTTAAGGCGCTGTGAGTAGTCAACTATGAAGTATTCGAGGGGGTGAAGGAGATGAGTGGGGGACGTGCCGCCCCCGTTACTGCGGGGGGCTTCATGCGATTTACGTCAACGTGATGTGTCTATAATGTACAAAAGCGTAATTTCGATGAAATCGCAATATGCTTCATAGCCTAGCGGTATTTTGCCCGCCTAAAGCTAAGCGTAGCGTCTAGGTTCAAACGTTTACATATTTCAAAATGTCTATTTTCTGTCTAGGTCAATTATAATAAGTCTAATTCCTTATTTTGTGCCAAATTTAGCCATTGCGATTTGAGAAAGTTATCTTTTTAGTAAGTAGTTAAAGGGTAAAAAAATCTAAAAAAAAGCTCAATTTAGTCACTGAACTCCTAAACGGCTGGGCCGATTTTAATAAAAAAAATTGTGTGTCTTCAGGTTGATTCGAGAATGGTTTAAATTTGCAATTGGACCTGGTAGGTGGCGCTGCTGTCAGTAGTCAGTACGTCAACAAATTTAATTCTAAGGCGGTACGAAGACTACGAAGTTTCCCGGGATAGCTAGTATTATTATAATAGGTATGCGGTCGAAGTACTGCGGAATACGCACTACAACATGTAACACATTATGCTATCTACAGACACACGAATATGGTACGGAGCGTACAGCGAACCATATCCGGAGACCAAATTCGGTGTCGCTACACACGCACGAATTTGGTACGGTGCAGTGAAGCGAAACGCTCGACACTCGTGTGTTCGATTTTATGCTCTATTACATTAGCACAGAGTTCTACTTACAGTGCGGTTTTTAAACGACGACGATGATTCCCGCAATTCATTGATAACGGGCAGTGATACCAACACTTAAAAAATATTTCTCCCCAAATTTTACCCCTGATTACTTATACCATTGACAGGTCTAAGAGATAACAAGCTAGAAAGAAAGGTTATGTGTTTAACATAAAGACTTACGCGTGAATAACATAAAACTAACTTGTCTTAATCTGATTTCACTCCCAATACATTTTCATATCCCTGGCTATATACACACATTAAAATAATTTTTATTATAACATACAAATTGATTCATAAGGAGTAAACTCTAAACATTCTGTCCTCTAGTAAACCCCGGAGATATTTTCCCTAATTTTGGGGGGTACATCCCTAAGTTGGCAACACTGATACTGTTGTACGGCCAAACCGCCGGACTGCTCTACACACGCACGAATATGGTACGGAGCGTACCAGATCCGATGCGGACAACGGTGAACTCTTCGCCTTCTTCTTATGTTCGCCGGACTGCCTTATACACGCTCGGATCTGGTACGGAGCGTACCAGATCCGCTGTACGCTCCGTACCAAATTTGTGTGTCTGTAGACACCATTACACAATACACATTATGACATCACACACATTGACGTTTCTTCCTAGGTCGACATTTCAAAATTTTCTATATTTCGTATTTTTCAGCGGTTACAAAATCTAAACTTGCTTTTGCCCGCAACTGCGTTCGCGTAGCACAAAGCTAAATTTTATCGACTGATTTTATACAATACATAAATACACAATAAAATTCAATATCAAATATTCCCATTCTACATACATGAAACTTCGGCTATCTGACAGCAAAAAAAATACAATTTCAAATACCTAGTTTCTGACATTTGTGGTTTAACCAAATAGTCTCTTCGGCTTCATCATATTAATTGTAAATATTGTTTTATTTAATCTATTACTAATATAATACAGAGAGAAGGTTTATTTGTTTGTATGTTTGTTTGTTTGCATTGAATAGGCTCCGAAACTACTGGAATGATTTTGATGAAATTTAGGACAGATGTAGAATAGACAACGGGGAAGCACATAGGCATACTTTTTATTGCCGAAAAATGTACGGTTCCATCGAGATTTCCTTTTGCGCGCATGAAGTCGCGGGCAACACCTAGTCTAAATATATAAAAGGCAAACCTGACTGACTCATCTATCAAAGCACAACCGAAACTACTGAACAGATGTTGCTAAAATTTGGCATACAGATAGTTGTAATGACGTAGGCATCCGCTAAGAAAGGATTTTTGAAAATTCGCCCCCTACGGGTGTAACAAATTTTGTATGGAAACCGAACTTTACGCGGACGAAGTCGCGGGCAAAAGCTAGTAAAAAATAAACGTAGATTACTGAATAAGTACATGTTCCTAATATCTGCTCATGGTGATTAGAATTAGAATTGATTATAATAATTGATATAACTTTACAAACCAACAGAATAATAATATTTAGGTATATATATTATATTTACTTATTCTGTTGTCAATCAATGTTGTCAATTTTGAATCAAATATGTTTTTTATTTCGTCGTGTAATAAATTATATCAATAATTTCGATATGACTGGCAGCTCGGTTTGCATACCGACGTTTGATTTTTGGTGGTGAGTTCAAATCCCGGTAAGATAAATATGATTTTTGTGATTCTTATAATGTCTTTGTTTTTCTTTAATATTTTTTTTATTTATTTTTTATTAATTTTTATCGTTGTACTAAAACTACGACCAAAGCTCGGTCTCCCTAGTACCTACTTATAAAGAGTTTTTGTACCTCCATCTTAAAACTTTGGACTAAAAATTTGGACATTCATCGAATACAATCTTTTCATATTTTATATAATATAATCTACACTAATATTAACAACAACTTAAAGTAACTAATAATAAAATAAGTACATAATTAACCATATACTTTTATTACTGCGAAAACAAGCATCGCTCGGAGTTTTATAGAGCGACAAAAAAAAAACGAAAAAAAAATCGTCTGACCGGGATTCGAACCCGAGACCAATTGGTCGCAACAACGCAAAAAGCCAAAAGGCTACCAAGCGTCTTACGTCAGATAGCGAAATTATGTATATATTATAAGTATTACACGACGAATGAAAAACTAATATGTAAATATTGACTTGACCCCGACTTGACCTTTATGCAGACGACATAAAGGTCCATTCGGGGGTAAAATAAATTTGAACGGACTTTCAACAATAAATTCGAATAATTTTTGAGCAGAAAAGAGGGGAAAAATTTGACATACGTCTCATTAGCAAGAGGCCTAAGCCGGTACTGTCTTATTCAATAGATATGAAAGAGAAGGAATGACAGGTCGCCATTTCGCGATGTTTCATTCGACTCGTACGAATTATTTATCATTGAAATAAATTAATACTAACAAATATCACATTCTATACGAAAAATCAAAACAACAATTCCCTTCCTTTTATTATATTTTACGAAACTGCAAATAATTTTCTCATTTCTGTTCACAAATAATACAGTTACAACTCCAAGAATTTCTATTTTAATGGTAACTTTATGATTTTTTTTTATCGACAAATTTTTCAGATAACGTGTTTTGAAAATGAAGGTCCCCTAGCAAATATGATCAAAATTAACATATATTTTTTTGCTGCACTAAAATGTATCCATTCGTCTCAAAAAATTTTTGAAAGAAGCGCATTTCTAGGGTAAGAGCGCCTTAAATAAAATGTTTAGAATAGCATGCAGTAACCGATTTCAAAATATGGTAGGTATAGTGAATTAGACTTTTTGTAGGTTGCACTTCTCTAGTCTCGTTCTCTCTCTCGTAGCGCACTTACTAATTATTAATTAATACAAGTTTTAAGTCAAAGCGTTTTGCTGTGTCGATTTCGGAGTAAGTGACTAGGAAACCATAACTAGCAAGTAAGTACTCCACAGTCAAGTTTATATTTAACGCTAGGACAGATTCTATGGACAGTAAAAATAAGAAACATAATTTCTCTGCGAGTGCCGATACAAAAATTTGTACATCGTCGACGAGATTGGCTCATTTCCTCACAATATTACACGAGATTGGCTTTTTAGATCGTATTTAAAATTTTATCGAGAGAAATATTATAGCGGTTATTTTTATGGCAAAAATCTTGATAATGTACGTCGAACTTGTCGATGTCTTTTTCCTTATTCCTTTTTGCATCATAAATACCTATACCTAATAATACGTTAAGCAAAAAGTTTCAGTAGGTACAGTTTTACGAGAATTTTGCTACCGGAAGAGTATGATATTTGGCACAGTTTAAGTTTATGTATATGCACACCTTCCTCGGGTAATGCAGAAAGCTAATCTTTTTTAAAATAATGATGAGAAAATACATAAAATATTTAATTATAAAAAAAAAGATGTGTGGCACTCGGGGATTGCCGCGGTAAAGCTGTTGCATAAATATAAATACAATAATAGTATAGCATTTTTTCCATTCCGTTGTACTTTAAAATAAAATACATATTATTTAAAAGTACAACGCCATCTACCAATCAAGTACTTCATTATCTTCAGCAATGTGTAGGGAACATACACCCGTTGTAGTTTAAGCTTGAACACATAGATGGCGAAACCATTGTAATAATTCAATATTCCTGCTACTAATTTAAATACCACATAGCTCACGTTACACTAGACGGATAGCGATTCAGTACCAGCGGCTCGATTGTAACCAAATTAATCAGACCCCCACCCCAGCTCAGCGGTGTTAGGTTTTTTTCGTTACGGAATTTCTTGATTCGGTCGCCGCGCTCAAAGCCCGCGATAAAAGCTATGCAATAGCTTAAAAACAACAACACACACTACCGTGTGTTTTATAGATACAATTTTGTTACACGTTGACAGTTGTTAATCTGTCACAACATTTATATTATTTTCTATCTCTTACATAAAAATAACCCGTATAATGTTAATATAAATTATTATGGGCGAATTGAGACCACACACCGACCTCTAGTTATCATTTCGCTGTCCAATCTCACGTTAATTTCGAGTTAAATATTATAGGAAATATTATTTGTTTTCTTCTCTATTCGGATTTAAAATCTTAAATACGTTCCGATTTTTATGTTCTCGGATACGAGTTAATCGATATTTTATAGTCGAAAAGATTTTATCACGGAATCCTATTTTTAACGTAAAATATTTTCCACAAAATCCCCAAGTGTTATTTGTTTCCGCGCGTTTTTTTGTAAACATCGGAGCATGCAAAAATGATTTAGATCAATACCGCAGGCTGTTTTAAAATGTTTCTGTATTTGTTAATTATAACTGTATTGTGAAAGTTGACTTTTTGATATTTAACTAGCGTTTCCGGTCCAGTTACTGCGGATAAAGACTATGTCCAGAAACTGCGTATTCTTACGCACGTAAGGTCTACGCACGTAGTCGAGGTACTAGGGCCCCATACATTGCGTCCAGAAGCTACGTGCGTATTATTTTAGCTATGCGCGTATCGTACAAAATTTCGTCAAAAAGAAACGATAAGATAAGAATCTCTACGTGCGTAGGTTTACGCAGGCTTACGCACTTTCTGGACAGAGTCAAAGGCTGAAACTCGCAAAGAATTGGAACAAAGAGAAAGATAGTTTTAAATGGGGAAGTAAGTTTAGTAATCTATACTTCTACTTCTTCTACTAATATTATAATAATGAAATTTATTTCATTAGTTTATTGTTTGTATGTTTCATGAAATAACTGAACTGAATAAAATGTATAGGATTTAAATAAAGTTTTATCTTCGAAAATAGTCTGATTCTACTATATACACGTCGTGAAATCTCACATCATTTTTACATAATATAGAGGTGATGATGATGATGAAACCTAATCTGCTATGCCAGGCCAACGTAAAATACTGAGTGATGGTTTTAATTTCTGGCTGCTGTATTAGGACAGAACAAAGAAAGAGGAACAGATAAACAGCTACATAGTTAGCTTTCGATTTGATTACACCACTACAAGCATACGGTGTGTCCACGAGTGTGTGGAAAAATTTTAGGCCGTTGAAGGGGACGTAATTTTTTTTAAATTTGGAACGATTACGGACACGTAAGTATATGTATATTATATTTTCTACTCTGTGATATTAGAGCGCTGAGGCCTAGCAGTTCCTTTCGTGGTCGGTGATGATGATGATGATTTTCATATTTCCCAACAAAACCGCCATTTTGAATTTTTGTCATTTGAATATGCAGAGGACACACCCGTAAAGTCTATTAAAAAAACTCAATAGGCTCTGTTGTTGATATTGGTTCAGCTTTTCAGAAAAAAATACGAGAGGACATGTCGAATTTATAACTAACAATATTTGTCTCAATTGTTTTGGCGACTTGTTTTAAGATTTTCTTTAGGTTTCCAAAGAAATTGTGGATTTTTTTCGAATATGAAAAAAAAAAAACTATTTATATTTAATATGAACAGAATGACAACGTTTAGTAACAAAAGCTAATATATTACCCCTAAAGTAACTGTACGGAGTTTTTTCAGCTTTTATATTGGATTCAGAAAAACGTAGGTCCTTCTAATGGAGTTACTTTCGAAGACCTAAAAATGCTGTCAATTTGTAAAAGTTGTAGGCAATTATAATTTTCCTCAGCCAGGTAGGTACCAGGCGCACAGGAGCTGAAGAGAGTTTAAAAGTTTCAGCGACCGCGAGATTAAGGTGAAATAAAACTTGGATTTGCCGCTAGTCGATTAAAGTACGGAGCTATATCGTTGATGTATAATATTACGGACTTTGCGGCTTATAAAAACTTTACTGTTCAATATGGCAAACATAACATTATAAAGCATTACTTCAAATGTCATCAATTGATCTAAAATAAGGAAAGTATTATTTACTGTTTAAAAATATGAGGATGATCGAAACTTTTACTTTCAGCTGATAAGTCATGCGCCACTTGGAAAATACTGCAAACGCATTCCAACGGTCGTTCGGGGCACTCTACTCTACAGAACTTTACTCACTCTACTCACTCTACTATAATGGACGCATTTCGCACTGGTTTGACAATAAATTATGGACAGCCCATCCAAAGATTGCTTGTTTTCTCTGAACATGTGGTTTTTCTCACGATATTTTTACTATTTGAGTATAATAAATACTTTAGATAAATGGTTCATGCCATGGTCCCCGATCAACCCGCATCCTCTCGAATGCAAACTATCTACGGTAGTTGTTCAACTTTTATAGTGACTTTTTTTTACGAAACCGAGAAGACGAAACTCCTATAGCCGCCCATGGACACTCGCAACACCAAAGGAGTTACTCTTGTTACTCTTGTTAAGTTAGTGTGTTACTGGTCCTTATAATCCCCAACCTCCCTTGGGCCTTAAGTTTTTTGTACGCGACGTCTCTAATATGGTACATCAACGGCTATATACATTAAAAGTTAAGTGCAGCTGAGAGCACGTACGCGCTCCAATATCCGATGTAGTCCAGACCTCGGCTAATTCAAGTTTTACATTATCTACTTCTAAATTCTTAAAAATGTATAGCTTTTGGTTTAATTGCTTATAACGATAAAGGTTTACCGAGTATGTGAAAGCATCTGGGCGTCTAGTCAAGATGTATTCGACAATTTCGAAGACAAACCTCGAAATCAAAAACGTATGGGATTTGACATAAGTCATCGTTAAGTGACATGTCGCTTGAGATGCGTTATGTCAAATCGCATACATTTTGTTTCGAAGTTCGCCGTCGAAATTATCGAATACATCTGGACTAGAGGCCCAGATATCAGATAGAGAAAATATGAACTACAATTTCGAGACTGCCATATGGAGCCCAGGCCCGCCATACTTATATTCTTACTGGTAAAATATATATCATATTGTAGTATTAGTGTGTATAATATACTTACGCATACCCGCTAGTTTGCTCGGTGGGTCAATTCTCAGGTTTCGAACGCATAGGAGACACGTTTGCTCGTTTCCTGGTCCATTTCATTAAAAAAAAGAAAAACTTGTAGGTAGTGTTTGTTATCTAAGATTAATAACTATACATAGCATAGATACTAGGATACCTCGGATATTAGCAGGAGAGAAATACTTAATTATATCGTTCCTTATTCTCCTTACGACATATTAAGCTAATGGGGAAGAAAGAGATATAATCCATCCATATCCCAATTTTCCGTACACAAATTACATTTAAATGCTATAAATAGAGCATGGTCCAAAATTCATACAAAAAACCTAGCAACGTGACGTAAGGTTGCATTTGAGGGTAGGATTAGATTAGAGTTGTAACGGATCTTTGTTACCAGCTCCGCAATTACGGAACTTCCGCGAGGAATCTTACCTTCGTACATTGAAACTGTAGGTATGTAGGTATGTACGAGTACCTATAGCTACAATTTCAAGAACAAATAATACACCTACACCTAATACCTACACCGACAATATTGTTACTCATAGCTTCTATCGTTTTTTGAATTTGTCGTTTTGATGACATTATTTAATACTTAAAGTTAACTATTTCGTTTGTGTCGATTCTGAGGAATTTGGAATCAAACTCTTTAAGATGTCACTAATTTACATCGCTCGTTTTTCATACATCGTACTACGAGTATAAAAACTACCAAAATCACAACTTGAATTTTATGGTGTCCCTTTCATATAATATATTATTGATATTTGAAGCAAGAACGTATTCAAATGAAAATAACAACTATTTACAACTCACTCCGTCTTGTGTGTGACTGACGGTTCGCTATTAACTCACTCGAGCAAATGGAACGCCAATCAGCGGTAGTGTGGTATTACTTCGCAAGCATCTTAATGTGCTATGCTGCCCTAGTAGATTCAATTCAAAAAATACGTAACTAGGCCAGCCCGCAGCTTCGCTCACGTAAATAAAGTGTCCCACTAACACTGTACTTTTCGGGATAAAAAGTAGCTTATGTTTTAATCCAGAGCCTAAACTACTACCATACCAAATTTCATCAAAATATGGTTACTAGTTTTTGCGTGAAAGAGTATCAAATATCCATCCATACATCCATCCTCACATACTATCACACTAGCTGTTGCCCACGGCTCTGCCTGCGTAAATATAGTATCCCTCGGGAACACTGTACTTTTTCGGGATAAAAAATAGCCTGTTTTAATCCAAGGCCCAAACTACTACCATACCGAAATTCATCAAAATCCGTTCAGTAGTTTTTGCGTGAAAGAGGAACAAACATCCATACTCATAAACTTTCACATTTATAATATTACTAGCTGTTGCCCGCGGCTCCGCCCGCGTAAATATAGTTTTTTCGCAGTCGCGGATATGTGACTGATGCAAAAAATAGATAAAACAATCCTTGATGCGGATATATCATGCTAAAATTTCAGCTCGATCGGTGCAGAACATTTTGAGTTTTTGAAGGGTACACAAACTAACATAACATTTTTATATATATAGATAGTAGGATTTTTAATAGTAGTAAGATACACGATCACAGTACTGCATCCTAAGTATACCACGTGAAGCCATATCTGTATCCGGACAATGCCCGGTTTGATATAATTCTCTTGTCGGGATCAACAAGGGCAGCATAGCACATTAAGATGCTTGCGAAGTAATACCACACTACCGCTGATTGGCGTTCCATTTGCTCGAGTGAGTTAATAGCGAACCGTCAGTCACACACAAGACGGAGTGAGTTGTAAATAGTTGTTATTTTCATTTGAATACGTTCTTGCTTCAAATATCAATAATATATTATATGAAAGGGACACCATAAAATTCAAGTTGTGATTTTGGTAGTTTTTATACTCGTAGTACGATGTATGAAAAACGAGCGATGTAAATTAGTGACATCTTAAAGAGTTTGATTCCAAATTCCTCAGAATCGACACAAACGAAATAGTTAACTTTAAGTATTAAATAATGTCATCAAAACGACAAATTCAAAAAACGATAGAAGCTATGAGTAACAATATTTTCTATGGAAACAACAGACGTGAGACGATGTATGAAAATTGACTATTTTCGAAAGACATTAAAAACGTGGTTGACACATGTTGGTCGGTGTAGGTACACTTAGGTGTAGGTGTATTATTTGTTCTTGAAATTGTAGCTATAGGTACTCGTACATACCTACATACCTACAGTTTCAATGTACGAAGTATGATTTTTCGCGGAAGTTCCGTAATTGCGGAGCTGGTAACAAAGATCCGTTACAACTCTAATCTAATCCTACCCTCAAATGCAACCTTACGTCACGTTGCTAGGTTTTTTGTATGAATTTTGGACCATGCTCTATTTATAGCATTTAAATGTAATTTGTGTACGGAAAATTGGGATATGGATGGATTATATCTCTTTCTTCCCCATTAGCTTAATATGTCGTAAGGAGAATAAGGAACGATATAATTAAGTATTTCTCTCCTGCTAATATCCGAGGTATCCTAGTATCTATGCTATGTATAGTTATTAATCTTAGATAACAAACACTACCTACAAGTTTTTCTTTTTTTTTTATGAAATGGACCAGGAAACGAGCAAACGTGTCTCCTATGCGTTCGAAACCTGAGAATTGGCCCACCGAGCAAACTAGCATGTATGCGTAAGTATATTATACACACTACGTATATTATATACGTATACGTATACGTACAGTATATTATACACGATTACGTGGTAGAGCCATGCTTCGGCACGAATGGGCTGGCTTGACCGGAGAAATACCACGGGCTCACAGAAAACCGGCGTGAAACAGCGTTTGCGCTGTGTTTCGCCGAGTGAGTGAGTTTACCGGAGGCCCAATCCCCTACCCTATTCCCTTCCCTACCCTCCCCTATTACCCTATTCCCTCTTAAAAAAGGCCGGCAACGCACTTGCAGCTCTTCTGATGCTGCGAGTGTCCATGGGCGACGGAAGTTCCTTTCCATCAGGTGACCCGTTTGCTCGTTTGCCCCCATATTTCATAAAAAAAAAAAAAAAAAACACTAATACTACAATATGATATATATTTTACCAGTAAGAATATAAGTATGGCGGGCCTGGGCTCCATATGGCAGTCTCGAAATTGTAGTTCATATTTTCTCTATCTGATATCTGGGCCTCGCGATTTCGCAGTCGCGGATATGTGACTGATGCAAAAAATAGATAAAACAATCCTTGATGCGGATATATCATGCTAAAATTTCAGCTCGATCGGTGCAGAACATTTTGAGTTTTTGAAGGGTACACAAACTAACATAACATTTTTATATATATAGATAGTAGGATTTTTAATAGTAGTAAGATACACGATCACAGTACTGCATCCTAAGTATACCACGTGAAGCCATATCTGTATCCGGACAATGCCCGGTTTGATATAATTCTCTTGTTGATCCCGACAAGAGAATTATATCAAACCGGGCATTGTCCGGATACAGATATGGCTTCACGTGGTATACTTGTGAAATATTAGGTTGGGGAAAAAGTTTCTTCGCATTTTATATAAAAATTCAAAAGGTTTTTTTATAAAGTTTATTTACAAGTGACTAAAGTATATAGGTGCCATTTTGTTCGATAACTTTTTGCCATCTTGTTGGTAGGTACATGATCCCATTGCTATAAAATTTTTGGGGCTTCTGATGAAAAAACTGCGACAAGTGGTTTTGGCAGTCCTCTTGTGATGTCAACCTGACACTGCCTAAGGAATTCTGCAGCGACCGAAACAGGTGGAAATCTGAAGGTGCAAGGTCAGGACTATACGGCGGATGCATTAACATCTCCCAGCCAAACTCCCGTAATTTTTTCTGAGTGGCTAAAGATGTGTGAGGTCTAGCGTTATCATGGTGAAAAACCACACCCCTTCTGTTGATTAATTCCGGCCGCTTTCTCTCAACTTCTTGCTTTAATCTCATCAGTTGTTCGCAGTACAGTTCAGAATTGATGGTCCTGCCTGGCGGTAACAGCTCATAATGAATAATGCCCTTCCAATCCCACCACACACACAGCATCACCTTGTTGCGAGTTAACCCGGGTTTCGCCACAGTCTGTGAAGCCTGACCGGCCTTTGACCACGATCTTTTTCGCACGTTCTTGTCGTACGTGATCCACTTTTCATCACCAGTTATCAGCTTCTTCAAAAATGGTTCGGTTTCATTACGTCGTAATAAAGAATCACAAATGAGTACACGGTTCATTAGGTTTCTTTCATTGAGCTCATGAGGCACCCAAATATCGAGCTTTTTTGTGTACCCAGCTTTTTTCAAATGCGCCAAAACCGTTTTGTGGTCAATCCCCAGTTCTTCAGCTACATCGTAACTACTAATATGCCGATCTTGCTCCACTTTTTCAAAAATGGCAACAGTTTTGTCCGTAACAGGGCGACCAGAGCGACGTGCATCTTTGATATCAAAATTTCCGGATTGGAAACGCTTAAACCAAATTTGCGCTACTCTCACAGATACTGCATTAGGTCCATAAACATCACAAATTTTTTCGCGGCTTGTGTTGCATTTTTACCTTTTTTGTAATAAAATTTTAAAATGTATCGAAATTCTTCATAAGAATCACTCATTTTAACAATAAGAAAAACAAATGAAAATCTCAAATTTACCTAATTTGAATTTGGAATTATCTTCTGTAAAATTAAAACTTTTTCATGATACCAAAATCAGCCAGATACAATTGGTATAGCCCAAGATATTTTATGACAAGTTCATACATACTATAATGCGAAAAGACTTTTTCCCCAACCTATTATTATGTGACCAAATCCATTATGTTACTATACTGGGGGATGCAATTTTTTTAAGCGAATCTACTTTAGCGGCGTTAAGAGTGAAATTTCAAGGTCGTGTCACGAAGCGCGTTATGATACGATGGCGTATCGTGAATCGTGTCAATCAATAGCGTTATATCCCATGTGTTGGAAGCTACTTATATTTCTTATATAACAACTTAACTTTCTAAAGTACCTACGGCTTAATACACAGATGGCACTAGGTTAACTTTATAAGTTAAAGATTTAAAAGAAAAACGTTAACATAATGTTATCAAGTTTCTGAAATTAGTAGAAAACTGGTAATTTGTTACAGGTCGCGCAACGGTTTATGAGCGCTCACTGAAAGTGGAGGGGATCGTTCGCGCATGTGACCAATAGCAAATAATGTATAATATTACTAACGTACCAATAGCGTGTTCGCAGCCACGTTCGGCATGCGTTCGACGCATCTACACCTCCCCGCCCGAGCCCGCTACCGCCAAACACACCCAAAAACTGACTTCTGCGCATACCCCCTCTACTTTTGTCGAAAGATCCTAATTCGTTGCGCGACCTATATTAAACCACACACACTTCTATAGTTTTGACAATTTAAATTTGAAAAGCGTATATGAATCGCGAATTCGTTTGAAATACGAGTACTAAATCCATTTAAATCATATCATCCCAACCTTAACTACAATTCACATGTTTTAAATGCACTAGCTGTTGCCCGCAACTTCTTTTGAGTAGAACAAAAATGGCCTTAGTGTGATTCATGGCTTTGATTTTACATAATTATTTTGATTTTTTAAATTAAATTACGGGGGCTAACGAGCAAACAGATCATCTGATGGAAAGCGATTACCGTCGCTTATGGACACCCGCAACATCAGAGGAGTTGCAAGTGCGTTGTCGGCCTTTTAGGAGGGAATACGTTCCCTTCTTTAAGGTTTGCAGGTCTTAATGGTCCGGAAATACCGCTGGTGACAGTTCATTCCAGGGTTGTATATTATGTAACCGTGAAATTGTAAAAACCGTTAGATTCTAAAATAACTAACGAGATTGTAAAAATATGTCGATAGATTAAAAACTATAGTATATTTATAATGTAACGAAAAATAATGTATTAAATTATAGACAGCATATTCGCGTCCGAAGTCTATCAACATTTTACAATTTCACTAGTTTTATTACAATCTAATGGATTTTACAATTTTACGGTGACATATATATTTTTTTAATAATATAACCCAATAATCTTATCGTGATTTTAATTCTCCGGCCTCGCGCGTCCGGAATTAGACCAGGAGCCATCCGATTAGTATGCAACGGAATTGGGCAATCGGACTGTATCTGAGTTGGCCAGCCGAGGGCTTATTACGTAGGAATGGAAAGTGATCCCCTATTTCTACTCAAAGTACGTTTCAATGCCTTTAAATAAAATATAAATAACCTAAGCTAACCAAGAACATATTATGTAAGGAGGGTTCCGAAACTACTACGCGTAATGGTTTTTTTTGGTTCTAAAAATACTGTCCAATGTCGTTCATAATAATTTTCTTACAGAGTATTTGGCATGATCTATTTGCATGGAACATTGCAAATTATTATTCTTTCATAGTTTAGCAATTTCAGGAAACGGGGGGGGGGGGGGGGGGGGACTTGTAAACCGTTTTGGAGGTCTATTACTTGAAAACACTATTACTTTACTAATGTCATGTTGAAACCTTGCCTTTATTAAACGATCCAGTCCCGATATATTTAAACTGCAAAATAGTATTTTTATAAACGTCAAACCAACGTCAAACACGTTTTGATTAGTCCAAACTCCGAAAATCAGTTTATTATATCAAGACGATTCATTTATAATCCAATAAAAGTAAATGAAAGTTTAAGTTAATTACGAGAAATGGAGTTCAAATCAGACACGATTTGTTGCAGTTAAGAATCTTGAACTGAAACAGAAAAGCTGTAAAAAGTTAACTGCTTCGCTCGTTACGCCATGTCTGTACGAGTGTGTTGTGTGTGGTCGTGCTTTAAGGTTGTGTAGACATGGGAAAAACGAGACGTATTTTAAAAATATCACTTTGGTAAATTATATCTTTAAATAACCTAACCAAGAGCATGTCATTACATATCTAAGGAGGGTTCCATAAGTATAAACGCGTAATATTTTTTTCAAATTACTTCAAAAGTTACTGTACGATTTGGTTCAAAATAATTTTGCTAAAGAGTTTTTAGCATGATCTATCAGCATAGAAAATTGCAAGATTCTAAGTCTTATAGTTTAGAAATGCCAGGGGGGACCAACTTATAAATCACTTTGAAGGCCGATTAGTCAAAAATGGTTGACTTAATAAAAAAGTTGTATATGAAACCTTACCTTTATTTTAAAAGACCTATTCAATGATACCCCACACAATGGGGTACAAAGATAAAAAAAACATCCCCACTTCACAAAGTAACACCCGATTCTATTAACTATTTGTGCTTTTTATTATAATCTATCAGTTTTTGCATATTTCGGCGTGAAAGAGTACTAAACAAACTTAAATTAATAATGTAGAATTTCATAGATACACATCAATTGCTATGCACACGTAATAGGGAAGTAGCAATTAGTGTAAATGATATTGTACCTCTCAGACGCGATCTGCCGCAGAACTGAGTTATGCAAACGAGATAACAGCTACTGTGTACAAATATACACGACCATATACATACAACAAAAGGTTTATATCCTACCAGATGTTGCCTGCGCAATAGGAAATCTGGAGGGAACTGTACATTTTGGCGCAACAAAACATTCCGTGGTCTATTCTATATATCTGTGCCAAAATTTCATCAAAATCGGTTCAGTAGTTTTGGAGCCTATTTAATAAACAAACATACATATAAACAATCAAACCTTTTCTCGTTTCATTTTATTAGTATAGATATAGATTAATATTATAAATATGAAAGTTTGTCATGATGGATCGATGGAACTACTCTGAATAGATTTAGATAACAGTTCATAGTCTTAACTATGAACTGTAATTAATAAATAACTACTCCTACACCTACAACCTGCACCAACATCTATAACATACACCTATAACAATACCTACACCTACCAACCAACTGGGACCGGCCGGTTTTTAAAAAAAAGTAAACCATTAATAAATATTTGACAGTCGACTGAAAAATAGATTTTTTCGTATTTTTCCCGCAATATTTCCAATTTTTTAGAGTTTAAGCCTTCTATGAACTTCTACAATTATTTTAAAACCAAAATTAACCAAATCGGTCCAGCCATTCTCGAGATTTAGCGAGACATTCTAATTGGAATACATTTTTATATATAAGTAGAAGAAAAATATTTCACATATAATTTTAAGCGGTTTATTTATGACAAACTCTAGTTAGTAGTCTCGGTTAGGTTTGATTAGCAACTTTATTTTGCCGTAACCGAAATATTTTTGAAGCTTAACAGCTGTTGAGTTAAGTAATTCATAATATAAGGTTCGGTAAAATCAATTACATATATTTTGGGCATAATATACTCTATTGCTTATGTAAGGACGTTTAGGCAGAAAAATAATTGTCATATTAGACAAAAAAAAATATATGAGCGAGTTTGCGTTTTGCGGAGAGTCGCCCATACATGAGATGATTTTTTACTTTGAGTATGACAATTATTTTTTTTGTCTAAACGTCTTTACATAAGCAGTGGAAGTATCCGTAATTGATTTTCGGAGACATTATATATTGTATATAATAAATAAATGTGTATAAACGTAGTAAATAAGAACATGTAAATATCTAGGTACATTTAACATAAAATTATCTATGTATAATACTTACCTTTACAGTCGTATTAATTTTTACAAAGGTCAAACAGATACATCGCCTGTAATTGTTGACGTCGCTCGGTGTTTTAAAATCAATTATGTTTGTTATTAAAAGTTAAAATCCGAAATGTCTAGTCCCTTAATAAATAAGTTTGCAAGGTCCAACCGCAATGGAATTCAAAGTTTCTTGTGGTTTGGTAGTCCATTTATTTGAAAAACAAAATGGTAAAAGCTATCACAAATGTTTGTGTATTTGTTATAGAACTGTGAAGCTCGCTTTTAACTAAGCTCTATACAAAATAACAGTTTATTATTTCGACTAATGCCTAGTAACAATCATTATTCTTAAGTATTATTTTGACAAAAAAAGTTTAATAAATAAGGATACCTAAGGACAAATAAAGGTACTTGTTTGTTTGTTTACCCTTATTTATTTGGCAAATATATTTTATTTTTATTTTATTATAAAAATTATAGCTGACAAATGATAATATTCATAGTTTATTATTAAAAGACAATAACAAGTTTTCACATGACTCGTATAAGTGTATATAGTTAGCAATTTAGAAAGTGATTAAAACAAATTTATTTTAACCTCAAATCTTTAAGAAGTTAAATTACAAAAATCAAATAGCAAATATTAATTTAACATACCCATATCTTGTGTTAAAAAAGTACAAAAGCCACCGTTAACTACTTACAAAGTAGGTTTGTTTTTTATGGTAAACAAAAACGAAAAAAAAAAATCCACACACAAACACAAATGATCTGATACATTCCTAATTTGATAAAAATATTAAATAGATATGTGAAGTACGCTTTTGTTAAAAGTTTTCTTATTTTTTTAGATTTTAATACAAGGCAACTTAGGAATATTTTGTTGAGCTATCATATTTGTAGTCTATCCCTGGTATACAGGGTATAACTTTGTTTCGCGTACTTTTTGGTAAACAAGCATTAAGGGTATCCCGTTAGGAAACTAGCATGTCTGAGATTTATAACCTTCAATGGCCAGTGAAGTCTGCCAACCCAAATTTTAACATTCTTCATATTCAAGACAGACCCCAGTTAGCACACGTTAGTGATAAATAACTGACATTCAAGGAATTAAAAGTGATCATGATAATATCTATCCTGTTATACTAGGCAGACAGAAAACATGCGATGGTATTAATTTCAGGTTGCTATATTGAGAGTGGGTTGAGAGACCCGTGAGAGCGTGCCCAAGACCACAGTAGTAGCCCGGATGTAAGTAACTATAGTCGGTGACAGTTTGCCATAAGTACTATTGGAAATAATGCAACACTATTTTGTCATCATAAATCTATTGTAATAATTGTCATATTATAAATCAAAACATTATAATTACATTGTCTTGTAGTCATAAAAAAAACATGTTATTCCCGTGGTGCTTCCCCTTTAATTCTGACTTTTTTGTCATCACAATTTTTGCTGTCTCCCGCTTTGCTTGGGGAGGGAAACTGGAATACTTCCTACCCTCCTACAATCTTCTGATTAATTTCGTTGCGGTTTCCAAGACAGATTTAGCATGTCTCCCGGGCACCCCTGAGATTATATCAAAGGGTTTTTGCGGTTGGTTACTACTGTCGATCCTGGCTACACAGGAGTTGCAGTGGTGGGTAAGTGTGGTGGGCCAATTGCCCGTTATTAACTATTGTCGGTGTGGTTATGATGATAATGATAATTATCTATCCTGTCATACTAGGCAAACATAACACATGCGATGGTATTCATTTCAAACTGCTGTGTTATGCTAAACGTATAGCGTCGACGAGCGAACGACGAGTTGATTATTTCAATCAACATGTTTAGCTCGCGATATGAACAGTTCTAATACATTTAATAAATAGTTGAATCAATATTTTGTGTGGAAATATAGTTTATAGTACACATACATATTATTCATAAATCTTATACTTAAAACGAGTCAGTCTTGTATATAATCGGTTTCTTGAAAACGGGTCTAAGTATTACCATGAAATTTAGTATGTAAGGTAAAGATGCGATTATGTCAGTCCAAATGGACAGTTTGGAATGCGTTTTATGCTTTGTTTGGAAATTCTGAATGTGGTGGGTTCGAATCTCGGTCAGATAAATATTATTGTGATACTTTTTATTTTTTAAATTTATCAGAACTTCAGCAAAGCTCGGTTACTCAGGTACTTTTGACTCGAAGGTCGTGGGTTCGATTCCCGCACTGGAACAACAAAAAATGTTGTTTCCAAGTTTGGTTAGGACAATACATGCTGATCACCCGATTGTCTGACAAAAAAGATGATCCATGCGTCGGATGGATCTAAAGAGGTTCGACGACTGCGCCTGACCTCTCGCTAGTCGTGTCGGTTATCCGTCTCACTGAGTTATGAGAGTAAATGAAGAGAGAGTGCTCTTGTGTACTTCGCACACACTTGGGCACTATAAAATTACTCCTGCATAACTGGCCAGGTTTCAATGAAACCGGCCACCGTCACCGTTATCGGTATGGGGAGTTATACGTATTACTTTCTAGCTTTTGATCGCGGTTTCGCTCGCGTAAATAAAGTATTCCACTGTACTTTTTCAGGATAAAAAGTAGTCTATGTTTTAATCCAGAGCCTACTAAACTACTACCATAGTAAATTTCATCAAAATCTGTTCAGTAGTTTTTGCATAAAAGAGTAATAAATTCACCGTCACAAACATTTATTATAGTAATAGGCTAACATTTATATTCGACTTTCATCATTATTACTAGTAATCTTTAAAACTTATAAAGAGGTAAAGAGCAAATCATTGTGTATGATAATTGAGGAACTTAGTCTGTTCCTGACGCCGACAACTGGAAAAACGCTTCCATTTTGTCTCATTAAGTTCGTAGCGCTACGCCGTAGCACTGCTACGAGTTCATTATTTAGTTATGAAACACATCGAAACACACATTACCATAACACAGAGTTTTGTCTTTACATTTTAATTAGCTTTATTTAGTTCGGAACTCGGATGCTAAAGTTTAATGCCAGACATTCACATGCATCGCAATTTACGTCTGACCGTCAACTAATTCGTTCGTGTATGGGTGTCAAAACAAAGTTGCAAAGTTTCAAATACGAGAAAAGCCATGAGAACTGAGAGTTTTATCCGGATTTAAATCCGGGTCTGCACGTGTATAGCACGCCTAATCTCGCGTTTAGTTTATTTACGTCATTACATTAGAAGCATGTCTGTTTCATCTCCGCCGCGCTATGCTCGCCTGGTCCTTCTCAAATGATAATGGTACTCGCCCATTAGATAATTCATTTTAAGCTTACCCAGCTAAAATGTCTCTGCATTAGGGAAACTGCATTAGTCTAGCAATAAGAACACCTACAGTCAGCATTATGTAGTCATGCGCAGTTTTAATAATAATGTATAATATTATGTCACCGTAAAATTGTAATAATCGTTAGATTGTAAAATAACTAACTACCGAGATTGTAAAAATATGTCGAAAGATTATAATGTAACGAAAAATAATATGTTAAATTATAGGCAGAATATTCGCGTCCGAAGTCTATCAACATTTTACAATTTCACTAGTTATATTACAATCTAACGGTTTTTACAATTTTACGGTGACATATACAAACTGTTTTGCCTTTTTTATTTAAATAGGAAA
This sequence comes from Glaucopsyche alexis, assembly GCA_905404095.1. Classification (NCBI taxonomy): domain Eukaryota; kingdom Metazoa; phylum Arthropoda; class Insecta; order Lepidoptera; family Lycaenidae; genus Glaucopsyche; species Glaucopsyche alexis. The sequence goes on along the minus strand of FR990054.1, from coordinate 1,279,523 downwards.
AGTTTGTTTGCTTTTTCGTTTGTTTGTTTTCATTAAATAGGCTTCGAAACTACTAGACCGATTTTGATGAAATTTGGTACAGATATAGATGAGACCACGGGAAAGAACATAGGCTACTTTTTATCGCGGGAAAATTTAAGGTTTTTTTTTTTTTTTTTAATGAAATAAGGGGGCAAACGAGCAAACGGGTCACCTGATGGAAAGCAACTTCCGTCGCCCATGGACACTCACAGCATCAGAAGAGCTGCAAGTGCGTTGCCGGCCTTTTAAGAGGGAATAGGGTAATAGGGGAGGGTAGGGAAGGGAATAGGGTAGGGGATTGGGCCTCCGGTAAACTCACTCACTCGGCGAAACACAGCGCAAACCGCGAGATTTCCTTTTGCGCACACGAAGTCTCGTGCAACATCTAGTATTCTATAATTGAATAACGTTATATTTAACGTGAATCTAGATTTGTACGTCATGTAATAAAGCTCGGACTACATTATATGGATAATTACAATACTGAAAATAGAACTCAGTTCTAATACAATACCTAGAGCTGAAAATCGAACACATGAGCGTCGAGTTTTAAAATTACTGCCGTGGTGTGTTCGACTTTTAGCTGCATTGTATTAGTAAAGAGTTCTATTTTCAGCGCTTTTTTCCCGACCAGAGAGATTTGGAATGCATATAGTCAGAGCCTCACGGTCAGCTCACACCTAAACGAGACGATACGCAGCGCCGCATTCTATGTAATAGCGATTAAACATTGAACTTTATTGAGTACACATTTCATTGTGTGTATGACTTATGCTATATGAAACGTGTATCTTTTAGTGAATAAAGTACAATAGTATATCGCTATATTAAAATTGTAGCGCCATGTCGCGTATCATCTCATTTTGGTGAGAACTGATGCTTTTTATTTTATCTCGCATACACTTTATTTTTCTGACAAATTTTACACCTTTTTATGTGAGTCCACCTTTTTTATTTAGTATCAATTTTAAGGCCCGTTAAAAACCTACGCGTGGAATAGTGTACTTTAAAGTTACCGAATGCGGTTCTGGGGTTAACCCCGAAACGTTTGCGGTCCTGATACTATTAACTAACTTGTTGCTATAAAGGTTGTAATGTCTGTACAACCAACAAGAAACTTTTGCTGCCATATTCTATTGTTTTCAGTTTATACGAGTATTATGACTAGATGTTGCCTGCGAGCTCGCGCGTGCCAAAATTGATCTTGTGGAAACCGTACATTATTCCGCGATAAAAAGTTTAAGTAACCTATGTCCTTCACCGTGGTCCACTCTATATTTTTGCCAAATTTTATTAAAATTGGTCCAGTAGTTTCGGAGCATATTCAATGCAAAACAAACTTTTCTACTTTATAATATTAGTATAGATTTAAATTTATTAACTAATACTTATTTTAAAAACAATATTGTACCTATTTAAAAACTCACTGCTTTTTTATACGTTTTATCGTTTTAATATTTCTATTAAAGTGAGTAAAGTTATACCTAAATTAAAATTAGCATATAATACATGAAACAAACAACAATAACAATTGTAATAATAACATTTATTCGACAAAATAATACATTACATACAGTATAGATTTACGCTACTTTATCATAAGAACTTAAGATATAATTTACATAAAAAGTTAAATACATTCTCAGAATATACATTCCCATTATGAACTACCTATAAAAACTTAGGCCTTTACATCCGTTATTGGATGATTTATACAGTATTCTCCGAGCAAAGTAACCACTCTTGAAATACTGTAGTGCCTGGGATAGTTGGTTTTTAAATGTCGTATGGTTGCCCAAGCACATACGGCATTCTCACAACATAGTCAGCCTAGTTCAGAGGAATGAACTGGTCAATACGTCTGGAGCCAACCATGTGCGGGTTTCCTCACGATGTTTTCCTTCACCGTTAGAGCGTCCGTATAATGTACTTGAGATTTGAAAAAGTCTCATTGGTACACACCACAACCTGGGGATCGAACCTGCACTCTCTTGAGTGCGAATCAAACGGTCTACCCACTAGGTCACGGAGCTCTATGTGTGAGATATTATAACTCTATTAAAATATATATCGGCTGATGGCTCATGATTTTGGATCTATTCCATTCAGACATAGGTACTGTGAGTGTATCTTGCAAAAAGAAGTAACAAACTTACAATATCACTCGTTTATTCGGAATTACAATTCTTTAAACATTCACTAGGTACACTTTATTACTACACTGTACTTTTATATACACAGGCTCTAAAACGAAACTATGGACAGTTCCTAGACTGGTTGCCCGCGCCACGACTGGCTGAGATCTGTCTTGTGGTAGCTCCTCAAGTCATCACTCCTAACGCGGTAGGCCCCACCACATCCCACCATGTCGCTTGTACGAACTTCAGACTAGACTCTGTCAAAGCGCGCCAAACGCGTTTCTTATAGATGGCGCACTTGTAGTTCCGTTTCTTCTTTATGACCGGATGCGACACGGCCATCCTGCGAGACGCACGTCCCTGTGCGCTAAACTGAAACAATGATAAGCCAGCACAGTATTTGCTCGACCATTCCTGACACGATCTGGTCTTAATGCTGATCTTTCATGTTCAAAAATAAAGCTTGACAATACTTTATTCGCTTCAAAAATTTTTCGTTTTATTTTAAAATGATTTAGACTACTCACAATATCATTTAAACCAAAGAAAACATAAGATAGACAGCATTAATCCAAAATATCATTAGGACTTTACTAAGTAGGTTAATAGAAAAGTATCTCATCTCAAATCTTTACACAAAATTAATGCTAGTTTAAATCAAACCTGGATCAAGTACTATTGACGTTCAAAACAAAACATTGTCTGAATCACATTTTAAACCTCAACCAGACAAATTTAATATCAAAGTACTTATAGCATCTCAGAGTAATAACTGACTATAACAAAATCAAACTACGCAATTAAGTCTTACAATTGATATCATATAGCCCCGTGATCAGCGATCACACCTCTCATTCTACCAAACCTTGGGCTTCCTGGTTTCGAATGAAACCCGACCTCCGCCAGAGTTGACTGCTTACCGCTTACTTACGGTAGTCAACTAAAAGTTGAAACCGATTTTTAACGAGCTACGGCTACACGACAACCCCTGGTACGGTCTATCAACTTGTAAACTTAATTACTCTCTAAAAAAAAAAAAACACTACTATTTAGCTCCTCAACTTAGTCAGTTATAAGTACTCTGATTTTCGGGCATTCTTCGTAATCTATCATGAACGTTCCTGTAAATGTGTCTGTTTGGTAAAGATTTCAAAAGATAACGATATCCATGTAAAAGTTCAATTTCGAACGGGTTTTGAATTTTGCGTTTATTTACTTTGGTTACGTTCTTTATTTTCTATCAAAACAAAGTCACCCAAAATAATCTTTCAATTTACTTTAACCAAACAAATAAAATTCTAAACAATCGCAAAACACAGCAAAGATACCCTGGGTCATGTCACTTAAATCATGTTTAAAATGTACTTTAACACAAATTCACCAGTAAGATCTCTAACACCACTGCCACAATGGTCACAGAACACAGTTCACAGACCCCGACCACCGTCAGTTACACGCTCCCCGCGCACCCTCGGATTGTGCACCATCCGAGTCGCCGGATACGTCTACATAACTGTACGATTGAACACAGTACGGTAGAAAGAGATTTTACTCGTCCCTTGATCACAACTTAAATTTGTTCATCATTAACCAAGTCATTAACATCCTCGACCAATACATGACCCGATGGCATCTCTCTTTACTATCTTGCGCATACTTAAAGGTACGCTTATTAGAATTTACAGCTTTTAGTGTATAACGGTCTCTCTCAAAAAAATTCTAATTTCGTCTGATTACGTCCCTTTTCAATTAATAAAAATAACGAACCGAAAATCTATTTACTTCCGCCTTACTGCTTTTCAAAACGTGTATTATTGTAACTATTTTATTATCTCGATAACTGTGTAATACAATCAATGTTTCTTCTAAACTAAGATCTTTTAAAATGGGTTCATTTGAAAGACTATACAGAGTCATCACACTACAGTCACGAGATACACAATTACGCTCACCAAATAATTTTAGTTCCAAGTCTGATACTTCAATGAAGTACAGAGTGCAGATCCCTGGCCGCCGCGGCACCCCGTCGCACGGCCCACACCACCCGCTACGCTTCGTCGCGTCGCGTCACGCCGTGTCGCGTCGCGTCGCATCGATCTGTCCACAAAAATAAAACAGCACAAAAATTGTCCAAACTATGTACAATTACGTTCTTTTTAGGGTTCGGTATTCAAGGATTTTTACCAAGGAACAGAAAAATCGAAGACTGTCTGTCACCAGGTTATATCTCAAGAACTGGGATAGCTAGAAAATGGATTTCCTTTTTTTTGAGATAAAAATGTCAGATTTGATTGAGCAATAAAGTTAATTTCATTTTCTTTCAACAATCTAACTGATTAAATGAGAAAAAAAAAAAGCTTTTAGCCTTTTACAGTCTTACTATACCAGAAGACCTCCAAGTGCGTTTACAACCTTTTACATGATAACCAAGTTCACCAAAATTCACTGGAGTGCACCGAAGAGCTTTCTTATCTGCCTCAGTCACAGCCACTGGACCGTTGAGCGTGTGCTGCCTCGATCACCGTCATCACCAGCGCTTTCTTATCCGCCTCAGTCACAGCAACTGAACCGTTGAGCGTGTGCTGCTGCAATCACCATCAACACCAGCCATAGGCACCTGCTTACCGCATACCGCAACTTCTGAAACCGTCAAATTATTTCTTTTAATTTCTTTTCTTTTTGTTGTCAAAACTATTATTTCCTATAATTTCCGAAACCTATAGTGATGCACGCTCATGGACCTATGACAAACAATATTATGTTATTTTTGTACTTTTAATCATTCCAATCGGCCTAGTCTAAAAAGTAATAGATAGACAAACATGTAACATCTTTACAGCTTACAACGACGATATCATAAGCTGACAGAGTTTTCTCGCGAATTGCGAATGTCCTAGAACTTATTATCATGTTAACATCTAACAGTTCTTTTAGACACTTTCAGAATAAATAACAACATACATGACATTATTTAAAGTCACTTTTGAAACTGACCAATGATTAATTTCTCTCACTACGTGTGCAGTAACGCCAAATAAGAAATAAGACTATTCACAAACTATGTACTATGATTAAAAAACCAACTACAAAGTTGAACTTCAATATTAAATAGGTAGGGAAGCCGTAAAATTTAATTGAAGTCATTTCAAACTAATACCGCATACACAACATTTGTAAAGTATACGTCAACTGATTTTGTTTATACAACGCACCAGCTATTGTTTTTCAGGAATACCTGCAAATCCTGCAATTGATAAGGGCTGTCTTTGTTTTCGCAATGAGTTGTTTACAACTTGCGCGTGCAGGTACGCGCGTATGACTTGTAATTTTATTACAAAGTTCAATGTGATATCACGAAATGGAATGTCGATAATGATTTTTAATACCAGAAATAATTTAGCTTTTTAGTACCTACTGCTATATTCAAGCGTAGATCACGCTTTGGTAAATCAAACAGTAATAATAATGAGTCTGTAAGACGTATGTCGTATGTACTGAGTTCTCGTTTTTTTTTTTTTACTTTTACGTTTACGTTAATTTTTGCTCATTTACTTTGTTTCATTTTCATAATACTTTGGTTATAAATCCAGAATAATTTAGAACCCTATAATGAAATGAGTAAAGTTCGATACAACCAGTTCGCATCATTGTGAAGCGACTAGACCAGTCCACCAGAGGCACAATTCACATCCATTTGGCACCGCCGCCATGGAGGTAGCCTGCGCTCTGCCGCTGCTCGGTCACGCAGCGCCGCTTGTTGTCCCTTTGGCGCGGCTATGCACCGCCCAGTCGAACGTCCCTCTGCACATAAAACGAACACAGCAAAACAACTGAACACTAAATTGTTAAGGTTATTTTGAGATATAAGCAAGCAATTTCATGAACACTTGAAACACGAGATAAATCACTAGTGTATAGGTCTTAAAAATTATTGCGAGAATAAAAAGTTGGCTACCGCCTGTTACCAAAACCACCAAATAGATAACCAAAGCCTGTAGTTGATGCGCCACCGCGCTCGTGTCACCACCATAGAAGTCACGTCACTGTCGTCATCACGTCCCTGCTGTCCTTACTCCTTACTTTCCCGTCTTCGTGACACGAACAAAGGGTTATTGGTACAAGGTCACCTTGCAGCATTCAATTCACTGCTGTCCCATAGTTTCACAATTACACCGTCTGCATGGCGTGCTGCCTTGTTGTACATACTGCCAAACTCGATCCACATCAATCGCAATGATTATTATCACTTTTTGTAGCCTTTGTGCGGGCTAGATTACACTTTTTTTTTTTTTTTTTCTACTACCCACATTTTTTTTCGAACAAGCATTTTTTACACGACTTGATCGCGATTCTGATGTATTTTCAGGGTCAAGTCGCCGTTTTAAATTTGAACACGATTTTACTTCTTGTACTAACTTATTTCGAGCTATAACGGGCTAGATATAGTTCACGAAAATATTGACAAGTCATACCTGCATGTGAAATTTGTGATACCCATGAATGCTTCCTTTCAAAGCTTTACTAAGAGCTATAGCCGAGGTCGAACCTTGTGGCGGTTGGTCGCCAAAACAGATTTCAGCCGTATTACACCCAGCTTGTGGGTCCACATCTGGCTGGTCCGGGTTGATTTCGAATAAAACAATCACAGGCGTCGTCGTCGGCGATTTGTTAAATGAGCAGCATCATGTTCTTCCGCTGCATTTCAAACAGGGCGCGTCATTGGGTATCAGATCCCAATTCTGATATCGGCTGATGGCTCATGATTTTGGATCTATTCCATTCAGACATAGGTACTGTGAGTGTATCTTGCAAAAAGAAGTAACAAACTTACAATATCACTCGTTTATTCGGAATTACAATTCTTTAAACATTCACTAGGTACACTTTATTACTACACTGTACTTTTATATACACAGGCTCTAAAACGAAACTATGGACAGTTCCTAGACTGGTTGCCCGCGCCACGACTGGCTGAGATCTGTCTTGTGGTAGCTCCTCAAGTCATCACTCCTAACGCGGTAGGCCCCACCACATCCCACCATGTCGCTTGTACGAACTTCAGACTAGACTCTGTCAAAGCGCGCCAAACGCGTTTCTTATAGATGGCGCACTTGTAGTTCCGTTTCTTCTTTATGACCGGATGCGACATATATATTATGAAAAAATAACAATTTATATGAATTAAAACAATTCAGGAAATTGAAATTTTGCAATCTAAAAGTATTTTGGTCTACAGTTGCGACTTTTTAAAAAGTAGGTATAAAATCTCCAATATCCTATTTATCTTTATAATATTAGAATGTAACTTGAGAATAAAAATATTTTCTACATTATCGACAAGACTAGACCATTCGTTTCAAGATGTTTGAGCTTATCAACATAAAATAGCCGGCCGCAGGCTCGTAGCTTCGTCGAAAGTCAGTCGTACATAAAATATAATGTTTGCGATTCTTTTGTGCGCTCCTTATAAGTAAGGCCTTAGGTAGTCTTATCTTTTAGATGTTAACTTACTATGAGTGATACAATTAATGCCAATGTTTTATTCTGTTTGGATCCAAATCTAAAAGTGAGTAAAAAGGTTTAATTCGAGTTTAGGTTAGGTTACCTCCCGTTAAACTATGTTAGGTTACGTCCCGATGGGATGTAGAACTTTATGTTAGTACAATAAAGCTAAAAATCGTATAGAGCTTTCAAATCTGACATTTGACACTTGACACTTCGATTTTCAGCTCTTTTGTGGTAGTGCAAAGTTCTATTTACAGTGGAGTTTTTTCTTTCGTGACCTCAAAAAACTATCGTGGGTATGAGGACTCATTGTATTTCTTTATTGCACTGTGAATAAGTGACATTTAGAGCGAACTCCAGTAGAAGTACTTAAAAATTTGTACGTATTTCGACGACAGAGCAACTTCAAGTTACATCTAAATTATTTATCTGTAAACAAAGTCATTTAAATCTATTTTAAACAAAATGATTTAACCCCGGTAAGCCGTCACGAAAAGCGGCATTATCAGCACCAAGCAGAGACACCTTAAGCCGTAAGTAACAGGGCCTAGTGGGTTTTTGCACTGTATTTTTAGATACACGTGCAAGCATTTTTAACCGACTTCCAAAAGGCGGAGGTTATAGGTCACGTGAAATCTGTTGATATCCGACTGTGACCACATAATAAATTTACTTACTACATATGCTTTGATATAGCCTTTTAGAATGATGTGGTATGTTTTTACCACTTTTTTTAATACAGCTCGCTCTGTGGTCAGAAATTCGCTCATAATCTATCTAAATATATAAAAGGCAAACCTGACTGCCTCATCTATCAACGCACAGCCGAAACTACATAACGGATTTTGCTGAAATTTGGCATACAGATAGTTGTGAGGAGGCATCCACTAAGAAAGGATTTTTTAAAATTAGCCCCCTAAGGAGGTGAAAAAGGTGTTAAAATTATATATGGAAACCGAACTCCACGCGGGCAAAGTCGGATAAAGAGAAAGAGTTCGAATAAGCGAAATCGACGTTAAGGTAATCGTCACTTTAATGTTATTAATAATGACGACTGTGGAATGGCAGGAACTGAACAAAATTTACATTTAGATCTCACTTATAGCTGGTCCATTGTAGTCGTCGGATTGGGTCGCATTAGCATTATTTCCCGTCCGTTCTGTCGGACACACTTATTATGTAAATCGGACGTCTTGCGAAATGGTCCCCTATTTATGGAGTATATTTATTTAGATCAGGGGCTTGGCTTTGAGTTATATTTTGAGGAGAAAAATCGAACGTCTATTGCCATAGCCGCCGTGGCGAGTATTGCGTCCCCATGATGAGATTAGCAATCTGTTATGTTATAACTTCTTGCACTTTTTCCACTATAGCAGGTATTTTACAGTAATTTTAATACAGTCAGTGACCAACCAAAGTGCTGTCTATGCCATAGCCCTTTTGTAGGAAATAGCTGTTTTTTTTTCGAATGGGAAGGTGAAGACTATAGTAATACGATGCTTTTATATTCAAGAGTATATTCTCACTCATTAAAGTTGGTCACTGACTAATAAACACTCTGTATAATATTACACCACCGGTTTCGACAAAGTAATCATGGGATTTGTTGAAACCAGTCGTATAATATATTAAAATTAATGTAAAATTTAACCTATTAAAGTGGAAAAAGTGCAAGAAGTTCTGTATATTATTATTGTGAAACATGAATTTCCACCAAGATCAACAATCAATGACATTTAATTATCATACAGCAGATGTATAAACCAAAGGTGCTTCACATCTAATACATGTGCCGTACCTGCTCGTTTATATACGGCGACTATACTATGTGTATACAATATACACGCCTAATGTGAATATAACATGAAATGCAGGCTGGCTTCACTATTTAAACTGAGCACACTAACCGAAAACAATTTACTTCATTGTAACAAAATGAATAGTAGCTAATATTCGGTTAACCATACCTGCTCTATGATTATAATAATGAATTGTAATACTACGCCATATCAACAGGTTAAACTGGCTTGTACATTAATACTAAAATGAGAGAAGGCGTTGGTCCAAAATTTACCCAGAGTTCATAGTAACGAAATGGTTGACAATGTGTTCACTTTAAGTATTATTAGATGTCATCGAAAAACCCTCTCTACACCTTACGTTTTATAGTAACGATTTGACAAAGTAAGCCAAACTGTGCAGTTTTATAGATCGTTTGTATGGATTTGAATTGAATTGAAAATCGTTACGTTAATTCTTTATAATTTGCCATACGGTCGAAAATATCACTAAAACTGCCCAGTTCGAATAACATCGTTAAATCTTTACGATAAAACGTTAGGTGTGTAGCGCCCACTTGCCGTTCCAGTAGCCCCGAAAATTACAATTCTTTATATTGTAAGGTAGAAAAACGCTAGCAAAGCTGGTACAATGCACAATGACTCGGGGTTACGGCGAATCTTGGGTGAATAGCTTTTGTTTCGGATGACACAGCGAACTCTAAAAAACCGGCCCAGTGCGACTTGGACTGGAGCACTAAGGTTCCTTACTAATGTTGCCCAATTGGGACTTTGAATGATTTTTTAACGAATTTCAAAAGGAGGTGGTTGTACGTTCGGCTGTATACATCAATTTTTTTTTGTATGTTTAACGATAATTCTGCCGTCTATGGACCGATTTTCAAAATTCCTTTTTTGATGTAAAGAGTATAATCCCAAGTTGGTTTTCGTTTCCAAAAAAGTGGTGACCTGATGATGGAATCCATAAGGAATCGAGGGAACTCTTCAAAATGTATATGGACACGTATATGTAGGTATATTATGGTGATTTCAACTTTTTCTGAAGTAGTCCAAGTGTAGCTACCAATCAACGCACAGTCCTGAATCGCACTATCGAAGTTTCTGAAGTTCGGAAGTATATACAGCGTGTCCGGTAATTAATGGATAACCTTGAAATATCTTATAGTAGAACTTATGGCCGTTCAAAAAAATACAAAAAAAATCTATCATAATTAGTACCTAAGATTTTTTTTTTTTTTATGTAATGAGCCAGGAAACGAGCAGACGGATCGCCTGATGGTAAGCGATTACCGCCGCCCATGGACACTCGCAACACCAGAGGAGTTACACTTGTAACTCCTCTGGTGTTGCGACTTGCGTTCCTGGTCCTTAAACTCAAACTCAAACTTAAAATCCCCAATCCCCCCATGGGCCTCCGGTAACCTCACTCACTCGGCGAAACACAACGCAAGCGTTATTTCACGCCGGTTTTCTGTGAGGTCGTGGTATTTACCCGGTCGAGCCGGCCCATTCATGCCGAAGCGTGGCTCTCCCACAGATAAGTTATTTTTAGAGAAAAGTCTATTTTTTAGCTTATTTTTTAGTTCTTTGAACACTATGACCAGAAATGAATAAATTAAATCGGTTTTTAATGTTTTCATATTGTAGTATAACTATGCTGATAGATAGAAAGTAAATCAAGTATCACTAGCTATTGCACTTTTTTTAAAAAATGTATGCAAGTTGATTTATTTTAGAAAAAAATGCATAATTTATTTTTTCATCGAATTTTAAACATTATGGGTATAAAAAAATGTATGAAGGCATGAGTGACCAATAATTTTTAAATAATGTTGGTTTTAAGTAGATTTTATAATGGTACAATTCATCATTGTATCTACCATAAATAGTGAATTATTGCTATTAATGTAGAAAAGGAGAAAAATGTACTAAAGAAAGAAAGTATGTAATTGGGGAACTTCAAGAAATAATTTAAAAAATTTAAAAACCCGACTGCGTAAAAAGTGAACCAAACTAAGTAGGTACATAATTAAAACTGAAAAGAAAAAAACAAGCACTTAGATATCCGGTGGTCTAGAATTCTATAATATATTATTGAATTAATACTATTGGAACATAACAACTAAACAGTCAGGATCCATTGAAAAATTAGATTGGCTGTCGAATAATGGATCCCGACTGTTCAGTTGTTATGTTCCAATAGTATTAATTCAATAATATATTATAGAATTCTAGACCACCGGATATCTAAGTGCTTGTTTTTTTCTTTTCAGTTTTAATTATGTACCTACTTAGTTTGGTTCACTTTTTACGCAGTCGGGTTTTTAAATTTTTTAAATTATAATTTTTTATTTTATACTTTTTAGTTATGAGTACCTAGCTAGCTATTTACCAGACTGGATTTCCTATCAGCATCAGTACTACATCACTGGAATGTGAGAATGGTTGTTACGCAACTTTAAATCGATATAGATCCTAACTGTCAATCGAATCGAAAAATGTTGAGAGAAAACTAACAATGATTTTTAAATACCTATTCAACGATACCCCACTTGATATAGTTTGTTGACTTTCATTTTTTTCATTTTCACAATATGGCGTCCAGTAGTCGCCATATTGAATTTTCACTAACGTCATGTCTTTAGTGACACTCGCCGGACTAAGAGGAATCGATTGACGTGTGAATCATAAAGATCGGCCCAGGCGTTTGGTCTGTATAGTGCTTCAAAGGAACATACATACATACATACATACATACATACATAGGCTGATAAACACATTACCACTCCTTTGCGTCGCGCAGTCGGGTAAAAATAATTCTACCTGACCATTGGGGGTTAACAAAAACATCGTTTAACATTAAGAATAGGTACTTAATATTACACGTATTTACAATAAATGATCAAATTGTTGGCCTCCCACTCTTATGCAGGCCCTACATCTACGGATACATGGTCTTCTTAGCAATCTAGTATATCGTCAACGTAACAACCTACGTGGTTGGAGCATTACGTCTAGTAGTTGGAGCATTGGCTCTCGACTCGGAGGTCGTGGGTTCAATTCCCGCATTGGAAAACAAAAAATGTTTTTTTTTGAGTCTGGTTTGGACAATGCAGGCTGATCAGGTGATTGTCTGACAAGAAAGATAATCTATGCGTTGGATGGGCATGTAAAAAGTCGGACCTGTAAAAAGTCGTGTCGGTTATCTATCCCACTGGATTACGAGAGTAAAGGAAGAGAGAGTGCTCTTGGGTACTGCGCACACACTTGGGCACTATAAAATTGCTCCTGCGTAATTACAGAAATCGGTGGGGAGTTATTATTATATCACTTTTTTGATGCGGCTGCTCTAACACGGCTACGTAGTTCTTCCAAAGATCGTATAGGCTTACGGTACACCTCTTCTTTGAGGCAGCCCCAATAAAAAAATCCAATGGATTTAGATCCGGTGAACGCGGAGGCTACAAAATTGGCCCTAGACGCCCGATCCATCTGTTTAGGTACGTATTATTGAAATATGCACGAACGGGTACAGCATAATGCGCAGGATAGCCGTCATTTTGTAACCAATAAGAGTCCCTCAGCTCCTCAGGCACTTCTTCTAATAAATTGGGGAGGGATAAATCTTTTGTTTTCACGCTTAAAAGTAATAATTTTAAACATATTGCATTAGTATTACATTAAACATTACTTTTGTAATTTTTTCTACTTTTCTACATTAATAGCAATAATTCACTATTTATGGTAGATACAATGATGAATTGTACCATTATGAAATCTACTTAAAACCAGGATTATTTAAAAATTATTGGTCACTCATGCCTTTATACATTTTTTTATACCCATAATGTTTAAAATTCGATGAAAAAATAAATTATGCATTTTTTTCTAAAATAAATCAACTTGCATACATTTAAAAAAAAAAGTGCAATAGCTAGTGATACAATTTATTTTCTATCTATCAGCATAGTTAATCTACAATATGAAAACATTAAAAAACCGATGTAATTCATTCATTTCTGGTCATAGTGTTCAAAAAACTAAAAAATAAGCTAAAAAAATAGACTTTTCTCTAAAAATAACTTATCTTAGGTACTAATTATGATAGATTTTTTTTTTGTATTTTTTTTTGAACGGCCATAAGTTCTACTATAAGACATTTTAAGGTTATCCATTAATTACCGGACACCCGATATATATACGACACCTGAAATGTATACAAGTGGGCTACGGCCTGACCGAGCATACCACCTCGTTCGGTCGGAGATCTCCCTTTGGGGCTTGCCACCATATTCCCACACAAGCATAATATGCTATACCAACAAGTAAGATTCTGTACCAAGGTATACCTTGGATCCAAAAGTACAGAAAATAACTCCTGACACCTTATCGATACATGTTTGAGGATCATCACCACCACCATCACACCATACATCATTACATTACCGTGATGTACATCAGTACCGACTTCAAAATTAAGAAGATTGAGTAGAGAAAAATTTGAATTTTTTTCCGAATTTAAAAGGAGAATTATTCAGAATAAAAGGGGTTATCCAGAAAATAAGTTTTAGTTCATACTTTTTTGTGCATTTTTACTTTGTAAGTCGTTTTTAATTTTTTGTTTAAAAAGAATAATTAGTACAGAGTACGGACCCCTAAAAAAGGGAAGGTGATTTGTTATAGATGACTGAACTGTTTTAATTATAGCTCAAGACTTTATTAAGAATGTTTAACAGCTATTAATAATAATAATAATAATAATAATATCTATGGACGCTTCACACCACGTCAGTCTGGCCCCGTGGTAAGTATCCGAAGAACTTGTGTTACGGGTACCAGACAACGGAAATATATTTAATACTTTTTATACTATACTTATATTTAAGATTTTTATTCCATTATACACATATTTAATACACTTTTTCTTGTTCCCTGGTGGGATTCGAACCCGCGACCTCCGGCTAAAGCGCCACTGCGCTCACCACTAAGCCACGGGGGGCGTCACCAAATATTTCGACAAGATTTTTAAACTGAAACTGTGTATATGTTACCGTAAAATTGTAAAAACCGTTCGATTGTAATAAAACTAGTGAAATTGTAAAATGTTGATAGACTTCCGACGCGAATAAGCTACCTATTTCACACATTATTTTTCGTTAGATTATAAATATATAGTTTTAAATCTTTCGACATATTTTCAATATGTCGAAAGATTTAAAACTTTATATAATCTCGTTAGTTATTTTACAATCTAACGGTTTTTACAATTTTACGGTGACATATAATAGCCAACTCAGACCAAATATAATAGTGAAGACAGAGCTTTTTATCAAACAAAAACTGAGGCCGATTTTATGTATATAGTGTTTGAGCCACACGCATTATGTATCATATAAAAAGGCGCACACTGGGATAGCTCGCCTTACATGGTAAGGCGTAGTTTTGTTATAATATTTGTGCGTTTTTACGATTTTACGATCACTGTGTGACATGGCGAGGCGTAGTTTAAAATGTTATCAGCGGGTCTAAAAAGGCCACTTGCGCAATATCATCGCAATATTGCTATTTGACACTAAAGCAATTCTGCTTGTAAATCTGTCAAATGAATGCATTTCAGCTAATTTTTGCATATGAATTGTATCCAAATCATATTATGAATTGTAATTCAAGTGGCCATTTTACGATCGCTGTCATCTTTCATACAGTAATTCATAACAAGAATTGAAAATGAATTGCCAAAACGGCCTTTTTAGACCTGCAGTGCGTGCCGCGTACGAGTAGTTTGCGGAACTCCAACTTAACTTTTTTATTTTTAGTCTGCGATTAAATCATTTTTGATAAATTAACAAGACATTTTATGAGTTGCTGTCGTAGTTAATTTATTGTATTTTCTATTTTCAGATTTTATATAGTCGGATAGCTAGGAAATCGGATAGCATTTGTTAGGTATACAAACCAAATTAATGTTTAATTAAAGTTTGTGTGTACGGATGTGTTTCTTTCACGCTCAAACGGTTGAACGGATTTGAATTAAATTTAGCACAAAAATAGGTTAGCCTGGAACAAAGCACACTTTTTAATCGCGAAAAATTTACGGTTCCCGCGGGATAGGTATATTCCACGCGAACAAAGTCGTGGGAAATATGAAAGAAATACTAAACAAACAGACGAATAATTATATACGGCTTTCGTTTTGAAGTCGGTTCAAAATAGACGGTATCTTGACCACGAGGTTTACCACAGACATACTTTTTCAGTCGGTGCACAATATCCAAAAGACTGCACTGCTATAATAATAATAATAATAAAAATATCAGGGCCTCTAGTCAAGATGCATTCGTTAATTTCGACGGCAAAGTTCGAAAACAAAATGAATGGGTAATCGTATACATTTACGATTTTGAAATTCGCCGTCGAAATTATCGAATGTTCTTGACTAGAGGCCCAAATCCCGTGGTAAGTTCTCGATGAACTTATGTAATGTGTTACGGGTACCAGAAAACGGAAATACATTTAATACTTTTATACTATACTAGATGTTGCCCACGACTTCGTGTGTGCAAAAGTTAATTTCGCAGAAACCGTACATTTTCCGCGATAAAAAGTAGCGTATGTCCTTTCTCGTGGTCTACTCTACATCTGTGCCAAATTCTATCAAAATCGGTCCATTAGTTTAGGAGCCTATTCAATGCAAACAAGCATAAAAACAAACTTTTTCTCTATGATATAATATTAGAACAGACATGTTATATTTAACGAGAGGGGGGGTAACAGCAGCTCGCGCGTACACCTGCCGTCCCTTACACTAGATGAGGTGAGCATAGCCCTCAAGCTACTAAAACCGAAACAGTCGGCGGGCCCGGATGGCATTCCTGCCTTTTTAGTAAGAGAATGCCGTTCGGTGTTGGCTAAACCACTAACGCATATATTTAATTTATGTTTAGGTAGTTCGTATTTCCCGGATAGGTGGAAAATGTCCCGCGTTATACCTATACATAAAGGAGGGGATGAAACGAAAGTTGAGTCATATAGACCGGTGGCGATTCTTTCAACGCCAGCTAAAGTATTTGAAGCTGCCATTCAAAGAGGGATTCAAGTACAAATAGAATCGTCGTTGACGGATCGCCAACATGGTTTTCGTCCAAAGAGGAGTACTAGCAGTAACTTGCTTGATGCAATGGGGTACATTACACCTCATATGGATAGAGGATTGCAGGTAGATACAGTGTATTTGGACTATCGAAAAGCATTTGATGTAGTAGACCATGACATATTACTGGCAAAAATGGCTAGAATAGGTTTTACACCTAAACTACTTGTATTTTTTGTAAATTATATGAGAGGTAGGAGGCAGTACGTGGAATTTGCGGGCTGTCGATCAGCACCATATTCTACAGAATCTGGTGTAAGTCAGGGTAGTAACTTGGGGCCATTGCAATTTCTCATCATGATAAATGATTTACCGGAGATATTAAGGCACGTAATATGTCTACTCTTTGCGGATGATCTGAAGTTGCTCTTGGCGATCAAAGATGTGAGCGATTGTGAGCGCCTCCAAGATGACTTAGCGAAGGTAGTTGAGTGGAGTCAGCAGAATAAGCTGGAATTTAACGTAACAAAATGTTCAGTTATTTCATTTAGCCGTGCGAGGACTCCACTGAACTACGAATACATGTTAAATGGAGTAGCGTTGACAAGGGAGAAGTCTGTTCGGGATCTTGGCGTCCAAGTGGATGAAAAGCTGTTCTTCCGAGACCACATCATAAACGTTTGTAAGAAGGCATACAGACGGCTGGGCTTCATACTACGAAGGGCCACAAAGTTCTGGAATGTGAAGGCAATTACAGCGTTATATGATGCGTTCATCAGGAGTCAGCTGGAGTTCAACGCCGCAGTGTGGGCCCCGCATGAGAGCAAGTACAAGCTTATGTTGGAGCGGATACAGAATAAGTTTTTAAGATTTATATATTTTAAACGTTACGGAGTTTATCCTTTTTACCCGTTGATGTATCCAACATTATTTGTATTAGGAATGGTTGGGTACAATAAGTTGGAGACTAGGAGAGACCTGAGTCTAGCATGCTTTATGTTTAAAGTGTTCCGCGGTAAATTAAATAACCCGGATCTATTGCAATGGCTAGCGCTAAGCGTTCCCAATAGGTATGTTTGGCGGAGGCGTCCTCCCGATTTGTTCGCGACACCACAGGCCAGAACCAACTTATTGAAATACGCGCCCATTGTAAGAACAATCCGAATACTTAACAAAGTAAACAAAAAATTGGACCTATTCGTATGTCCGCTGAGCGAATTTACAAAAGTGACACTAGGCGTCGTATGTGTCTTTCTTTAATTATTATTCTTTATCAATAATTATTATTATTTTATAAACTGGAAATATATATTATATAAAATATGAATTTGCTTTCCTACGCTATCGAATTGGATTTTGTCTGTAATGGTAGTTGTATGTGTGTTAAATAAATAAATAAATAAATAAAATAAAAACATTTTTGTAATATGATACACATATTTAATACACATCTATGACCAAGGAATACAGAAAACTTTTTGTTCCCTGGCGGGATTCGAACGCGAAATCTCCGGCTTGAGTACCAATGCAATAACCACTGAGCCACAGAGGTCCTTGAGAACGACTGGAACTTCTCCCAATTGCAATTCTCTGTAAGCGACTGATTGTGTGAGTGCAAACACTTGCGAAACGCTGACGAAGCTCGATCTGTACAAAGGAAAATACTTTTATTTGGTAAAAATGTTGTAATATTATTTTTAAAAACCAGCCAAGTGCGAGAACTAGGACTCTCGCATGAAGGGTTTTGTACCATGACTACCATCAATCAATCAACCATTTATTCACAAGATGTGGTAGTGATGGTGGTTACAATAATTATAAATAGTTCTTACATATCCTACCATAACAATGGTGTGTGAATGTCAAGTTTAAAGTACCATAGAATCATAATAATATTATATATTTAATCATCATAAAATCTAGTAAAAATAATATAATTGAAATTACATAAAAGGCAAAGCTCATTGACGGATGTATCAACGCACAGGCCAAATGCTAGAAATTTGAATATTCGCACACGTATTCCTCATATGACGAAGGCATCCACTAAGGAAGGATTTTTTTTACATTTAACCCCAAAGTGGTGGAATAGGGGATAAAAGTTTATTTGAAACTTTTTATTTCTTGGACATATTTTCATGAAATTTTATTTGAATTATTAACGCTTAAGATTTGTAATATTTAACCCTTAAGAGCGTAAAATAGGGGATGGAAGTTTTAAATTATTATAAATATATCGTTTTAAAAAATATTATCACACGAGCAAAAACAGCTAAAATAAACAAGATTTTACCTCCCTTAAACATTTATTTTATATATTTTATAAACAAATTTGATTATAATGCGTTTCAAATATGAATAGGAATGTCGATACGACGACGACGACACTGTAAAATATCACTTGAAAAATGCGGTTTACAGAAAAACTTATTTGCACATCAATAATAATAGTCCTTCATCGTAAATACAAACGTTAAATAGTATTAAATTAACTAAACTATTAAGATTTTCTGCAAACCGCTATTTTCAAGTGATATTTGACAGAAAAAGATCATTGACAGTCCCATTCTTAATTGAAACGCATTGTATACTTGTTTAAAAAAACGTAAGCAAAATGGCGACCGCTGGCGTTAAATAAGCAAAATTGTGGATTATGTTATTGAAGTTAGCAAACGTATCCAGGCTGATAATCTTTTTTTTTCAGCGCTAGAAAGCGCTAACAAGCGCAAAAAACTCCGCTTTCGCTAACAGCCATTGTATCTCTTTATTGCATGGTAAATGTGTGACAGTTACATTGGAAGCATTATAACTTATAGTGTAGCTACTAATATAATTTTGTAACGTTATATAATAGTTTACATTATGTATTCATCTAGTAAGTGACTACCACCGCGTATAATAATTATTCTGTTTATGGATCTCCTGTGAGTACTGAAAGTTTTAATGGTTCTTTATTCTTTATTTATGGGGGCGATGTTGCTTCGTTACAGAAATAATGTTCTCAGAATAGGTACAGAGTATAAATTTTGCTTCTAGTGTAATGTGCAATTAAATATTGGATGTGTTCCGTGGAAAAAGCGCTTGTTAGTGCTTGCTAGCGCTAAAGAAAATAAAAACAGATTATCTGCCAGGACACGTTTGCTAACTTCAATTAAAAAAATAAAAACTTAGGCCTTTACATCCGTTAATGGATGATTTATACAGTATTCTCCGAGCGAACTAACCACTCTTGAAACACGTAGTGCCTGGGACAGTTGGTTTTTAAATGTCGTATGGTTGCCCGAGCACATACGGCATTCTCACAACATAGTCAGCTTAGTCCAGAGGAATGAACTAGTCAATACGTCTGGGCTCAACTATGTGCGGCCCAAGTAGCACAAACTAGTTGCTTAAGAGCTTTGGAGCCAATCCGATTATTTCCAAAGGCGTCAAGCTCAAGCTCCAGAGCGTGCACTGCAGACCATAAGCAGTCGTTTTGCAGCCAAAGGGGCACAACTTTTTGCAACCTACAGTTCCAATAGAACTTCATAATAGTGGCATAAACGCGCTATAGGAGCTGCAACTAATAATTAACACCACACTAAAGCTCTTGTGGCACTTATTGAATGAATGACCGGTTTAACTGAACGAAAAAGGATCACTAATCATTCACCTTGTCTTTTCATTGTCATTTATTAAAATACATCTGTTGTTCCTGAGTCAGACATTACTGAATACAAATTAATAATAAGTGAAGTGAATATTTTGGAGCTATATTTTGTATTATATGCTAGTGGCTAAAAACGCAGATCAGTTCATCGTGCATATAGTTGATATTATTGGAGTATTTTTAACGCGCCTCAATAATTACCTCAGAATAACGTAAAATATCTAAAATATTATTATATAAATAATATTATATTACAAACCTACACGATATTACAATTAAATACTTGACTACATTTGTATTTAGTAAGTTGCTGGTTCTCTATTTAGTTATATTTTACTACAAATTGTGATAAAAACCATTAATTTTCTCAAGTAATGATAAATAATTGTCTTGTAAACATGGCGTCTATGAGAAGCAGCTTTAACTTGCAACTTCAACCTTAATACTTCCTCTCTGCGCGTCAAAGCGTTAAGTTTCACTCTTCTGAAGGTCCAAGTAATACCTGAGGCACTAATGCAGTTATAGTCTTTACAATCACTTTTATTTCGTACTTACTGCAGGTATCGAATCACACGAATGGTTACTTGTTTAGAGATCCGTAGAACTCGTTGAAAACCCTGTTTCTATATTTTTCGCTCTTTTAATTGTTATAATATATTATAATAGGCTATAAAATATTGTTAAGGATAGAACCGACTTCAAAATTAAGAAGATTGAGTAGAGAAATAGTTAAAATTTTAGCCCAATTTAAAAGAGGACTTATTTAGAAAATATGTTTTATTTCATACTTTTTTGTGTATTTTTACTTTGGAAGTACTTAGTTTTAATTTTTTATTTAAAAATAATAATTTTAGTCCAGTTTTGTTGTGGAGTTGAATCTTTTATTTTACATATATTTTTTTTGTTCGGTCAGTGTTTTTCCTTGATGATGGACAGATGCAAAGTTCTTGTTGATTTTGTTGTACATTATAAGTTTAAATTATTAACGTTTAAAATAAACGATCGAATATATAATTCTTGAATAAGCGCTAAGATTCCATTAGGTATTGTAAACAAGATGATGATGATGATAAGTTAGTGGCATACGCTTGTAGTTCTTTGAACAATGACGAAATTTACTGGACTTGACTTGGACATCTTTATGGACTGGGGAGTTCTGTTCAGTGCTTTTGGATGCAGGGTATACTTTGGTGCAAAATCTTATTTTTTGGTAGCATATGCTTATGTTACTTCAGGAAAAGTCTAAATCACTATATGTGTTCATATAAATTTCGAGGAGTTCCCTCGATTCCTCATGGATCCTATCATCAAGTTTCCACTTTAGTGACTAAAAGACCAACTTCGAATTATACCCTTTATAAGGACAAAATAATTTTGCAAATAGGTCTATAAACGGCAGAGTTTTCCAGAGCATTCAAAAATCTCCGCGTTGGTGTAAAATACTATAAGTACCTTTTATATGTGATGATGTATGGTGTGGTGGTGGTGGTGGTGGTGGTGATGATGATGATTACTCTAATTGACATGGTGGTATATGTTTGCAGTTCTTTAAACAACGCCGAAATCCCCAAACATGTAACTATTAGGAGTCAGGAGTTCTGTTCTGTACTTTTGGATCCAGGGTATACCTTGGAGCAAAATCTTACTTTTTGGTAGCTTGGACTACTTCAGAAAAGTTTGAATGTGATTACATTGTTAACCACATTTCTAGCAGCACCTCTTAAATTTACATTAGCGTTATCGCCAGTGAAAGACATGCACTTTTCTTTTAAATTATTCTTTTCAAGCATCTTCAGAAGATGATTGTCAATGGTTATCATTGACTATTTATTGACATGAACAAAAATCCGGTCTCGAATGAAATCCGGGTGGAGTCCGGTCTATATCCTTAAAATCCGGTCTAGACCTAGGATTTATCCGGCCTAGACCGGATTTATCTGGTCAGATGGTAACCCTAACGTTATTACAATATAAAAAAAATATGAAAACGATTCAACTGCTAAAAACAACGAGTTGCACTCCGGAAGTGCCGGGAGAAGTCAAAACTTGAACATTAAATTGGAAGAACCGCCATCTAGGTTAAAAGATACGAATTAAAATAGTTTCATGCTCGCGTAAGGGAACTAACACCCGTATCATTAGTTGTTTCCTCAAATCCGCCTCGACTCAACCTCAACTGAGGTATCCTTGAGAAGTTCCTCGAGTTTGGTATTCTTAAACGTAATTTCTACCTCAGCTGTTTGCTCCTCCAGTAAGGTTGAGTGGAGGTATGACGTAATAGATAATAATCATAGAAAATATATTTTTTATGTTAACACCAATAGTTACCAATACAACTGGATCCGAATTTGACAAAACGATAAAATAACCCTTTGTTATCTTGTATTATCGTTTTCGCAACGCTTTAAGTAATCGTTTAATGGCCCACCCTTTGGTAGCCCCCTGTTATTTCCACGAATTGGTAGGTTTAAAAGTGGTAAAATGACTTCTACTCGAAATAGACGTTTGATTTTCGTGTCGAAATAGACGCTCGAGGGAGCCTCAATGTACGTCCTGAGGTACCTTAAGTTTGACAGTTGATTCCTCGACTTGCATAAGGAAATTCCTCAAGTCGAGGGAGTTTTGTTGAACTAATGATACAACTTTTGTGGATTGAGGTTGAGTCGAGTGGAGAAAATCTCGAGGAAACAACTAATGATATGGGTGTAAGACACCAAACAGTTGCAAGTTGCATGTTACGAATTTTCGATGTCACGTGTCCTGACGCGAGTTTAACATTTTTTATCCCAAGACCAATAAAAGTGCACAACGCCGCTAAAGAGGTTTTCACCATCACATTTATCATCATATTGCTCACGATCATATTCATCATCATCGCTAACTTCCTTTTATTGTAAAGGTGAATACAGCCTACCGTAGTATAGCGCATAATAGTTATCACCGAAATTGCTAGACTTATAAAACAAAATACTTTTTTTAAGTAAGGCCCGAATTTTCAAACAGTGAGCAGATGATAATGATGAAAAGCTTTCAAACAAGTCATACTTAAAATACCTCTCTGTTTTTGTAGGGGGCTAAAAACGCAATTTTACATATGACCAATAGACTCAATACGATCTCAATTTTAGTTTATAACAAGCCATTTTCTTTTCACTAAAATATCGCCTAAATTGTATGTTATCTATACTAATCTATACGAATATAATAAAGAAGAAAAGTTTGTTTGCATCGAATAGGCCCTGAAACTACTGGACTGATTTTGATGAAATTTGGCACAAATGTAGAGTAGACCACGGGGAAGGACGTAAGCTCCCAACTAACATTTTGGTTATAAGAATAAGCGCTAAATGAGCTACTTAAGAGAAACTTAAAAACCTAAGGTTCTATAAAAGGTCTAACAACTAGTGGTATAGCGCGCTAAAACTATAACCCTGGATTGCGCCCACAATTTTAGAGCTTAAAGTGACATAATAGTTGTAGAAAAGTGATAAAAAGGTGGGAATAAAGAATTACAATAGTGCTATTGAGGTAGTATTCACCCCCCTTATTAATAAACTATGATTAGCGTCAGAACAACTTTACTCCAAGACTTACGCAAAGATTAGGCAGTTATGGTATTAATAAACTAGGAGTAAGGACGGAGTTAACTAATCAAAATTTACTCCCGGAGTAAAAGTTACTCCGCGGAGCCACATGGTTTAACGCTTGAGTAAGCATAGATTTGTATTGTATTTCCAACTTCTATTAAGATATATACCTATACTAAACATAACCTAAATATATTTTCATATTTGTTTGGTGTTCGTTCAAGTACTTACTAGTGTCCGATTTTGTAATTTTTATGGATTAAAATGAATAGAGATTATTTCATTGACGATTTGAGAATGATAGAAGGAATTGAAGAAATATTACCATTAATAAGGCATGTGAAATTGTATAAACCTCGCAATAACCATTTTTATATAAATATAACATTTTATATAAAATAGCACAAATTCTAAAATCACTATTTTGATTTCAACAAGAGAAATACAGAATTTACAAACGTATGTTCGCTTGTGATAGTTATGATTGTCAAATAAGTGTCAAATTTCAAAATTTAGCTAACTGTCAGTGTCTTTTTAATCGACATTTCATTCATTTTAGTTCATTTTGTTCATTCTTTTCATGTGTGTTGCCATAACATACACCTTAATCTCAGTGTAAGAATTGTATTGTTACTCCGAACCTACTTCGTATTTATTAATACCGTTATTAACACGTAGCTATTCTGTGACTAATCTAGAATTAACTACTCCCGGTGTAACTTTGGAGTAAGAGAAGAATAAGCAATTTTTATTAATAAGACTGTAGGTGTATTATAAGCTATACACAGGTTACAACTACACCCTTTAGTAATAAATAATTTATAAAATTCACTCAATTAGCTTTTTTAACAACATATGAGTGCTCCTATGATACTATTTATAGCTCGATTGTATATTGTGCATAATATGTAGTAATAAACATCACCCAAAGTTTTTTTTTACTTTACGTTTCTATTACCGTCAAAAATAATAAAATATAATAGCAGTGCGCATATTCCGACAATCATGGCCGACATCAATTTATAATTTTATACATTATCGGTTTCATAATTATGAATTCTGCCTGCGGTGATAAGTATTCTGTGATAATATATACTAGTTTTCATCTCAATTTTGAAGCGCCTCAAAAATAAACAACATTTCATATTATTAGGTAAAATAAATCACTGCCACGGCATTTTTTTTCAAATTCAAATTCAAATTCAAATCATTTATTGCAAGAATGTGGTTTGTCATGAGGTCTTACAAAATTACAATATTAAAAGATACTACATTCTGCCATCAGAATGGCGTTTGCAAATCATAACCATGCAGGTGTAAGAGTAAACTTATAGTAAATCTAGTTAAGCCTTCATTTTAAAATTAAATTAAATCTTATATAGTCATAATAAACATTAATTCAAATTAATTAATTTACAATTATAAGAAAAAAATATATAAAATGTTAGATAATATAGGTCAACTTATTTTGTCATCAACACCATTGAATCACAATAATATCATACAATCATCGTAAAATCTAATAAATTTATTAATATCACGTGAAAATAATTATGATGTCATGTAAATAGTCAAATTGTAGTAAATATCTAGTAACAATTATTATTATAAATTACATCTTTAAGATTTTCAGTAATAAATTAGTCAATAGTCAATAATAATTAAAGTTACACATGTCAAATAATAATAATATTTATAATTAATTAATTATGCACAAAAAGATCATCAACACTGTAAAAGCATTTATCTATTAAGTATTTTTTTAATTCATTTTTAAAATTTTGAATGCTGTCTATTTCTTTAAGATGTCGTGGTAAAATATTATATATTTTAGTTGACATGCCGAAAATACTCTTTCTAACTAGTGTAGTTTTAGATTCTAGACAACATAATTTATGTGCAAGCCTTTTGGTATTGAATCGGGTGAATAAAGAAAGTCACTGTAATAATACACAATACTTCTTGCACTATTTCTACTTTAATAAATATTTTACATTAATTTTAATATATTACACGACCGGTTTCGACAACGTCATCATCAGGTGTAGGTAGATTCTAATTGAATCTACCTACACCTGATGATGACGTTGTCGAAACCGGTCGTGTAATATATTAAAATTAATGTAAAATATTTATTAAAGTGGAAATAGTGCAAGAAGTATTGTGTATTATTACAGTGAAACATGAATTTCCACCAAGAACCTACAGTACAATCAATAACATGAATAAAGAAAGGTTTGTTCGTACAAATAAGGCTACTTCATATATGTACAGGCATGGAAATGTAAGTAGTTTATATTTTTTAAAGTAAGGTTGGCAGCTTTCAATTGTACGTATATTTGCTATAGCACGAATACATTTCTTTTGCGCCTTAAAAATGTCTTCACGCATTGTGGAATTGCCCCAAAATATTATGCCATATCGCAGAGTAGAAACGACAAATCCATGGTAGGCCATAAGCAATGCTTTTTCATTAACTACTTTTGAAGTAGCAAATAGGGCATATGAAAACTGATTAATTTTTTTACATATGTATTCTGAGTGTGTTTTCCATTTAAGATCCTTTTCTATATATATGCCTAGAAACTTTTTATTTTAGTTGTGGTTGTAAATAACAATTCTCAGTACGTCTATGTATATTTTAATTGAAAACAGTAAATAATGTAAATCAATAAGTCGGAAAATAATATTTTGACCATAAATTTACTTTTAAAATTTTATAGGTTATGTTTATTTAATGGCGTAAAATCTATATTACCTAAGGTTCCTGATAACTCTTTTATTCCTAACACAGTGTTAAAAAAACTATAGCTAGCTTTTTAATGCCACTTGGACTTTTATAATGTGGGAG
The DNA here is from genome assembly GCA_905404095.1 of Glaucopsyche alexis. Classification (NCBI taxonomy): domain Eukaryota; kingdom Metazoa; phylum Arthropoda; class Insecta; order Lepidoptera; family Lycaenidae; genus Glaucopsyche; species Glaucopsyche alexis. The sequence goes on along the minus strand of FR990054.1, from coordinate 1,252,883 downwards.
TAAATCCTATTATACAACCTGTAATGATTTAAAGGTGGTTTCTGACACTTGCAGCATCTAGCTCTATAATACCTATAGTTATCACTTCTTTAACTTTTATAGCTCTATAATACAAATAGTTATTACTACTATAACTTTCTTTTAGCTCTAAGGGCTCCATAGAACTCGTTAGGTGGTACAAGGTATTCCATTTAAGAACTTAACCGTTTGTAAGTATTAGCAGACACCCTACCATTGGTGCTAGTGTTTTACGTTTCCTAAAGATGTAAGAGTAAGTTATACAAAAGTTCTGAAAAACTCCAAGCTAGCACCTTAAGTTATATATTTTTCCTTTATTTCTATTATGCCTCTTGGAACTCTAATTATTTATTCCTAACGCCGCAGTAGAGTCTAAAGCTATTATCGAAGCTCTTATAATATGTCATTTATAATACTCTAAGTGTCAAAAAAGATTTCCCTTAGCGCCAAAATGTTAGTTGGGCTACTTTTTAACGTGGATAAACGTACGGTTTCTGCGAAATTAACTTTTGCGCGCACAAAGTATAATTAAAAATAATTTTAAACCCGAAAGCTTACAGGGTATCAAGAAATTACAGAGCACTTAGTATTATATGACTCCGACTCGAAGAAACAATTTCTTATTCAACTCTTGCGATCTCCGAGAGACACGACGCTAAGTTTGACTTTAGTTTAAACGTGGATAACGCTTTGTATCGAGTTGCATGTTAGCTCCATAAATACATTACACTCGGAACGTAGACAACGTAATTCGTAGTAAATTCACAGTCGGCTGGAGTTACTTTGAATTTTGTAAAAGTTAACGTTACATTATAATATGACTAGGTGATGCCCGCGGCTCCGCCTCGTAAGTACAGTAACCCACGGGAACTGTATATGTTCCGCGATAAAAAGTGGCCTATGTTCTTTCCCGTGCTCTACGTTATATCTGCGCCAAATTTCACGATAATCGGTATAGTAGTTTTTATGTGAAACTGTAAATAAAGTATCCCACGGGAATCGTACATTTCTCCGCGATAAAAAGTAGCCTATGCCCTTTCTCAGGCTCTAGACTATCTGTGTACCAAATTTTATTTGAATCAGTTCCATAGTTTTGGCATGAAAGACGGACAAACATACACACTTTCCCATTAATAATATTAGTATGGATGGCCACACTCAGAGACTCAGAATTATATTAATATTATACTTACGTACAGAGAAACAGCTTTCATAGATCGATCTAAATTTGAACATTTTGACGTTTCCTTCAACGGCCCACAATTTTCCACACAATCGTGTACACACCGTATGCTTGTAGTGGTGTAATCAAATCGAAAGCTAACTATGTAGCTGTTTACCTGTTCCTCTTTCTTTAATCTGTGCTGGTAGCTCCGCTGATGTTGCGGTTATAAATGAGTGATATACAGTTATATTATACAATCTGTCTGTTCGTTTCCTTTTCTTTTGTTAACCGGTAGTAGGCATTATATGACACTATTTTTGTGCTCTAAAACCTAAATTAAAAAACATTCTAATCCAGGGTTTGAGGGTTTATCAACAATTTACAATTTAATACTCTGGGTTTTCATATTTGATGACCCCTATGAAACCTATTTAGGGCTAGATTCCTAATACTTAATATTCAAGACCTTAGGGTCAAGAGATTTGCAGGTCAATAGGGTATGCCCTCAGGACGTTAAGGGCATATTAATCTGACCCTTAGCACGATACTTCCACCCTAGTTGCGGCACGAAGGGTTTACTTCCGGATATTAAGGTCGGTACATGCTATAAAATAGCCCCTTATGGTTTAATTGTTAATCCCTTGAGTTGATAAAGAGTGCAGGGGATTTAGTCAAAATACCTACTTTAATTACAATGACGAAGTTTGAAAATCTATACATACACACTTTATTCTATAAGAACTTTTGCTATCGTCCTGAAGTTGTGTTTGTATTAAAGTAGTTATAAAAAGTATATAATGTATTAACATTGACATTGACATGACATAATAATTAGTCAATAAGACATTGGTCTTATTGACATAATATTATGTCACATGCGGCGCCTGTCGATTGCCTATCGAGATAGAATAATTTAATCCCATCTAACTTATGAAGCATATGCAAAAACCAAGACGGCGATCTCACAACATTTACACTTTATCTAAGACCCAGACCCTTTAGTCAAGTGATCATCGCTAATTACGAAGATTAAATCGGGTCTGAATGGAGTATCTCTACTTAGAAATTTGAACTTTCAAGAAAATCATACATCAGCAATCTTTTATGCTATTTCCGTCCAATTTTTGCGGGAAACATTACACAAATGAAACGGGGCGACCTTTTAACGCTCTTTTGGAATTCATCCATTAGCGCGAGATTGATTGGACATTGGGCTCTCGGGAAAGAGGGCTCTGGACACTCGGAGAATTGAGCTCAGTTTGAGAATTGGGTTTGCGATATTGGGGGTGTTTAAAGAAGTAAAAGGTCTTTAAATACCTCCAAAAATGTGAAGATTGAATATAAAATCATTGTATCTACTTGCTTAGTCATAAGTAATACCAAAGAATGTGCGGCCGCATTCAGTGACAATTATACTTACATAAGGAGTCATTTAGTAGAGATTTTGACAGAAACTGTATGGACTTTATGTCAAAGTCTCTACTAAGTGTCTCCTTAAGTAAGCATCAAAAGTCTCTAAGTGCGGCCGTAGGTGTTTTGCAATGTTAAACATTTGATAAATAAGTGATTTAAACTAGAATAATTTGTGAAATTATACCAAAGTCAATTTTAGCAAATTGTGTTAGTTTTATTGTTTACAGAGATTTTGTAAAATTATTCAAAACGAATGGTCCTCCTACTTGATGACTTTTATATTAATAACATTTGCGTAGGTAATTACAGGGGTGCCACAAATTAAGACGACCATGCGTCAGACGCGCGCGAGACCGTCCCAAATAAATCCTCATTAATACCACATTTCGTCTTTAAGAGACAGTGAGTTGGCACGAAACGTATCATTTCGTATTCCGGTGGAAGCGCCATGAAACTTGAATAAAGCCACAATGCTCAATTTGTACAGTCGCCGTTGTTTCACGCTTGTACAGTCGTTGTTACTCGCCCAAACGAACGATATTGTTACCGATTTTTGAGCTCTTTTATGCAATTTCTTTATCAATGATACTCGTATTGTGTTGTGTAAAAGACAGTCCGTACGTATTTATTTTCAACTAGATATTGCCCACGACTTTGTGCATGCAAAAGTGAATTCCGCAGAAACCGTACATTTTACCGCAATAAAAAGTAGCACATATCCTTCCCCGTGGCCTACTCTATATTTGTGGCAAATTTCATCAAAATTAATCCTGTAGTTTCGGAGCCTATTCAATGTAAACAAAGAACCAAATCCTTCCTCTTTACAATATTATAAGTGTAGAATATAGAATGTAGAATATAAGTAATTAATATGATAATATTTGATCGCAGTTGATATATTTTCGTTGTTTAAATTTGAGAGCTACCAGAAAATACAGACTGATCAAATCCTAATAAAATGTCTTCAACATTTTACTAATATTATGATGTATCCTTTTAATAGAAATAACAACCTTTTTGTGGCCTCTATCGATCAGTGTCCTCTGTCCATCACGCCGGTCTTATTACACAAATTGTCACCCGTCTTGACAGATGTGTTCCACAAGATGGCCGCCTCACAAGATGGCGGATTCCGCGCCAACTACTCGCTATTGTATCGCGTTAGCACTGAAACGGGTATAATGGCCTTGTGTTTGAATCAAGTAGTAAGACATAGTTTAAGTTGTTTCGTCGTAAATTATCCTTACTAATATTATTCATGCGAATGTTTGTATGTATGGATGTTTGTTACACTGTTACCAAATAACTACTGAACCAATTTTAATGAAATTTGGTTTTTATTCTAGATCAGGGTTTCTTAAAGTGGGGTCCACGGACCACCAAGGGGTCCGTAATATGTGTGCCAGGGGTCCACAGCGTTCTGAAGATTAATGAAAAAAAAAATTTGCAGTAAACTAGCACAACTGATCAAAGATGACTTACGGCCGTTTTCAATATTCTATCTATCCAAAATCCTTGCTACTAAAGGTAGGCAAATCTATCTTTTTGTCCTTACTTGCGTTTCAATAACCTACTGGCAGTAGGCATTTCCTGTCGAAGCAGCACATCCTATCTACGGAAGTAGAAGAAGAACGAAGACGGATAGCCTACTACAGATTTGTAAGTTCATATAAATGAAATCCAGATAGCTATATCTGCATTTCAATATAAGTTTCAACTTAATCTCCGGTAGGCCGAGCTTACCGAGATAACGTAATTTGCTTATCTGCCAAAATCGGGCGTTTTGCCGAGGATAGCAATGTGTACCTTGTTGTTCATGTATTATTTTTATGATATTTCGGTTCTTAATGTGTATGTAATTATTATTTTAATATTTGCGCAACAAAATGTTGCCAGCATTTTTATGGCAGTGTTAGAATACCTTGATGCTGCTGTTCTCCTTCACAAAACTGCTTTAACTTGAGTATCATATATTATGTCTCAGGCAGCACATTTTACAACCTCAAGCATTGTACAAATAACAATTTTCCAAATTTTGTTTCACTAATAACTGTGAATTTGGAGACATCTTCGACTTCTACTAGGTATCGACTATTGACCACTATAATAATAATATAATAATATCTATGGACGCTTCACACCACGTCAATCTGATCCCGTGGTAAGTTCTCGAAGAACTTGTGTTACGGGTACCAGACAACGGAAATATATTTAATAATTTTATACTATACACATATTTAAGATTTTTATTATATTATACACATATTTAATTGACCACTGTTTAAAGATTTCAAAACTCAAGTTAAGCTATCACGCAGTTACATTTGAGAAAACAAATCTTGCATTAGAAAGTTACGGACATTTGAAGTACGGTTTTCACCATACTTCAAATGTCAGTCATATTGTTTTCACCATTATTCGAATATCAGCCGTCTTTTTTTCACGATACTTCAAATTTCATAATGGCCCCAAAAATCTCAAAAGTGGGGCCAAATAACTGGAGACACTTTTTTACCTCAACATGCCTCGTCTAACATATATACACAGAATACAGAAATCATCCAGAAGCCGTCAACACGCTTGAAAGTGAGGCCGTCACGACCACTCCAAATTGGAATGGTTATCCACACATAATAATATGTTGCCACAGAATAACGGAATATTTTACCCAACTTTTTTTCAATAATTTTTTATTGAATTCCTAATTGTCGTAATATAACAACGCGATTTGTTTTGTAAGTGTAAAGAGAAAAAATTAAAAAATGCGGGCGGGGCGGTGTTTCGCCATGGTTTTGGACACAGTGCGCTGCATACAAATGTGATCGAATACTCATTCTGCATGTTTTGAATTCTGTGCATATATAACATGTCTTTGCCACTGTCATATTTATCAATTTAAACCTATCGTAATATTATTAACTAGATGTCGCCCACGACATCGTACGCGTGAAAGTTAATTTCTTAGAAACCTTACATTTTTCCTCAATAAAAAATAGCCTATGTCTTTCCCCGTGGTCTACTCTACGTCTGTGCCAAATTTCATCAAAATCGGTCCAGTAGTTTCGGAGCCTATTCAATGCAACAAACAAACAAACAAGCTTTTCCTCTTTTTTATAAACTAGATGTTGCGCGCGACAAAAAAATCCCGCGGTAACCGTACACTTTGCCGCGATAAAAGGTAGCCTATGTCCTTCCTCGTGGTCTATTCTATATCTGTGCCAAATTTCATTAAAATCAGTCTAGTAGATTCAGAGCCTATTCGATGCAAACAAACAAACTTTTCTTCTTTATTATATTAGTATAGAATATGTATAGATTTCACCAAGGTGTCGCAAGTCGCAACTGGCGATCGTAAGTATTGGCGTTCGAAATTCAAAATTATACCTGATATTATTCGTCTGTGCAAGCCACATACTTTGCTCGCTCTTTTATCGTGTATACTCTTTCACACATCGTCTGTGATTGGTTAAGCAGAAATAGCAGATTAATTTTAAATTTCAAACTACGAAATACTATTCTATTTGATTTGAAAAATTATTTTCAACTTTTACAGAATTTGTTAACTCATGTTTTGTTATTTGCAAAAAAACTGTAATTTTTAGTGAAGTGAACCAACATCGTAGGTGTTGAGTGAACTCGAAATCATATTTATTATGATGAAACAGTGATTTTTATAAAAACTTCATGTATATTATCCACTGTTTATACATGCTTTAACTCAAAGAATATCGGTGAGTATTTGTATAAAATTTTACCATATTTTAACTTCTCGTTTTATTGAAAAGACATAACGAATCCTGCAGAAGGAACAAAAAGTTTTTCTGTGTTCCTGGGTCATGGATGTGTATTAAATATGTGTATAATATAACAAAAATCTTAATAATAAAATGTAATATAATTTCATAATTTGCAGGTATTGGATTCCAATTTCAAGGGCACGCAATAATAATTATGACAACATGAACATATTTCAAGATTCTCATTAGTATAACGTTACGTTACGCCGCTGTCAATTATTAATGGCCTGCTAGGCCTACAAAAGTGTCCCTACCTATTTTGCACCAAAGGATAACCGCTGAAGTTAATCAGGATATTATGTTGTTTAATAATGTGGTAATCTGAAATATTTTGGTTACCAATCTTTAGCCCTCGTATACACGAGAGTTTTTTTTGTGGACAGGAAAAACTGCACTGTAAATAGAACTCCGCGCCTAAACTACAATAGAGCTGAAAATCGAAGTGTCAAGTGTACACGGTTTTTAGCTGTGTCGTATCAAAGTTCTATTTAATATAGTGTAGTTTTTTCAGTCGCGATCACATAAAAACGCTCGTTGGAATGTAGCCTTACTTTTGTATTTTTTTAATGCAATAAAAACGATCGAATTATAGTTGTTTTGTTGTTTATTGTTTTATTTTCCCTTTTTAACGTAATAATTGGGACCTAAATAAAAAATTGAAAACAATAACCTACGTACAGTTTTTTTTTATTCTAGGCTTGAATCTTTTGCGCTTTAGAAGATAATACGTAAAAAAGCTAATAGAAAAGCTTTTTTTATTCCGAGTGCCACCTAAGTTACGTAGTATAGTTACATTCTCTCTGGATTTAACAACTGATATTAAGGCTACGTTCCCTCGAGCAGTTTTCAAAAAACAAAAAAGAAATACTCGTGGGAATGTAGCCTTACTTATGTATTTTACTTTCTTTAAAATGCAATAAAATGATTGCATTATAGTTATTTTGTTGTTTTATTTAACTTTTTAATACAATAAAATCGACAAAATAATATGTACCCAACGTATTTTTTCATTTCAGACTTGAATCTATTGCACTTTTATTTATAATGGTTATTTTCTACGTAAAAAAGCTATGTTATAATTTTGAAGTTCGAACATATTTTTTAAATTCGGAGTGCCACTTCTTATTACGTAGGTAGTGTAAAGTTGCTCTCTTTGCTTCGAAATTTGATTTCATTTAAAAATTTACATTCCTTTTCACGCGACTCCTAGCATCAATCTGTTATATTTCACTATTGTATTTAATAAAAAAACATGATAACTATAGTAAAAAATCATCCCGAGTTTTGATTCTCAATTTAAAGACAATATTTATGGTCTTAACTAATAAATATATTAATTGCAAAATAAATATATAATGTTTTCAAACATGAATCGTTATGTAGTTAGCATGGAATGAAACATTTCAAAAGGCTTGCATAGGCGAGAGAGACGGATGCTATTCTTCAATGGTGATTGGACAAGAATAAATAGGTCCTATCTTTGATTGTGAAACGCATTTCCTATCTATTTTTAATCATAGATTGGCTATCTATTGTTAATTGTAGATACGATATTGAAAACGGCCGTAAATTGACATGAGATCAAAAGAACTGTTGAGAGCTGAATTTCATGCAAAAGGTCTTGGTGAATGGTGTTCTTTGAGTCATTGAGTCAAGCTTACCCTCTTCTGGTCAAACGAGCTATGTCCGTTCTGATACCTTTTGCTACTACGTATCTTTGTGAGGCAGGGCATGCACCTTGCCTTATCGAAGACGATCCCATAATTTAAAGTGCTCATTGAGGCCAAACAACAGCATCCAATTTTCAATTTCTATTTAACAATTTTAATTTAATTAAGTTAAGCATTAGTAAGTGAGAGTAAATTACCAATACCCCCCCCCCCCCAAGGGGTCCGTGGAATTTCAGAAATTCTGAAAGTGGTCCGTGACTGCACTTAGTTTAAGAACCACTGTTCTAGATTAATATATAGGCTATTTTTTATTTCAGCGAAATGTATGCACAGGCCCACGGCACAGACTAGCGGGTGTGCATACGTTTATTGTACACACTAATACTACGATATGATATACATCTTATCAGTAAGTATATAAGGGTAGTCTGGCAGGCCTTGGGTAAACGCCGGATAGTTGCCCCACTTTAAAAAAAAATCCTTGTAGTTAGTAAAATTAAACAAATTGAGAATAATTCCACGTGTTCATCAAAAGGTAGGTCTTTCTTTAATCCTTTACAATACCAAATTTTTGTAAGCCTAATTAATACCAATTTTGAGTAAATCCATTTTCACTGGACCTCTAAATAAGGGGATAGTTGCCTCCTATAGCGAATAGTCGCCTAACGTTACAAATGCATTTGTTTATTTTTTACTCCGTAGTTAGAAAATTAAACAATCTAATATTTATTTTACTTAGAACTATATATGTTTAAAGTTTTAATTACTGCAATTTAAAAAAACGAATAATAAAATAAATTTGTCTTTACTTGTTTAAACAATCGAATATTATTTTAGTTAAAACTATATTTTTATAATTATGATCACTGCAAAAGTTTAAAAAACAAACAATAAAATCAATTTGTTTTTACCTGTTTTACAATGTATAGGTTTATTTAGTTGCGGATAGTTGCTCCTAGAGCAGCTCTAGGGGCAACTATCCTCTGAAAAGATAAGGGCGACTATCCGGATACTTGCCTTTACTATTTATAAAATAAATGAAACCTTTTCTATTAAACTTCACCTTTAATGCATACAAAGTTAACAAAAAAATACTGGAATAAAATATTAAGTAGAATTGACTTGCCAGTATAATTATAACGTCCGTCTAATGGGGGATTTACATGGGTGACTAAAGCCGCACGATTTCAGCCGCACGGCGAAAATCGACCGTGTAAATGGCAATTCGGCGAGGCCGCAAGTGACTAAAGCAGCAAGCCCCAACTTTTGTAGCGTTTACACGGGTGACTAGCCGCACGATTTCCGCAGCACGGTGAAAATCGACCGTGAAAATTCCAATTCGGCGAAGCCGCGAGTGACTAAAGCCGCAAGCTCCAAAGTTGGGTATCATTCGACTTTCGCAGCACGGCGCTCAGCTCGGCGGAACGCGGCGGGCAAAGAGTAAAAAATATATGTATAGGAACGTACATAGGAACGTACAGGATACGTACAGAGGAACAGCTTTCATAGAAACTTCTAAATCGATACAAATTTTGTAAGGGATGTCATAGAAGAAAAGGGTAAATTAAAGTCTAGCGTTGGTACAGTTATTGAGAAAGTCTTATACACACCACAACCCAGCATCGAACCTGCACCAGCACGTGTGTGACTCAAGGGGTCTTTTCACTAAACTGTAATAATTATAATAAAGCAAGCCTATTATTGTTTATATATTATATGAGACATTTTAAATATTATTTTAATGTTACCCGACTGCGCGACGCAAAGGAGTAGTAATGTGCTTATTAGCCTTCGAATGTATATACCTACATAATATGTATGTGGATTGTACCTTTGGCCACTATTTAGACCAAACGCGTAGGCTCATTTCTTTACTAACTACCGTATACTTTCTATATATTTATATTTTTTATACTAGAAACTTTTTCATTGTTAGGTATTCAATATAATTATATTTAGGTCAAAAGTCCCGACTACTGGACTGATTTTTTCTTTTCGTTTTTACGCAGTCGGGTTTTCTTTTATTTTTTCATACACTTGCCATTTGCAAATTTTAAATCATACAAAAGTATATGATTTTTAGGGCCGATAGTTTAATAAAGCACTTATTATACTCAGATACAAAAAGAGGTCATGTTTAGAATAATTTTTCTGGTCTTCTGTACCTTAGGGGTCGTCCATTAATCACGTGATGCCTAAAGGGGGAGGGGGGGTCCGAAAAAAAACACCAAGTATCACCAGGGGGGGGGGGGGGGGTATAAGGAGACATCACGTGTTTTAATTTTCGAATCTAGTCTATGCATACCGAAACTATTTTTGGTTGTAGATTCGTAGTGTTGTTTAAATACTTACAAAACAAAGGACTCGTATAGTTTTAATTGCTTAAATTATTCGATTAAATTGTTTTTTTAAGTTAAAATTTTTCTTCAAACATGACCTGCTTACTATGTAAAAAAAAATACACGTGATCTTAGATGGGGGAGGGGGGGTAGTATAAAACCTCACCACGTATCACCAGGAGGAGGGGAGGGGTCTAAAAAGTTGTTAAAAACATCACGTGATTAATGGACGGTCCCTTATTTGGTGGCTTACTCTGTGGCTCAGTGGTTCAGCGCTTTGGTGCTCAAGCCGGAGGTCGCAAGTTCGAATCCTGCCGAAGGAACAAAAGTATTTCTGTGTTCCTGGGTCATAGATGTGTATTAAATATGTGTATAATATAATAAAAATCTTAAATATATGTAAGTATAAAATTATTAAATATACTTCCCGTTGTCTGGTATCTGTAGCACAAGTTCTTCGCATACTTAGCACGGGGCCAGTTTGACGTGGTGTGGAGCGTCGATAGATATTATTATTATTTTTGTTTAAATTTACCCAATAACAGCGGATTTATTGACCTTAAAATTGTATTATAAGAATCTAACAATACACAGTGTTTTAGAAATCCTCAAAATCGGAATTCGGACATTTCTAAACTAAGCCCATAGGTCGATGCCGTCTTGTATTCTAAACTTAAGAGTAGAACACCCGTGTACCAATTCTACTTAGTTTTTGAGATAAATAATTTGGAAGATGGTCATTTTTTCAAGTCATCGATTCATAAAATTAATTTATTACGTCAATTGCGAGGCGTTGTAAACTTGTTATATACTTTGTTCAATACACCAGTTAGATGCGCATTTATTACACTTTATTACGTTTCTGCCACTTGAGTCCTTTTAGAGATAATTAATTTTTTTCACTTTTCAAACTTTATTTTTTTTCTTCGATACTAAGTTGTTTCCGCAATTGTTTTTTATACTAAACCATACTTTGTCATAGTTTCTTTGTTCAGGATTTTTTTCTATTGCCAATCAAACTAGAAATGGGAGAAATAAGCATTCTTTTATTTTTAATTAGCCCCTGACCTATTTTTAAGAGCAAAGTTTCATATACCATAGATTTTACGAAAATAAAAAATTCATAAACTCCGATGAAAAGTTGTGTGGAGCGCGGGAAGGGGTCCACCCTAGTTAGGCAATTGCTAAAACCCCGTGGTTATACATACAACCCGGAGGAGCGGAGATGAAGCATCACGGAGCCGATCAGGACCCATGCCGCCGCTAGGCAATATCTATACTAATATTATAAAGCTGAAGAGTTTGTTTGTTTGTTTGTTTGTTTGTTTGAACGCGCTAATCTCAGGAACTACTGGTACGAATTGAAAAATTCTTTTTGTGTTGGATAGTCCACTTATCGAGGAAGGCTTTAGGCTATATAGCATCATGCTAAACTCAATACGAGCGGAGTACCAATCAAGAATGTTACAAAATCGGGGGTCTTTTTTTCCTTTTGAGAGCTTTCGCTACGTACGCTGCGGAAACGGTTAAAGTTTCGCTAAAATGATGTATGGCAGAATTGTTCCCCTTTAAAAGTTCTAAAAAAAAGTCCGCGACAGTATATGTCTATCTTTTAAGGTTGGCTCACTATAACCTTTTTATACTTACCAAATTTGTTCTAAAAGTAAGCATTATTTGTGAAGGTGTTTTCATAAAGATTATATTAATCCTTATCCAAGTAAATACGTTATTCATTACAAGCATTTAATCTAGAAGAAATTTGCCGTTTACATCATTTGATTTCAATGAGTATTTTAGAAGATATCGCAGTAATAAAATAATCATGCGCGCTATAGTAAGGCGCGCGGAGCGGGCGGGCAGTCGTGAGGTGGAAGCGCTTCTTCTACGTAAATGAAGTCGCGGGTAAATTTTAGCGATATCCCAAAGTAACTATTCCACGCGGACGAAGTCGCGGGGAAAAGCTAGTATTGTATATAATATATTGTAAAGAAAATAAAGAATGTTTGATTTTGATTGAATATTAAAAATATGTTATTTGTCGTCATGACAACCAACATTAATCAGTTGCAAGTTGTACACATCATAATCATCATCATCACAATTCTCAATCTCACATGACACAAGAAAATTTTTCGTACGTAATTCACATCGTGATTGAAGTATATTGTTTAACTACCATGAATAAAAATAACACCATCGAGTTTTTGGAATGCTATGAAAGGCATCCATGCTTATGGATTTATTGATTGGTTTCAATTTCGGCACGAACACCCATTCTGCTCAACATTTTCGAAGGAAATAACCAAGCCGCATGCTGCTTTAGTCACCCGTGTAAACGGGCTTGCGATTCGGCGAGGTGAGGCGATTTCTCAGACGGCTCGCCGCACGGCGAAAGCAGTCCCGTGTAAATGGCTCATTAGTCTCACCGTGTAAAATTTTTACTCGCATAGACAAACCGGGTGCGCCTACAATAATGATTTTTAGGGAATAAAAGTCTTCAGGGAAGGAACATCCAATCATATTCAAAGTCTATCGCAAAAGACATTCCTAACATAGCGAATTCAGAACCGAGGAAAGTATCCAACTAAGGCTGGGACTATATGCAACGGAATCCGGTAGGCCGTAGAGAATTCTGATCATTGGAAATAGAAATCTATGCTAATGCAATAGAGTTGAAAGTCGACTACATGAGAGTCGAGTTAAACGTCAATGTCATTTATGACAGCTCGACACCTGACACTTCAATTTTCAACTCTATTCTATTAGCGCAGAGTTCTATTTTCAATGCTCAGAATTCTCTACGGCCTACCGGATTCCGTTGCATATAGTCCCAGCCTAAGGCAAATATCCGGCTCTTACCCTATCTGTTATATTGTGATCTCAGTCCAAACCGCCATAGGCTCTTGAAATAATAGATTAGACATTTATGATGGCCATCTTTCACATTTGCATAAATGAAGACCTCTGTGGTTGAGCATGTTGGTGCTCAAGCCGGGGGTCGCGGGTTCGAATCCAAGAAAGTATTCCTGGGTAATACATATTTAAGACACATCCATGATTGTGTCTTAAATATGTGTTTAATGTAATAAAATTCTGTAATAAAATTATGTGTGGTATCAAACGCTTAAAATCTGGGGGCACGGCAGTGCATCCGCCAAAGTCGAGCGCGAAGCAAACACTGCCGTACCATCCTTTACTGGAACCATTTCGCCGCATTTTCAGGCCCCTATTTAAGAACCTCTGGATAAGACCAGAACGCAGAAATTTTCGTCATCCAGTAAGCTATAATCACATACTTAAAATCCAAAATTTCAAGTCTGTAGGTCATTTAGTTCCGAAGTTAAGCGAAAGCAAAGTTTCGCATTTACGACACTCACTCACTCACTCACTCACTCACTCATGATCATCAAAATAGAACTAGTACTTCCCATAAACTCAGAGAGCTGAAATTTGGTACAGAGTTAGGGTTTAATGGCCACATAAAGGGAAAACTATAAAAACTAGGATAATCGATCTGGGGGCACGGCAGTGCCCCCGCCAAGTCAAGCGCGAAGCAAACACTGCCGTAATGGGAACCATTTCGCCGCATTTTCAGGCCTCTATTTGAGAACCTCTGGATAAGACCAGAACGTCGATCTGGGGGCACGGCAGTGCCCCCGCCAAGTCGAGCGCGAAGCAAACACTGCCGTACCATTATTTACTGGAACCATTTCGCCGCATTTTCAGGCCCTTATTTGAGAACCTCTGGATAAGACCAGAACGCAGAAATTTTCGTCATCCAGTAAAGTATAATCACATACTTAAAATCCAAAATTTTAAGTCTGTAGGTCATTTAGTTCCGAAGTTAAACGACAGCAAAGTTTCGCATTTATGACACTCACCCAGTCACTCACTCATGATCATCAGAATAGAACTAGTACTTCCCATAAACTCAGAGAGCTGAAATTTGGTACAGAGGTAAAGTTTAATGGCCACATAAAGGGAAAACTGTAAAAACTAGGATAATCGAAGATCTGGAGTACCTGGTGACCCTTATTAGAAAACACAAGAGCCCAACCAAACTATTAGAGATCGACATACTGCCTTTACAAAAAATATTCAACTTGGTGGGCCACTTCATTTGATGTCAAAAATCGAAGGTCTGAAGTATCTGATGAAGAACCCTCAGCTGGTCTCAGCTGATTAGAGATATGGTAATGACCCCTTCTACTATTGGTACATAAAATGTAAATACATTTTACGTGGTAGAGCCATGCTTCGGCACGAATGGGCCGGCTCGACCGGAGAAATACCACGGGCTCACAGAAAACCGGCGTGAAACAGCGTTTGAGCTGTGTTTCGCCGAGTGAGTGAGTTTACCGGAGGCCCAATCCCCTACCCTATTCCCTTCCCTACCCTCCCCTATTACCCTATTCCCTCTTAAAAGGCCGGCAACGCACTTGCAGCTCTTCTGATGCTGCGAGTGTCCATGGGCGACGGAAGTTGCTTTCCATCAGGTGACCCGTTTGCTCGTTTGCCCCCATATTTCATAAAAAAAAAAAATCGACTGTCATTGCAAAAATCCAGTGAAGTAGGACACATCTTCTAATTTAATCTAGCCCTAGCGTCCCACTGCTGGGCGAATGCCTCCCCTTCTGCTTTTAATACGCATATAAATGAAATTAAAGGAAAACTCTGGTTAAGACTGGACTGGCTTTTATACTTATACTTACAAGTTTACAAGAAGAAATAGTCGAACAATTAACTTTATTCTACTCGAACATTACACAAATTAAATAAACAAATTACACTAAAATCTAGTAAAATAAATCAATATTCCTACGTTTCTACAAAAAGAAGTGAAATCCCACCAAAAACATTCTGTAAAAAACTAGCCAAGTCTCGATGGAGCTGCTTGTTTATCTCTAAAAAGTAATGAAATCTAGACAAAGTCGTGCCAAGTCTAAGGATCCTTACTGCGATTTATTTATTATTATAGTTAATGTTGTGTGACTTGGCCGTTGAAGAGTACACAAGGGTACAAAAGGGGCTCCATGACACCATTGCTCCAATACATGTGTTATACAATCAACAACGCCTAAAATAAGACACTAGCGTCCAATTACCAATACCAGTATGGGCTATTATCTCGCTTAACAAACATAGGTAGTTACAACAGAATCTGATATAACATTAAGTGTAAACAAAATTGACTTGTACCCACTAACGTATAAAGAATATTCAACGGCCAAGTCACACAACATTAACTATAATAATAAATAAATCGCAGTAAGGATCCTTAGACTTGGCACGACTTTGTCTAGATTTCATTACTTTTTAGAGATAAACAAGCAGCTCCATCGAGACTTGGCTAGTTTTTTACAGAATGTTTTTGGTGGGATATATATTTCCGTTGTCTGGTACCCGTAACACAAGTTCTTCGAGAACTTATCACGGGACCAGATTGACGTGGTATGAAGCGTCCGTAGATATTATTATTATTACTAGTTGATGCCCGCGGCTCCGCCCGCGTAAGTACAGTAACCCACGGGAACCTTATATGTCCCGCGATAAGTAGCCTATGGTCTACTTTATATATCTGTGCCAAATTTCATGATAATCAGTTTAGTAGTTTTTACGTGAAACTGTTAATAAAGTATCCCATGGGAACCGTACATTTCTCCGCGATAAAAAGTAGCCTATGTCCTTTCCCGTGGTCTACTTTTTATCTGTGCCAAATTTCATAATAATCGGTTTAGAAGTTTTTATCACGTAAAACTGTAAATAAAGTATCCCACAGGAACCGTATAGCAATAAAGCAATCCCAGCAATAAAAAGTAGCTTATGTCCTTTCTCGGGATCTAGACTGTGTAGGTACCAAATTTCATTTCAATCGGTTCAGTACTTTTGGCGTGAAAGACGGACAAACAGACAGACACACACATTTTCCCGTTTATAATAGTATCTAGATAAACGACTTAAGTCGAATCAACGCAATTTATTATTAGTGTGGTCTCATTTAAAGCTCGTTTAGTCGTTGGACATTTTAAAGTTTGCAGCTATTTAACGGACCGACAATAATGGATGCAAATTATTTTCTTACGTGGGTAATTCCGTTTATTAGAAGGTCGCTAACTCGAAATCGATAGTATGTAAATAAGGTACGCTCAATTTTATGAATAAACATTGTTTAAGCGTAACGTCTTCTTTTTTATTCAATTTATTATTTAAATTAGTTCCGGAGCTCGAGTTTGCAACATTTTTCAGGGCGCAGTGACACACGATTTGGTTTTGGTTCAAACTTTGGTTATTTATCATTCAGACATCGCAAAAAGTAAGTTAACCAAACTGTGTTATAATGTTTGAAATCTACATTTTTAAAATGGTAATGATGTTTTTCCAGTGCAAAATTGTGTAAAATTGAATAAAAGCTTGTAAAATTAAACGTTCGCGTTCGTAAATAAATATCAGGAAGTGCTAGCAGGAACAATTGACAGCAATTTATAAAAAAAGGTGTAAAATATAACATAAATAAAATGCTAAAAGGTGGTTCTGCACAAGTTTCTTACGCCGGCCGCGCCGGTTCTCGCCGGATAAGTTCTCGGACCGGTGGTAGGTCATCATGTAGGACAATTCTAATTATTTAGTTAGTTTCTAACTATTTAGTTAGTTTTGACGACATCTGTGGCTCAGTGGTTCAACGCGTTGGTGCTCAAGCCGGAGATCGCGGGTTCGAATCCCGCCGAAGGAACACAAAGTTTTTCTGTGTTCCTAGGTCATGGATGTGTATTAAATATGCGTATAATATAATAAAAATCTTAGATATATGTATCGTATAAAAGTATTAAATATATACTTCCCGTTGGCTGGTACCTGTAACACAAGTTCTTCGGATACTTAGCACGGGGCTGATTGACGTGGTGTGAAGCGTCCATAGATATCTGGGGGCACGGCAGTGCACCCGCCAAAGTCGAGCGCGAAGCAAACACTGCCGTACCATCCTTTACTGGAACCATTTCGCCGCATTTTCAGGCCCCTATTTAAGAACCTCTGGATAAGACCAGAACGCAGAAATTTTCGTCATCCAGTAAGCTATAATCACATACTTAAAATCCAAAATTTCAAGTCTGTAGGTCATTTAGTTCCGAAGTTAAGCGAAAGCAAAGTTTCGCATTTACGACACTCACTCACTCACTTATACACTCACTCATGATCATCAAAATAGAACTAGTACTTCCCATAAACTCAGAGAGCTGAAATTTGGTACAGAGTTAGGGTTTAATGGCCACATAAAGGGAAAACTATAAAAACTAGGATAATCGATCTGGGGGCACGGCAGTGCCCCCGCCAAGTCAAGCGCGAAGCAAACACTGCCGTACCATTATTTACGGGAACCATTTCGCCGCATTATCAGGCCTCTATTTGAGAACCTCTGGATAAGACCAGAACGTCGATCTGGGGGCACGGCAGTGCCCCCGCCAAGTCGAGCGCGAAGCAAACACTGCCGTACCATTATTTACTGGAACCATTTCGCCGCATTTTCAGGCCCTTATTTGAGAACCTCTGGATAAGACCAGAACGCAGAAATTTTCGTCATCCAGTAAAGTATAATCACATACTTAAAATCCAAAATTTTAAGTCTGTAGGTCATTTAGTTCCGAAGTTAAACGACAGCAAAGTTTCGCATTTATGACACTCACCCAGTCACTCACTCATGATCATCAGAATAGAACTAGTACTTCCCATAAACTCAGAGAGCTGAAATTTGGTACAGAGGTAAGGTTTAATGGCCACATAAAGGGAAAACTGTAAAAACTAGGATAATCGAAGATCTGGAGTACCTGGTGACCCTTATTAGAAAACACAAGAGCCCAACCAAACTATTAGAGATCGACATACTGCCTTTACAAAAAATATTCAACTTGGTGGGCCACTTCATTTGATGTCAAAAATCGAAGGTCTGAAGTATCTGATGAAGAACCCTCAGCTGGTCTCAGCTGATTAGAGATATGGTAATGCCCCCTTCTACTATTGGTACATAAAAAAATCGACTGTCATTGCAAAAATCCAGTGAAGTAGGACACATCTTTTAATTTAATCTAGCCCTAGCGTCCCACTGCTGGGCGAATGCCTCCCCTTCTGCTTTTAATACGCATATAAATGAAATTAAAGGAAAACTCTGGTTAAGACTGGACTGGCTTTTATACTTATACTTACAAGTTTACAAGAAGAAATAGTCGAACAATTAACTTTATTCTACTCGAACATTACACAAATTAAATAAACAAATTACACTAAAATCTAGTAAAATCAATCAATTCAATTTCAATCAATTTATTCAAACACACACATAAAAATATATACAGAACAAATATACATTATTATATAATATATATCACGTAAATCCGATCCCGTGCTAAGTTGAACTTGTGTTACGGGTATCAGACAACGAATATATACCTATTTTTATACTATACACACACAATTCTAAACTATACAATACTATACATAAATCTTATTTTCTATATTATTCACGTTCACTCTTACACACACACTGTAGTTTATCACGTATTGTCTTTTTTCGGCGACGTGATGCGCGCTTCGTTGGGGAGCCTTCCCCGAAACCTCCGGTAGACTACGTCCGTCGGCCAGAACTCCTCCACCTCGAAGGTCGGTAGAAGATGCGTCGGTACTCTCACCACAAAGGAACTAAAGTTGACCTTGTGGCGAGACTCCAGACGCTCGACCCTTAAGGTGAAAGACGTCTTCTTTCGGATGTAGTCCACAACGTCCTCGACCGTCGTCGACCAGTGCAGGCGGGACACGTACAGCGGTGTCGCGCGTACTTCGCACCGCAGACGCTGCTCGGGTTCGCTGGGCGCGGTGCCGCGGTGGTTGCGGACGGCGGGCTTCCTCTTCTTTCTCCTCTCCACCAGTGTGAAGCCCTCCTCATCGCACCTCCTGCTCTCGTCCTTGACGGTTCGAAGAGGCTCAGCCTTGCGGCGCTCTTCCACCCCTCTTGTCTTCTTCCGCGGGGGTGCAGTGGGGCCAGCGACGATACTTGCGTAATTTTTCGGAGTCGCTGGTGTCCTCGGTTTCGGCTCAACCGCAAGCGGTGAGCAGTCAGCGGCGGTTGTTGACCCGTCGGATTTTGCTGATGAGCAAAACGTGTCAGCTTGCGCGCCGCGTCGCCGCGTGTTTACGAAGTCAAACGAATGATCGGGTGACCTACATAAAGAATTATTACTTTTTATTTGCAATAATTCTTTATGCAAATCACGGATAGTGGATTCCGATCTATTCAATCGACCTCGCATCTCGTCCAGCTCCGCCTTCATGGTGTTGACATTCTTCAGCAGGCTGGAGACGTTGACGTGGTCCATGGTCACCACCGGTAGCTTGTGGAGATCCCTAGCCACGAAAGCTGGTATAGCCCCTGGACCCGTCTGCTTTAACAGGGTGATGATATCCTGCAAGCTTCTTTCGCCACCGTCTTTGAGTCGCGATGGCATCTGCGCCTGCTTACCAAGCGCCTCGTCCAGCATCAGTTTTCCCGTACAAATCTCCGCATTGCTAAAGGTGGACATGCAGAGCTGCACGATGCTGTCTTCTTCCATGGCGTTGATGGCGTGTTGGATAAACGCCAGCAACTCGTTGACTACGAGCGCCATGGTGACGTGTAGCGGGTGACAACCGCGCGATTCGCGAAATATTAAATTATTTTCATTAATATTTTTGTCGTGTGTCGTAATGCGGAACGCGTCCGTTCACCGGCGCTCAACGCATGACATAAAATAAATCAATATTCCTACGTTTCTACAAAAAGAAGTGAAATCCCACCAAAAACATTCTGTAAAAAACTAGCCAAGTCTCGATGGAGCTGCTTGTTTATCTCTAAAAAGTAATGAAATCTAGACAAAGTCGTGCCAAGTCTAAGGATCCTTACTGCGATTTATTTATTATTATAGTTAATGTTGTGTGACTTGGCCGTTGAAGAGTACACAAGGGTACAAAAGGGGCTCCATGACACCATTGCTCCAATACATGTGTTATACAATCAACAACGCCTAAAATAAGACACTAGCGTCCAATTACCAATACCAGTATGGGCTATTATCTCGCTTAACAAACATAGGTAGTTACAACAGAATCTGATATAACATTACGTGTAAACAAAATTGACTTGTACCCACTAACGTATAAAGAATTTTCAACGGCCAAGTCACACAACATTAACTATAATAATAAATAAATCGCAGTAAGGATCCTTAGACTTGGCACGACTTTGTCTAGATTTCATTACTTTTTAGAGATAAACAAGCAGCTCCATCGAGACTTGGCTAGTTTTTTACAGAATGTTTTTGGTGGGATTATTATTATAATAATAACCATTATTCAACGTAATCGTAACTTGTTGAATGAGAATTGTATGAAAATCTTGACAGCGCCTATAAAAATTTCATTCGATGACGTTAGAATTACGTTGCTATCAATTGTGCCCGCCCCCAGAGAGGGTAGCATGGACAATAATTGGCAAGTACCGCGTATTCGTGTGTGTCTGTTTGTCTGTCTTTCACGGCAAAACTACTGAACCGATTGAAATGAAATTTGGTACACAGATAGTCTATTGCCTGAAAAAGGACATAGGCTACTTTTTATCGCTGGAAAATGCACGGTTCCCGTGGGATACTTTATTTACATTTTCACGTAAAATCTACTAAACCGATTATCATGAAATTTGGCACAGATATAAAGTAGACCATGGGGGAGGACATAGGCTACTTTTTATCGCGGGATATATACGGTTCCCGTGGATTACTGTACTTACGCGGGCTGAGCCTCAGCTAGTAGAACATAATTTAGGTGCAAAATTTGCAGGAGATGAATTCAAAATGCCTAAATATTAACCAGAACCATATTCCCGGCCTCAGTGACGTGAGGTATTTACGATAATTGGCCTCACCTCACCGAGTCTATGTCAGCTGAAACACAACATGCTCAGTAATAACGTTAGCTGATGAGCTTTGACGAATGTAGTTTTGGTACCAATGACTATTGAATAGCACTTTTAGTGGTCAAAATACGCACAGTGTTTATTTTCAGGATTCCGTACGTAAAAAGGGTATGCGAGCTCCGTGGCCTAGTGGGTAGACCGTTTGGTTCGCAATCGAGAGAGTGCAGGTTCGAATACCAGGTTGTGGCGTACATCAAGTACATTATACGGACGCTCTAACGGTGAAGGAAAACATCGTGAGGAAACCCGCACATGGTTGGCCCCAGACGTATTGACCAGTCATTCCTCTAGACTAGGCTGACTGTTGTGAGAATTCCGCATGTGCTTGGGCAACCATACGACATTCAAAAACCAACTCAGGCACTACAGTATTTCAAGAGTGGTTACTTCGCACGGAGAATACTATATAAATCGTCCATTAACGGGTGAAAAGGCCTAAGTAGTACCCAAAAGGGGATTACTGAAATTGCACCGCCTGTCAGTCACCAGAACCTCAATTCTCGTATTTAAAGTAGACTTTAATTTTACTTTTATTGTATTATAAGTGAAGTGACACGTGTCACGTTATTATAAAGTGAGTTTGTGACGTTTGGACCGATTAGGAGGCGTTAGACGCTGGTTTAACCTTTACGAGAATACCGGTTTGACAGTTTTACCGTGTTGGGACTCGGGACTCGATTGTAATTGTATTTTTATTTAGCAGAGTTGACCCTCAGGCAGTATCTCCTTAAGAGTGCGCTACTCAACGGCTCGAACTCAGTGCTGCGCGCGGGAAAAATGCTTGTTATTTTGGGGAAAAATGATATACCCATAAAATAGTAATCTATACAAGCTTGTAAGAGAAGCTATACTGCACACATTTATGCAGCTGTGTAAAGTATTTTAGAAAAGGCGTCTTCAAATTACGCAAATCGATACTCAGCTGTTGGTGATTTATGAAAAAACTATATAATATTTTTGTCTGAAGTAAAATTATCTCAATTGTTGAATAATCGAACTGTGTCGGTATTTGCTTGCTTTTTTATTATCATTTATTTCTTCGTTTAATTTTTATTTACGTTCAAAGTTGCGCTAAAAATGCGACGTTTGGAGGCTATTATCTTCTACACTAATTTGAATTTCAGAAATATAAGCAAATACCGACCTAGATAAGTGTCATAAAAATAGATATTACGCTAGAATTTGGGTCTACATTATTTGACTTTGGAGTAAATCACCAACAGCGTTTGTATGGAGAAAAAACCGACTAGCGCAGCCTTAACCGCTTGTATAGCGGAAATGATATACATCATTTCCGCTATACAAGCGGTTTGGTTGCCGCTATAACAACAAACAGTATAAAATAATTATTTTAGGAGGGCTCTCAAAATGAACTGCCGACAAGCTGTGATGCAGTTTGGAGTGTTTTTTAATATATTATGTTGTTTATTTGCAAATAAAGATTTTTTTTGTCGTTTTGTACGGAACCCTTCGTGCGCGAGTCCGACTCGCACTCGCCCGGTATATAATTTTTATGATGGGTGGTATTAGGAGTGACAAACTAAATTAATTAATCAGAGACCAATTGAAATTAATTTTTTTAAACGAAGGGCATCAAAAACATCAATCTGCCAAATTCGGTTGACATACAAAAAAATATTATTTCATGATTATCTATGACGTCATTCTTACACTCAACCTTATTGGAGGAGCAAACGGGTTGGATTTTATAACGAGTCGCCTGAATTTGAGAGTATTGGTGGTGTAGGGGGCTTAAGGGAGTTACTCTTAAACCCTTCCAAGAAATTTTGGCTGCCGGAGTTGCGTCTAAATATTTTTAAACAATTTTCAAAAATTCTTAAATATTATTGCAATTATGCAAAACGGAACGTAATCTTTATGCTTTAGTACAGGGGGGGTGAGCCAAGATCTTTTCTTTATCGCTTCTTTAAAGAATCGCCGATCAAAATGTATGGAATTGAAATTTGGAAAAAGAAAATATAATCGAGGTAATTATATTTTATATATAATGTGATATGGGAAATGTATGAGAACAGTATATAATTCTTAGGTAATTAATAGCAATGTATTACTCCGAGTTGGCCCAATACGACTTCATTGGGTTAGGTTAGATGGCTAAGGCGGCGTAGCGCAGCGAAGCGAAGCCTTAGCCATCGTGGTTATTTTTTTGTAACCACCCAGAAGTAGGAGCCCCGCGTAGCGGGGCTCCGTCGACTCATAATTGAAGCCAGTTGTTATTGAGGGCCATTGGGTTCTAGGTATGATTGAGGATGGATCTGAAGATTTGAGGTTGGAAGTGTGTCCAGACAATATTCGCTCTGCTGAGGTTTTGGTGCCACTTATATTAAAGAATTTGGAAATTGGCACCACCATCCACACTGGTTTTTTGGAAAGCATATGATTGCTTGTCAGAACATGGCTACATACACAGAAAAGTCAACCACTCGGATTGTGACAACCCATTCATAGCTGAAGATGGGACTCATACTCAACGAATTGAGTCGCAGTGGAGAGCCGTTAAATTTAAAGATTTTTTAAAAAAGACAATTTTAATAACATAGACAACTTTGCAGATGTTATTTTTGAATATTTCTGGCGGCGAAATAACATGAAATATAGAAAAAATCCATTCGTGGAATTAATTAAAGCTATAAAACATGTTTATAAAGCTATAAAACATGTAAATAAACAATTTTTGAAAAAAAATCTGTTTTTATTTTTTCTAAGGAAATCAAGTTTTTCCGGCGGGTGAAAATGGTGAGGGGGGAATCCGACCCCCCCCCTCCCCTCAATCACTCGCAACCCCTTAAAATGGTGATGTTGTTTATAAAGTGGAATAAACAATTTTTGAAAAATTCAGTTTTTATTTTTTCTAAGGAAATCAAGTATTTCCGGCGGGTGAAAATGGTGAGGGGGGAATCTGACCCCTCCCCCCCTCCCCCCTTAACCACTCGCGACCCCTTAAAATGGCGACGTATTTTAAAATTTTACCCGAGCAAACAGCTGAGGTGGTCACTACTTTAAGCTGTTAAAATTATTTGGCCCTCTATAATATCTGTTTCATGATTGGGCCCGACTACCTTTGAAAATAAAATGAATCATGTTTGCCATCAAGATGATACAAATACATTTATTTAACAAGCATCGCTCGAATTTTTTTTATTTTCCAATATTAAAACTACTATATCTTAATAAAAATCCTTAAATATACTCATTAATAAATATACAATCTGCCAAGCTTTTATATTGTATTTACTTATGTCCAAGTTTCACCCCGAAGTCTAAAATAAATACAAAATATTGTAAGGCATGGGGGAAGTAATTGGTGCGGTCGCGCTGAGATTCCGGGAAATCCAGTAAAGGTTTATTCACACTAGCGCAGCGACACGATATTCTGAAAATTTGCTATAAATTCACCCTTATGTTCACAACGTAACGCACATATTTGTACTGAGATAAAAAGGAATTTAGTAGATATAAGGGTTTTGCCAACGATTTAAGAATTCAAGATAGGCTATGAATTACATTTGACAGAACTAATCTTCATACAAAGTTACTTATATATATAATAATATATACTCCCAACTAACATTTTGGCGCTAAGGGAAACCTTTTTTGACACTTAAAGTATTATAAACGACATATAAGAGCTCTGACAATAGCTTTGGACTCTACTGCGGCGTTAGGAATAAATAATTAAAGTTTCAAGAGGCATAATAGAAATAAAGGAAAAATATATAACTTAAGGTGCTAACTTGGAATTTGTCAGAACTTTTGTATAACTTACTCTTATATCTTTAGGAAACGTAAAACACTAGCACCAATTATAAGGTGTCTGCTAATACTTACAAACGGTTAAAGTTCTTAAATGGAGTTAGTCAATACCTTGTACCACCTAACGAGTTCTATGGAGCCCTAAGAGCTAAAAGAAAGTTACAGTAGTGATAACTATTTGTATTATAGAGCTATAGAAGTTAAAGAAGTGATAACTATAGGTATTATAGAGCTAGATGCTGCAAGTGTCGGAAACCACCTTTAAATCATTACAGGTTGTATAATAGAATTTACTCCCACATTATAAAAGTCCAAGTGGCATTAAAAATCTAGCTATAGTTTTTTTAACACTGCGTTAGGAATAAAAGAGTTACCAGGAACCTTAGGTAGGTAATGTAGATTTTACGCCATTAAATAAACATAACCTATAAAATTTTAAAAGTAAATTTATGGTCAAAATATTATTTTCCGACTTATTGATTTACATTATTTACTGTTTTCAATTAAAATATACATAGACGTACTGAGAATTGTTATTTACAACCACAACTAAAATAAAAAAAAAATGCCGTGGCAGTGATTTATTTTACCTAATAATATGAAATGTTGTTTATTTTTAAGGCGCTTCAAAATTGAGATGAAAACTAGTATATATTATCACAGAATACTTATCACCGCAGGGAGAATTCATAATTATGAAACCGATAATATATAAAATTATTAATTGATGTCGGCCATGATTGTCGGCCATGAATATGCGCACTGCTTTTATATTTTATCATTTTTGACGGTAATAGAAACGTAAAGTAAAAAAAAAAACTTTGGGTGATGTTTATTACTACTTAATATGCACAATATACAATCGAGCTATAAATAGTATCGTATAGGAGCACTCATATGTTGTTAAAAAAGCTAATTGAGTGAATTTTATAAATTACTAGCTGTTGCCCGCGACTTCGTCCACGTCAATGATGGCGCAATAATGCATTAATTTCGACCAAATTTGATTACCATAAAAAAGTTATAGTGAGTCAATCTTAAAATATTTTTTTACATCATTTAAAGAGGAATAATTCTTTCATACATATTTTTTGGTTAACTTGAGCTGTTTACGTAGCGCACGCAACGGAAGCCCTCAAATAACGCCCAAATTTGAATAATTTTCCCCGTTTTTGCAACATTTTCACTCTATTAGTCGCAGCGTAATGTTAAATAGCTTAAAGCCTTCTTCAACAAATGGACTATCCAACACAAAAAGAATATTTTAATTCGATTTAGCAGTTCCTGAGATCAGCGCGTTCAAACAAACAACGTAAGCCCTCAAAGATGAATAATTTTCCCCGTTTTATCCACATTTTCCACTGATTCTTCGCTCCTATTGATCGCGGCGTGATGTTATATAGCCTTAAGCCTTCTTCGATAAATGGACTATCCAACACAAAAATTATTTTTCAATTCGATCAAGTAGTTCCTGAGATCAGCGCGTTCAAACAAACAACGTAAGCCCTCAAAGATGAATAATATTTCCCGTTCTTTCCACATTTTCCACTAAATCTTCACTCCTATTGGTCGCAGCGTGATGCTATATAGTCTAAATCCTTCCTCTATAAATGGACTATCCAACACAAAAAGAATATTATAATTCGATTTAGCAGTTCCTGAGATCAGCGCGTTCAAACAAACAACGTAAACCCTCAAAGATGAACAATTTTTCCCGTTCTTTCCACATTTTCCACTAAATCTTCACTCCTATTGGTCGCAGCGTGATGTTATATAGTTTAAATCCTTCCTCTATAAATGGACTACTCAACACAAAAAGAATTCTTCAATTCGAACCAGTAGTTCCTGAGATAAGCGCGTTCAGCTTTATAATATATTTAGTATAGTTAGTATAGATAGCTGATGCCCGCGGCTCCGCCCGCGTAAGAACCGTATATGACTTTACGTGGTAGAGCCATGCTTCGGCATGAATGGGCCGGCTCGACCGGAGAAATACCACGGGCTCACAGAAAACCGGCGTGAAACAGCGTTTGCGCTGTGTTTCGCCGAGTGAGTGAGTTTACCGGAGGCCCAATCCTAGGGGATTGGGTAGGCCCTATTCCCTTCCCTACCCTCCCCTATTACCCTATTCCCTCTTAAAAGGCCGGCAACGCACTTGCAGCTCTTCTGATGCTGCGAGTGTCCATGGGCGACGGAAGTTGCTTTCCATCAGGTGACCCGTTTGCTCGTTTGCTCCCTTATTTCATAAAAAAAAAAATATGTCCCGCGATAAAAAGTAGCCTATGTTCTTCCTCGTGGTCTACTTTATATCTGTGCCAAATTTCATGATGATAGGTTTAGTAGTTTTTACGTGAAAGAGTAAATAAAGTTTCCTACGGGAACCGTATATTTCTTGGCGATAAAAAGTAGCCTAAGTCCTTCCTCGTGGTCTACTTTATATTTGTGCCAAATTTCATGATAATCGGTTTAGTAGTTTTAACATGAAACTGTAAATAAAGTATCCCACAGGAACCGTACATTTCCCTGCGAAAAAAAGTAGCCTTTATCCTATCTCAGGCTATACTCTCTGTATCTGTGTATCAAATTTTGTTTCAATCGGTTTAGTAGTTTTGGCGTGGAAGACGGACAAACATACACACACACTTTCCCATTTATAATATTAGTATGGATGTATTTTGAATATAATATTAAATGCAGCATTCGCAAATATTTAAGTACTTTTTCAAGAGTAAGATTTTCATCAAATTTAACTTTCGAATTCTTGTCAGATTTATTTTTCAATATGATGACAATATATTATGTCAAAATAAAAATAAAGCTCCCCACTCACGGGCTATCGATTGCATCGATCAAATTGGAAATTAATTCGTATTAGAAAGTAAATTGATAACGATAAACTATTATACAAAATGATTAGTGTAAAACCTACCAGCTAGTTTTTGCGGTAGGCGCCAAAAGTAGGAACAAATCTTACGCGTTATATACGAGTTTCATATAAAAAGTGTAGTAAGGTGGACCAATGATCTCAGGCTATATTCAATTTTTATCTAAACCGATTTATTTGCAACTACCAATCCAGTAAATGTTTAAATTGTAAAGACTAAATCGATCGATCGCCTGTGAGTGGGAGCTTTAAGTCAAAAGCACTAAGGAGTATTTATATCAACTTTAAAACAAATCGCTCCCAAACAACTTTCTTTCCCTTTTTATTCCCGTTAGAGGACGAATTTCAATAAACTATGATACACGAATTCCATCAATTCTGTTACATAATGTTTGTGCAAAATATGAAGTAGATTGGACCAAGGAATCACGTTATACCATACAAACTGTTTTCCCCTTTTTCATCCCCTTAGGAGTCGAATTTCGAAAAATCCCTTCTTATCGGATCCCTACGCATTACAAAGAGCAAGCCCTGCAAGTTTCAGGTCTCTACGATCAGCGGTTTAGGCTGTGCGTTGATCCGTCAGTCATTCAGGACAAAGGATTTTATATGTATAGATTTATTACTAAGGGGTTCAGTTGTAACCTGTGTATAGCTTATAATACACCTAAAATGGTGAATACTACTTCAATAGCACTATTGTAACTCTTTATTCCCATCTTTTTATCACTTTTCTACAACTATTATGTCACTTTAAGCTCTAAAATTGTGGGCTCAATCCAGGGTTATATGATAGTTTTAGCGCGCTATACCACTAGTTCTTAAACCTTTTATAGAACTTTAGGTTTTTAAGTTTCTCTTAAGTAGCTCATTTAGCACTTATTCTTATTACTAAAATGTTAGTTGGGCTATACCTCGCTACGCTTCGACTATACGCTAGTATTCAAAAATTGATCCTATTTGACACCGAGATGTGACTTTTTAAAGCGATACAAAATCTAAATGAGGGTGTTGGATATTTATTCTGCCGTTAGGGAATAGATCCAACGCACAAAAGAAAGTCATCATAAGTGGTATCAAAAACGGTCAATAAGAATTTTCGATTATTTTCTATCACCAGGTGGCACTCGGTAGCCCGACGGTCCTTGTCGTGTCAAAAAGCTGTCAGATGTCACAAATTTAAAAACTCTCGTTGCGCTGCGACGCGACGTTATAGCATTGCATATTATCCGTCGCGTCTCGGTATGAATTGACCCTTAGAGTTCCCGGGAACTTTAATAAGTGTGCCCCCGGGCCCGGGTCCTTCGAGACGTGGGGCAATGGGCCCCTGTTAAATGATGTCAATTTGAAGTTTTAAACTTTGTCAATTTGTACTGTAATGTTTGCCGTTTATCTTTTGGGAGTAGGACAATGAAATACACAATACAATAATCTAGGTTTTGTTAATTTTAATTGAAGGTAGGTATACTTTATTTATATTAAGAATTTATAAATAACATTTAAGCAAAAGGACATCTCGCAGGAACCGTACATTTTCCGTGCTAAAAAGTAGACTATGTCCTTCCCCGTAGTCTACTTTATACTTGTGCCAAATTTCATGATGATCGGTTAGAACTTTTTACGTGAAAGTGTAAACCCAACAAACAAACACATTCACATTTAAATAATATTAATTACTAGATATTCCTCGCGGCTCCGCCCTCGTACATCCATCCATCCATCCATATAACCTATGTTACTTCTAATACCCCCAAAAATATGTGTACAAAGTCTCATGATGATCGGTTAAGTAGTTTTCGCGTAGTGTAACAAACAAACATACATTCACCTTTATAATATTAGTAATTTAGTATAGATGGAGTGGCCCGATAACTGTTCTATTAAAGACATACACCTTATTAGACTAAACTAGACAAGAACCTATTCAGACTATTACAATAAACTAGATAAGAAATCGCTGATTATTATTTTAGAATAAGACACTTTACCAGTATGGCTTAAGCTACCATATTGTATGAGACATCTAGTTGGTATCTAGAGGTAATCAGATCGTAGGGTAAAGGGGTGGGTCCCCGGCCCGTTCGTAAATATCGCGGGATATTATCTCCTGGACCGCAGCCAGCGCACCTGGGGGTGGGGTGACCACATTTTACAGTTTAAGTGGGACTATAAACGGTCTGTGAACAGTTTTATTTTTGTAGAAGAAAATGTCACTATGATTTTTAAAGACGAAGTAGATATTTCTCTACCTAATCAGGCAGACACTAGATATTCTAATAATAAAAAAAGTTGTTCTTGTTTTTGTGTTTTTAAATTGACCAAAGGTTTGCCTACGATCAAAGCAATGAAACGTATTTGTAAATGTGTTTTTTTTTGTTTTTATATACAAAATCTAAATCTGTATTACTTAAGATTGATAAATATTAAAGTCGACCAAATTAATGTATCATTAATCTAAATCTATACTAGATTTTCATTAAAATGAGAAAATATTTGTTTGTTAGCATTGAATAGGCTCTGAAAATACATATTTATCCGATTTTGATAAAGTTTGTGACGGAAGATTAGAATAACGCGCTGAAAAGTGGCTTTTTTTAAACATTTTAGCGCGGAAAGTGTACGGATCTGTGTTCATCTGTGTTATCTGTGTTATACAGCGTGTCCCGACACCTATATCGGAGCCTTTAGTCGTAAAAAATATGGATTTTTTATCGACAAATTGCTCCTCAAATTTTATTTTTCTCTCACGTTTGTGAAATGGCAGCCATTTTATTTTTTGGTAACCAAGACCCGGGCTCTCGTACTAATTCAACCACCACTACTCATGTAAATGTCCTAGGAACATAAAAAAGGTCTCATTTGATAGCTCAATATGTGGACAATAATTCACAATTAAAATGTTTTAATTTTTTTTGAACATAAAAACAAAAAAAGGTAATTAAAAAAAATATATAGTTTTTTTTGGTGATTTTTTTTAATTATTTGATTTTTGTGGAAAATCTAGGCCATTAACCTGCTTGTTTTTTGTTCTAAAACGGTAGAAGAGGACGTTTGCTAAAATAAAATACAAACTCCCTTACTCTCAGTGCAATAGTTTAGAAGTTAAAACAATTTGTTGGTATCATCTCAGGCAGGGGGCCAGCCAGTCTTCTTTTCAAATTGTTATAACTACTAAACTATTGCACTGA
The DNA here is from genome assembly GCA_905404095.1 of Glaucopsyche alexis. NCBI lineage: Eukaryota > Metazoa > Arthropoda > Insecta > Lepidoptera > Lycaenidae > Glaucopsyche > Glaucopsyche alexis. The sequence goes on along the minus strand of FR990054.1, from coordinate 1,221,642 downwards.
GAGTAAAGGAGTTTAGTATTTTATTTTAGCAAACGTCCTCTTCTATCGTTGTAGAACAAATAATAAGTACTTATAACAATTTGAAAAAGACGACTGGCTGGCCCCCTGCCTGAGATGATACCAACAAATTGTTATACTTTCTATACTATTGCACTGAGAGTAAAGGGGTTTGTATTTTATTTTAGCAAACGTCCTCTTCTATCGTTTTAGAACAAAAAACAAGCAGGTTAATGGCCTAGATTTTTCACAATAAGCAAATAATTTAAAAATTTGAAAAATACGACTGGCTGCCCCCCTGCCTGAGATGATACCAACAAATTGTCATAACTTCTAAACTATTGCACTGAGAGTAAAGGGGTTTGTATTTTATTTTAGCAAATGTCCTCTTCTATCGTTCTAGAACAAAAAACAAGTAGGTTAATGGCCTAGATTTTTCACAAAAATAAAATAATTAAAAAAAATCACCAAAAAAAACTATATATTTTTTTAAATTACCTTTTTTTGTTTTTCTGTTCAAAGAAATTTAAAACATTTTAATTGTGAATTATTGTCCACATATTTAGCTATCAAATGAGACACTTCTTATGTTCCTAGGACATTTACATGGGTAGTGGTGGTTGAATTAGTACGAGAGCCCGGGTCTTGGTTACCAAAAAATAAAATGGCTGCCATTTCACAAACGTGAGAGAAAAATAAAATTTGAGGGGCAATTTGACGATAAAAAAATCCATATTTTTTACGACTAAAGGCTCCGATATAGGTGTCGGGACACGCTGTATATTAAAAAAAACTATCTCAGTTTATTTATAAAAAATAGTCCTAAATTATTCCCAAATCATGGTTACCGATTGGCACACCTGTTTTAAATAGATGTGCAACTGCACTCAGCACTCATCCCGCAATGAGTCCGCTATACCCGGCGGTAATCGTGAGCGTTATTACTGTTAACATTTAAGTATTATTGTCTTAAGCTCGCAGTAAATGATATACTCAATAGTTGAAACTTGGAGCTTAGAGTTAGTTTGAATATATACGGCAATGATTACGAAAGTAAGGATGAGTCCCAACGAAGATTTCGCGTTAACCTTGTTTTCATTTGTCCTTTCTTTAGATAAATGATTGGTCGCGCCGCTCGACTAGATACCGCGCTATGTAACAACAACAGCTCCGTGAATGCCAACTCATTATTATAGTGCGGATTTATCCTACTAATATTATAAATATGAAAGTTTGTGAGGATGTATGGATGGATGGATGTATTGATGGATAGATGGATGTTTGTTCCTCTTTTACGCAAAAACTACTGAACGGATTTTGATGAAATTTGGTATGGTAGTAGTTTAGGCCCTGGATTAAAAGATAGGCTTCTTTTTATCCCGAAAAAGTATAGTGTTCCCGAGGGACACTATATTTACGCGGGTGGAGCTGCGGGGAACAGCTACTAATATTATAATTGTGTGTACGACAATTTCAAGTGAGCGTGAATTCGGTACGTACATCTGACACGAAGATTTCAATGTGACGGGCTCGGACACGCCGATTTGGGCGTGTATTATTTGTTTTTTAATACGCCATTTTTGAAATATGCCAGTGGTATCTTGTCAAGTGCAAGGACAAATCATTTAGCTATGGCCTTTTCATGTTGCGAGCGTTGCGTACTCGAGTCTCGGGGACCGTAGATGAAAGGTCGCGTTGACTCCAATGATGAGATGAACTTTAGAGACATTTTAACGTTTAGATAGAGCCTGTCCTATAAGTAATATAAGTAATATAAGACAGTAATATAAGTCAACTAGGATTAATTGCCCGTGGCTTCGCCTGCGTCAAATTAGGTTTTAAACTTTCATCCTCTAATTTACCCACTTATGGGCTGAATTTTAGAAAACGCTGAAACACTTCACTAATTATTTTTAATGTACTCTATTGATACGAAATATCATGCAAATATATTCAAGAAATAAAAAGTTTCATACAAACTTTTATCACCTACTTTACCCTCTTGGGGTTTGAATTTTGAAAAAACTTTCCTTAGTGGATACCTAAGTCATAATATGAGAAATACGTGTGCAAAATTCTAAATTTCTGGCCATGAGGTTTAGGCCTGTGCGTTGATCATCAGTCTATCAGCTTTGCCTTTTATGTTACTAGCTGGTGCCCGCAACTTCGTTTGCGTGGAAACAGTAAATGGAAACGGAACTTTACGGCGAAGCCAAAATGAAGAATAATGATTTTGCCTGTCTATGTATATTATTACCTGACTGCAGAATGTGTTTGGTTATCAAAATAAAGAGCTTAAAGAGACCATTCCAAAAATATACAACACGACATATTATAGTAAAATCGATAAGCATGACTCTGACTCTGGAAAGAGTCATGAGTCAAGAGACATGCATTCCCCCGTTCATCCCTTTCGGGGTTGAATATCGAAAAATCATGAAACATGTGCTTACTTATTTCTTTTTAAGACTACATTTACAAAGTTCCAAGCCAAAATGCTCCAAGCAGATCTGATCACAAATAAAAAAGTTACATGTAATAAACGTTAATATACCTTTTTACCTCTTTAGGGGGTGAATTTCGCAAAATCTGTTCTCAGTGGACCCAAAAGTCACAAAAGGAATATCCCGCGGGAACACTACTTTTTCGAGATAAAAAATATATTGTCCTTTTTCGGGACCTAAAGTATGTCTATACCAAATTTCATAAAAATCGGTTCAGCGGTTAAAGCGTGATGAGGTATAAAAGTAAAATTAAAAATTTTAAAAACCCTCCGACACAAAAAAAAATAGACTTTAAAAACTAATAAATATATTAATATTTTTAACCTAATATAATTATTATCGTCACATATAATATAATGTAAGTTGAAATATTTTTATTTTCCAATCGTCGCCTCGTCGGGAGACCGCTAAAGTTTATAAAGTGTTTTTCCAACAGCTTTGTAATTAATTATTACGAATTACATTTAGGTACGAGCGAATTTTTTCCCGGAGTAAATTCTTTTGTTGCAATCTGCGACCTGCAACCTCTTTTTCTCACATAGCGGTCCCCCGACGGGACGACGATTGAAAAATAAAAATATTTCAACTTACATTATATTATATGTGACGATAATAATTATATTAGGTTAAAAATATTATTTATTAGTTTTTAAAGTTAATTTTACTTTTATTTTGCCCTTTTTAAATTAGGTGTAAATAATGGTTACCTTACCATATACTTTCAATATCATTAAAGTAACACGGTACCGAATTTCGAATCGATAGAACATATGGAAGATAGTCAGATCCCCTCATCAACTTTTAAAGAACTGATAATCTTCAAACGGCTAATCAGGTCATGGTTACCTTACCATGTTCTTTAAATATCGTTGAAGTAACACGGTACCAAATTTCGAATCGATCGGACATAAGAAAGTTAGTCAGATCCCCTCATCAACTAGAAAAGAGCTGATGATCTTCAAACGGCTGATTTCCACCACAATTTTCTCATTAAACGAAGCTAAGAACACTCTTGATTAAGTCATCAATATTCTCTTACAGTGCACTTTCATTTGAGACCTCACTCGAGTATATTTGCAGATATTCAGTTATTCTTCCCCACTTTCCCCCCACAACTTTTAAACGGTTCAACCGATTTTCATCAAACATGTCTAAGAACACTCGCAGATAAGTCACCTTTAATACAAAAAATAACTAAATTGAAATCGCTTCATCGGTTCGGGAGCTATGATGCCACAGACAGACAGACAGACAGACAGACAGACAGACAGACCGACAGACACGTCAAACTTATAACACCCCTCTTTTTGCGTCGGGGGTTAAAAAGACAAACAGACAGACAGACACACTTTCGCATTTAGTAAAGTAGGTAAAGTAAAGTATCTAAGATAATAATAAAATCACGGGATCAGAGTTATTTATGAAGTACTATCGAGTAACTTAGTCCGGATGAGATGGCAATAAAAATGATATTTATGTCACATTTAGTTTGCCAATGATTTATAAACGTATCAAAGATGATTTTAACATAAAAATACAGTTATTTTTATAGAATTATTTCTCATGGATTTATTCGAATAGTATAATATCCTACTTATCATACTACAATTATAAATGTGCAAGTTTGTGAGGATGGATGGATGAACGGATGTTTGTTACTTTTCACACTCAAAAACTACTAAATGGATTTTGACGAAATTTTATTATGGTAGTAGTTTAAGGGTCGCCATTCACGATATGATATGTCTGTACGATCCATCGCATCAGACTGAATCGAAACGACGAATCGATTGTATACGTTAAGATCGTTAACGATTTATTTAATCGAAGACAATATCGGAGATCGCAACAAAACCCCATGCATGCATGACAGTGTGGATGGTAGTGGATCGCAAAGCGATCAACGATTTGATGCAATCATAAATATCGACACATACATGGAAAAGAAAAAGTTCTTGTTCCATTTTACAGAGGACACAAAAAATTTTAAACACGTCTTCAATTCTTCCACTGCTATAAAAAATAAAGTGATCGATCATAATGACCAATTGTATGGGGGGCAAAGCGACCAGTCGTTACGATGATCTAAACGATCCATCGCGCCGATGAATCGTTCCGATCCGCAATCGATGCGGCCGATCGTTTACAATATTCGTCAGATGGATCGAAACGATCTATCGTACCGTGAATGGCGTCTTAAGCTCTAAACTAACCCATAGGCTACTTTTTATTCCGAAAAAAAAAACAGCGTTCCCGTGCGTAAATATAGTTTACAAATATTATGATTAATCCTATTGGCATAATTTCAACATATAAATTATATTATATTTTAACTTACATCTTAAAAATAACAATATTTAAAAGCTTTGCCAAACCTCTATCATAAAAATAATAATCACAATTTTGAAGCAAGCAATCTATAAGTTTCGATGAATTATTATTTCAGACCTTTGATTTTACAAGTAATTTTGTTAGTATTTCATCAAATCTTAATTTGTGGGTTACTTTTAATTGACTTGGTACAAGTTCGATTAGATATTGAAAGACTAGCTGTTGCCTGCGGCTCCGCCCTTCCTCCGCCCAAAAAGTACCCTATGTTTTAATCCAGATTCTAAATGACTACCATACTAAATTTCATCGAAATCCGTTCTGTGGTTTTTGGGTGAAAGAGTAATAAACAACCATCCATCTATCCATCCATCCTCACAAACTTTCACATTATATGTAATATTACTAGCTTTTGCCCACGACTTCGTCCGCGTGGTGTTCGGTTTCCATACAAAGTTTTAACCCCTTTTTCACTCCTTAGGCAAATTTCAACAAAATCTGTTGAGTAGTTTTGGCTGTGCGTTGATAGATGAGTCAATCAGGTTTGCTTTTTATATATTTAGATAGACTAACTGTTACACGTGGCTCCGCCCGCGTAAATACAGTATCCCTCGGAACACTTCATCGAAATACGTTCAGTGGTTTTTGCGTGAAACAAACATTTATCCATCCATCCATCCTCACAAACTTTCGCATTTATAATATTAGTAGGATATAATTATAATAATATAATATAGTAGGATAGTAGGTTAAATAATATTTAGTTTAGTTCTATACCAAAGAATACAGAAATCCAGAAGCCGTCAACACGCTTGAAAGTGAGGCCGTCACAACCACTCCAAATTGGAATGGTTATCCACACATAATATGATGCCACAGAATAACGGAATATTTTACCCAACATTTTTTCAATTAATTTTTATTGAATACCTAATTGTCGTAATATAACAACGCGATTTGTTTTGTAAGTGTAAATAGTAAAGATTAAAAAGTGCGGGCGGGCGGTATTTCGCCATGGTTTTGGACACAGTGCGCTGCATACAAATGTGATCGAGCACTCATTCTGCATGTTCTGTATTCTGTGGTCTATACCTACTTACTGTTCTAGTTGGATTGAGTTCATTTGCAGTTCAGTTCAGGCGGATGCGGGTAACAACTATCAAATTATTAGTCTCCTAGGATGAGGGTAGTTACAGGCAGCTTTTGCTGTCAGCTAGTTTTAGTACACTCACAGGACTATTTCTATTTTAAAGCACAATGTATGCTCGCTGTCTTGGTTCTTTCGTAGGTCGTGGGTTAGGTTCCCGCGTTGGAACAATAAAAAATGTTGTTTCCAAGTTTGGTTAGGACAATGCAGTCTTATCACCTGATTCTGTGAAAAGGTGATCCATCGTTAGATAGGCATGTAAAAAGTCGTTCCTGCACCTGATCTTTCACCAGTCGTATCGGTCATCCATCCTACTGGGTTACGAGAGTCTTTACTCTCGTGAGAGAGAGTGCTCTTGTGTACTGCGCACACACTTGGGCACTACAAAATCACTAGTGCCACCATCACGGAAAGAGATGTGGGTATCTATTATTAGGGTGGTAATATCAATGATCCAGCACCACTTATATTAAATTTAAGGCTCATTTACGTAGATCGGTTCTTTGTTTTCTTTTACCTACTTGAAAATGTTGTACTTACGCGGCGCGCTTTTAGGTCGATTTTGCTTATTAAATCTTACAACATAGCTTAGTTTCCATGCAGTCTCGATATAAAATAGCAAAATAGTTTTCTCTTAAACGTAAAACCAACATCAAACACGTAATGATCGATCCAAACTCCAAAAATCAGTTTATGATATCAAGACAATTAATTTATAGTTCATTGAAAGTAAATCGAAAATCAAAGTTTAATACGAGAATTGGGGTTCAGTAACAAACCTAAGGAATGAGATGTGTATCTACGTCAATATGTGTACCAGTGTGTAGGTAATGGGTACATTTGCATCAGGGGTGGTCGACTATGTATGAATGACCTTGGACCAAAAAGGGGGCAGTTCGGTGCGACAAGAATGGTTATATTTCAATATATCGCTCTCTGTCTTACATGGTTAATATTACATAAAAGTTACTTAAAAACCACAACAGATGACACTATCCCGCTTCTAGATCGCGCTAGCGAAAACACTAGACGTATGTATATAAGGGCTCACGAACATTTCGTGACGTAGTAGTTATGATTAGTGCGTGGAGGTGGTTGCTCGGTTTTGTTGGAATGTAAAATTTAACTGTAAAGAGAAATTTAACGTTCATTTAAACTTTAATTACGTATCTTCAATTTCCCGCCATATTCATATAATCAAATATATAGTCCTCCTTTGTTGGAAGGCGGTTAAAAGTTTGAGGGGGCAGATCACTAGAGGCGCTATTTGGTCCCAATTTTTTTGTATGAAGTCGACCTTCTTCTCCGCGAGTAATAGTGTTCTGTGATTTGCATAGAGAGTGTTTCCCTGCCGAGTGCCGACCGAGCTGAATATACTGTTATTTTGAACAGCCTCCGTAGTCTAGTGGTTAGAGCATTGGCTCTCGACTCGGAGGTCGTGGGTTCGATCCCCGCATTGGAATAACAAAAAATGTTATTTCCAAGTTTGGTTAGGACAATGCAGGCTTATCACCTGATTTTCTGACAAGAAAGATGATCTATGCGTCCAATGGGCATATAAAAAGTCAGACTTGCACCTGATATATCGTCAGTCGTGTCAGTTATCCGTCCCACTGGATTATGAGAGTAAAGGAAGAGAGAGTGCTCTTGGGTACTGGGCACATACTTGGGCACTATACATTACTCCTGCGTAACTGGCCTGGTTTCAACGGAACCGGCCACCGTCACCGAAATCGGTGTGGGGAGTTATTATTATGTTGTGCTGCAGGTCTAAAATGGCTATACTATGTAAATCTTATTATGAAACATCATCTACTCAATTTCAATAAATGAGTACTTGGGTAAGTGAGCTTTGCTCGGAGCTCTAGTAGATTTAAATAAAATTAAAAAAACCTGCCTAATGCGGGTCGGACTCGCGCACCGAGGGTTCCGTACAAACCTGTAGTGATATTGTTACAGCTTAAAGGTATTATAAGACCTGAGTATTTGATATGAATTTTAATTTAATACCTCTACGCGTTCATGAGGAAAGGGGTAGTAAGTTTAAAATTATGACCAATATTTTTATTTTATGATGTAACTAAAAATTTTTGCTCTTCGCAATTTTTCCTTTATCTGTACTATAAGACGTTGCTTCGTAGCAAATTTCAAGATTCTGAGTTCACGAGAATATAGGTTTTGAGTTTGCGAGTGTTGAAAATTTGCAGAAATTTGCGGCATAAACGCCTGTATCTTTTGATTGCGTCGGCTAAGAAGTTAAATATTTTCACAGCTCCAAGGTACAGTAGACTTGAGTATTTGATATAAATTCTAGCTTGATACCTCCAGACGGATGGCCAACAAACTGATCCTATTAAGGGTCATGTTTTTTTATTTCGAGGTACGGAATACTAAAAAAAGTAATAAAAATAATTACAAAAATACTTTACCAGGGTTGGAACCTCCACATTCCAAATTTCCGAACAACACAAAAATTAACCAAACTTTTAATCGGACTGATAATAATGTAGAAATTATTGATATTATATTATTGTTGGACAACGAAAATGAACTAACTGATGACGAGCACCAGAAGCGATACAAGTTCGTTTCCCTTTTTCCCGACTGCTGGTAATGAAGCTGGTAATGAAAATAAAGAAGATAATGATTTTGGCAGTCTATGTATGTATGTATGTATATTTTAATAAGTGAGTTGTCAATAAATTCGTAATAATAGCCCGGGTAACATAGGCTATATAATATACATAGTCGGGTTAATTTTAATAAAAAAAATAGTTATCATTACATACACATTTTAGTCAACGGGTTTTCGACGTGTTTTTTAAATTTTCCCTGTCATAAAATTAGCCAGTATCAATTCACTACAACTTTTTAGTGAACGCTATAAAGAGTAGCAAATACACATATAAAACGTTCCAATTTATATATCTAAGACAAGATTGGGTCACTAAATTTAGTGCCATAGAAACATAAACTAGTATCAAACTATCGTGAATTATTTGAAAACGCAGCAATAACTCTTGGCGAGCTGTTAGATACCCCAATACAATATGGTAAGCATTTTGATGTGGTTGTAGCCGTTGATGTCTTCTATAAAATAGATAAAAAACAATAATAACAATTTTGACTTTGTTTGCAACAGGGAATGTGATTTTTTTTTATTTTGATGAATTCCTTAATTAAGTAATAGCAAAAATTATAAATGATGATGATAATGATGAATTGTACTTAGCTAAAAATAATCTTGATCATGTCAACTTTTAAAAAAACTAGATCAAAATTAATTTCATCCATTTCAGAGCTTCCAATGCCACGAACAGACATACATAGAGACAGACAGACAGACACGTCAAACTTATAAATTATAACACCCCTCTGTATTTTTTGGGGTTAGAAAAGAAAGTTTCAAAAGTATAGTATAACAACAATATACTGTCAACGAAACTGGGAAAGCTGCTTGTTTAAAGTACCCAGTCCTTAAAATCCCCATCCCCCCTTGAGCCGCCGGTAACCTCTCTCAATCGGCAAAACACAAGCAAGCGTTATTTCACGTTGGTTTTCTGTGAGGTTATGGTATTTATCCGGTCGAGACGGCCCATTTGAATGTCATCATCATTTTTTTTTATCTATACTAATATAATAAAGAGGTAAAGTTCCTTTTGTTTGTTTGCATCGAATAGGCTCCGAAACTACAGGACCGATTTTGATGAAATTTGGCACAGTTGTAGAATAGACTACGAGGAAGGACATAGGCTACTTTTTATTGCGGAAAAATGTACAGTTGCTGCGAAATTAACTTTTAGGCGCACGAAGTCGCGGGCAACATCTAGTCACATGATAAATAATGATGATGCTATTCTTTTTTTTCAAATAATGTTGACATTCTATATATAAAACATTTTTTTATTTTATTTTATGACTAGGTGCGCAACCGCGCCTTCGGAAAATCTCGCAGTAACCGTTTGCCGCAATAAAAAATCAATGTCCTTTCCCGTGGTCTATTCTATGTCTGTGCCAAATTTCATTTGATGACGTTCGCTCATAAAATGCAGCGCGGTGTTCGGGAGAAACGTGTTGTCAGCCTGTCAGCCGCTACGTACAAATTAAATTAAATCCCGCTCTTGTCATATTATACTACAACTTGTCTCCAAATTCATTTTAACTTCTGTGTCTTGTAAAGTTCTATCAACCATGTAATGAAATAGAAAAAAAAATGTAAAAACCGTTAGATTGTAATATAACTCTCGTGAAATTATAAAATGTCGAAAGAATGCGGACCCGAATATTCTGTTTATAATTTAACACATTATTTTTCGTTAAATTATAACCCCCTTACTAATAAATGCTGTTTAAGCTTTGAATGTTTTGTTCACATCACACAAGTGATAGGTTTAATTCGATAGAAGGAGACAAAACACTGTGTAACTCTTCAAAGCTTATACAGCGTTTATTAGTAAGGGGGTATATATTTAGCAAAGAATCTCTTAACATATTTTTACAATCACATTAGTTACATTACACTAACGGTTTCTACAATTTTCAGTAACATATCCAAAGATTGCATGAAGATTAAACTCCAGGAAAACTACAGGCAAAATGTCGTGTAAAATATTGAAATTATTGAAAATTCCCCTAGTAGCACATGGCTGAAATATCACAAATCATGTCTCTGAGTCTAATATATGTGATATCGAGTGAGCCGTAAATTTGTGATCTGCGATTGTGTGGCGAATGGCAAAAATAAAATTTATCTCTCCGTCCTACGAGCTACTTTTATGACGCGATTTCTCTCGCAAATGGTCGAATGTCGTACATATGGAAATCTCTATTTTCTACATACATAATCAAGCCTCTTTCCCGTAGGGGTAGGCAGAGACCACTTCTTTCCACTTGCTACGATCCTTACACACTTGTTTCGCTTCGTCCACTTTCATTCTTACCATCCATCCTCCTCTTACATTCAACGTAGCGAAACGGCTCTCCATGGGCCACTTTTCGCTTTTAACACTTTTTACAGTAAAATATTTAAACGTGCTTCGGCGCGAATGGGCCGGCTCGACCTGCTAAATACCACGGCCTCACAGAAAACCGGCGTGAAATAATGCTTGCGTTGTGTGTCGAGTTAGCGAGGCTTTAACCGTAGGGGGATTGTAATATAGGTATATTATATTGACTTTAACAGCCTCCGTAGTCTAGTGGTTCGAGCATTGGCTCTCGACTCGGAGGTCGTGGGGTCGATTCCCGCATTGAAAAACAAAAAATGATGTTTCCATGTTTGGTTAGGATGCAAGCTGATCACCTGATTGACTGACAAGAAAGATGATCCATGCGTCGGATGGGCACATGCCCATCAGTAAAAAGTCGGACCTGCGCCTGATCTCTCGCCAGTCGTGTCGGTCACCCGTCCCACTGGGTTACGAGAGTAAAAGGAAGAGAGAGTGCTCTTGTGTACTGCGCACACACTTGGGCACTGTATAATTACTCCTGCGTAATTGGTTCCAATGAAAAACGACCATCGTCACCGAAATCAGTGTGGGGAATTATTTATATTATGTTGAGTAAAACGTCTCAGGACCAGTACATACCGCGACGCGAGGCTGTAATAAGATAGCGATTCAAAATTGAACTTTACTCACTACACAAGAAGATACACGTTTCATTGGAAGAGTTCGAATGTCAAGTTGCACCGGGCTGTACAGCGATGTCTAATGAAACGTGTATTTTTTGTGATGATTAAAGTTCAATTTCGAATAGCTATCTTAACCCTAGGATGGTAACATAATTTACACGACCACGCATAGTAACAGGGGTACCAGGTCACCCCAGTTACTATGAATACATAAAAAACTTTTGTTTAATGAAAAATAAAACTTTTTAATATAAAAACAAAATAAAGGAACACTTTTCTTGAGATCAATGAATAACTAGACGAAATAAAACTAGAAATTATTTAGTTTTTCTAAATTAAACACAAATAATACAAATTTTCAACCGGTGTTCAGGGCACGCATGTATTTTGCATTTGGAACAAAAAATCTTGACTTTTTTGTCATTTTTTCGAGGACACAATGCACATCGAGCTTGCTTTGGTAATTTGGCGGGGGATTCGCTTGCTGGAACTTCTCCGGGGACATTTAGAATGACCCTTATATTTCCCGGCAGTAGTACAGGTAAATTAGATTCTAAACGTCGTTTCATGTGCGGCTCGGCTAGCTGTATTGCTAGTTTTTTTAGGAAATTGCTCCTAAATTTGTTAGCTGGCGTGTTTGAATTCTGTATCTTCTAGATAGAGAATCATAGAATTGATTCCAGCTTGATCAAACATGCCAAAAATACCTACGTAAATAGTAACAGGGGTGTCGCATCACCTCACACATACCTGCAGAACGAAGTTGACGTGTTGCTGCTCCCACCGCGCAATGCCTATCGATGACTTACAGTAAAACAAAAGAATACACAAAATGCTAGAGCGAGATAGACAATAATTTTCGAGAAATCGGTGCGTGATTGCTTTAGTGGGGTGTTGGGTCACCCCTGTTACCATCCTAGGGTTAAAAATGTAGTGTTGTGTCGCGTGTCATTTCGTTTCAGTGTGATTGAGCCTAAAGTTCAACATACAAAATATTGTGCTATTATTTGGCCACGTCGAGATAGAGAGAGAAAAAAGTGTATAAGGCGAGTGTGAATGGAGTGTTGGAAGGGGTAGACCTAGGCGGACGTTTCGAGACCAAATCACGTCTTGAAAAAAGGCCAGGTCAAGAGTACGCTAAACCGACGAGCATGTATGAAGGGAATAATGAAAGTGGACGAAGCGAAACAAGTATGTAAGGATCGCAGCAAGTGGAAAGAATTGGTCTCTGCCTACCCCTACGGGAAAGAAGCGTGATTATATGTATGTATGTATGTATGTATCTAGCTATAACTTTGTCAATGTTTTTCGGCAATCGTCGTTTATACTTTCATACATCGTCTACGACATTTCCGTAATAAAACGGAAGGTAGTTTTACTATACTAACTTATAAGCATTGTCGAAAGATGTTCAACATTATACTTATTATTTTACAGTATATTTTGAAGCCAAGACCTCTGCTTAGGCCTTTTGAGCTACAGAGGTCTTGAGCACCAACGCGCTCAACTACTGGGTTGCGCGCGTTGGTGCTCAAGCCGAGCGTCGCGGGTTCGAACTGTCGAAGGATCAAAAAGTTTTCTGTGTTCAGGCCTTTTGAGCTACAGAGGTCTTGAGCACCAATGCGCTCAACTACTGGGTTGCGCGCGTTGGTGCTCAAGCCGAGCGTCGCGGGTTCGAACTGTCGAAGGATCAAAAAGTTTTCTATGTTCCTGAGTCATGGATGTATATTAAATATGTGTATAATATTATTATAATAACCATATTAAATATATGTAATTAGTATAAAAGTATTAAGTATACTGCCGTTGTCTTGTCCCCGTAACACAAGTTCTTCGGGAACTTAGCACGGGGCCAGACAGACATGGTGTGAAGAGTCCATGTATATTATTATAAGGCCTTTAAAAGCTCTAACTACTGTGGGTTCCAGTACAACCAAAAAAAAACTTCACACTACAGCGGCCGTGACGTCACACTCCGCTACTAAAACACGTTGAACCAAAGCCTCTAAAGAAATATGACATTTCTTAATATACCGAGAGTGGACATAGAGTGTTGCAGGGCCAGGCTAATTGGCCCGCGTCGGATGAAGTCGGGTGGAGTCGGGTGGCGTCGGGGAAATTAATATCAGGTGTGGGAGCGCTGGCCGACGTCTCGCAAACTTGAATATTTTATGGCTGACAACTTGGAAATATTTTAATTAGCTGCTGCTCTGATTAGTTTCATCATCAGCAGGCTGTAGGTAGGGAATGTACTTGTAAAACTGAACCTAAACTGTCGTAATTACACTTTCATTTTACTTTTATTTTGTTACTAGATGTTGGGCGCGACTTCGTGCGCGCCAAAAGGGATCCCGCCGAAACTGTACATTTTGCCGCAATAAAAAGTAACCTTTGTCCTTCCCCGTAGTCCACTCTATATTTGTGCCAAATTTAATTAAAATCGGTCCAGCAGTTTCGGAGCCTATTCAATGCAAACAACAAACCAACAAACAAACTAACAAACTTTTCCTCTTTATTATATTAGTATAGATATGAATTGTCTTGATATCATAAACTGATTTTTGGAGTTCGGACCAATCAAAACGGGTTTTAAGTTTATGAGAATACCGTTTTGCAATTTGAATATATCCGGACTTGAAAGTAACTGTATTATTGCAAGGTTTAATTAGCGTCGACCTTTTGGTGTTATGTGATTTAATTCGTGATAATGTAATAGGAAAAGGCGGTATTGTCGAGATGGTTAACTAGGTAGGTACCAAGTCAAACATCTCGACAATACCTAAAACCTATACAAACTAGATGCTGTCCGCAACCTTGTGCATGTAAAAGGAAATATTCGCGGAAACCGTACCTTTTACCGCAATAAAAAGTAGCCTATTGAGTATTGTCTTTCCCGTAATCTACTCTATAGATGAGCCAAATTTCAGCAAAATCGGTTAAGAAGTTTCGGAGACTATTTAGTGCAAACAAACAAACAAATCTTTCTTCTTTAAAATATTAGTACCGACTACCGTCAAAAAACATAGAAGACCTCTACTAGCTAAGTTTCTTGACTCATTTAAAATACCGCAATCATAATAAATGCCATTTATTATTACGACAACTAAGGCGTTAGTTTTTCCTCGTTTACGTTGTTGTATTGGAGAAATGTATGTTACTAACAATGAGCTCCGTGGCCTAGTGGGTAGAACGTTTGGTTCGCACTCGAGAGAGTGCAGGTTCGAATCCCAGGTTATGGCGTGTACCAATGAGACTTTTTCAGATCTCAAGTACATTATATGGACGTTCTAACGGTGAAGGAAAACATCGTAAGGAAACCCGCACATAGTTGGCCCCAGACGTATTGACCAGTTCATTCTTCTGGACTAGGCTGACTATGTTGTGAGAATGCCGTATGTGCTTGCCAACCATACGACATTTAAAAACCAACTGTCCCAGGCACTACATTATTTCAAGAGTGGTTACTTCGCTCGGAGAATACTGTATAAATCATCCAATAACGGATGTAAAGGCCTAAGTAGTACAGCTAAAACAAACTGTCTGTATAACTGTTACATTTGTGAGTTATATTTAATTGTTAGCACAGCAAAACAAATTGTAAATAAATTGGCAGCCATAAACAAAGGCGAAGTAAAAATTGAGTGAAATATGAGACTCAGTTTCGAACTTGGACCGGAATAGCGGGAGCGTAGAGTCCAGACGCAATAGACATGCCAAGATAAGAAATAAAATAAGGTTTACTTTGTTAAAATGTAAGATGTATTTAAGTATTATTTATAAAATAATAGACACGTCAAGATAATCAGTTAAATACGGTTCATTTTTTACAAATTATGTATTTATAAAGGTAACGAAATAAAATAATCATATTGTCTTAGTTATTTATGAGGATCTTGATAAGATTAATTGATGTTAGGCATTTTACTATGAAAATGAAATATGCTAGAAAATTGTACAATCTAATAGTATCGGTTTGTGGTCGCGACTTTTTATAAAAGCGGGGCAAAAATGTCAAATGTCTGTTGGAATACATTTGATCGAAATATATTAGCTACATCAGTGGTTTTCTACATTTCTGAAATATTCAAAACAAATATTATGTTATTTTAAAGAGTTTATCTGAAATAATTATAAAGCTAGGCCTATCTTATTCCTTTTTTAAGAAAGGCGTTAATCAGTTTGATCTTTATAATACCGTTTCAACTATAAAATAATTATTGTTAGCTCTATGGTTTTTTGGTCTGTGCCTTTTTTATTTTTCCTATCTATTCGCAGTTCGCAACCTAGGTCTGTGGCTTCACAAGTTAGTATCAGTTTTGTCGGAGTTGGAAGTTATCTGATGGTACCCTGTTTACGTTGTTAATTGTTCCTTAACATTTGACACTGATAATTTAACAGAGAAGAAAAATTATATTATACATTTTGGTTCTAATTTAAATGTTCGTTTTTTTGTTAAAATATATTATTGTTAAATGTGGCTTATCTGCTATCTGTTCTAACCATCTTAATGGTCTATGGTTAAAGAAAACTACCACCTTACCTCCACTAAAGGTTAATATTTTATTCAATTGCCTGAAGTGTAAAACACTATTTTACAATACTAAGGAAAGTGTATTTATTTTAAATCATCAAAACTCGTATATTTTCCGAAAGGCCACATAAATATGGACCAAATGTTAAAAAAGTACAGTTTCTAAATTTTAAGTTACAAGACTAAAAAGAAAACTCGACAATTTTTTTGCTTTAATTGAAAAATGAAAATTACCGTTCAAATCCCTAAGTTATTTGTGACAATTGTATTAATCCCCCATCAGGTTATATTATACATAATAGCTATTATTTGTGTAATCTGAGTAACCCTCATACATTTTCAACTGAGGTTGTGACCAGTGACGTCATTTGTCAGGATTTATTTGTATAGGGCGTTTTTAATGTTCTCATCTGTATTTCGTCAACGTTTGACCATATATATGCCATTGTAAGGACAATAATAATAATAATCTCTTCCTTTACTCTCATAATCCAGTGGGACGGATAACCGACACGACTGACGAGAGAACAGGCGCAGGTCCGACTTATTACATATCTATCCGACGCATGGATCATCTCTCTTGTCAGACAATCAGGTGATCAGCCTGCATTGTCCTTGTGCAAAGAATATAATATACATCCATCGCTGTTGCGACGGAGATGCCCGAGCCTGAGTTCGTTCGCGTTCGGTTTTCCCAGTCTCCTATCTCCGCAGCTCACTGCAAACCACAGAACACATAATACTAGCGGAGGTGCAAACCGAGACACAACACCGAGAGGCTGCGCGCGCGCTCGATAGCCATTAGTAATCCTAATTATCATAAGTTTAGTCTACGGCTTGCCTGCATTATATTATGCTATTATTATATTGTACTTATATAAGTATGTAGCTACCGTGTAAATCGGACAATATAGCTGCTGTGTTAAAGTATTTAGTGTTTCATTCCTTCGCTTCAATTAACTAACACGTGCTAACACACGACGTAGCTATATAGCTACGTCGTGTGTTAGCACGTAAAAATGTTGTTTCCAAGTTAGGTTAGGATATCTAACCAAACTTGGAAACAACATTTTTTTGTTGTTCCAATGTGGGAATCGAACCCACGACCTCCAAGTCGAGAGTCAATGCTCTAACCACCAGAATTTCGGCCACAGGGCGGTCTCTAGTTTCCTATTAATACGAAATTATGATGTGTCTAAGAGGTAATAGTATAAACTATTTAACAGAGGACAACCTCTGTTAAAATATACCTATCAAACCTTAATATAAGTTACTACATTTTAATACATACCAGCTAGTGGCTAGCCAGACGTCATAAAGTAGCAGTTAACCACTGTAGATCTGGCCTGCCCTTGTCGACGTCATCTGAACTTAACAAGACCATAAACCGTCTAGACCAGCAGATTGTCTCTCGCTACTTGGTGTCGTTAACGTTTTATAGTGGTTTACTTATTCATTATAGTGGCCAGATGAAACCACTGTCTCGGTTTTAGATGTTTATTACATGTGATTTGATATGTCGATCAGAGGCTTTTTTTTTTTTTTATGAAATATGGGGGCAAACGAGCAAACGGGTCACCTGATGGAAAGTAACTTCCGTCGCCCATGGACACTCGCAGCATCAGAAGAGCTGCAAGTGCGTTGCCAGCCTTTTTAGAGGGAATAGGGTAATAGGGGAGGGTAGGGAAGGAAATAGGGTAGGGGATTGGGCCTCCGGTAAACTCACTCACTCGGCGAAACACAGCGCAAACGCTGTTTCACGCCGGTTTTCTGTGAGCCCGTGGTATTTCTCCAGTCGAGCCGGCCCATTCGTGCCGAAGCATGGCTCTACCACGTAAAACGGTTGACAGATGTAACCAAATTAACAAGAACTAGAGGTTGCCTATAATCTAAACTCTATACTGTTAAAAAAGGAGAAAAGTTTGTTTGTTTGCATTGAATAGGTTCCGAAACTACTGGACTGATTTTGATGAAATTTGGTACAGATTTAGACTAGACCGTGAGGAAGAACAAAGGCTACTTTATATTGCGGCAAAATGTACGGTTACCGCGAGATATCCTTTTGCGCGCACGAAGTCACGGGTAACTTCTAGTAATTCATAATTAAAATTTTAATGAATTGAGATCTCAGGCTCGTCAGAGTTCAGACCACCCTATATGCTTAATGTATGTCATATTGTAGTATCCATACCTGCTAGTTTGTACTGTGGGTTATTTTTTGTAGTTCTTGTATTGTGGTTCAGAAATCGGAACCCTTTGTGCGCGATTCCGTCTCGCACTTGGCCGGTTTTATTATATTCCATTCCATAAAGCTTTATTAACATAATATGTTGATAGTTTATAGCTATTCTAAGAAGAGCCAAAATATATTATGCATAATTGAAAAGAGCTAAACTATATAGGTATATAATTAATACTTCATCGCCCACGCTTAATAAACCCTTTGCAGCCCGGCTCTGAGAGTAAATTATCCTAGTTAATACTCCGAAAGGTCAATTCATACATAGCGTAGAGTCGAAATTCCGAAAACTAATATATCCCTTAACTGGATTCGCAAAAACAGCCAACTTATTTGGTGTCGGGGGTAAAATGTGACCCCATATGAATTAACTTATGAAAATAGGAATAATTTATTTTTTTGGCTAATTATTATTTACTTTTATTGAGTCAAACAATTTTAATCTAACCATCAAACAACTTTTATTACACTTTTAAACAAAAAAATAACTTCTTATATAACAATTTGTAACGTCTTATTTTTCAACAATATTTTTTAAGAGTCGAGTTCAGTAGTCCTGAATTCTATAAAAATCTAACAATTATAAAAAAATAATTCTTTGTACAATTTTCTTATATAATTCTTATAACAAAAATAGGAACATTGTATGATATCAACGAAGTAATAAAAAAATTACAACATAAACGAAATCACTACTAAGCAAAAAAAATATGCACTAGAAAATATTTAGCATTTTTCTTCATTGTCACAAACAGCTGCTGTTGAGGTTTCACGAATGATCTCTGTATCAGATTAATGATCTTCGTCTTCCAATAATTGTGCAATTTGATCCTCATTCAAGAAACCTGCCATGACTATGGTTATTTGCTGAAAAACAAAGAAAATGTCATAAATATAGTGTTCATGTATATAACTATTCTTGGTGTCGGGGGTGATTTTTACCCCAGCAGTGTATGTACCTGTTCCAAGTAATGTTAGAGTGACCAACGTCTGTCGCTCGCTTCACCCCGCGACGTAATGAGATTAGCTAGATGCGCCGGAGTGTAGATTATAAAACTGTAAAGTTATTTAAAAAAATATGTTGCACTGGGGTGAACTTTGACCCCCGATACCAGTATACCAGGGATATTGCTATCGCTCTCCTATCGCGTACCTGTGTAAACGCGATAGCAATATATTCGTTCGCAAGTGGAAGAGAACTCGCAAAACCACTGAGCCATAGAAGTCGTCGATAATCGAAATGTAGGAAATGCATTTATTTTTTCTTATTCCTTCATTCTTAAAATGTATTCTTATATTCTTATTCATTTGAGATATAAAGGAAGCGTTAATCGTACAGAAATCTTTATTTTATTTCAGAAATCTGCGTTCCTAACTTACGGGTGAATTTGCTATATCAAATTTCAGAGTTACACTTCACCGCGCTTCAAGTCTGCGCTAGTTTGAATCACCTTAAAGTGAATGAAATAATGCTAGTTATTTGTACAGCTTTACATATTTGATTTTGTTAAGTTGTTACCACTTTATCGTAGCTAATAGGACAGTATCATAATCACCGACTAGGGTTCTCACTTCAGCGAAACTTCTTCATTTCTGAAACACGAAACGAGCAAACGCAGCGCTTGATGGTAAGCGGTTATATCACCGACCATGGACAGTGGACACCCACAACACTAAAGAAGTTACAAGTACATTCGGTCCTAAAACCCAACCTCAGTCACTCGGTAAAACTCAACGCAAGTGTAATTTTACGCCGTTTTTCTATGAGGCCGTGGTAATTATCCAGTCGAGCCGGTCCATTCGTGCTGAAGTATGGCTCTTTCACCTTATATATCTGTCGCAGTCATCTGGTTCAATTTGCTATTTGATTGAATGACTTGCGCGTTCATTGAATGACGACATTAATTGAACTAACGTTCAACATCTTGACTGAATGTCATTTAGCGTCTAAGTCGTTGAATGGGATATCTAAGCCGACTTTGTAATGTTTGGTTAGGGTGACCATAAGTTCGCAACTTAAAAGGTAACTTACTTTAGATAACAAAAATAAGGACATGGCATGACACATCTTATTAACTACAATACAATAAGGTACACACATTGATAAAAGCTAAAATTGCATATTCATGTTGTAAATTGTTTATTATAATAATAATAATAATAAACATTTATTCAACAAACACAGTCACATTACACTACATTATCACAAAAAATCGAACATTAAACTTAAACAATCACGATAACATTACAAATGACAGAAATACAGCGGATTTTGGCCTAACCACATAGAAGAGAAAACATAGATTATATATATTAACAAACAACAAATACTAGCCAGGTAACAAATAATAATAATAAAAAAAGAACAGGTATAAGGCAGTGCAATGCGAACAGCGACAGTCGAAAAGGACTCCACTCAGGTGTACGGTCGCGGCATAGTTCTCAACTACACCGTAACCCCTGGTATTCTGTGGATCCTCGTTGTTGTCCGGCGACTGACAGATACACACGAGAAGCAGAAGCATCATACGATATAGTCATAAAAAACAATATGGTATACTAATTACTTACATAAAATAAAGATATATTATCATTGTCACGTGACTGTAAGTACCTGTAATGATCGTTCTAAGACTTTCTTATTAAAAAAAAAAAGTTTCAAAAGCCTATTCTGAAATATTCTACAGATGCTATCGTTCACTTCAATGTTTTACACAGGTAGCTTTGTTCAATTGTTATGCAGATAGGCTACTATATAGGCTACTCTACATCTCAAGCCCATTAGCAAGTGAGCATATCACACGTATTGTGTTCTAAATCCATTGACTTTATATATTTCTTGTGTAAGGACAAGGTCGTCTAAGTGTTAAAATGTCTCTAACGTGTATGCCCCATAGAAGCCCACGTGACGTGTTATCTACAAGAATCGAGAACGTTGCTCGTGCTTTGTAGGGAGAGAAAAGTTGTATCAGTTATTTTTTAATTACTTATTATACTTTATGCACAACATAATATGAAGGTGGGTTTAACACCTGTAACATTTTGTACCTGCCACCCTGAGAATGTAGATATAGCGTCATGTTTACTTCTATGAAACATATTAATATTTTATGTAAAACTAGCTTTTACCTGCTACTCAGCCCGCGTACGTAA